>JAWWEW010000112.1:68101335-68280642 GCA_035583185.1 Anabacerthia variegaticeps | reverse complement strand
CGCGGAAACCCAATGGGGGTGAGGGGGCGGGCGGGCCGTGCGTTGGGGCGGGGGCGGGGGGGTGCAACCAGCAGGGGAGGTGTCGCTCACTCCCCGACACACGGACACACGCACACACACGCATTCCTCCTCTCGCCCCCCCGCTCCGTTCGGGGGGGCCCGGCAGGTGTGGGGGGAAATCTTTCCACGCTTCCCCCTCCCTTCCTTCCCCCGGTGGCGGCACGGGGAGGGAGGGCGGGAGGGCGGCCCTCGGTGATTCGGCGCTCGGCCGCGCGGTCTGGGGGCGAGGCTGCGGAGCCCCGATCCGCGGATGGGGACGCGCCGGGGCGGGGGAGGCCGCGCCGCCGCCGCCGCCGCCGGGACAAGACGGGGTTAAGCTGGACCGGCCGCCATTTTGGGCGGCGGGGAGGTGAGTCTCCGCACGCCGCAGGGTCCGACCATTAAAAAAACCAAAATACAGAAAAAAACCGCCAAACCAAAACAAAGAAAACAAATCCGAAAGCTGAACGATGGGGCGGGCAGGGAGCCGCGGAGGGGCCGGGGCCGGGGCCGAAGCCGAGATGGGGTTGAACGGAGCGGCCGCGCCCCCGCGGGCTGTGAGGGCGCCCGCGCGCGGCCGCGGGGGGCGTGGCCGGGGCTGGCAGGGGCGGTGCTGATTGGTGGCGGTGCCGAGCGCGCGGAGGGGGCGGGGCCGGGGCTGGGACCGGTCCGGGCGCGCTGCGGCGGAGCGGAGGGGGCGGGGCCGGGGCCCGGGGCGGGTGCGCGCGCACAGCGGTCCCGCGCGCCCGCGGCAGCCGCAGCCCCTGGCGCCGCCGCCCCCCGGCACCCCGGCGGAGCGGGGCCGCCTTCTGCACCGGTGTGTTTGTTTACAGCGATGGCGGAAACCGCCGGTGCGGGCCGGGGAGCCCCAGGCCCCTTGGGTTTGGGCTGAAGAGCCCTTCTGCGGTCTCTTTGTCTCCGAGCTGAGGATTCGGGGCGGGGGGTGGGCTGGGGGGGCGGAAACCAATGCAGCCAACCCAGAGCAGATTGATCCAGGGAGCTGGCAGCGTGCAAGATGAGCCTGCGAAAAGGCCAAGTACTCTCAGAATGTTGCGTGTGCGTGCAGGGGTGGATGATACGAGGCAAATGTACAAATCTATAAAACCTGACACGAGCCCAGTGTGTAGAACACGTGTTTCACATTTTGGTTACATATGTTTTGGGTTTAGATTTGAACAAAAGACAGGTCAGGCAGTTGCTACCCTTCATTTTTTTCATTGTAATGAACAGGAAGCTTGCCTGTCTACTCGAGAGTAACTGGTTTCCTACCCTTTCTTTGTAAGCTGTTTATTTTCTCTAGCTCACATCTGTTTTCCTCCCTAAACTCATTTTATGCCAATGGAAAAAAAAAATCCAACTACCTAATCATCAAGAAATCTTGCATCACAGAAGTCAGTGGTTGAAATAGGGTTGAAATCCAAACTATTTTCATTGTATCTAAAGAATAGCTGAGTTACAACTTTAATTTTTGGCAGTTGTTTACATTTGCAAAGCTAATATTTAGAAAACCTTTGGAACTGAAAGAATACTCTTATGAATACTTAGATTTCACAAAAGCTAATAAATCACTTCGTAACAAACAGCATCTCTATTGTTATTTGAATACATTTTGTATTGCTGTTTCACTAATACATTTGCCTAATTTTCCCTAGAACTTTGATAGGGACAATAACAGTTCTTGTGTTACTCCACTCCATGCTGTTTTCTTTCTGTTCACATGATTGTCTTGACTTCCTGAGCATTGTGTCTTCCCACCACTGTGTATTTCACTGATGGTTTAATGTCTTTGAACAGTGGCAGATGAGCTCTGGTGCCACTTCCTGATGAGCTGAAGATACATCTGCAGCCCACTTCTGTGCTAGGGGATACTGGTGCACTACTGTAGTCTGTTGTCATTTGCACAGGCAGCAGAACAAAACGTGTATTTGCTCTACAGCTGAGTTGGTGTATAAACAAAGTAATTTAAGCCGCTCTTGGATTTTGGCTTCTCCTAAATGAGTGTGGTGTATGAGGTGTAGGCAGAAGTTCATACCTGGTAGTCCTGCTGAAGACAAAGCAATTGCCTGCAATAGAATAATGTAAAAAGATGAAATAATTATCTGTTTAGGAGCATAAAGCAGGATTCGGTAAAACACATCATTCATAGTCTTCTATTTAATTGCAAACATTTTTATGTTGTTTATTAAATCAGAGAGAACCATGCTTTGAATTAGGAGAGCTTGTACAAACAGAAGGCAGTGGAACTGAGATGAGAACATTTGCCACCTAACCTAGAGCCAGTTTCTCATTCATATGAGGTATTAATTTGATTTCTGAAAGTATTGAATGTTAGTCTCAGAAAAGAAATTAAGTGACTTTCCTTTTTTATGTAAATAGCTTAATCCAAGTAGCCATGCAGACATTTTTGTGGAACTCACATGCTTTCTGAGCTGTACCTTTTCAGTTTCCCTTCATTTCTTACAGCTCACTTCTGCTTTCATAGTTGTCTTGCAGTCAAGTCAGTATATTAGTCTGCAGGGTCACACCACTGTAAGACTGTATTTTCAGAGAAGGTTTGAGTCAGCACTGTCACGGGAGGTCCCCTGCCCTCCTCCTCATGTCAGCGCAAGCATTTGAATAGCTGCACAAGAAACTTGATTTGGAAACTGAGCCAGGTAAAAGTGATCCCACTAAAAACTGTGTGTTAATTTTAACTTAGAACAAGTCCTCAATCTGCCTCGTTATGTAGGGGTATGAAAGCCTGTGCTTGCACAGAGAAGGAGGCAGTGCAGGGGCTGAGTTGGAACAGCTGCAGTAAAAAGAGAACACTTCTTCCAGAAGTCTTAGCTTGAGGTAGTTTAAGTTGTTAAAGTCTGAAAATCAGCTTAACCCTTACAGTAGATGACAGGCACAAAGCCTATTTCTAGATTTCCTACATTTCAACTTGTGTGTGTTTAGCAGTTGTTTTATATGATATTCATGCATGTGTGATGCATGTACGATATATACGTTTTCATGTAGTTAATTACCTGAAAATGCTGCCATCCTGTGATGTCAATAATTGCAAAAGGAAACATCCTGGTTAGAGAGCACTACCACCCATTCTCCCTGGTACCTCCAAACACTGTATGTTCTCTAAGGTTTCATAGAGTTTTCTGTTATAAAGCAAGTCACCCCCTTTCTCTGTTCACCCAGTTGCTAAGCAGCAGCTGTTCTCCCCATTAACCAGCCATGTATTTGCATGAAAATAATCAAGCTTGAATATATAACTGGTTTTAATCATGCACAGCTAAACAGCTGTATAATCAAAATTTGAGTATTAATCGTATTAGTTATAACCATAACTGATGACTGTCTTTTAAGGTAGATTTTCTCTATAGAGTAAAATCAATATAGTTTTGCCCTTTTTTAAACAAAAGACATGACAGTTTTTATTTTTCCTTAATGCTTACTGTGTAGCTACTTAAAAAAACCAAAGAAAACAACTGGTCACAAAATTATATCTGCAGTTCACAAAAAAATTATAAATGCAAATATGAGCAGACACAGAATCATCCAGTGACTAAACATGATGGAGGCCACGGGAAAAGCAACATTTTTCAAATATCTAATTACAGTAGCAGAGTGCAACAGAATTTGATGATAGAAGTACAGACTATAACACAAAGGTAAAATTTCTAACAGTACATCTTACCTTCAAAACTACTTAGGTATCTATGTTTGAGTTCATATTGATTTCAAGGATGTTCAGTATTTCTGAGGTCTGCGATCTGAAATCTTGAAATAGCCTCTCAGTATGGGGATGCCCTGGATTTATCCAAGCTATATTTCAGAATGAGGGCTGAGTGTGGCTCACATACTTTCAGGTGTTGATTTTTCATATGATAGAAACATGGTTTCTGCAGGGAGAAATTCTGGGCACACAGACCAGGAGTAACATGTGGGCCATCCAGTTAGTATCCTAACCCAGACAGTCAGATTGTCTATGTTACACAGGAAATTTATTGCCCCATGTGTGCCACAGACTAAGTGAATGAAAAAAGTCTAAATCTTCAGACTGAACTATTTGGTACTGTGCTGTGTAGTTTTGGACTGCCAAACCTGTACCTACTTTGCCACAGACGGCAATGCATCATCTGAAAGATGTTCTGTAAACACTTAGTGCAAGAAGTAGTCCTCTTAGTCCCCAAAAGCGAGCTGTCTAGAAATGCTGAGAAAGTATAAACTGAATATTTCCCTGCCCAAAGGACTAAGGCTGAAGCCTTCTCTCAGTGTTCTGTTTGGAGACCTTTCCTAGAGTTAGCTACCTGAGCAAGTACAACCTTTAACTTATTTTGGAATTAAAAGAACATGGAAAGATAGCTTCCTCTTCCACGATGAGCTGACCTGGGATTTGAAAAAAAGAAATGCATTCACATGTGAGTGCCTAGCAGTAGGTTAATGGATGAACCTGTGCAAAATATTAGGAAAGATTAATTTTGGTGGACCTTAATGTTTTGAGAAGGTTTATTAGGCTGGACATCATAGCAAGCAAGGTAGACAAGAGGATTCTTCACATGAGTTCTGACAAGCCTTGCTTATACTCCAGGTGGTTAAGTCCACTTATACCAGAATGTGAAGCAACACCTGTGCATGCCCATCAGACCAGTTAAAAGTCAAGTACTTTGTGGATGTTATCAGGTAAATATCTAAGGAGACCTGCGCACAGCAAGGAATCGAGCAACTTGCAGACACCAAACTGCCTCAAAGGGGTTCTTAGGCTGCTGAGTTAATTTGTAGGGGTAAGTGTGCTTTGGAAATAATGCTTACGGTCCTAATTAATGAGATTTACTTATTTATTGTCAGTTAATAGATACGGACTAGGCAATAAGCTCTGAAGTGTAGTGCAGTGAGGTTCTGTGATAACCAGGGCAGTCACACATTTCATCAACGGCATTACACCAGCAGTATCTTGTCATTAGAAACCTGATGGCAAAACTAACCTAGGTCTCAGTTACAAAAACATTAGAAGCATCAAAGCAGTCTTTTAGCTAAGACTCGTAGGGCAAGACTGGTGCCATGTGATTGGAAAGTAATAAATGTGTTTGAAAGAGAGCCTATGGAAGTGATACATGTGTTGTACAGGACATATGAAACAAATTGTACATAGGGTGTGCAAAGGCATAGAAGTAAAAAAGAGAAATATGTCTTTGGTATAGTAATGTGAGATTTTGTTGGGGTGACTGTATATTTGTTTTATAAAATAATTAATCTATTGACAAAGGAAATTAAGGCAACTTCACAGAATCACAGAGTCATCAAGTTTGGAAAAGACTTTCAAGATCAGCTAGTCCAACCATCATCATAGCACCACCACAATCAAATTTAGTCTGTATTTCATAAAAAGATTCAATATAGTGTGATATGAGAAATGAAGGAGGATGCATAACATAAAAATTGCTGGTGGGAAATTATGGTGGATTATGTTGAAAGAAGGACTGTAAAACTGGAATTTGGCTACAGGCAGAGTTTGCTCATTTGATGTCTTTAGTGCAGTTCTAGTTAGCATATAAATAAAAGTTACTAGTAACCTTAAGCTTGAAGGAGAGCAACGTATCGTCAAAGATCCATAACTTTGGAGTTAAGGAAGAATAAAGAGTATCTAAGCCAAAGAACAGTGTCAATGCAGAATGATTAGATATAAACTGGACATGAACTTGCCATGAAAGATTTCTAGCCAGTGGAGGAGGAATTAATTTATTCTCTCAGTGAAAGTAGCAGGGCAGAGCATTCAGCAATTTTTAATATGGAGATCGATGAGATTATGAAGAGGGTTATCTGATTGCTGGTTATCACACAGGACTGCACCTGATTATCAAAATTCTGGAAGGATTGTTTATAGATCCCTGAACATTGCAATAGTGGGTTCCACCGATCAATGCAGATAATTTAGCCATTAGGATAAATGAGTTTTAATCATCATTGTGCAAAACACATTTTATATCATGGATATGGCCCAGGTTTCTGTTTTAGAAAATCTTGACTGTAGTGCAAAATGCAACCCTTTTGCAACATGTATTCTGGCCTGATGTATATGTTCGTATTTGTAAATGAGTTGTGTATACAAATTTGCATACATAATATTTATATGAAAATGCAAATCAGCTTTCACCGTTTTTGTTTCATGGTCAAAGCTTTTAGCAACTTATATTTCAAAGAGATGTTTTGACTGAAAGTTTTTTCTTTCTTTTTTTCAATAATGATGTTTTTCCCCAACACTTTCAGGTCTTGCTATTGCCTTGTATCAGGAAAATCTGCCACTGAATGTATGTACAAGAAAATGCTTAAGTATTCAAGAAAATTATATAAATTGAAATGTGAAAATTAATAAATAATTACATGTGTAACAGTGTAGAAATACGCCACTTTTTTAAAAAAAAAATGAGAAAGTGTTTTTAATTGAGAAGCAACATATGCATCATGTAAGAAAAGGGTTGGTAAACACTTAATTGTAAAGATGAGATTCCTGATCTGCTCTTTGCAAAATGAATTCTACATGTCATGAAGGGATTGAGTTTCCCTTCCATGCCTGGAAAATGACCTATTGTCAAGAGTAAAATATTTGTATGATTGCATTAAGGAATTCAGTTTAGTATAAGAACACACACATTGTTGGAGAACAGTCAACAGTATAGTAATAACAGTATAGTAATAAGTGATGTTTAGGGATTGTATGTGTGACAATGAGAATTTCGTAGATGAAATTTGGTTAACTGATTAAGTCTTAGATAATTGAGTTGCTTTTATGAGTGGCACTGCAGAATCAGCATAATTTAAAAACCTGCTGTCTAGTGATTTGGACTAACAACAAAGTTGATTATGGACTTAAAAAAGAAAACACTGTGCAATGACATTTAACATTTGAACATTAATACTATTTGTGGGAATGGTATGTTCCACAGAGTTACTGTCAAGTAGTGGAGTATACAAGGAAAAGCAGCTGAGCTTTGATTAGTAGCTTTTAAAAAAGCAAAAAAAATTAAAGTAATTAGTTTATTTTAACATGAGAGCTGCCAGTTCCTACAAAACTCTGAAATTTGTATTCCATACAGTGCAGCTCAGGTAAATGGTTTTAAGAATTGTTTTTAAACAGGCAAACGAAACATTATTCTTCATATTCTAGTTCTGATAAATAGCTGAAGCATTTAGTTGAAACTCTTCGTTGAGAAATGTGTCTGGTGTGAAGAGAGTTAGTCCAGGTGGTTCAAATAATAAGTAATTAGAAAGATGTCATAATGGAAAATTGTCAGTACTATAACTGCCAACCCCCTATCAGTATTCTATAACTTACGTAGCAAAATATACATGAGTATGTGGTTATTATTTGAATTTTTGTTGGTTTAAAATGGGAAATGTGTTTCTGTGAATGAATCACAGAATTGGGGGCTGGATGGTAAGTAGTGAAAGCCATTTAATTTTAGATGCTATATATTTTTTCTGCCATGTAGTCTGACTTCTGGGAGGCATTCCTCATTCATGCATCAGACAAAGTGAAAGAAACCTCAGTGCAATATGTAGATCACAAACAGCCATCTGTTATCCAACAGGAAAGAGAAGTGTTGCTATAAGAGTAAACTTAAAATGTTTTAAGATTAGCTTATAGATGGCAGAGCTACATTAAATATTTTGTCCATCTCTGTTGGTATTGGTCCCTGTCATATATGAATGTATACATTATACTGCAGGTTTTTTTATTAGGACAATTACCTCTGGTTTAGAACTCACTGTATGCTTTCCCTGTTGTCTGCATTAAGTTCCTAATTAGGTATGTATATATAATCTTTTATCCCCTCAAATAATTGTTTTTACTTATTGGAGTTTGTCCCTTTGAAATAATTTTCCAGATTAAACTGACAAAAAAGAAAGCATTTTGAACTTCTTACTTGCTTCGTTTAAGCAAGTAAGGTAACACTTGTTTAGGTCTGTAACATTTCCTTTTGATTCTTTCCATCTCCCAAAGAATTTCTGTTATTTTTATGTGAATTCCATCCAATTTCCATAGATCTTTCTTCTAATGTGCCTAGAACTTGTTGGTGAATTCTAGACGTGGTTGTAAAGAGTGTAGGCAAAGAATTTATGTTTTATGTTCAGGCATCCACATGACCTCCATTTCTAGGGCAGAATTAATTACTTGAGAGTATTAACGTTTGGTCCACCAAGAGACTTGAAAGAAAGAGAGGCTGTTACCTTCCTGTTCCAGGATACAGAACTTCCAAATATGCAAGTCAAATCTAAATTAGTCTCTTTGTCGGTACTCTGTTACGAATCTATTTGTAGTTTCTCTTCACTTGTTATCCTTAGATCCTTTAAAAATATGAAGCCTCTGGGGTATTTCCATCCTACTGAATATATTCCAGTATCTGTTCCAGAATATTTCTCTCAGTCATTTCCATTACAGTAGCTTGCTTTCTCTTGTAGTCAGTTTGATTTTACTGTTTTCTGTCTACCTTTTAGCCTCACTAATTTACTTGTCCACCTTGTAGCCTCTCAGGAATTAATGAAGCTGTCAAATAAATCAAGGCCTCGCAACAGTTCCTAACAGGCAGCACAAGACTAGATAGACTGCTCCTTGTCCTTTTTCCTAGGGTTCTTTTATTTGTGGTCAGTTTCCACAGTTTTATCCTGAGCCCTGCATTATTCATTGTTTTTCTTAAGCTTCAGCATTTTTTCACAGTCTTGTGTCTTTGGAACTCCTGTTCTGCATCGTAATCTATCCAGCACAGTTGGAGTGATTTTTGAGGTTTCATGAGAGAAACATATGCTTTCCAAAAATTGAGTTATGTAATATCTAAAGGTTTCCTTTGGACTGTGTGTGGCTTTTGGAGAAAGTGGTGGTGTTTGTTTTACTGTAAGCTAAACGTTGCCTAGTGTTCTGTTGTCCTTTAAGGCTAACAAGCCTTTCAGGCTTGCTTGGACTGAAATTAAATTTAATGTAATTTCAGAGCTAGTGCTCTTACCTAGATGTTTAAAAAACTAGTTTTATGGCAACTGGAAACTAGTTTCAAAAATGTTCACTTACTGAGCACTTTTTGATAGTGTTCTTTTTTGCCCAGTACTCACATTGAAGGGATGATATTATTATGTTATTATATTATAATACTGAGATGATATTATTATTATTATTACTATTAAAATCTATCAATTCTAGTACATCTGTTAAGGGATGACACAGATCTACCTGGACAATTTTGGGGTCTTGCAAATAAAATTAATTTTCTTACCAATATGTTGATTATTTGATGTCTCAAAGCATGAAATAGGTAGATGCAACCATGGGAAGAAAATAAATTTATAGAGTAGATCTGCTAATCTAATGTGATATATTAATTGAAGTTAGGGAAGATTGAAAGGAAAGTTGCCATGATTCTGTTTCCAGATTTTTGGGAGGAAAATGATGTGCTGCTTATGGGTGCCTAGTCAAGTACAGAAATTGGATACATTCTCTCTGGAAGCTGTGCAGTTAAGCGACTGAGACTGGATTCTCTTATAATATGGTGCATGTTTCCTGCTATGTCTTGAGTAATCTTGCCGCTGCTTTACTTAGAAAATCAGTGACACTTGTTTTCATCCAAAAGCAGGAACTTGGTGACTTGGCTAATAAAATGAAACAACACTGTCCCCAAAATCTGTGAAGTATTAAGTACTACGCCGCATTCCAGCCTCCTCACCCACTGCACCTCCACCTTCCTTTTCCTCTGCTACTTTTTAACTTATTTTGTGGAGACAGTGTTTCATGCTGTTTTTCTGAGGACAGGGCTGAGGCTTTTGACCTATTTAATTTTTAAACTCCAATAGTTGAGTGATGTGCTCGCATTAGGATGATGCTCTTTTGAAAAAAAAAATAAAATTGTCTAGTGAAAATACTAATGCAAAGGGGAAAATAGGAAATTACTATGCTGTAAAAATAACTTTGATCAGAGTCTTACGTTGTTCAGAGAGGGAAGAGAACCTTCCAAGAAGTGATCACATTCTCATGCTCAGCTTTAGACACATTCTTTATCTTTAAAAGGAAACAGAAGATAATCAGCGAGTAAATAAAATGTAGTTGTGGGCTGGTCTGTAAAACTGTAGCATTCTGAAATAAGGCATTAGGATTGGGCATTTGAAACAAGAATTGTCAGTGCCAAGGTTTCTTGTGCTTTGAGAAGAGTGGGTATGTCTTTCATTAAACTATACCTTTTCTTCATCCTCTGATTTTTTCTTGATCATTGTCTAAAGAGAGCAGTTATCATGGCTACTCTGAGTAAATCTTTAGGTGCACATTAAAAATCAGACTATTCTTGTGCTGTAATGAATATGCTTTTAAAAGCATTGTAAGTTTTTTTAGTATCTATTTGTTTGAAGAGGAAATTTGATTTCTTATGAAGAATTTCCACCTTTTCTTAGTTGCTATTGGAGAAAAAAATGTGTATTTTAAGACCACATGTTTTAGCTGCAGTGCTTTTTGTGCTGAAGCTTTCAATACCACTAATCTGAGTTTCTCTCTCATGTTCCAGCACAAGATTACTAGTCAGTTCCCTAATTTCTTTATTTTCTGACTGGCACAGAATTGCTTTTTGCCTGGAGTACTTCAGAAATTACTTTTTTTTAAACAAAAGAAATCAACAGCATCCATTTTTTCCAAGCTTATCCTGAGTAGCTTTTATCTTTTATCACGCTTGAAAACTATCAGCATTTTTAAAATTAAATAGTTATGTTTAGAAGTAAATTTCACTCAAATAAAGAGAAAACGTGGCAGTGGTTGCCAAAGGGATAAAGTGTATTACCTGGAAACATATGCTTTCTTTCTTATGTTCTGACAGAAAAGGAGATGAATGAGCATGTTAGAGGCAAAACTTTTTAGTAAATATTGTATTGTTTTTAGCATAATTTATTTCTATGTCCCTAAGAAGCCCAACACTTTTTAAGCTTATTTTAATAATTTATAAAGTGGTAACACTTCAAAGGTTAAAAAATTCAAAATTACTTGGTATGAACTGCAGCATAACAGTAGAATTCATAATTTCCTCCTTGGTTCCTTTGTAATATTCCTTCCTGTCTATTGCATCTATACTGTGAAATAAAAGAAGTGCTGAAGAGACCGCTGCATCTCCCTGCCTCCAAATGCTGTCCCTGAACACCATGGGAGTGCTGCTTTGGATGGCACTTGTTGTCACGGTCCTAAATTGCACCACAGAACACTGGCAGATTAATGGCCAGGGGGATGAGCAGCCTGGTGTTCAGGTTTGTTCCTTGGTATCATTTTATTAAACAGTATAGGCAGAGCAACAGTGTCTTAGATGAGGTTTTTTAAATGTGCCAATTTGCCAAATTCAGAATGAGATCTTAGATAGTTCCACTGATTTCTTTCTTTTCTAAATGCTTCAAATAGAACCATAGAATGGTTTAGGTTGGAAGGGACCTTAAACATCATCTAGTTCCAACCCTCTACTGTGGGCAGGAACACTTTCCCCTAGACCAGCTTGCTCACAGCCACGTCCAACCTGGCCTTGAAACACATTAATTACTTTTCGTAACTTTCAAATCAATGAGTAACAGGGGCCCCTGCTCAACAGTCCTTAGTCCCTGCACTCTACTATGTATGCAAGCTGTATAAGGCCTAGGAGGTTAAAGGTTCCTTACTCTTTTAGGCCTCCAAGTCTTCCAGTCCTCAGCACTGATTGGCAAAGTTCTGGACTGGAGGTAAGAGATGCTTCACATGCAACCACTTGCTGACAGGGGCCCTCTCCTAGGAGTGTGCCGGGACTGTATGGCAGGAGACTCTGATTTGGTGTCCTTCAAGCAGTGGAAAGCCTAGAATCTAATTTACTGTTGCCTTTTCAGCTGCTGTTGAATAATGTAGTGTCCTAACTATTCTGCAGCTACGTGAAAGTATGCAACTAACGTATGTGTCCCAAAGGAGAAGGAGATGTCCTTAACCCCTGCAGAGACTTAGTTCTTGAAAAGCTCTTAGACAGCAGATGCAAATTTGTGCCTGATGACTGATCTAAGTTTTGCCGAGGGGAGAGACAAAACAACAATAAATGTCCTTCCATAACCTGCTGTTACATGCATCTCTGGTTCATGTTGTTAAGAAGGTAGGAGTTATAGTGCATTTCTGTTGCCAGGTCCTGCTCTTGGAGGACTAAATTCTCTAGTTCCTACATTCACCCATCTCTGTCAGTGAGATGGTGTGCTACCTGGTGAGAATAGCCGTGTTCTGCACACCGTCGGCATGGGGCATAAATGGCTACACAGAGGACAAAATTCTAAAGAATTAGGTCAGTAAGTTTTATATCTAATTAGGCCTCTAATCCTACAAACCACTTATGGTTTTGCATTATTCTATGTTCATTGTGTCTTAAATGGAACTAGTCATTTGAGTGAAGTTATGGGTGTAATTGCATGCAGGATCGGATTTGGGCAATCACATTTCAGCTTATTATTTGTACTGTAGCACTGTTGCAAATCAGATATATCTGATGTTGCCCGTTGCCTAGTCAGGGTGAAGGGATGAAGGTGTATCTGAAACTGAGCATGTTTCTGTGTAATGGCTTGCACTCCATTACCATGGCTGTCCAAACCAAGCACTTACAGAAAGGCACTTCATAGAGAGCATTTTAAGTGTTAAGAGAGTCATAAGGCATAGATTTTCAATGCAGAAGGTCATGAGGCTGCAGTTTCACTGGGTAATGTGCTGCATTTGCATAGACAGATATTCAGACAGTTAATGGTAGCGCAGAATGCTTTAATGATTTTCATTTGCATCAAGCTGTTCTCACCTCTTAGGAACATAATGGATAAATAAAAGAGGCCTTTTGTTTGCTCTTCATAGAAGTTACCAGTGATTAAGTGGTGCTGAGGGAACAGACTCATGCTCTCATTGGAAAAAAAACCCAACACCACCAACAAAACTGCCCATCAAAGCTGACTTCAAAGTGACCTACTTAATTTTGATTTAAAATGGCACTTGAGTAATTTATTGTAATGTTATGCAGATTTCCTAATTCAAAACATAGAAGTGGTCACTCTTAACTGAAAATACAGAAACACTTATTACATCAGACAAAATACTCATAATTTGTTAGGGCACTCTTTATACTGTTGAATTACAAACAAAGCTATATACACTTAGATCAAGTTTTCCTCCAAATTGATTCAGCAATCACTGTTTTTATTAAAAATTATGTCCAGAATAGTTGTGAGTAATTTGATACTTTTTGCACTATGCTGTGGTGTTTCATGAGGAAATCTGTAACAGAGGCTTGCTAGAGAAAATCTTGTCATGATTCCATACTAGAGTCTCCCTGTGAAAGACTTCTCCAAGCCTTCCTGGAATATGGTGTATTCTCGGAAAGGTATACAGACTTCCACACTAAGTATTAGACCCTTGCAGTTCAGTATCGGCTTCCTGAGCTCCTCTTTCATCCACCGGTTCAAAAGCCCCTTCTTGGAAAGGGCTCAAAAGAAGTCATCTTCGTCTCTGGCTATGTAACATTTTTAGGCATTTTCTGAAGAATTTCATATGCGGTTCAGTCTCTTTCAGTGTAATCTTAAAAAAAAATCTGGGTGGCTTTTTGAGAATAAAGAACTGCTCTTAAATACCTTTCTGTCAGAATGGTCATGCTTAAATTTTTGTTCCTGATTTGTAGGCACACACATCACAATTTCATTGTCCTGGTTTACACATTGGTGCCTTGGTGTCAGTATTTTTGTATTAGGTTTTTCTATATGTCTTAGGAGTTTCAACTTTATGTGTCGCACTGAGGAGCACAGCCAAGACAGTCCACATCTCAAATACCCAAATTTCAATAGTCTCCACTTAGGGTACAAGAGGGCAGTGTTCCTGAAAACATTGCTAGGATCAACAGGCTTTCAAATACTTGGGTCCTTTGTTTCCAGTTAATGACTTCCAGTTCTTTCAGTTTCTAACCTTCTGCTTTCGAGATAGTGATCTTGAGTGTTTCTTGTGGCATTCGACTTCTCTCACTCAAGCCTGTCATTTAAATCAAGATACAGAACTTGACTTCGTGTATATGGAGTTTTCACAGAATCAGTAGGATATTTGGGGAACACAGAATATGCAAATGCAGACCTGCTGAATACATAATTTTTATGGCCCTTCTGTTTTGTATTGGCTTTGTAATTTGTCCAGTGTTTGACTGTGGGCTAATTAAATTACTGAATTTACAATGAGAATATATTAGTCCATCCTTCCCTTCACTGATTTTAATTCTTTACTCCTTCAGTTAATTTTCTTTTAAAGCTGCCTTTGTGTTCCCAGTGTGACATGAAAGGACTAGTCAACAGCCTGAATACAGAGCCAGTTGAGGGAGATTTCCATCTGCAATCAATCTCCCCACTAAAGGAGGCGTGCTGGATATCCTTACATACACAATAAAGATAGGTGAATTAAGACCATTGCCTGAGCAGCATAACAATTCCTTAGCAATTTATGGCAGGTTGGGAGACTAAGGATTTAGGATTGCATCTAAGAAGAGGTCTTGAGTTAAGATTTAAAGACATGTTTGGAGGTGTGTGTAATTTCACTGTATGGTAAGATGCAAAGTATCTTCACACATGGAAATAAGATCCATTACCAACATTGCATTTCAGTACATGTAGATAAAAATCTCTTTTACATGTATTATCAGTGTAGATTTTTTATATTTTGTGTGGTTACAGCCTGGAGTCTAGGCCTTGATCATCTTCATCTTGGTTTTTGGTCATGCACTTATGTACAACACATGGAAATATAATTTAGTCAGTATACATGACTGAGGATATATTCCAGAAACTCCTAGAAGAGAAGGTGAAGCATTGTAGCTGATGGTGACAAAATTACAGAAACTCTTTGCTGTAGTGGGAAAACTGTGTTCAAAGCCAAGAATGTTCTTATGGTTTTAATTGAGTGGTAGAAAATTACTTCTGTGTGGTCATCCCTGCTAAGAGATTCTTTAAAACCAACATTTTCCATTTTTCCTTGTTTATTTCTTTTTTTGACTAGTAGTTGCCTCCATGAATTGGATATATAAACTATGAATCTGAGGAGGATAAAATGTTTTCTGGAGAATTTTATCCAGATGTATATTACTGTTTCAATAAATATCTTTTTAGTATTTAGGGTGAAGAAGGTTTTTTGAGGATTTGGGGGTTTGTTTGGCTTTGGTTGTTCGGTGGGTTTTCTTTTTGTGTGTGTGTGTTTTGTTTTGTTTATTTAAATATCCCCGTTAATGTAGAAACAGCCAAATTCTTGCTGTGTAAAACTCCAGGAAAGTCTATAGTATTTCAGCAGGGATTCATGTGGCCCTTGGGTTTTTGGACTGTATCATATTGCAAGCTCCTAAAATAAGACTGTTTGGAAAGCTACCGGCATCCCATCTTTTCTTCTGGAAAAGTTATAAAATGAAACAGGCAGGCTTTTCACTGAGCTGCTGAGAATGCAGTTCTGGCTATGCAATCAGGACTAAATAAGGAGCAAGATCTGCACTAAAAATAGAAATGGAGGCTGATCCAACTGCAGCGTGAGTTATAATCCTCACACAGCAAAGGGCTGGTGGGTTCAGCTGAGGACACTCAGTTACAGAGAATCAAACAAACTTTACCCTGCTCCTAAAAAACCATCATATTCTTGCTGCTCTAACCAGATTTTTACCAGTCAGCAGAACTGTTAATCATGCCTGGAAATTATTTAACACGTTCTTTTCAGATGTAGATTTTTATTATTACTATTTTATTAGAGAGAGGATTGTATTTGCCACATAGTAAGAGGGAAATGTGGGTTGGTTTTACGTAACTGTGTTTGAAGAACATGGAAGAAAATGACATGGGGAGATTTACTGGACTTTCCTCTCAGCTGGATAAATACATTCTTGTCACTGCTGTATGTGTTAAGCTGATATGTCCACTGACATGATGTGACTCCAGTTGGGCATGATGAGCTGATCTGGGTATCTGGCCAGGTCTGGGCTCTTGTAACAGACTGTGCAGTTCACAGCCTGTACCTCGAGGAAAGTTACTCTCCTTATTTCAAGAACAAAGTACAGAACTGTGTAGGTCATTCATGCACCCTCCTGCTCCCTCCCCTCCTCTTTTTTGGTAAAGTAGTTCAGAACATATTTATCTTTCATTTGTGCATTTCCTTTCAACTAACACATACCTCATAAGCTTAAGCCAAAACTTGCCCAGGGAGTTCAGATATATCCTTTGATCCAGAATAGATTGCTATTCCTTACTTATTGTTCGAAACATTTGCTTAAATATTTGAATTACATGAGCACAGACAGCTACAGCTATGTTCTGCTTGCTTTCCTTGCCTGTTCCTGTATCTCTCCAGGCAGTGATAGAGCAAGCATGAACAAATTTTCTGTTACTCCAGTCTTAAAAGGCAGAGATTCTGTAACAGACTTTGACAATTCATCATATAATTTCAATTTTTCTAAATATTGCATGTGAAAATTTTAAAAGGTAGTAGATGCTAAATTGCTCATCTACCAACTAAATATTTAAAAATATTTTAAGTAATTTTTAGTTTTCAGTGAGCTGCAGAATTTGTTACTGATAATGCACACTGTTCATGTATCTCTTGCCTGTTAATCACAGGAGCTGCTCAGTCAAATTGGAAGACAGTCAGTGGAGGAGAAACATCTGGGTCGTTGGACACATGGGAAAGCTTACATAGCAGTGGGAGTATGTGGAAGAAGACCAAAAGACAGAGATCATCAAACGTGCACAGGCCAAGAACAAGGCAAATAAAATACACAGTGCCAGTGAGTCACAACTCAATTTCTTTGTTGCATTTTCCTTCTCCAACTCCCTGCGCACCAAAGTATGAACTATAATATTCTCTGTTTCCAGACTCCTATCCCAGCACCACTGTCTCATCTCTTTCACGTCCCATACTGAGTGCACAGCTTAGCAGGAGCTGTGAGCAGCTGCCTTGCAGAAAGGCAAGCTGATCGACACCATCTTGTTGCTGGGGAGGCAGCAGCCTCATTCTCCAGCTGAGTTCAGAGGCCTTTTTCTTGCTTTGTTGTTGTGTTCTCATCATTTGTGCTTTTATTTGAAGATCTGTATTTTGTGGTGGAAAAAAAATGGAGTGCGTGCGATCCAGGAGGCATAGAGAAGGGAAGTTGTTTGATAATTGCTGTGAGCGCTTTGTAGTGAAATATGTGTATCATTGTGGTTTGGTCACAATCAAAACTTATACTGATTAACTGTCTCATTTTTCGACGTAAGCTATATCTCTATGAGATTGTGTAGGGTTTTGTATTAATTTAACAATGGGCTACACACGCCTAGTTTTCAGGTGTTAATAGCCATTAGCTATTTGAAAGAAATAATGTGGTGTAATAAAAGCAACATAAGCCTGCAGTGCAGATGCAGCAATTTTAGTGAATGTATTAAAAATAGCAAAATTCTTCTGTCAGCTTAGTGATTACACTTTAAAAATTCACACTCAATCCAACAAATACTTGTTAAAATCATGTATGGAAAGGTGAAAATCCTTTTAATAGTGTATTGTAGGTAACTGAAGGTTGAACAAAGAGGAAATGGCATTACTTGAGCTCACAGTTGCAGCTCAGATAGTGTCTTACATGAATGTTCATACGAGTTTACAATGTCTGGTTCAAGATTAAAAAACAGTGGTGAACTATGGAGTATAACTGAAAAGTTAAGACATAACTCCAAAAGTAAGTATGAACAGGTATAAAATTCTACCTTAGCTGCCTCTTCACTATTAGTTCTGAATGTAATAAAAACATGGAACACTTTTTTGGGTCCTTGCACATGCAGAATGAGTGAATTCAAATTAAGAATTTTTTTCTTAGAGAGGATGTTTGTTTTTTGTCAGAGCCCTTTCCAAGTACAAGGGGAGGTCACAGCTGTTCTTTTCATTCACATGTAGTCTAGTAAAGCAAACAACATATGTATGGGGCACAAGAGTTTAGCACTCAGAACACAGGGATTTGTATATGATTTTGAAAACTGTAAATAACAAATTACACTTAACCTTTATCCTTCCGCCCATCAACGTGATTTGTTACTACAGATTTGTGTTGGAATTGAGGTTTTCATATATTCGTTACATTGTTTAGAAAAATAAAAATTCTCTCACAAAATGCAAGATAGCAAGGTCCACATTTACATTTTCAACCTTAATTCCAATTGTCATAAGTCTTATATACATAATTATATACATAATTACCACATTTGCATAATCATTTAAGACCTTAATCTGTGCTCCAATGAAACCTTTTTGAAAATCATGCTTAACCACATTTTGTACTGTGAGGATATAGGACTGACCTCAGATATAGGCATATTGCCATTTCCTTAGAGCATGTTGGGATCTGGGTACCTGAGTGAGTTTGGTATGTTCATACAGTAGCACCCTAATGGTCATGAGCAGTCTGATGGTAGTCCTTGCTGCCATAATGTATCTGGAATGGATAAGGCTTGGGGAGGAGGCTTATACCATGCTCACTTCTGGTGCAAAGGACTTTTGATGCCATTACAGTGTAGACACAGCTGCAGTGGTCTCATTTACCCTCAGAGTGGAGCTTTCAAATAGTGAGGATTAAAAAACAAAACGCATCACTCAGTTTCTTACAAGTCAGGTGGAAAGAATAGCTGAATATTTCACAAATACAAATCAACTCAACCCTCTAGTTTGTTTTTATTTTTCTTGTTGGAGGCAGTGAGCTACAGAAACCCATCAATTTGCACATGGTCACAAGGAAATTTGCTTTTGAATCAGGCAGTGAATTTCCCTTTGACTTCCCCAAACCACAGAACCCTTACCTCTCATTTTACTCTAAAAATTCTGTCAGTTCAGGGGAACTGTGCGTGCTAGACTGAAACACTAGAATGCAGGCAAGTATTTCAGTGCGGAATAGGTGGTTGCTATTCTGTTATATGATAATATAAATGAATTTCCTGTAGGAAGAATATAGGATAGTTCTCGTCGCCTCACAAGTCATGACAGAAAGTTGTCATCTGATAGTTTTTGGATGGCCTCTTTAGAGTTAAGTCATACCCTTAAACCAATTTCCAGTGGACAAATATCTAAAGCAGAAGAGTCATCATGATTGTTGGCAATCTTCTTATATGGCTTAATGTCAACAGTGTGAGAATATGGCATTACTCTCTGTGCCAGGAAGAAATTAAATTATGGCACTTGCATAAAATTGTCTTTTTTTGTGTTGTGCTTAGTCTGCAGAATATCTGGTTAAAAGATTTCAGCAGATACCCCTCTTCAAAACACAGACAGGAAATCAAAAACAGTCGAAGGCTTCTAAAAATAGAGTTGTCCTGAATGGGCATCTTCACAGCACAAGTCAACAAGACAATGATTTCCTTGTTCCAGGGATAGTTGTTTCCTTTTATTCTTTCCTGTCAGTCCTTCTAGGTCCCAGATTACTTGGCAAAATCAAGTAAGACTCAGCAAAATTAACCTTTTTAATTAGTACTTGTCGAAAGAGTCCTGGTTTCCAGATATCCTGAATAGATTAACTGCAGAACTAATGGACTCTGAGCATATGGAACCACCAAACAAAGGAGTGGTTTGATATCTGTACTTAAAGTTGTTCTCTCGCTTAGACTGCATACTGGATGGCTGTTAAGAATAAGAAGTGCTACTTTTCAATCAGTCTTGCAGAATGGTAAGAAGACATCATAGAGGCAAATTGAATTGGCAAAGAAAATGAGATTTTCCTCCTAGAAGTATCTTGAGTTCATTTGAGGAATTGCTGCATGATGCTTTAAGCTATCTTCTGGCTTTGGAGCAGTGATCAGTCGTGAAGGTTGAAAGAATTTGAACATGCAGCAGTCTGTATTCACTGACTTCACCCACTTCACTGGATTCTTCAAGTTTCTTGAAGTGTCCAGCCAAAGTAAATGTGCTAGTATTCCAACCTCAGATTGGAACCTGCATCTGGAACCATTGGCTCCCAGAAGTCCCTATCCTTGACAAAAGTCTCATGCCCTTGATGACTGTGGTCAGGTAGGATAACCTCCTGAAGGCCATCACTCTAGTGACAAGAAAGATGGAAAAGTACAGCTGATCCCTCTCCTCTGAATGGATACAGGCCACTGAACAGAATCCTTCAATTTCTTCTGCTGATGGTTACAGAGCTCCATCTGAACTAGAAAATTCATCTTTCTGTATTCTTTTGTCAAACCACATGTTACTGGAGACAGTCATCTCTCCACACTTGGGATGTAACAGGTACCCTGTTAACTACAAAAAGTGAAGTATTTGAAGATATTCACTTGACTTTTCCAACGTAATTATACTGCAGACTGCAAGTCTGTCTAAAGATTGTTATGGCAATTCCAGGTAAACAGTTAGATCATACTCTGTCAGAGCAGCATCTGTGCTGACAATTTCAGTAAGAAAATTATTTATCTTAGACATCTACAGAGCATCATCCTGAAGCTCTGTCTTCCCAATTCAACAGATGTTACATATATTAATAACTCTAGATGGGTTACAACGTGAAGTGTTGTTCCAACTGCAACCTCTCAAGAATCTGAGACTGCGGTGTAATGATTGTTACAGCATACACTGCAGTGGAAATACAGTTACATACTGCATATGGACAAACAAAAAATGATTTACCTATCAGTAGTGATCAGTGCTAGGTGTGCACATATCCCACACAGCCCCCATTCTCTTTTCATTGTACTCCTGCACACTTAGGATTCTCATACACGTAAGGTGCATTGAGTGTGCTATTGCCCAAATTAAAATCTCAAGGTGCCTCAAGGCTTACATGTGCTATATAGGTATACGAGGCCTTGCAGTCCCATAAACAAATGTGCAACTCCAGCAGATAGGCATATATGCCTCTCGCTGAACTCCTAGTACCTTATCATAAGTAACTTCATTCAGTCAGAGGAACGAAAAGCTTTCCTACACAGCGAGTGTGCAATTCTACTGTCATGTATAATATTTAAGAACACAAGCTAAATTACCAAAAAACATCACCAGGCAAACAGTTAAAAGACAGCGGTAAGCCGTCATCCCTAAAAGCAAAAATACGGACCAATCCACAATGAAATAAAAATTGGCAAGAGCACATGAACATTTGCTCTCGAAGAATTCTGTACATTTCCAAATCACAGCCAAGCCAAACACAGGTAGACATCTGTCTGCAATCTGCATAGTTGCGGGATGTGTCTTCTGCCAATTCATCCCTTAAATAATGAGCATTTCTCTGCAATCATATTATTGTCATGCCTCATATACAGTGGCCTAAACTTTTCAATATCTCATAAATAAGAACAGTAAACTAAACTGGGGATTAGACAGTGTGAAGCCTGATAGGAAAATAAGGATTCAGGAGACTGTAGGAAAAATAAAATGTAGGAAAAACCCGGGAAAATGAGAGAAGAGCAGAAATGGAGCAATATAATAAACTCTGAGGAAAGAGTCAATGCCAGTAAATGTAATATCCTACTCTCAAGAAAAAAGAAAATGAAGCACAGATGGAAACAGGAGGGTATATTCATCCAAACCCATTACAGGAAAGCAAGACAATTGTTCCTTTTTTTTTTCTTTACCATATTTTAATGCTATTGTATAAAGTCATGCATTGTAACTGTTGAGGGAAAGGTATACCTAGAAATTAAAATCAAGCTCATGCCATAGGAAGAATCCTGAACCACAGAGACAGGAAATAATGATGGTCATCATTTCTGGAGAATTCATGGGCCTTCTGAAAGCCAGGGATCAAAATCAGACATGAACCCCCAATTAAATGTGGCACTACTGTTATCAGCAGGTTTGTTTTCTTGTGAGTCAAACTCTGTTCTTACCTTTACCCTTTTGTCTTAGTGAAAAATCAGCGAGTACATATGAACACAGAATTATTTTCTTTTCCATAATGATCGAACCCAAATGTTGTTTTACCTTTGCCAGCTTTGTGTAGGGTGATGTGCCATCTTGCATATTTATTTTCCTGGAGTGATTCCCAGAAGTATGGTATGCTTTTTCTTGCTCATGTCTTACTAGCTTTATTTATGAGTTGTGTACACCAGGTTTTTGGTCCCTGGGGACAGGCCTACACAGGAAATCTGTGGATGGTATTTAATACATACAAGTATGAGACCAGTAAAAAAGCAGCTGCTGAATGGTACTCCAAATTGATTCACAATTTCAAAGTAGATTGTGGCTAGGTTAGCATCTGTGGTTTAAACCACAAATACCTTTAGCTCTTTTGTCATGTAGGAGGAAGGCTCCTTTGTCAATGAAATTGTAAATTTTTCTTGGTTTACAGATTTAAAATTCCACTGTTATGACAGTCTAATAGCAGTATTGTTATTGATTTTTACTGATCACATAGAAAGCATGTTCTAAAGATACCTTTTTTCCTGCATATTAGATGCATCAATTCTCTTTGGCTATAAAGTAAATCAAGATAAGGCTCTCTTTCTCACTTGCCATCACAACTGATAAGAGCTGATAGGTATATTATCCCTTTGATTACACGTGCGCAATCCGTTAATTGGAAAATAATATGATCAGGGGAAACTTAATGGCTAGTGATGGTACATAGCAAAGCTGACATACAAAGTTTGATGTACATTTTAAACTGCAGTTGTGTTTGCAGGTTGGCTGTTTGAAAAAAAACACAGTTTTTACCATCTCCTAGAACTTCTGTGATATGCCATAATTCCTCAAAACAGAACTGATGGATAAGCATTCTGATGGGTCAAGCCAGGGAGCAAGGCACCCCCCCACCCCTCGGATGTTCTAATTCATCTGACAAGTGAGTTTGATATTCATTAATGTGTTCTTCATCTGCCAAATGTTCCTTCCCTAGCTCTCTTTATAACAGCTGCACTAGGTGTGATGACGCTGTCAACTCATGTAGCCTGTTAACATGTTAGTATTGTACTTCAAGGATGTTCCTAGGCTTGCCTCTAGGCCAGCTCTAGTGTCAGTGCAAGCTGCAAGCAGAGGATCTCACTTGCAAGGTTGTCTGCATGTCTGTCTAGGGGTTTAATAGCTGGTAGTCAGTGAGGTGGTTTAACATGCTGCTCAGTACAATGGACAGGTGATGTGGGACTGCTTTTATGCATGAGAAGCAGATGAGTGGGGAGCACAGTTCCATGCCAGCCACAACCCAAGATCATTCTCCAAAATGCTGTGCCAAAGCACCCTTTCTAGTGATGGTGCACAAGCAATTGCCCTTTTTCTGTGCCAGGCTGGGCACTCTTGCCTGGTGCATGCTGGCTGCTGAGCAGGAGGGAAATGCAAGGGCTATAAGTGTGGTGGAGGAATTAACACTGCTAGTTTGGTTCCGCTGTGTGTCATTGACAGCTATCAGACCATGGTGACATGCAGGACAGACCTGCTGAGGTAATATTCTGTTTACTAGCCTTTACCCTCTTGTTTCTACTAGCACCTGAACTCCCAAAGCAATTCCCTTTAAGGCGATTCACCCAGTGACTCTAAACAGCTGATGACTCAGTGGGATGATATGGAGTGAGGTCGCTTGAGGACAGGCCTTATTGTGCAGCTTCTGCCATCTCTGCTACCACTCTGTAAAGTCTGGGATCTGGACTGGGGGAAAACCAGCCAGTAAGTAGCTTAGAGGAAGGGCATCATTCCTGCCCTCACTAACCCTTTACTGAATTAAGTGTTCCAAGTAAAACCAATTATCACACTGAGAGCCCAGCACTTGCATCTCCCTCCACAAGCTCCCTGACAGCAGTACCATGCCCAGCTGAAACAGTTGCCTCCTCTACCCTCTCTACCACCTCAAAATGCCAGCAGAGCTCCAAACCCTTTGCCATCTAGCAGAGCCCTGACAAATATTTTAATCAGGTATTGGATAAAACCAGTGCATATGTCCAGGTGCAGACAGTTGCTGCCCATGGTAGTAGGAACACGGTCAAGGAGAAGAGGCTATTGGGGTCTTTTCCTTCATCTCAGTCACAGGACCTGAAGAAGGCTTCCTTAAAGGCACCCTATCCATCACACATGCTGCAGCTGACACGGAGTCAGGGATATAGCACTGGCCTTGAAGAAGCAGTGCTGTAATTTATGCTGAGTAACAGGGCAGGGACAAGTACATACATCCCATGCTCCGTGCCAGAGCTGGGATGCCTTTTGCAGAGACACTATAGCTTGTTAGGCAGACACAACTTGAGAAAGCGGGATAAAGAGGAGAGCCCGTGCTGCTAAGGAGAAACAACAAGCTGGTAACTGGGGGTGAGGATTGAGCAGAGTAGATGCTGATGCATTATCCTGGTCCTTGGTTCTACGGGTATTGGCCTGGTCAGAACTGCAAGGGATGATCTCGGGCATTTCCTGCTGTTTTTAAATAAACCAAATTAGCATATGTTATTTGTGAGTTTATGCTCGGTGTTTGTTTAGTTGTTTTTGGGGTTTTTTTTTCATATCATAAAATGGTTGGGGTTGGAAGGAACCTTAAAAATACCTAGTTCCAACCATGGGCATGTTTGTTTGTATTACTTTGTTTAATAAGAAATAAATCACTCAGAAGCATGACTAGACTTGCTTGCAAGTAGGTACAATTAGTTGTAATCTGCCTGGTCAGTTGTAGGAGAAAAACTACACTAGTTTGAACCGGATTAAGTAGCAAGGATACTTTAATTTGAGGCAGCAGAGAGAAAATTGTATAACACTGTTCTGCTGTCCTGAGTGGGAGAAAAAGTCAGTGAATTGCACGATTTTTCCATCTTTGTAATCAGTTTGTTATGCAGAGAGCAATGCCGTGGGATTCAGCATTTTATCTGCTGGGCTTTCCCTGGCAGCATCTGAAGAAGTTCATTATAAGTGTTTATCACATGATCCACTTAATCAAACCACTGAAACTCGGAGAATAAGTAATTCTAACAAGACCCTTCGGAGCTGCCTTATAAGGTACTTACTGATATACTCTTCTTTGGTGAGTGTACAATGTGTCTCCTTGTATCTCAGTCTATGATACAGGAAGTTCATTATCCCCAGTCCGAATTCAGACATAAAGAAAGGAAGCATGGCTTACAAAGAAGTGACAGATAATTTGCAAAGGATTTTAGTGAGCCACTCAAATCCCAGATAGAGTCAGACTGTAAGCTCTTAGTAAGAACAGCCTTCTGGTATTCAGCATTAGACTCAAGGCAGCTATCTACATAGCTGGTTCTAATGTTGTAAAACACAGACAACACATGAAAAATTATTTTCTTCTTTTGATTAGAGGAATCCTGTGAGAAAAAAAAAAACAAATCAGAACTGAAACCATGCTTTTAGCTTGGTGATAGCACTGCATGATAGTCAGAGCCAATAACTGAGCTGATGCAAAATGCCTTGAAAGCCTGCTAAATCCCGGCTTGCACTAAGGTTTTGAGACATTTAGAATCATCTGACAAGCTCAGAGCTCACAGACATGCTGTTTGCAACCTGTGTTTGTACACTGTACGTCTGGTAGGATAAAGTGAATTTCCCTGTGATGTACCTAAGAAATGTCCTGGCTGTATAGAGCAGGTAGGTCAGGGACTGCTCTGCCTCCTTGAAGGCATTCAGTTTGCTGAGCTCTGTCACAAGCAATGTGACACCACATTTTTTGGCAGTCATTGTATTTTTTCACCAATGCTATTTCACAGATAGTGTCTCATAAAGGCTTATCTTCCTGCTGCCTACTGAAGACCAGTTTGGATATCACCACAGATGTAGGCTTGGGCCAATCTTAATGTAGAAATGCCCTGGATAATTTTCCCAAGCACCACCCATTCGATAGCACTGCACTGCTCAGCTACACCTCTTATTTTACCTCCCAAACTCCTCCCAAAATATGAAGGCATACCAAACCAAATATTGATTTTGTGTAGGGATGCACGGACTGAGCCTGATGTGGTCTCCAGATTAACCTTTTTTTTTGTACTGAAAACTGCCCTTGTGGCAAAAGAGCATTGGGGAGACAAGCTACTCTGTAAGACATCAAAACCAGGGAAGTGTGCAGAACTGAGAAATATGCACAACAGAAAAATCCTTTGCTGGTTTGATGAGAATGATGCTTTTTTTCTACTACAGCTCCAGTAAAGCAAGTCACAAAATTCACACCATTGTCTGGGCACTGTTTTGAGGGAACAGTGAAACCTGTCTCTCCAGTGCTGAAGTCCACGAAGCCCAGAGCTTTAAAATTCAACCTGTTAATTTCTCCTGGGAGTAATTAACTCCAGCCTGGAGTGAGCAAGGGCTCTTGACTACATCAATCAGCAGATGTGAGGGTTTGAGATGTGCCATTTCCATTCATTGTGTTAGAGGAAACCTCTTTGTTTTCCATATCCTGTGTACCTGACTGTCTTGTCCTGATGCAGCTGTCAGTCTCTTGACTGCTGATATACCAATATATATCAAATTGTCATTGGTACGGCTGTGCCCTCAGGAGGGACTGTTCTGCTTTAGTAGGTTGGTTTCCGACTAGTAAGCTAAAAAGACTGTTTTTCTGTCTTTTCTCTCTTCATTTTAAAAATAGTAAATGCTATTTTACCTCTTTTTAAAAAAAAAAAAATGACACCAAAAGAGATGAATCTGTGCTAGCTTACTAGTTTTGCTACTTCACTCATTTTTATTACAGTATAATTCCCTTCCTCTTTTCTCACTTCATTATTGTACTCTGTCTTCTCAGTTGCTATTGTGCCTATTTAAAGAGCCCCCTTCATCTTTCTTTTGGGACAGTCTTACTGCTGGCTTTCTGCTGCTTCAGCTTCTACACAGCTGGTGCTTCAAGAAAAAACTGTCTCCTGTACGGCTGGGAGAAGAATGGATCCATAAAAATAAATATTTTTTTGTATGTATGTAGTTCTTTAATCAGTACATCTTCAACAACCTTACCTAAGCAGCCGCTTTGCTATGTTTCAGCTTCTTAGGTAAGGAGGCTGGAGCAGAGTGAATGGGTAACTTTCTGGTGTCTGCAGCAATGCAGTCGTAAAGTGGAGAATAAAACTTCTGTTTTCCAAATGATCCACTGCCCTGTACATGGTGAGAGCCAGTACCAAGCATCGGGAATCATTGTTGGTGGGGATATTTTTAGTCAGCTGTAAAGACAAATGGTCAGTCATCCACTGTGTGCTGTTTATTTTGCATTTAGGATTCATTAGTACCTGTGTCAATGCTGAGGCTGGATCTCAGTGTCTCTGTACAGCCTGCTGGGAGAGAAGATCTGGGAGGAAGACTATGACAGGTGCATCTGGCCATGTGCATTTGCACGTGAGGTGCACACAATGCCTGCTGAGAATGAATACTACCAGATAGTAACCAGATTGGATTTGGTCAGTGCCAAGCTGGGCTACATTCTCTCTCCCACAGAATCACAGAGACAACTAACTTGGAAAAGACGTCTGAGATCACTGAGTCTAAGCTATGACCCAGCACCACCTTGTCTCCTAGACCATGGCATTAAGTGCCATGTCCAGACTCTTCTTAAATACCTCCAGGGACAGTGAATCCACCACCTCCCTGGGCACCGCATTCCAATGCCTGGTCACTCTCTCTGTGAAGAAGTTCTTCCTAATGTCTAACCTAAACCTCCCTTAGTACAGCTTAAGACTGTGCCCGCTTGTCCTACTGCTGGTTGCCTGGGAGAAGAGACTGACCCCCACCTCACTACGGCCTCCTTTCAGGTAGCTGTAGAGAGTGATAGTGTCTCCCCTGAGCCTCCTCTTCTCCAAACTAAACATCCTCAGTTCCCTCAGCCACTCCTCATGGGACTTGTGTTCCAGTCCCTTCACCAGCCTCGTTGCCCTTCTTTGGACACACTCCAACACCTCAATATCCCTTCTAAAAGGACGGGCCCAGAACTGGACACAGTACTCAAGGTGTGGCCTAACTAGTGCTGAATACAGGGGAAGAATCACTTCCCTGGTCCTGCTGGCCACACTATTCCTGACACAGGCGAGGATGCCACTGGCCTTCTTGGCCACCTGGGCACACTGCTGGCCCATGTTCAGCCTCCTGTCGATCAGAACCCCCAGGTCTCTTTCTGCCTGATTGCTTTCCAGCCACTCTGTCCCCAACCTGTAGTGCTGCAGTGGGTTTTTTTGGCCAAAGTGCAGGACCCAGCACTTGGCCTTATTGAGCCCCATACCACTGGATTCAGCCCACCTATCCATCCTGTCCAGGTCCCTCTGCAGAGCCCTGCTACCCTCCAGCAGATCAACACTCCCCACCAGCTTGGTTTCATCCACAAATTTGCTGATGGTGGACTCAGTCCCCTCATCCAGATCATCAGTAAGGATATTAAACAGGACTTGGCCCAACACTGATCCCTGGGGGACACCACTGGTGACTGGACACCAGCTGCGTGCAGCACCGTTCAGCAGCACTCTGGGCCCAGCCATCCAGCTGGTTCTTACCCCAGCAGAGAGTGCACCTGTCTAAGCCATGGGCCGCCATCTTTCCCAGGAGTATGTTATGGGAGACAGTGTCAAAGGTTTTGCTGAAGTCCAGGTAGAATACATCCACAGCATTTCCCTCATCCACCAGGAGGGTCACCTGGTCATAAAAAGAGATTAGATTGGTTAGGTAGGACCTCCTCCTCCTAAATCCATGCTGGCTGGGTCTGGTCCCCTGTCCATCCTGTAGATGCCGTGTGATGGCACTTAGGATGATCTGTTCCATAACCTTGCTGGGCACTGAGGTCAGGCTGGCAGGCCTGTCTGTAGTTTCCTGGGACTTCCTTCCAGCCCTTGTGGATGGGTGTCACACTGGCCAACTTTCAGTCATCTGGGACCTCCCCAGTGAGCCAGGACTGTTGATAAATGATGAAGATGGGCTTGGCAAGCTCGTTTGCCAGCTTCCTCATCACCCTAGGATGAATCCCATCTGGTTCCATAGACTTGTGAGGATCCAAGTGCTCAGCAGGTCACTGACTGCTTTCTCCTGGATTACAGGGGGGCTGTTCAGCTCCCTGTCCCTGTCTAACCCAGGAGGCAAGTTATCCTGAGGACATCCTGTCTTATTGTTGAAAACTGAGGCAAAGAAGTTGTTAGTACCTCAATCTTTTCCTTGTCTTTTGTAACTATGTTCCCCTTCGTGTCCAACAAAGAATGAAAGTTTTCTTTGCCTCTCTCTTTGCTATTGATGTATTTATAAAAACACTTTTTGTTATCCTTAACTGAAGTGGCCAGATTAAGTTCAAATTGTGCTTTTGCCTCTCTAATTTTCTTTCTGCGTGACCTAACTACATTCCTAAACACTTAATGAGTTGCCTGCCTTTTTTTCCAAAGGCAATAAACTCTCTTTTTTCCTTAATTTCCTGCAAAATCTCCCTGTTCAGCCAGGCCAGTTGTCTTCCCTGCTGGCTCTCCTTTTGGCACATAAAGACAACCTGCTCCTGTGCCTTCAAGATTTCTTTCTTGAAGTGTGTCCATCCTTCCTGGACCCCTTTGTTTTTAAGGGCCGTTTCCTAAGGTACTCTCTGAACCAGCTTCATGAATAGGCTGCTCTGCCCTCCAGAAGTCTAGGGTAGAGGTTTTGTTGATACCTTTCTTTCACCCAGTATCGAGAACTCTTATCATTTCATGGTCACTGTACCCCAGGCGGCCTCTGACCACTACATCTCCCACCAGCCCTTCTGTTTGTAAACACCAGATCTAGTGGGCCCCCACCCCTGGTAGGTTCATTTATCAGCTGCAACAGGAAATTATCCTCTGTACACTCTAGGAATCTCCTAGACTGCCTCTTCTCCGCTGTATTGAGTTCCCAACAGGTTAAAGTCACCCAGAAGAACAAGGGCTGGTGAATTTGAAACATCTGCCAGCTGCTTTTAGAATAATTCATCACGCTCTTCATCTTGGTTGGGTGGTTTGTAACAGACTCCCACCAGGATGTCACCTTTGTTGGCCTTCCCCCTGATTCTTACCCATAGGCTCTCAACCTTATCATCACTGACATCAAGTTCTACAGAGTCAAGAGAGTCCCTAAGGTACAGAGCCACACCTCCACTTCTCCTACTTCACCTATCTCTTCCGGAGAGCATGCAGTGGTCCACTGCAGCATTCCAGTCAGGTGAGTCATCCCACCCCATTTCCGTGATGGCGACTGCATCACAGCTTTCCTGCTGCATGATGGCTTCCAGCTCCCCTTGTTTGTTGCCCATACTACATGCATTAGTGTACATGCACTTCAGCTGGGCTGCTGACTTCACTGCTAACCCTGGCTTTCCACCCTTAGGCTCATCTCTGGAGAGCCTGGTTTCAGCTCCTTTCCCCTTCAAATCTATTTTAAAGCCTTCTTGATCAGCTCTGCCAACTTATACACCAGTGTTCTTTTGCCCTGGCTAGATAGATGAAGCCCATCTGACTGTAGCAGGCTTGGTACCATAAAAATTGCCCCATGATCAAAAAACCCCAAAATTCCACTGGTGGCACCAATCCTTTAGCCACCTATTGATAGAAAGGGTTTTCCTACTCCTTTCTTCATTCATCCCTGCTACTGCAGGAATTGAGGCAAACACTACCTGTGCTCCTGTCCCATCAACTAATTGACCCAAAGCCTTAGAGTCCTTTTTAATTACCCTGGTACCTCTTTTATCAGTTTCATCACTGCAGTCTGGACTACCAACAGTGGGTAATAGTCAGAGGGCCAAATCAGCTTGAGGAGTCTCCTGCTAATATCCCTGACCCGGCCCCTGGGAAGGCAGCAGATTTCCTTGTGGGATGGGTCTGGTCGGCACACAGGGCCCTCGGTTCTCCTCAAAAGGGAGTCACCTACTACAACTACCCTTCTTTTTTTCTTAATAGCTGTGGCTGTGATGGGTTTCAATCATTTGGAAACCATTGCTGGGTCTGATTGAGTTGGAGAGAAAAAAAACCACAATAAAATAAAACACAAACCCCACACCAAACAAACCACCCAGCCTAGGGATGAAAGATTTCTTAATGCACTCACTGCTCCTGGGCCATTCGACTCAATCTCCAGTAATCTTATCTGTTTAGAAGTCTTTCTCACTGAATTTCTCCTTTTGAAGACTGCAGGGTTTTTAAAAGTGGACTGCAGCACCTGCTCCTTGCTGGAAATCCTGAGGCTGGCACTTGCAGTGCTGAACGTGCCAGTCAAAAAGCATCACATTTACCAGACTTTCACTGAGTGTAGCTGATGAAAAACAGAACAGACATGTTGTAAGGACTGTCAGCCCAAGTAAAGGAAGGTAGCTTTGATGAAAGCCTCCAAGATAGTATTTCTAGAATATACTTCTTTAGAAAAAAGGTGGAAAATCCAAAGAATGAAATTCAGTCAGAATGAGCTCACTGCAGGTGGTGCTGGTCATGATTTTTTTGAAATCAATTTTCGTTATTTTAATAGTTGGTTTTTTGTCTAATGTCTGCCATTACAGTACCTTTTTCTGCAGCCCCAGAAACCCCACACTTTTGTGGTTCTCTGGAGCTTACCCCTGGAGTTTTTCCCCATTCTTAGAAGTGGTATGAGTCAAACAGAGAGAGGACTTCACCTGCCCAACCGGCAAACTAGGTACTGGGAAGTTGCCTACTCCCTGGCAGATCCCTCTTCCACAACAGTCATCCCTGCAGGGATTTACATGCACTGGGTTCATCCATGTTTCACCTGAGATTCCCTGCGTCTGTGCATTAGCCCCATGGACTTGGCAGATGCAGAGTCTGCTCTGAAGCTTCCCTGACCCAAGGGTTAGATGGGCAAATAGGCACTTGCCCTCTCACCGTCTGGAAACTGGAGAAGTCCCCAATACCTTTCAATGAAGAACAAATTTTTAAAAACCCCCTGCCTTTGCTTTTGGTGGCAATTTTTCCATTTTGCATGGATCTGGACAATGGCATGCAGTGCTCAGAGCCATGATGGGGAGTGCTTGCATTTATTTTTGTCAGGTCCCATTGACATCAATGAGCCCTTGAAATATAAGCTAGCTGGCATATCTGGTCAGGCTGGGAAACTTAGTTTTAGATGTTTTTTTGTTTGTTTACAAGTGATCTTGGCCACAGACAGGGCACAGACAGCTGGTGGTCTGTGTATGGCTCCATGATCAGGCTGAGAACAGGCTTGGAGCTGACAAAGGCTGGCGTGGGGCTAACCAATTCCACCTTATTCTTGGCTTAATTTGGAGGTGGATTGGAGGGGCTGCTACTCTGCTACCTTCTTCTACAGGTTGGTGTGTCTGCCTGCAGCAGCATCCAGCACCTGTCTGCCATGGCAGTAGATGCCTCTGCTTGTTCCAGATGTCCTTCTCCTGCAGACCAGAAAACACCTTTTGCTGTGAGTTATAACTTGTAATATAAGTAACAAATATATGTATTGTTCTTCCTCCACCACTTTTAATAGCAATAGGCAGGGTGGTAGATGTCCATGTCTGAAGTCCTAGTGTCTCAGAAAGGGTTTTAAAAGTGGCTTTTGTGAGATGTTCTTGTGCCAGTGTGGTTCATGCTGGCTGCAGGCACCTGTGTGAGCAGCTGTTGGCACAGCTCAAGTAGAAGTGACACAGTGGACATTTCTAATGATACTGATAAGCTATGTGCCAGCCTTGAACTTCAGAAGACCCATGCTGGGGATCAGGGAGAAGTAGCAGCAGCAGCCAGTCTCCACTGTGAACCAGTGGTGTGGCAGTGCTTCCCTGCAGCAACATCGTAATAAAGGATAGTGAAGAAGGCTGACAAAAGCTGTGACCTTCCACGCAGGATCTCTTTCCCAAAGACAGATTAAACAACAGCAGACTGCTGCAGGTGTGGGCATGGAGGAACCTGTTAAATTAAAGCCAAAGTGTAATGAGAGAGATGTTTACTTTGGAAGATAACGTGTACCTGTTCTGTGCACTGAGGGTGAGTAAACTCTCTGAGACGTGTTTTACTTCATTACCACAGCAGATCTTTTGTACTGCAAGGCCACATCGTTCCCAATTCTCCCCTCCCTTCTCCCCTTCCCTTGTAAGACCAGGGGTCTTCCTCAGCTTTACCAGTGCCTCCAATCCAACAACGCAGAAGCCTGCTAATGGGTGGTAATTGCTCCTTTTTGAAGCTTCAGTACATCTCACTGGGGACTTTCCCTGACCACAGTGCCTAAGTTTGCTGCTCCAACTGATGCTGTTAGGAAGATGCCCGGGTCTCTCCTACCTGCAGCCTGGTCAGTGGCTGGAGATGAGGGAAAGGATTTCAGCAAGGCACCCTTTGGTGGGGCTGCTTTAAGGAGCCAGCTTTGTTATCTGCCTTGCTTCTGGTCCCAGTGAGGATGCAGGGAAATCTGCTCATTTATTTTCTAAAGTGGCATCAAATGATGGCCGTTAAAAGCCTACCAGGAGAAAATGAGCTCTTAGGGCAGCATTTCTTGTCTTATGTACGCGGCTTTATTGAATTAACTTTGTACTAGAACCACTCTACAGTTCCTTTGCTGGAGAGGCTGATCTAACTTAACTGTGGGATAAAATTTTACAACCATATTTTTGTTACACAGGTGAAAAAATCTTCACATGCATTAATGTTATCTGAGTTTCGGCAAGCCTGTAAAGCAGGCTGTCTCTCAATCATCTATCTTCATGCTGCACTCATCCCAGCATTAAGTATGTAACTCTCTTGCTTTGCTTATTTTGCTTTATTAGGGACAATGGATTTCTTCTCCCATGCACGCTTTGCAAATGTGCAGGTGCTGTGAGAGAAATCCCCAGTGCTACTGTCACCATCCCAGCCATGCCTTTTACCTCTGTGGGTACCTGCAGCTCAGCAGCTCCAGCTGGGCAGCAGCACTGCCAACCTGCAGGATGCAGTCTTGAATACTTTCAGCTATTCTCCATTATTTGCATATTAAATTAATAACTGACTCAAGAGTCCATCTACAAATACAAACTTAGGGCTGCTCTTGGTAAATTTTTCCCCTCTCAGCCACAAAACTGTTGTTTTCTGCAATTTCCTTCCTCTTTTTCCCTTGACCCTAATCCATTTTAACATTAATATGTTAGTTTTGAAATAGCTGGTATATTTGCAGCCTCTTCTTCTCCCTTACCTACTGATTCTTTCTTTTTTTTTTTTTCTCACTGTCCTTTATACTTTTGCTGTTTGCAAAACCCAGCCTTTCTCCTCCCTCTCCCTCTTCACAGCTCCCACCATCTGTCTCTCTACAAATACAAAGCTTTAGGGGAAATGATTCACTAGGCTGGTAGCTCATTACTCACTCTCTCCCCATCATGGTTTCTGTCCTTGTAGGATGCTCTAACTAATGTAAAGATCAATGAATCCTGGGAATTGTTATTTGATTAAAAAAAAAGGCAAAAAAAAGGCAGCCCCAGCAGTTAAATAGATTGGGCTCTTTGTACTTCCTAAACACCAAAGCATAGTTTTGCTTCCTCACTCTGCTTGCATTGTTTTTCAGAAAAGGATCATTGAAACAGAAGAATAGAAATAATCAGCGGACCATTTAATGTAACCTTGTATATCACATGATGCAGGAGTTACTTAATGAAATTCCCTGGCCCAAACCAAGCAAATCTGTGGTAAATCTAGAGCACATATTTTTGGATGACAGCCAAAATGATGAAAGGAATTTACTACCCAGCCTCACTAATCATTTTGAATGCTTAACTGGGCTCCCTAAAATGCTGTTTTGCAAGCATCAAAACTGATACAGTTTCATTCCCTATACATTTCTCTCCTCCAGCCTCACCCAGGCTGTGCACCTCAAAAGGCCTCCCAGCCCCTCACCAACCCTGTCCATGGGCAGAGTGACCAGCTGTGCCTGCTGTGAGTGCTGGCTGGCCAGCTGCCCACCTCTGGGAAGAGACCTCCACAGCCCTGAACCTCTGCTGCCTGTCCCTCCACACCATGTGGGTTTGGGGCTTGCTCTTTGCTCAGGTAATTATTACCATGAAACTAGTAGGTACTTAACATCTTCGAGCTCTCTGTGTTAAATGTGGCAGAAATTGGCTAAGGGGCTCAGAAGCCATTTGCGACAGACTAGTTCAGTGTTAAAATGCTTCAGATACCTTAAAATACCAGAGGCAGCCATATTGAGTTGGCAGATATGCCACAGCATATCAGGAGACTTGCTCTGCATGGAGGCTGAGCTCAATGCCATAGGGTACTCCAGGTGACCCTAAATTACTGATCTTCAGGTACCCACATTCCACACCTTTTGTCTTCGTTTTGTTGACCATTTAAGACAGATTTCTGTCATGACTTTAGGCTTCTCACCGTATACTAAATAGTTACTTCTTAATTGGAAGCTTAGTTTTTCAGTTTATCACATGAGAAACAGACCTTCCCTCCCCAGGTGCAAGAAGTACCACCACCTAACACAGTTTTATTGTGCCTTGTCGGGAAGCTGCCAGCATGGCAGGTATTAGCCTATTTCAGTTGTCGAGCTTCCCTTTTGAAACTGGAGTTGTAAGAAGCACAGAAAATACCACAATCAAAATTACAGGAGTTGACAACACTTCTACCAGTTCTCTTACACGGCTGCAACTCTTTATGCAAAAGGAAATGCCTTTATGCCAAAGGAAAATCTGAGTTTTAATTTCTTCGTCAGCACCACAAGGCATGTCCTGAATTAACACACCATGCTGGCATCACCTTCATGGAAAGCAAATTAAATAATTTGGATACTGTAAGAGGAGTATCAACTTCTGGGCTAATTTACTTTTCAGACTACTAAACACATGTACTTTTTTTATAAAGCTGTGATTGGATCATCCTATGACAAATAGAGCTGAGGAGGATCTTTGTAAGAGCATGCACTGAGGAGGCATGAAGTGCTCTGTGTCAGAGCAGTGTGACTGCTCTAAATAATAAGGGCTGCAGAATTTCAAGGCAATGGTGTCCACTGTTACCTCAGTAAGGCTGAGGCTGTTTAAAAAACAAAGACTCCTCACCAAAGTTGTGCTTATGTGCTCTGTAAAAAAAATGTTCACATTTTAACAGATGTGATCTTGTTGAGCCTTCCTGGTTGCCAACACCCTGTGGCGCTCCATCTTTGATTATTTTATTGTCCCATACTGTATACAAGTTGTAGAAGTCAGTGTTCTTTCTCTTAACAATCGCTGGCTTTCCAAATGCCAATTGTCCTTCAACATGCTCTGTTTTAAATAAGGGCTGAAGAGCAGTAATGAACCTAAAAGGGTGCTATAAAAAATACTGCAGTGGCACTGACAGCACACACACGTAGTCATGCATTTAGCTCTTCTGTTGTGGACTATTGCAACATGCTGCATGTGTGAGGGACTGAGCTGTAAGGGACAGGAACTCCAGAGATTTCAGACCTGAAAGTCCTCTAATTGAAGACAAGTGTCTTTATGCAAGACAGGCTAAGGAAAACTTGTGTTACCCAACCCATTTCTCCCTTGTTCCCAGCAATAATAAAAGCAGACACAATATATCAGGCTGCATTACAAAAGGCAAATATTTAATAGGGTATTTACAAATTAATGTTTGATAATGCTATACACAGCAGGAATATCTTTAAAGAAACCCTGAGCAAAAAGGAGGACATAATTTTTATTTTACACTTATTGCAACATTATTTCTGGTATTTGTTTGCTATAATGACTAATAAAGGAGCATGTTAAAAACAGATGTTAAAATAAAACTGGGCATTCTTTCCATTTGCAGCTTATTAAAAAATCTAGAGGAAAGAGTTCTGCCCCATCAGCTTTGGAAATAGTTGTTTAACACAGTAAAGAACAAGCTGAGCCTGAGTAACCCAAGACAACCAATTCCTTTAGCAGAAAGAGTGTCTTCTGTCATCAAAAAGTGCCATCTGGAAGAGCATTGGCTTCCTGCCAGGAACAACCCTTCAGCAACCACTCGTGCACTTTAAGTTGTAATGTTCATAACGGCACAACCTGGAGTGTTGGTAAAGGGCCTATCGGAGGAGCAACATATTCCTCCTCCCTCAGTAACCGCAAAAGGATGTTCTTCTTATTCTTTGGCCAGTTATAAATGTGAGTGTTCTGTAGCCAGGTAGGCACGTGTTCCTGAAAAAAACAAGGAAAATAAATGCTAAATCCTGTAAATACTCCTGAATCTGTACCAGAACCTTACAGATTCTGTCAGCCCCTGCCAAGCAAGATTTCATTTTGTCTGTTCTAGGCACTTCCCGTAACAACAAGAAATTTTAATTTGGCTTCAGAATTGTATTTGGGTTCCTAAATAAATGAACTCTGTGTGATCTCACAGCTTGTCTGTCTTTCTTTCTCTTCTGCCATCATGTTGGCTAATTTCACCACATTTCAGAGGAAGTCTAATCTCAATGGCAGGCATCGAAAGGCTCGTGAAAATAAACACTGAGAAGAGAAGGGAGATATTTCAGTGTCCTGAGCAAGGAAAGGCTGCCACCGTAGTAGCTGCTTAGTAGCTCCACACAGCATGTTCAACCTTGGGATGAGAATCAAAAGGGAAAGAGTGGGACCCTGTGGGAGTATTTCACATCCTGGTAGCCCTCTTCCCCTCCATTTGCACCTTCCTTCACCAAGCATGGTGTCCTCTGACCACCTCCTGAGTCGGAGGCTGAGGCCAATGCTGAGCTTGAGGAGAGACTGATGCATCTCCAGATTTGCAGGGTCAAACCTCCACCGCTCTTTGCATCCTGGGACAGGTGCAGTCTTTCACAGGGGTTGGCTAATGCCCATCAACATATTGAAGCTAGAACCACCATGGCCCTAGAGTGACAGCAGGCTGATGGAGAGAAGCCCCCACAGACATCATGCTTGCATATTTCCACAGCCTTGGGAGGTTTCCATACAGACAGCCTGGATGTTTAGGGGTACAGGGCTATTATCATACCACTAATTAACAGCGGAACTGATCCTTGACCAAAACCAGCTCATGGGTACCGTGAGATGGAGATTTCTTTTGGAGAGCTAACATTGGAGACCCGAGAACACAGCCAAACTGAGAGAGCAGGTAAGGAACATGAGCAGCCAGGACATCCCGCACTTGCTCCCTGGACTTTTATTTAGGAGGACAGCGTTTTCCCAGGGTGGTTCCTTTAGGAGCAGCACAGTTCCTGTCAAGACAGTGGAGCTAGCTCCAAGAGGACACAGCAAAATGCTGATGGCATGAACCACATCTCTGGCACCTCGCCAGGGAATGCCCTGGCACAGGCAGCACATGTCCTGCCTGCCAGCAAACAATCTAGCTGCAGTCCAAATCTTTCATTCCCAAGCATCGTGCTTCTCAAATTGGCTATCTTTTCCTTGGCCTGGAAAGCTGTAGGAATGAAGCTGCATCGCTTTCCCTGCTCAGGGAGTTGTTTGTGTTAATTGATGCAACCACTTTGTTAGATCTATAGGATTCATGTATAGCAAGAAGGAGAAAAGTCATACAGGCACCTACAGACCCATTAGTTTGAACTCACCTAAGCCTCTGAACAAGCAGCTTTGTGAGTGGCAGAGGTATCTATCAAGCCTGACCTTCCTCTTCCTCCAGTGTTCAAGCAAGTATAGGCTTTGGTCAGTGGTCTCCCTAGAGTGGAGGTTTCAAGCCAGGTGGACACCTCAGTGTGAAGCAAGATCCCACAGCATTCCCTTTGTTAGGAGTCCAAGTAAGACTTTTTGCTTCCACCTGCTAGTTTTAGTTTTTTAGCATAGTGATGGATTTTAATATTTGTGAACGGTAGTCCTTTGACAAAAGGACCTTGGAATTGGCCAAGAGATTAAAATGTTACTGGGAGAAAAAGGATGACTAAGTGTGCATACATGTGCATACCATTGGACATAAAATTTGTTTCTTTACTAAATCTTGTTAAGAGCTATAGAAGGAAATGCAATGAAATATAGCAAGTGTTTACCAAATGAACCCTCTCTCTGTCTTTGATAAGAAACTACATTTTTTGGAGAACGAAATGCATTAGATATAGTCAATCTGGACTTAGGAAAAGCATTTGATATAAGCCCACATGGAAAATAATTTGTTAAGATAGAAATTAGTGTGGGAAATGTGTACTAGGTAAGAAATCAGCAAGTGGAGATACAATGAGAGAGGCATTATACATCCAGAGACAGGCTCTGCACGTCTCTTGCACAACTGCTTGTGCAGATTCGTTTAATATCCTCCACAGTGAAGTCAGTGCAAAAAACACCTGCACATTAAGTGGCTCTCGCAATAATTTTAACTCGAGGGAGGTGTGTAGGGGTAAATGGGTAACTGTAGCTGGTATTTTTATGCAGGAGAGCAGGGAGACTGAGAAAGGGACTTTTCCTTGCCAGATGACACCCTGTCATTAAAAGTGGGAGTAATGAGAAAATGGTTTACTGTCCTTTAAATTTTTTTAACTCTGCTGTGTATCTGTAAGCTGAGAAGAAATTCTCTCTATGCCATAGAGAGTATTTGTAACTCTGAGGATCAACCTGGCAGGAAGAGGGCAGAGCATATTAGTGCAGAGGGCGAGACTGTTGGGGGCTATGGCAGCAGAACATGGTTTGAGATTTCCTAGCTTCTCTGACACTAACCCTGCTCATCTCACCCCTGTCTGCTTGTGCTCTGCCAGAGGGAGCCTCCAGCATGAGGCAATCATAGCTTAATGCTCTGGTCATCAGGTGGCCAAACAAAGACATATTTCTCTGGACTGTTGCAATGCAAACCTTGAACGAGCAAGGCCTGCATTTCCTTTGGCAGTGTACAGTGGAAAGATGGAAATCACAGTTCCACCTTAACTGTGTGTTGTGCTTTTCCTCCCTCATTATTCAGTTTCCTAATGAATACTCCTTGGATCACATAGATCTCTTCCTGTTGGAGGCTGACTAATTTTCACATACCAGCAGTGCTTTATGATGTGCTTTGTATGAGATTAATTCATTCAATAGCCACATCCCCAGATGAAACCTCCAAATCTCCATTTTCTGCTCTTTTCCACTGCCACTTGAACATATAAAAGACAGTATAAAAGACAAAATTGAAGTAATTTGCCCGCCAACACCATCCAATTGTACATATACTTGGCATTTTTTCAGGTACCTCACTTCCTCTGACTGCCTACGGATTTCATTACTGCAACTTGTTCAGGCTCTGGTTCTCTCCTTCCACCCATGATGTCCTCAGTTACCTTAGCATTAACTAGCCAGATGAAGGTAGGTGATGTAGTGAAAAAATATGTGGAGAAAGAGCAAAGCTTAACAGCAGTAGAAAATGCTGATCTGTGTAATTTAATGAGAAAGGCACCTCTTGACAAACTGAAGGGTGATGTGGGCGACAGGATAGGCAGGCAGGATGCCCAGAGCCTGTTGCTTTGATAGAGGCAGCTGGAGAAACCAACCCTGGAAACTCCTCATAGATTACTGTCTGACAGAACTGCTGCTATATGCTACATAGTCTTCTGATAAATAAAGTTCAGCCGAAATGAACATAACTTACTGTTCTATCTCTGCCCAAAGGCAGCCACAGTGCCTCCTGGGACACTTCTCTCTGCAAGCAGGGTGTAGGGTCTGTTCATGTGGTGGACACTCACGTAGCCCCAAGGTTAGGAGCTCCACTGCCCTTTTCCCCCAGTCAAGCTGCAAAGACTGACTAAAAATGCTGACTGGTTCTCCGCCTTTGGTCTGCACAATTCCCACCAGTGCTGTCTCCCAGCTTTTCACACTTAAGGTAAGCACCAGACTGAGACCATTCAGGAAGGGATCTGAATGGCATGAAATACCAGAAGTACCATTCATTACAAAGGACCTCACATATTTTACAAACCCAGGGGCATATTTTCAAACTTCTGAGCTTAAATTGGGGCCTAAATAATTTCATTACACTAAAATACAGAATTGCAGTGGGACTCCACAGACCTATAATCATTGATAACATTGTTTAAATTTTGACTTATGTTCCAAAATCTGTGCACACAAGGAAATATAAAGAATATTTCCATACTTTGCCAAAATGCAGCTGTATCCAGGGGTAACACGACAGCTACCCAACAGTGCACACAGCATTTAGCTATGAAAAGTGAACAGGAATACAGTGCAGTGACATCAGGGAAGAATGCTATTTCTCAGCTATAACTGAAGGCATTTAAGTTTTCTGGCCTTGTAAAAACTCAAGATTCTCTCAGAGCGAGGTAGAAGAGATGAGAATCTGTTGCATTACTTATTTCTTATTCTCAAATGGATCTTCAAAACAAGTAAGGAGGGCAGATGAAATTCAAGTCCTAAAAACTCTTATAGTTTGCCTTTGATGGGCCCATCAAAGTTCAAGAACAGCCTAGTACTTTAATATTTATTATACTCTTTATTTTTACATTCTCAACACACCCTCTTCCAGATCCTCACTTCACATCCGTCATAAATCTTGCCCATCTCACTCATCGGCATTACATCTGGACAAAATTATAAAAGGGTTAATATAAAAAGCATGCTTCCTGGATAGATTGTCTCTCTCCATTTAAATTCTTTCAATGCTCAAGGCAATTGGAGTTTTAGTTGTACATTTATCATCAGAAATACATTTATGTGCTGATTTATATTGTGGATGAAATGACTTTTATTTGTATGTACATAAAACTATAAACTTTTAATGTAAAATGGAGCTTTGCAATATTACTAGTGGGATAGTAAGAACCAAGAAATTGAGTGTTTGAGTTTTAAGATTTCTCCTGGTGTGTTGTGATCGAAATAATATGTACTTCATCATGCAACAAGCGTATGCATTACCTTTTTGGCATTTGGAAAAAGCACAGGGATGAATCTGAAGTTCATACTTCCTTGCTGTATAAACTCGATCTGCATCTAGAATAAAAGAAAACACCAGTCTTACTGTAATGCCATGATATTTTTTTCTTCGCACGCATCTGAACCCCCTGTGTAAAAACATTTGTTGCTTACTTAAACTGCTCTCCCATTAAGTGATTTGATGCACTGCTGGTGGACTCTTATTTGGTTTGGCCACTTAATCTGATTCTTCATTACTATATTTCTTAAGCATTTAGTTCTGTGGTGTGAAATCATTGTGGGTTTAGCTGCAGTTGCAATCCCATGAAATCCATCTCTAACTGATGAAACTTGACGTGGCTTGACTAAGGCCCCTTCAGCCTCCAACAGGGTGAAAGATTTCAGCCAGAGGCCAGGTCTGTGTTCAAGCTAAGACCCAGCCTGTTCCCCATGGCCCTGGACACAGGCATCCCAGGAGTGGTAAGGACAGCAAAATACTGCAGAGAGCTCATCTACCAGTGACAGCTTCGGAGAAGTCTGACTGCAGGATCAAATTGGGGAATCAGGTGGGTTATAGGGTGAGAAAGGCAGCAAACCTCAAACTGAGGGAAAAAGGATCAGTTTCACAGCTCTGTGGGATCTTCTGGGCTAAATGTCTGTCCCGTGACAGGCTGTGGAGATTGGTGTTTGGTCCTCTGTCACCATGTATCTCCCAGGATCCCCCCTTGCACCTCTGGCCTTTGCTTTGCAATTTCACCTTTCAGTCAGCCTTACTGCTGCCTGAAAAAAGACCTCAGTTCCAGGGTGGCTGAAGCAACAGGGGCTGGTTAACAGGGAGGAAGGTCAGGCACTGTTAGATAAGATTGTGCACAGGCCTATACAAGGGCTCAAGAAGGTGAAGGAGGGAAAAAACATTGGACAATAAAGAATATGGAGAAATAAGATGAGCGTGTTTAATAGGATTTTTCTTCCTTGAACCTCTTAGCAGATGTTAATGAGCATACGGAGCTGATGAGAGGAAGGATTAATGAATTCCAAAGAGGGGTGTTTAACTCTGGGGATTAGGGAAAACAAAGCAAAGAACCTGCCATTTGGAGTCAGATTTGTCTTTTCAGAAGAGACAGTCTTTGTAAAATACAAATGCATGTCCTTGCTTACCATCCTGTGGATGTATTTAGTATGTAAGCCATGTTCATCCCTGTCCAGCTGGGATTCAGCCCCTTCCACATCCTGTTTGTATTTTGGACTGATTGCTATGATTATCATCACCGTCTTCTGTTAGGGAGAAAAGCACTTTTATGAAATTGGGAAATGCAGTGTGTTTGGTAGAAGCAGATCGGAAATCTGCCAGTTTGTGTTTTAAGTGATCTTTGTGTTCTTGGCAAACATGAGAGGATCTCATTCATTCTGGCAGGAAATACAGAACTCATACACTCGTTCTCCTCATTATTTCTCGAGATCTCATAATATAGAAAATCTAAATGTCAAGAGATATATTAGCAGCTACCAGTTTACACTTGGAATCCCTGTAATAAGAAGCTGCTTTTTATCAGAATAGAGTGTCTATGTGCATACACGGGGACGTTTTATCTTAAAATTCAGACCTAAATGTTTTCCAACAGCTGTTGTAAAAGTGCATCTATTTAGCCACCCATGGGTTTTTATACAAAAAGCCACTAAAGGCAGGGGTGTATGGAAGCTAACTCTAGGGCTCTCAGCAGCAGAACCGACATCCTTTCTTGCCGATCTTAGTGCTGAAGTGTGCAGAGAGGTGGCTGTGCAGAGGTGGGTTGTTACAGATGGCCCAGGCAGGTTTAGGGGTACCAAGCAGCTCTGTCCCACCCTGCCATGACGGGCTGAAGATTGAAGGCTGCTCCACCTTGCTAGGACAGCCCAGATCTTGCCTGTGACCTGTTTAATCCCAGCCCCCCACTGGAGCTCGGGTTTCCATAGAGGGGCCATCTTTCATACCAGGGAAACCTCTCTCCTGCTTAATAGCAGGCCAGGGAAGAGGCTCGGCAGATGAAAGCTTCCTACTTGTGTTTACCTAGGGCCTGTCTTTCATCCCTCCCACATCAGGCTGTGTAAAGCTTCCAAGTCTGTGGCTCACAGTCAGCCTGGCACCTAATTAACTCCTTCCTTCTGTGCTATATCAAGAGAATTTGCCCCACCACAGGGTCAAATACGGTAAGGAGCCATTATCCCTTACACTGACTTAACATACTCCAGAATTACTTTTGCTTGTGCCTGACATGCATGTAAGCATTTACAGATGTTGAGGGTTTGCAAGAGACATACCCCATTGCACACATCCCCCTGCTCGTGTCCAAGCAGTCCCTTCCTCCTCACACGTGTAAAGGTTTTGAAGTTAGAAAGTGCTTCTACAGTCAATGGAAGAAAACAAACATTTCTGGGGTGGCCAGTCAGAGAAAAATCCTCATATGGAGGCAGGGAATTGTTCTCTGCACATAGTGGTCTCTTCTATTGACTGTGCAGGAGTCCTAAAGGAGATCTGCCAGATTGTATTTTAAGTGATAATGATGTTTTTGGCAAAAGCAAATTCATGCTGTCTTCTAGTTTTAGTACTTCCATTACACAGTGAGCCCAAGCCTAATTTGTCCTGATGAAAGCTCCAGAAGGCATGACTGCATTTCCATGGCAGAGGCCCCAGCTGGCTCTGCATGCAGTTGTACCATGTCTGCATGGTAGTGCACTTGAGCTAATGTGTCCTGATGGGACATCTTCAGGAAACCTGTGTAGTGCTGTCTCAGATGGTAGAGCTTCCTCGCTCAGGCAAGGGAGAGCCCACAACTTTGTCATCCTGTTCCTGAACCACAGAGATCTGCCCAGAGTGAGTCAGAGGCTCAGTGGCTACTCAGCAAGGTGTGAATCCAAGGAAGCCACTCCATGATGACATGAGTCAAGCAACAGAATCACCAGTTTGCGTCCACCTGTGCTGGTATAATGTGACCACCTAGCTTAATCTTAAAGGAGATGTGCACTTGCTGCTCAGTTGAACTTCAGAGCAGAGGACTGCACTGGCAGCAATATAAATCTCTGGTTTACTGCTTAGATGGATACAAAGTGATGAGAGTAAATCTATCTATCAACCAACAGAATACCAATTTCTAGTTTACATATAGGAGGGTTTGTCCAGAAGAACGCTTCAGTGTTTTAGATAGCAATATAAAAGCTACAGGTAAGAAGGATGAACATTAGCCACAACAATGCAGGCTGGGATGAAATACAGATATCATTTTAACCAAGAATAGGTAAACCCTACTATTTAAAAAGGAGATGGAGGAACAACTTGTCCAATGGCAGCTTCAGGCTGAATGTAACAGCCAGCATTGGAATTTGGCCAGAATACCAGGATTAGCACTTCATTTCTTAAAGAAAGAGCTTTGGGACCCTAAGATACAGAAGTGAGTGAGATTTGCCTCCGCTCTCCCTGCACGGCCTCTGCCATTTCTGCAGGGGCAGGGAAGATGATAGTAAGGTCTTGCATTTTGATTCTGTCCCTGTTGCTATTAGAATAACTCAACCATTTTCCTCAGGTCACCTCTGATACGAACAAGGTTAAATTGCCCTTACATACATCACCTAGGTAGCGCTCCATCCACTTAATGATGTCAATACCTCGTACTGTGTCCTCAAAGATATCAATCTGCAAGAGAATGAAAGTCCATTATGAACATCCTCTCACCTTTCATCCCAATTTGATGGCACTGATATGGCACGTGCTCTTTTCTCTAGTTTCTAACACGCATGCCCAATTTCCTCAGGAAACAAATGTGTACATGCACAGCTTCTCCCCTTTCCCTGCAGTCCAGAGTTGAGCTGGATGGGCACCAGGCAGGCAGAGAGGGGCTCATGCAGGCACACTGCTGGGCCCCTGCTCAGTCGGCCCTTTGACTGGCTACCCTGCCCTGCCAGCTCCCAACTCCCAGGCATTTTTAATCGATGGAACAAGAAAAAACCACTGCTGGTGAACTTCAGATATGTGATGTTTGCAAAATGGCTTTTCTACCACTCTACGCATCTCATGAGGGTGGATGGCTGCCCACTTTCTCTGTCTGTATAGCTGCCCACTATTTTCTGGCTGCAAGGGTATACTGAGTGTGAAGTTTTAGCTTCATATTGAACTAAATACTCAGGGGGCATGGTGGGAAATCAGTCAGGTCACTGATAATGGATGAAGTAACCCCGACTTCAGTGACAGCAGAGTGGTGGAGGACTTCACAGGACTGAATATGACCAACACTGCTCGCTTCTCTGCACGCCCAGTAAACCCAGAAACCAGAAATCAGTGACTGTGACCAATGGAGGAAGTATTAACTTCTCCAAGCTTTTGATAGATGAGTCATGTTCTGCTCTCAAGTCTTTCTTTTCCCCTTTTTGTACATAGAAAGCATATTTGTTTCTTTGCTTTGGGGCCATTTTGCTGTATTTATTATTGTGCAGCAGGGTCCATGAGTTGCCCATCCAGCAAAGGTGCTATTAATGAGCCTTCTACTCTGTAAGTCTATGATATCCAAAGCTTTCTTATGAATTGGTCATAGTACAGAACTGCTGGAGAGAAGTATAATTGCAGTCTCTGGAAAAAAAAAAATCTTTGATTCATGAAAATAAATAAGCATCTGCAAAGCTCCCCACTGAGTCTCATTCAGTGTAATGACAGCCACTTGCTTAAATGCCTTCCTGAAGTGGAGCCAGAGAGTGAAGGTTGAGGGGTCAGATAGCACATGCTCCTGAAATAAGAAAATATGAATCAAGATTTTGATGAACACTGAATCCTAGAGCCTCTGTGGATGGATCCCTTAGAGAGGGCTGCTATGATGAAGCAAACTCAAGAGAAGTTCAGTAAAAATCTGGATGGCTTATGGGATTAGACAGTAGGACACAGACCTTTTCAGGCCAGTGATTTTTAGAATCCCTTTCAGAAGTATAACAAAGCAAATGAAACCATGAGATGGGCTGTTTCATTATGCTGTGTGAAATACACTGCTTTTAGATCATTTTTTAGCAGAAAGGTATTCACATCTGAAGAACCAACGATGTAATAGCATTGCATAAAAAGAAGCTTGGAAGGGAGAAACATGAAAATTGACCTTTTTTAATACTGATGTTACAGATCAAACATGAGACAATGTGAATGGAACAGCTCACAAAACCTCATACTATTGCCCATCTGGTATCTGGTGGCACTAAATGAAATTTTCCAGGGTCATTTTTAAAGCACATTTCAAAGCATAAAATTCAGTTAAAATATGAATAAACAAAAAAAGCAAATAATTTAAGTTACAACTTGCAAAGCCAAGGCTAGTTCATTCTATTTGTATTTTCTTTAACCTATAGGATGTGATGATAAACAGAAAAAGCATTTAAATTGACAGCCTCTGCTTTTTTAAAAAATGTCTCTTTTCTTCCCTGGTTGAAATTAATTTTCTCTGGAAGGAATACTTACAGCAGTTTGAAATCCATTTATAGAGAGGAAGTTCACAAATTTCATAACCTCCACCGCCGTGTCCACCGAATAGGTTATAAAGACCTTGCCTGGGAGAGAGTCCATATGAGTATGAAACATTTAAATACACCATTCAGAGGGTGAGACTGTCACAGCCCTCCTTTCCCACCACGCTGCGGGTTCTGCCCACTTAGGTTTCTTTGGATTATTTATGGAATGGATGTGGGATAGTGCAGTGGCTTGGTGTTCAAATCAGTGCCCTGTACAGAACCTTGCTCTAGATCTGAGCTCCCACTACCTTGCCCCTGGCAAGCTGCTGAGGGTAACATCACTCTGCTGCTCACCCTGCCCCATGGCCAGAGCTGCTTTTTCCCAGCCCTTTGGCATGCATGAGGCTGGGCTGTCACCCAGAGCTCCTGCTGCCTGCACTGGCTGCAACCAGCACAGCTTTCCCCCAGAGCCCACTGACCTGACATGGAGCTGGAGGGGCCCTTATGCCATACCGCCTCAGCCTGGCGCACCAGTAACCCCCTGTGCAGGCAGGATGAGCAGCTGGTGACAACAACACCTTCAGCTGTCCTTGCTCTTGTGGAAGGGGTTTCCATACTAACTAAAGAATCACGAATTTGCATGAGGGTAAACCAGCTGGCTGATGTAACCCAGCTGAACATGTGCCACAAAGTGTGGCAACAGTGTGCCATGCTATTTTATCCAGAATTCCTCCATCTAGGACACACATAAAGTAGGCTCTATCCAAGAGTGGCATCCTCCTCACTCCTACAGGCCAGAGAGATTCAACGCTCTGGATTAGAAAGGTAATATGCAAAAGAGAAGAATAAAGGAAAAATCATAACATCAGGAGAGATAGGGAGGGTTCTTAGCAATGGTGCATCTCACCTAGTATTCAGCCTGGCATTAAAAACAAAGTCATTTTTGACTTCCCTGTAAGAGTTGGAGGGTGAATGTGTTTGTGGGGCTGGTGGCAATAGAAGCAACTCAGCCAGAGACAGTGCTGCCCTCAGCATGGGTTTCTGGCCCAAAGTCCTCTCCACTCACCAGGTCAGGGAGAAATTGAGGTCAAGGCTCAAGACATTTGTCTGGTTTGTGACAGGCAGAAATGCTTTACCCCTAGGGCTTTGTTTGTTATTAGTCTTTTACTGTAAGCTTCAGCCCCTCTTGCCTCAGAGGCACATCCTGTTTAGCAAGGAGTCATGAAAACAATCTAAACAGTATTTACTTTTTGTAAACAAAATAACAAGCAATTAATGACAATTACATTTTCAGGATTCGAGGGGATAATTCCATCCCACAGAACACAGACACTCAGACCCTACAGACGTGATGACACTCAGTATTTTCTTGTTGTTTCGTGTCTTAATGTCATTCCCTCTGCCTTCTCCTCCCCTCTTCCCTCCTCTGGAGCTTTCCCATGTAAAATTGTTAGTCTGTGCTGTAAAATTTTGCACAGAACAAATTTGCTAACCACTTACGCAACTCCTCTGGCAAATTGCTGGTTCTCAGAGTTCCCTTAGCTGCAGGGTTACTGAGAGGTCTGGGGACAGCAGCTGGAGATGGAAAATTGTCAGAGGGGCAACCGCATGCTTCATCTGGGCCACATGCCTTGGGGGGCATCTGACCATTAGGTTGCTGGTTGTATAGCTGGTTTCTACGAAGAAAAGCAAGGGAAGGTTTAAAAAATACTTATTTTCAGGCAAAATTCAGATTCTTTTTTTCTTTTAACAACACACAAAGAACTTGGTCTGCACGTTAGCTAGGAAAAGTTCTGGAGATGCTTGGCTCAGCACAGCTACTTAGTTATTACAGCGTCTTTTCAAAGGATACTTTGGTGACGGTCTAACACAAGAAGCAGTTTATTGCAGAAGCAACATCAGTCACAGGAAGGAAGTCACATCAGAACTGAGAGCTGTTCAGCTTGCAATTAGAAGCAAAGGCCATTTCTGAGCAAGAAATAATACCATGCTGCGGATGTTGTTATATAGGGGAGCAGGGTGGCCCTTGGGTAACCTCTTCCCATTATCTAAAGGGTGCTTCATGGCACCTCAGATGCTCTCATGACATCCTGTGCAGCACAGGAGGCACAGAGCAAGGTGGGAATTGGGAAAAATGGGTCTACAAGGGCACTCCAGCTCCAGTTCTTGACAAACCAAAGTTTTGCTAAAGGGTAAAGAGTTGATTTCTTGACCAGCAATGACAGACCCAAATGAGGTTTTTCTCATGTCAGGGATTGGCGTTCCACACCTGCAATAATCTTGCCCATTGCCTTCTCCAGTGTAGCAAACAGACAGAAAGGTATGGGTCTAGGAAGCTTAGCAGTTCTTATCCTAGGACACTTTGGCTTCACAATTTAGGTCAATGGGAATGGGAATCTATAGAGATTTTTATGTGAGGTGTGCCGGAAACCTACTGGGTTGAATCTGTTGGATGAGTGTTAGGTTTCTCTGAGAGTTTTTCCCCACAGAGCCGTGATGTTTAGTCAATCAAGACCACTCTCTTTTTTTCTTAGCCTTCCTTAAATGAATGATGACAGGCTGGTCACAGCATGTTTTCTGTTGTCACATTAAGATTTGGTTTATTCATTTCAGTGCAGATGTTTTCTGTTACAAAATACTCTATAGGCAAATACTACCAACATATAACTGCTGTTCCGGGAATCAGCATGCAAACACCAGTCATGCAGCCGCAGGACAGACCCCGCATATACTGGATCTCTTTGAGCAGATGAAAGTACTAATAAAAGCAACACACACCTCAAAAATGGCCACAAAACCCAAACCCAACCAAACCAAAACAAAAAACAAACCAACAAACAAAAAAACCCAAACCTACCCTGTGGCTAATTTACAAATCTTCCTGAAACTTCATCTTATCTAAAAAATGTGCCAAAAATTAGGAGTCTGATTTAAATTTTATTGCTGTAAAGGATATCCATTATTCCCCAGTATTTTTACATTTTCATACAAACTCTTCAGTGCAATCCTCTCTGCTGCAGGAATTGCCTTATTTTGCTGTTACTTTTCTGTCAGAGCCCCTAACTTTTCACAGGCCAGAGCAGAGCAATATTTTAGTCGTCTGCCCTCTTTTGTCCCTCCTGTTCTCCCACTTTCCAGTGCCAGACGTGTGGTGTTTTACTACTGCATGAGAAATCATAGAAAAGGCTGCAAACTGCAGTGCAGAGATATATCAGCAACTGATGAGGTTTTCTCCCTTTTTCTCTGCACCATAAAAGAGATAAGAAGGAAATCACTGGAAGCCAATGATTGAGTCATCCCAGACTGGTACAGCGTAAAGCTGAAGACCGCAGTGAGCCACCAAATTGACCTCTGCCCTTGAGCAGAAGAGCTCTAAGGTTTCAACTGAGATATTTTTCAACCCTTTGTCCCTTTAACCCTAAAGCATTTATCTTCCTTAATGTGCGCATTTCAGGGTGTGCTATAACAACATATCAGGTATCCAGCTTTGAAGTTCTCTGGGGTAAGGTCAGGCCCCCACTGGGTGTAAAACAGCAAATAAAGAAAATAACCCAGCATCTCACACGCACCCCTGCAGCCCCGGCGCACTCACAGTACAAAGATTCAGAATTATTGGTTGGAATCCCACAAAATCAGATCAGAGGAGCTTCCAGCTCCCACAAACTCCCACCCAGGCATACTTACAGGAATCGAGGAGGACCAGGGGAGGAGCATGTCCTCTGGGGTGCTGGTCTATCTCCAGTGCCCTTGGGAACACGAAGGTTTGAGTAATTTGGGATGACTTGCTGGGCCGGGCGGATAACTCTCATGCAAGGTCCAGGAACAGGAGGAAGTGGTTGCGATGGCTGCGCAAAATGTTGGTAAGGAGCTCTGCCATCTGGGAGGGTGAGAAAATAAAGGCAGCAACTATCATTTCAGCCAACACATTTTTGTCTCAGTTTGTGTTTGTTAGTTTCCAGGCACATCCTCCTTCATGTCTAAGGAAACTGAGCAGTTTGGAGGCATTTGCAGGTATCTCACTCTGAAAGAAGAGAGATGAAGGAACCTTTTGTAGTCTGGAGATTCCTATTTCCCATGCACATACCACACAGTTCAGATCCCTGCTCTGGGTTGGGCTGTTGGGACAATTGACAGTAAAACATTCAGGGCTGCTTTGTCCCTGCATTTACCATGCCTCAGTGTTTTTTAGTAGGGGTTGGGGTTTTTTTTGATTTCTTTTTGGCAATAACTTGTGAAAATGAATCATCCCAGAGTTCTCATGAAAGCAGATGCAAAATCCTGGAACAAATCAGTTTACAACACCAAGGCTAAACAGACCGTGATTATTGTAAATGAAAAGAGAAAAAATAATCTCTTAGTTTGCTACTTCACCCTGTGTGAATTTCTGTCGAAGTGACCTTTTAAGGCCTTGCTGCTGCTCCCGTTGCCATCCAGGAGGCTGCAGGGGAACCCCAAAGTGACAATTTTTTTCAAATTCCCTTACTGTTATTGGCCACATACACATTAATGCTGTTCAATAACTAACACACAGTGGAACTGTTGGCATAAACTGAAAGAGAAAGCAATGTATGCTGTTTGCTTCCCAAATCGGGAAAAGTAATTTTTTTCCCCCCCAAGTCTTTCTGCTTGCAGTTTTCATTAGGCAACAGCTCTGTGCACTTTCAAGCGTCTGTGTGCAGATCAAAGTCCAGCCTGGCAGGGCTTATTAGCACTGCATGATTATGGTGTTATGAGCTGGCTCTGAAAGCTGCATACTCAAATGCTCTTTACCCCATAAACTGGTTTTTTAAATCCTTTTAGCTATTTTGGGGTCATGCTTTCCTTTCCCTAGCAGCCATGAGGACCTTTTTTTTTTTTTTAAGGGGAGTAAAAAAAGAAAACAAAGCTGTGATTAAATGGTCCAATTCCAGAGGCCAATACTTTAAAAAACCCCAAACAACCAACCCCACAATTACAAAGAATTTCCTGATGAAATTGTGAGTCGGCAACATTGCATTTGTTGAGATTGTTTTAGGAGATTTTCCCACTCCCCCTCAACTATTTGCAACAAGACAGGGTGAAAGGGGGCTGGGAGAACAATATTGCAAGTCATTATGGTTTTCTCATGGATTCCTCATGAACAGCTCCAGGGAAGGCAGCAGGGATCTGGGAGACTCAGTTTAGTTTAGAGGTTTTAAGGCCAACGTTTCACCGGCTTCCCTCGGATCTGTCTGATGCTACAGTATTTTAATGGATGCAGCCATTGCTGTCCAAAGCACAGCGTGGCCAGGGGGGTGTGCCCACACACACCAACACCTCTCACATACAGACACCTGAAATAATGGTCCCCGAGCACTCAGCATTGTTGAGAGGGTTTCTTTGACTTCAGAAGCAGTTTTGCTTTTGTATCTCCAATAGCAGGTGTCCGGAGCCAGCTCAGAGCCTCGGGGCACAACTGCTATTCCCCAGGGCAGGCGTGTTGCAACACACCAAGTGCAGAGCTTTGCTGTGGGTTGCCACTGCCCGACAATTCACTGAAACGCAGGGAGCTGCCAGGAGGTGATTTACGCTGTACCAGGCATGTGAGACACAGCAGGACAGTTGCCAGCTTCTTGGTCCTGACCAAATCTGTCCCAGCCATCTGAGTTTGTTTTACTCTTTTTGCCCTCTGGGCATGGTTGAAATGGTAGTGATTTTTCTAAAGAAAGCCTTTCAGAGTTCCTGCTTTCAAGCAAAATGTCCTCATTCAGTTAAATGTCCTACTTCTCACGATGCCCGGTTGTGGAGGAGGTAAATGGAGGTAAATAGTGAGTGGTGTTGTGCAACCAGCTCTTTGTCTGCTGAAAGCTGAACTGAAAGGAGAAGGTACGAAAAAAGAAAACCGGAGGACATTTTCCAAATGTTAAGCTGTAGGCATTGTTCAAAGCCCATCTGTAGCCCCTTCCCCTTTAAAAAGTTCCAAAATCAGAGCTGGAAACTGAGTTTCTGAAACCGTCTCTTTCATATACCTAATTATAGCACATTGCTGGAACGACAAAACTCCTTAAACAGCTGTGGAGTCAACAGAAGGTTAAAAAAAAAATAATAAAGGGCTATCAGAACAAGCCTACAGCTTTCTATTACAAAGCCAGCCCAAAACAGGTCGGGGTCTCACGAGTCTAATGTAATATAAATTGTATTAAAACAATGATATTGCTGTTGCATGTTCAAAGCTCACTTCATAACAGATAAAAATCTCAGAGACTGAAAAGGAATACTAATTAATAGCAGGCTGTAAACTGCATCATAGTCTCCAAGAGCCAAAACACCCATATTGATGGAGTCACAGCGATACAATCACCAGCAGCTGAGAGGGCTCCATTTTAAGTAATGAGCTTTCATTTCAGCTGACAACAGAAAAAAATGAGGATGATGGATGCCATGCTCTTTTCACATAGAAATAAAACACATGGGTGAGTTTGGTCATAGTGCTGGGGGATACTATTTACAGAGATCAAGGGTAACCTCCCATCCTTATCCTGGCAGGAAATTCTCAACTTTGGGGATCCAAGTGGGAGCAAGCAAATCTATGAAAACAACAGGAATTGAGTCGGTATAGGAGGCGGCCGAATGACTGATGCAAGGAGGAAGGAAATGACTAGAATATGAAATAACAGCAGGGAGAGGCTTTGTATGCTCAGCGTGACCAACAAAAGCTAGTTTCTAGGCAAAATCATTAGGCTGCATTTATGAGTAACCGTGACCTCTTTAACTTTTTATCTGGCTCAGAGGTTTTGCATCAGAGAGCCCAGCTGCACAACCCAAAAACCTGAAATTATAAAATGAACTGCAAATAGGTGTTTAAAGAGGTTTCCAGACGTGCTGGAAAACACCACCTTGGTGAGCAGTGGCTGTGATACACCCAGAGAACCTTCCATGGGGTGAGCAGTGCTACTCACATGGGCCTCGAGGGTGCTGCTCCACCGGGCAGCGGTGCTCAAAGCAGCCGTGGGCTTGGGACGGGGGGCTGGGATGGGGCAGCTGCTGGCACATAGGACACTGCTGATGCTCAGGTCCAAAAAACTCCCTGGAGATGAGTGGTCCTGGGAGGTCCTGGGGGTTCAGTACAGACACCAGCGGTAAGGGGGGCTCCAGGTGCCTGATGCCCATGACGTCTTGTGACTGGGAGCTGTACCCTGTGTCCACAGTCCCCAGCTCTGCTGGGTGCCTGTTTCCTGAGGGTTGCTGTGACTGTGGACTCCCTTGGCTGCTCTCCTCCAGTGAGTCCTCAGGAACGTCAGACAAGGTCTGCTCTGATTTGCTGGATTTGTGCCTGGTGTCAGCCGAAAGCTGTGATCTTGGCCGCATGCCTGGTTTGTCCATAGCTGTAAGATGCCTCTCAGAGGGAAATACTCCTGCTATTGATTCACTGGAGGAACAGAAGTGTCCATCTCCATCAGGATCAGTATATTTTGACCACAAGCTGCTGTCCAGCTCAACAGATGGTGCTGACTGATGATGTGCTGGTGCCCTGCAAAGGCATGCTGGACCAGCCACAGGCTGAGGTGTTCGAGAAACACATGGTCTCTGGGCCTCCTCATCCTCAGTATCCTCCCCAGAAGGGTGCAAAGCCTTTTCCAAGACATGTTCGGGTAATTGGGACCATGGTATGGATTCATCCACTTCGACTGGTATGCTTCGACCCACAAAAGTGTCTGAAAAATTGAGAGAAAAAACATTGTAGATGGACACCCATACAGTCAAATGCCTATCATAAGTCATCATTTAATGACTGTGAGCTGCAATAATGAAGAGCAAAATGTATTCTTTATATTCTTTGTATTTTAATGTTTTTTAAGGAGACAGCAGAAAACACCAAGAAAGCTCTGGCTGACTTTTGGCAAAACAAGAAAGCAGAGGGTTAGCTGGAGCATGGCTAGGACAGAGTTATAATTTGGACTAACCTGACAGAGAGGCCATTTCCAAATTCTGTAGCTGAACCGGAAGCGAGTCAGCTGCCTTACTCCAAGGCCAGGATTCCAAGCTGGAAAACAAGAGAAAGGACTCTTGTGAACACAGTACAGTTTCACATGGGCAATAATCCTAAAATAACTCTATCTGAAAAAGAAATACCAGTTAAAGTTTTGGAAATCGTGTTGCGCAAATCAGATATTTTTATGGGAATTCTGAAACTTACTGTTCTTTCTGAGACTGGAAGAGAGCAAAAGCAGATGAACTGTCTCTCAGGGGTAGTTTCTGCACCTGACAGTAGATCAGACTGCTCAGGTCTGGAAGTTTGGTTTAGGCATAATCCAAGGAATTCAGTCACTTGCAATTATTTTACACCTGACCTTCTAATAATAGCTTTATGCTGATGCCTCAGATCTAAACTTCACCACACACCTAGCTGAATAATTTCAACTCCAAAGCTTGTTTACAAGTGTGGCTGCTTATTTTATCATACCACTCCATCCAGCCTATTATCACATGACTCTTGTTATTTTAAATTATTGAAAATTAAAGGACAACATAGAGATATTAGTTACTGTTTGGAATTTTTCCCCGCTTCTTTCAGAATTGACTTGGGCCCACATTTGGGCCCAAGTCAAAATTATCACTTCCTTTTGGGAGTGCTATCAGTAAATTTGGTCCAGACAAGCAATCCCTGATGATGGACACTGCTGCTTCACCCTCACCCAGAATGACAGAAGCAGTGATGGGTAAATGCTGAATGGGCTTCAGGAAGTGCAGCCATCTTCATCCTCTTAGAGAGTGCAGATTAGCTTTTTCCCAGCAAATTTTACCTCCTACCATGGAGTATAGAGAAACAAGCCTGGTGCTCATCATTTCCCCAGTCATTTACCTTCTATCACATTGAAGAAGCTACAATTCCAAGTAGGAGAGTTATCTGAACAGAGTGGACTAAGCACTCAAGCAATGGGAACAACAACATTTGGCAACAGAATCTGACCTAAAAGCCTGGCAAAGAAAGTCAAAACCTCAACATGTTCGAGGAGCTTTTAGCAATCCAAGGATTTTTCACAACTTCAGTCACAGTATCTAGAACAGAAAGGTTAAATGAAGAACATACTTAAATGACTACAGTATAAAAACCAGTTGAACAGGGTGACAGAGAGGTACAAGGCAGTGTCCCAGCCTTTACCCTGGCTCTCACAGCGATTCTGTAGAAGTGAATGTTGTGCCCCAGGTTATAGGGCAAGAGTGAGGCTTTACATTCATGCTGATCAGACCAAATGGCACATACTTCCCTCCGAAAGTACCTCTGGCATAGAATATTCTGGGTGTAACATTTTCTGGGAAGTAGGAGAGAAACTGTGCTTTGCTGCTGGGCTGCAATGTAAATATTCCTCCTCTATGTAACTTAAAACCCATCTGTGCAGAAGATTTGCCATATATTCATACATACCCTATGTTATACTAAGCAAGTCCACAGGGAGAGGTATCCTGGGATAATTACAGTGGGATAATTACTCTGGTAAACGTTCCCATGTAGGCAAGTCCTCAGAGCAGCTATTAGTTGCCCCATGCTGCTGCTCCCACAGCTGCAGCCCCGGCGTGAGAGCACTGGGTCTGGTGCCGAACCAACTCCTTCCCATACCAGTGCCCAGGCCTGAAACCCCGACGCTTAGCTCACTGCCATCACATACCTCTCCCTGCGGTTTGCGTCCCTTTCCCTCTACGCCATGTCACAAACACCGGCCAAGCCTGCTGAGTCACGGTTCTCTGACAGTCATAACCTATGTGATGGGAAAGGGAAAACCTTAAGCTCTCAGAATCAGCACAGGACCGTGACAGGGACTAGTGCTGTACTGTGCAGGGGTGGTGAAATGTCCTTTGCCTGGGACCTTTGGTCAGACGGCAGTTTAAATAATGACTGTCCTTGTGGTGGTGACTCACCAGGGCAGTACAGCACGGAGCCAGATTTACAAGAATCAAGCTGTAAAGCTGCTGAGTGGTCCCCTGACAGGCTTAGAGAAGCGCCTGTGAAGGTTAGGTGTCAAACACCCTGCTAAGCATCTGTCTTCTGCTCATCTCAACAGCTTTGTAAACCTGCCCCTTGGATCATCTGGCCCTGAACTGCCTGCTCAGATGTGCTTCAATTTGTGGGTATCTCTGTCCATTTGGTCATAAAATGAATGACGTGCACTCCAGCAGCACAAATCACAATGCAAACTCTTATTTCCTCCCTGAGCACCTCCAGTAAACTGGTTGCTTGTGCAAAATTCACCCTGGTGCTCAAAAAGCACAAGCTCAGCTGGGGACTGGGGAGTGAGGTACAGGTCTACCTCTCCAGCCACACACATTGTCTGAGTATCCCTCCCATTAGATTTATTCCTTAGCAAACACGCAAATGAGGCTTTTCAGAAACAGATTTGCAATACCTCATACACTGAGATGCTTCTTTGATGGTCTCTGAAGTAGCTGGATGAAAATGCTAGAAAATACTTTGAATTCAGATCTTCTATATTCAATAGCCTTTAGTGTAGCACCGTGAAAGGAAGAACAGATTTCTGTGGAGAAACTGAGAAGTCAATCCAGAGCTCAGTGAAGTAAATGGGTTTTGGATTGGGTGTCAGATGGGATTTAAAAGTTACTAAATTCCTTTGGAGGCTATAACTTCCAAAGTTTTGGTCTTTTTTTTGAGTTCCATTGCTAACATCTGGCTATCTGCAAAACAGATCATGCAGTCTGTGTGATTCTAATGAATGGCACAACATAGGCAGGAAAAATTCAGACTTTTTTCTTCAAGTTTGCTATTTAATGTATTTACTCTGCCTTTTGGAGGTGGGATATTAAGACTTTATTAAAGTGTATTGCAAAGTATCAATTACCAAACTCTTTAAATGTCTTTCTTCAGAATAGTTTAAAAATGTCTTTCCTATTAGTTTAACTTCTGAAAGGATAAATGCTTCTTTATCTCCCAAATCAACTTAATATTTAAATGAGAGCCCTATTTCCTTCCTGTGTAATATAAGCTAAAAAAACTGCTCCAAATATCTGAGTAAAATAATTTAGTCAGACAGAAGAGACATTCCATCACTTGTGTTTTTTACCTGCAAAAACTTCTAGTATTTTTGGATAGGTTTTCGCTTAGACCCCGATGCAGAATAGCTGAGCAGCAAAAGCTGAGCTTTGACACCCACGCACAGCCCCTGCTCCCACAGGGCCGAGGTAGGAGGCACCAAGGGAGGCGAGGGCTTTGGCATTAAAAAACGAGGAAACGTGACTTCATCCTCCTCCTCCCTTAGTAGTTCTGGTTGGAGAGAGAAGCTGTTACAACAGCAGAGCTCTGTCTGGAGAGATGGTCCCGAGGATAAATTAACCCCAGGACATGCTGAACACTTTTTGAGCAACGCTGGCAATGGTCTGTGGATGGGAATTCCCAAGAGAAATCCCCACACTGCTGGAAATGTAACAGATGATTCAGAAACATCCTCCTCCAACAGCAGTACTTCAGGCTCTTTTTTCTGCTCAGCTGAAGATCCTTGGCTTTCAGAAAAAGACCCAACACTGAGCCCATTATCCCTGTATTTTATGTTGCCTTCTGTTGCTGAGTTTCATTTTGTTTCCTTCGACTTTTCTAGTTAGCTTATCCTGTAAATATAGCTATGCATAGGACAGAAAAATTACTTAGGTCTCCCGTGTTGAAGAACTAGGGTAGAGGAATGCTTTAGCATACTGAAATACCCTCAGAAACCTGTAGCCTGATCCCTTTTCTGGCACAGAGACTGCTGGAGAGTGTAGATTGTGCCCAATCTCATTTCCAAAGACACTGCAGCCTCAAGTCAGATCATGATATTGCCAGAAAGCTTCAAGAATCTAATATTCCCCCTGCACCTATGACTATTCAGGAGGTTACTGATAACCACTTGGAGCCCTTGAATATATTGCTGCTTGTAATGCAGTGAAGAGGCCCTTCCTAAAGGGATAGAGTATCGAGGCCTGGACTGCTCCAAAAAATGTAAAGGGAACTCCTTAAACCACACTTTTTCCTTCTTTTCCTTCCTGCTCATACACCCATCTCTGCAACGTGCATAAATTCAGCAAATAACCTTTGTGGGTGGGTGTTCAGTGACTCAGGCTCTTGGAAGAAACCCATCCCAGCTCCCTTGTGAGGGTTCCCACACCTAGAGCAGTTCTTTCCCTGCTCCTGCCAGGGAGGCAGGAGAGGCTGCCCAGACCTCCTATTCACAGCTGGCTGCTGCTGGCCATGGCTGCTCCTGGGAATCTGCAGGGAAAGCATAAATGAGGGGGAGCAAATTCTTCTGCAGGTCAGCAGAGATGGGCCTGAGTACCCAAGCTCGAGGCAATGGCCAAACTCCCCTAAAAATTGTCTGATGGAGGCAAGGGGCTCACCAGGGGCCAGGAAGGGTGTTGGACTCAGGCTGATCTGTGCTGTTTTCCTGTAGCTGATTGCAAAATCCATCAGGTATTTCATCTGTTTTCCAGCACAAAGGCTTGTCAGGATGTGCTGTCCCAAAACACACACTAACCATCTATCTGCTTTTGATTAGAAATCTTCTGTCATGAAGAAACAGAAGAGAGACCCTGCAACACAAGCATGGCAGTGCTCCCCGTTGCTTCTGGAGAGGGGGAAAATATCTTTGCTCTTTTGATCAAAGTTATATTTGTCTACCTTGTTAAACCAGAAAACATTAGGATGAGGAAGAAACCTCACCTTCCTTGGTGCACAACACACAAGGACAGGGTTTTTTTATTCACCAGTCACAGCACTTCTGAAATGGCACTGGTAGAGATTAAGGCAAAGCTGAGATCACAAGGGGTGGGGATAGACAGGAATTTCTTGATTTCCAAATAATTCTTGCGTACTTTGGCTGAATCCCTTAAGCTCCCTGGTGCTGCTGATATCCATCTGCAGGAGAGGAGTAAGAGCACACAGAATTTGCCAGCTGCTGTAAAGATGCACACACTGAGATTGCAAAAAATGCTGTTGCCGTGGGGTCAGATTAACCTAAGTGTGTAAGTACACTTGCTCTAAGTGCAGCTTTCTCTACAGAACCACTAGACATGACTTTCCTCAAAAAATCTCACACAGAAATTCTTTTAGGAGAGCAAGTGCAAAAGTGGTGACTGCCTTGGGTCTATAAGCTAAATAAACACTGCCAAAAAAATACAAGCTCCAGAGTTTCACACTTCACCATGAAAAATTTTGGCTGCTGTCATCACAGACACTTACCCTTTCCCTTGGGCACCCTCCACAGTGAAGACTAAGGCAATATATCTCATTCCTAGCCCAGATTTTTGGGCAACTAGGGCAGGTAATGTTTATTTTTATGACTTCTGGAAAAAGTAGACAAAGAATATGAAAACAGTGTTCCTCTTCCACACTGACTATATGGCTGCTCTTCTGCAGCCATGGCATGAAAGTCTACATGTGCTAGGAGAACATACTTCAAATCCTCCCTGCATAGCAAACATCTCTTTTGCAGCACTAATATTGCTTCACTGGGTAATCCATGGTGCAAAAGCTAGAGCAGACCTGATATTTTTTGCCTCTTCAGTGTAGACATTGATATACGTGTAACAGGAATGCTGGGCAACAGGTAATAACAAACTATAAGGGTGACACCCTCAAGCAGGATCCAAACAGGCATCTCAAATATAGGCAGCATTTCCTGTCAGTTTTCTAAACTTTGTGAAATATGAAAATGTCTGCAGTAATCTTAGGTATCCATAAAAATGTGCTTGTTTTCCAGAGGTAACTTCCCACCCATTTCTGCTGCTGATAGAACTCCCATAGGCACTGAATAACCCCCAACCTGGAATATCTCATGGCCCTGGGACATCTAAAAATCTTGTCACAAAATCTGGGGCTGCCCGAGTGGTCTGGGACCACTTCAAGAGGCATAAATGTCCTCAGCATGCTTTCCTATAGCTTCATGCCTCACACTAAGGACACTGGCTCCTAATAAGGAAGAACCTCCGGTATTTCATGGGGCTGACACATCTCTCATCCCTAACCACTCTCCCTGTTCCGCAGTGCGAGGGCTGGGGGGTTCGTGGGCGGTGAGAGGCCGTGGGGAAGCCTGGAGGACCTGACGTGCCTCTCTCAGCTGGCGTGAGAAGAGCCTCACTCACTGGTTGTCATGAAACGTGCAGAATGTATGTGTCTTTCAGACGTGTATCCTCTGCCAAACTTCAAAAGCCACTGCTGGGGGTGGGGGGTACTGACAGACACGAACACCACAATTGCACATGCTTTGTTTCCTGCCTTAGAAAGACAGAAGGAAAACCCAACTCCATAAGAAAAAAAACCCAAAAAAACCCAGCATGCTTCAAGACACTGCCAGCACTCAGCAAGGGCAAGCCCAGCCTCAGAGTCATTAGAGGTATGGCAGGCAACAGCTCCATAAGCAGGCACTCTCCATGGCATCACTTTTGCTGTGGAGCTCACAGCCCTGGCTGGTCATGGTGGGGCATTGATGCCTGCCTGCGACGGCACTGATGTGACCAGTCCATGCCTTTAATCTGCCCAGGGCTTCCAGAAAACGGGAATTTCTGGACTTCTGGGCACTGGTGGTGGCCAAGGACCAGTCAGCCCAATCCTGCTATTCTTGCAGTCAATGGTAACCCTACAAAACCTGAATCCTGAAACAACCAGTTACTGGGTGAAATGGAAGTGGGTTTGGTCCCACTGTTTCCCTACCAATGCTATGGGGGACGGTGCAAAAGGGGTCTATGATCCTGTTGTCTCTGTGGGTTCCAGTCAGCTCTCCCTCACTAGGTTCATGGACCTATCCTATGTAGCCCCAGAGGAGAGGGAGAGGGAGAGGAGAGGCTGCCCTCGGCCAACAAAGCACCTGGAGCTTCCAGAGCCTCGCAGGGCGGGAGCGGGATCCGGCCTGGCTGCCAGGCATTGCCAGGCAACTACGTAAATAGGCAGGACAACATTTCGACACCAGGCGTGTCCGTTCCCAGTGTTTACCCCAAACCCGTGATAAAAAAACAAAACAAAAAAAAAAAAACCACACAAAACAACAAAAGACAAACCAAAAAACCAAACAAACTGCCGCGAAATGGCTGAAACATGTTGTAACCATCTGTGGGACTCGGGCTATCATTACAGGAGAGAGGGAGAGAGAGCTAGCGAGACAGCATTTTGAGGGGGGGGGGAAAGCCCCACTGAGAGCAAGGAGTGGATCAGCGGCTAATTACGAACAGGGGCCGAGCGAGGCGGCGGCTCCTCTGACCCTTCTTACCTTGCGGGCGCGGGAGGTCCGCTCGGAGCCGAGCGAGGGAAGCGGGAGGGCTGGCGGCGCCTCCTGCGCTCCCCGCCGTGCCCCGCTCTCCTTCCTCGGCCGGACGGGTGTTTCTTTCCTCCTTTTACGACACCCTCCCTGCCTCTCCCAGGTAGGTAAGCGGCAGAACTGGCTCTGCAGCAGGAAGTGGAAGAGGCATGCCCGGCACAGCGTGGCGGCGGGGGAGCCTCTCTGGGGGAGGGAGTGACACCCCGAAGCTCAGAGCCCTCCGGCCATGCCTGCCCGCAGCTCCCGCTCTCCCCAGGGAAGCCGGGCTGCCTCTGCGGGAGGCGAGGGGAAACCCGGTGTGGTTCCTAAACCGTGTGCCTCGCCGGGAAAGCCAGCCTTTGCTTGCAGCCCTCGGTCGCTTACTGTCAATGCCGAATGTTAAAGCAACTGTGATTCAGACTACTGGAGGCAATCACATGATGGGCGCAAGAACTATATAAAGAACAACAACAACAAAAAAAGGATTTATCTTCTGGTTCTTTCTTTTAGTTTTGACTTCCAGGCACTTCCACTTTTCTCTCTCTACCCTCGAGGAGCAGAAAGTCCCTTTTCCTCGGAGCCGAGGCTCTCCCGTGCCCTCACCCATCCCCGGCGCTGCGGGCACGGTGCGGCGGCGCTCCCAGAGCCCCGGGAAGCCACGCCGGCCGCTCCATCGGCGCAGGGCCAGGCTCCACAGCAGCAATCCCTGCCGCGCCTCCCGGCCCACACCGATCTCCTCACCCCCCACTCGGCACATCTCCCTGCCAAGAAGCTCTTCCTGATCTCCAGCCTCATTTTCTTGGTTTAACCCTAGGAGGAGTTTCACTTAGCTGCAACTTGTGCATGGCTCTTCATCCTCCAAGCGAGCATGGGCTGCCACCACATGCTGCCTCCAACGCCTGTCAAGTCTGCGGTGCACACACCTGATGCCGGCGGACATCTGAACCATCCCCCCGCCTTCCCCACCGCTGCTCCTTCCTGAGCCTTCCCCCTGGCACTGGGAGAGGAGACAGAAGCCACCTGCTTGGCATTCCTTGTCCCTGGAAGGGCCCTCTCTGGGCGCCCACCGCTCTGCCAGCCCCTCTTTATGGTCTGAGGGGAAGCCCAGGCACTTGTTTCCTCTTAGCAGAGAATGACTGTCCGCAATTTTGGAGGGAAGATAGAAGTGGCTGAGAGCAGCATGTGCCCCCAAGCCAAGCACTAAATACGATTATATCGATGCCAGTGCAGTGATGCCCTGCAGCCCTCCTCCATGAGAAACCCCACATCAGCCTGGTCCTGCAACTGACCATTCTGATCCCCTCCTTCTCTCCCTCCTCCCTCCTCTGCCAAGGCACAGGCCAGCAGGACACCAGGACTCCTTTTGGAGCATCCCAAAGTTGTCTTGCACTGCTGTCAGACTTCCCAGGCAGTCCCTGCTGTTCCCAGCCAGACCCAGATGTGATGGGCAGTAGAAGCTTGTGGCTGGAGTGGCTGCATTACAACCACAGTTGTTTGAGTCAGCTGAAGGTTTAATCCCTCTGGCTTGGCCTCAAGTGTGGCAGCTCCACAGCTGTTTTGCACCACGAACACCCTGACATCCAGCATTTTCATCTGGGCTTCCTAAGCCCTGCATTGCACCACACTGGGCTTGGGTGGCTGCCTCTCTCTCCAACCTTCCTACCGACCTCCTGCCCACAAGCAGTGATTGCTCTGCTGCTGCCTGTGCACCACAGTGGGTAAGGGTGGCAAGGGGCCCGTGGCCACACATAAGCCAAAATCAGGGCCTTGGTGAGTGGATGATGAAGGGAAAGAGGATGGGAGCAAAGGAGGGAAAGTTGCTCTGAGTAGTGATTGATTTTCCTGGGCCTTATGTGAAGGATGTATGTAGAGTTTGCTGTGCTCCCTGGGGAATGCGGGCAGCCATGGCTGGGCATGGGGACTCAGTAGGCAGAGTTTCCCATGGGTACATTTTATCAGTACTCATATTTGTGGGGCTTCTTTGCAAAAGGCTCTGCTGTGCAGCCATCAAACACCTCTCCCTTCATGCCTCACTTACTGACAATGGCTAGGCACCATCTTCAGTTCTCTGCTATTCATGCCCCGAACATTGGTCTGTAAGACCCAGCAAACAGCGTGCACCAGCCACCCCTGTAAGGCAGCTGCCAGTTGGCCAGGGGAGGGAAGGTTGTGGCTGTCAGAGCTGTCCCTTGGTGAGCACTTCCAGGTCCAGAAATCTAGAGACCTAGTGGTGTCTGCAGCTGCAGCCGAAGGACCAGTTTCTGTCCCCTCTTTCACTTGCCAAGCCCCAGAAAACAGCAGGTATGTGGAAAAGTTTCCTTTCACTCGAGTTTTACCTACCTTATTAGCGCCTGAGAAAAGAGAGGGAGAATAGCTTGCAAATCACACTCTGTTAACACCACTATCTGCTGAGGGGGTTTCAGAGCAAAGATGAGGCCCAGCCCAAACCTAAGTACCTTCCCACAAAGCTGTGGAAACTTCGGTCAATTAACTTGTTTTGGGATTAGGAGGCTTGGAGAACAGATATCCACGTTTATTTCAGCGTCTCAAATGCCTCCTTCATCCCCCAAACAAAGGCTTTCTGAAGGCCTCTTTTACATTTCTGAAGTCTTTCTACCAATTTCACTGAAAGCCGGATCAAATTCCAAAGTCTCTAAAATTATTATCTCATCTGTACATTATTTACAAGCAGAATATGATGCATCATATTGGACCTGTCATAGAAAGTACAGATTAATATTCAGATGCACGATGAGAGTTTTCATTGGCAAGGCAACAAACGTGGAGGGTTTTGGTTTTTTTTAAGAAGTGGTTCCTAATCCTGCAGGAGTTGTAATGTTTCTTTTTTTCAGTTGGAAGATAATGTTGATACTGGGTGCCGCTTCTCATATTTTCTACCACATCTATATATTCAGGGAAGTAAATCTTAGGTGTTTTTGCTTCTAAATGATTCATTGCTCAAATAAAGCACTGTCACGTTGCTCCACTTTTAACATTGATGCTGTGAATTAACCTGGAGACATTGCAATGAGCCTTTAATCGCCTCTGCCTCAGCATAATGCACATGATGGTCTCACTCTGATTCCCTGCATTTGGCTTGCCCCTTGCTGCTTCTGCCCTGCGAAGAAAATCGGGGCTTTCTTCCATTTCTTGCTGTTTACATTGCTAGGCACATGCCTACAAAAATATTTTCCACTTATTTTATTTTAAGGCTCTTGCCTTGGCATTTTTCAGTCACACCCTGGAGAGACACCTGAAAGGAAACAAAACAGTACCTGGATGTTAGCTTGTGCAATGCTTCTAATTAAACCATGCATAATGACAAAATCCCCTCCTGCCATTTGTTAAGATTTTCCTCACAGCATTATGCATCCTCTTAATTAAGAGCAGAACCTAAGTAATACCTATTTTATTCCCTCTTGCTTCCAATTAGTCATCCATTGATCATTACCCACTCAACATTTGAAAATTAACAGAGCCCCCAGTCTCTGCAGGACCGGGATGTGTAGTCCTTCAGAAATGACACATCTAGAATAATGTGAGGGGAGCTGCGTCGGCAAGTAATAGGGCAGAAGGTGGGGGGAAGGGGAGGAGAAGGCCACCCAAGTGGAACAAAAGATGTGTAACATATGCAAATGTTCAGTATGTGGTATGTGTTTTAAACACTGGATGTATATGAAGTCATATACAAAGCTCAGCTGGCGGCCGCACTGCTTTTGGGAGGCATGAGAATTTGAGGGAACACTGGAGCTCTCATAAGATCAAACATACCTAGTCCTCTGTCTTTAAGATACAAAGCTATTCCCCATGTGGCTCTTTGCCTCTGTTTTTTTTTTTTTTTCAGGAGAGCAGGAGTTAGCATCTACTTCTCCGTTGTCATTGGGACTGTGGGCTGTACCAACACAGCCCCTGCCCAGTCACTCCAAGACCCAGCAGCAGCTGTGCCTGAGCCATGAGCATGGTGGCTCCAGGTGTCAAAGGGGCGTCTAGGGAAGCTGCAGGCTCCTTTGGCATTGCCATTGTCTCCCGAAAGCCTGGTCCAGGAGCAGGGATGGCCCTGGCCCTGTGTGCTGGGACCACTGCAGCCCTTTCCCAACACTGGGGACCCTTTCTGTATGAGTAGCACCTTCTAGCTGGAGAAATCCAGCAGCCTAGTGGGACTGGGAGGCAGCCCAAAGCCTGAGCTGCAGAAGTGAATAAAGAACAGAGGATTCCAGGGCTTATGGACAAGCCTCTGGCATGAGGCTGAGCCCCAACAGTCAGAAAGCATCCCCGCATTCTTTTTTCTTTTTTCTCTTTTCTTTTTCCAGATTAAAATCCATCCATTACAGGGCTCAGGAATTTTCTGTGAAGCTGTGACAATAAGTAGCTGAGCAAACTTCATAAGGCTCTGGGTGCGGGGGCTCAGCAACAAATGCTGATGCACAAAAAAGCAAACCAGGAGCCCTTGGCAAGCTCTAGCCTGGCTGTAGAGGAAGGAGGATAATCTCATTTCTTTGCCCTTTTAGCTATTCACAGAGCTTAATGCTGAGTTATTCCCAACAATGAGCCAAACAATCAAACTTCCATCTGGCCTGGTCATGCAGATGCAACACTTGCCCTCCAGTCACAGGCCACACCAGTCCTGTGATTTTTTCCCCCACCCCATCTTGAACATACACTATCTACCCCTACCTTCTAACAGAGAAGAAGGATATTTACATTTGGTAACAGAAATGCAGTTCATGCTCCTCAGCGTGCTCTAATCTCATCACCCAAATCCCTGGGCACAAGGAAGCACAGGCGCTGTGAGCACAGCTGATGCTGCGAGCACAGCTGATGCTGCGAGCACAGCTGGTGCTGCAACCTTTGGCTCTCTCTCTCCATGACACGATGCAGTGCCTACCAGCTAATGACCTGTTTTTCCTGGGAGGGCAGTTCATTCAGTCCTCCTGCATACTCACACTGCAGGCTCCAAACGGCAGCCATGCCTTTGGGAGAAATGTTTTCTCTCCCTGCCTTTGAAATCAGCTGCAGGTTGCTCTTTGCAGTAGACAGAGACACACAGAATCACTGGGATGTGGCAGCAGCACTTGCTCCCACCACCTCTCTCCTGGCCTGGAAGTAGGGATTGTAACTGACCACATAGTGGGAACAATTAGAAAAAAAAAAAAAAGGAAGGAAAAGGGGGGGAAAAAAACCCCTCTTTTGCTAACATCATTTAGTCCTCTAATCTACTCATGTCCTGGTCTTACATTTTTGCTAAGCATTCAGCTGCAGGGGAGGAACACAAGGATTGATGTTTGTGTAATGTTTTTGTGTGTGGATTTCCTTTTGAGATATAGGTAAGTGTACACACACACACATAGGAACAGTGTGTGTATTAAAAATCAACAGAAAGTACCTCACAGTATCTCACAGTGAAGCTAGCATTTCCCCTCTAACATTCAAAATGAACTTCAGCAACCTGGGTTTAATTGTCAGAAGTTCTCTTGAGAAATTTAGAAGCACTGAGAGGGAGACAGTAGCACCCTACTCCAGTGGCAATCCTGGCAAGGGTCCCCTTTTCTTTTCCTGCTGAAAGGACATGGATTCTGGTTTGGTATGTGCAGGAAAATCTGGAACTACAGTGCCTCCTTCTTCAGTTAAGATGGCAGAGAATGCTGCTGCAGTTGACAGGAATCCCCTCAGTGATAAAATATGAGTCACAGGAAATTATAATCACTGTTTTCCAAGACTGCAGAACACAATGAGATTTCTGAGCTACAAACAGGCTTCAATTATTCTTGAAAGACAGACAGACCCTCAAACTGACAAGACTGGAGAAAATAAATATCCTTTTGTCTGCACTGCTGGTGGTAATTTCCCATTAGACAGGAAAAGACTTCTTTGATGAATGAATATTGTCTACACTTTAGAAGAGGAGCTACTGTGTATCTCCTAATAGCTCTTGCATGCTTGGGCTCAGCCTCATGCGAGGCCCTTAAACCCCTTGGGTACAATATGGTGGCATTCATTAGAGTACTGCATTTTTTATTGCAGAGCTTGAGAAGAGGATGGTGCATATTAAAATAAATCTGAGCAACTTTCCACTCACCTTGAAGTTATGTGGCAAGGTCAAGTATGTTTAGCACTCTGCCTTCTTGCTGTGCAGGTAGTCCTTTCCAGTCTAGAGGCTTCAGGAGAAACACTCACCCTGGAGACAGATTTTTGATTTGTGATTATTCTTGTAATTTTAGCAGTTAATAACTTTTCTGTTTTGTATTTACTTTGTTTTTCTAGAGTGGTAATTAAGTCAAAACCAGAGTGTCACGTAGAACTAAGTCGAGCTCTGTTTACATAAGCTGAAGAATATTGTGTTAGTGCCTTTGACAAACTTTGGTCTTTTCCAAAGACCACCAAGTCTCACATCATTTCCTTCCCACAGAAATCTAATAATTGTACTAACCGTCCCTTTGGCAGCACTGTCAAATGTCTGCCTGTAATTTTTCCCGGGAATGGTGTTGAATTGGCCTAGACATCTCTGTGTCACCCCACAGAGTCCTTTCAGCTGCTGGTAGACCGCTTTTGGAACTTCACCACTGTGCTGTGGATCGGTTGGGAGTCAGGTGGGCTGGTGGGGGAAGCATTTGGCCAATTGTTTTTATCTGGATGGAGTTTATTTCACCTTACGTTAAAAAATTATTGGAGGGAACAGGAGATTCTTAATCTCATAAATTCTACTTTTACAGTCACCACACAGCTATTTGTGGTGTATACACAGTGCTTAAGAAAAGGCTTTTATTAAATTATAGCAAAAATGCTAACAACTTTGTTTAAATTTTTTGCTAATGTTTTTATTTGAGAGATTAAAAAACCCAAACAACAAAACTCCCAACATTAAGAAAAAGAAGCAGAAGAGCTATCGATGAGAAATGGTCTGGATTTGCCACTCAACAGTGGCACCAGTCTGCACACAAGCCAGCTGCAGGCAGAGATCCGGCAGAGACCAACGTGGTACTCATAGACCGAATGCAATACAAGGAACAGCAAACCCAAAGAATCAGAAATAAAGGCCATAAAACCCCAGCAACGCCCCATCTGAGTCTTACTTCCAATGAGAAACATAGGCAAACTAATGTTTTAGGCTCATCCCGCATTACAGATGGAAGCTGCACTCAAATCTGTGGCACAGCAAAGGCTGCTAAGGAACTTGGCGGAATGGCCATGCCTCGCCACTGAGCACTGGGATGAGTAGGTGACATTTTGGCTCTGCCAGCCCGCTGAGTTACTATGGAGTCCTCAGTTCCGTGGAGGATGTTTTAAGGCAGGGGGGTAGCTGTGGGGAAAAAAAAGAGGACCACGACTTGCTTTGTAAGTACTACGAGGAAGCTAAAAGTCCAACAAGAATCATGGCCTCTTCAGTACTCCGCAGCTACAGGTACAGCAACATTGAATATATCATGTACATAACATTACTTATAGACTCTACATGTAAAACGTTAACCAATTTATCATGGAAATCTGGTAACAAGCAACATTGCCATATAAATTCACACTTTGATAAAGGCTAAGTGTGGAAGCCTCCTTCGCAAGAGGATTTTCAGTCAAAGTTTTGTATAGAAAATATTAAAACAATGATGACAATTTGTTCTCTGAATCTCAATTCATTACTGGGTTAGTTTTCACTAATGGAGAAAGATTCTCTTTAGAAAATGTATGAATCTTCAGAATATGAATTCACAATCTAAATATTAAATAATTAAAAAAAAAAGTTCCAACTGTGAGGAAGTCTTACTTGGCCACAATATTTTAAAGCAGTAACAGCAATACAAGGCATAGAAAATATTTTCCTGCAACACTTGTAAATGCAAAAGTATGTAAAAGATAAATGCAGCAGAACCAATAAAGAACAAACTGCTTGTAGAACAGAGAAATGAGAGACAAGCTATGCATTCAGCCATCTTCCTTACAGTTGAACTCCAGCTGTTTAAAAACATATTGACTTAGAAATTTGGAAAATGATGTCCCATAGGTAACTGGTCTGCATATTCCTATGAAATATGATGCCTCAAATGGCATGATGCCCCTTCTTGAAAAGTTTGTAATTTCATCTCCACCATTATCTCCACAGTTTAAACAAAAAAACAACTATCCAAATGTAAAATGCTTTTTTTAATTACTAAATTAAGAAAGTTAAACAGTTTTAAAATGTAAACTTGCAAATAAACCATAACAAAATGTAATTAAGACTTTAAAATTTGCAACTCAGTATTAAAAACTCAATAGAAATAGAAAGGAATTTTTTTTGTTTTTGTTTTTTGGTTAAACGTAAGTATTTCAAGGCTGGTACAGACAACTGAAAAGGTAATACTTTGTTCTGTGCATCCCCCATGAAATGTAAAGAAGTGCATAGTAATTCCACTGGAGAACTTGCAGACACAGAGAAAGTAATTTCATTAGCAGTACAGGACATTTAACACACTTATTTTACAATGGAAAAATGTTACACATAAAACAGAAAAATCCTAGTTGCATGACCAACAGTTTAGCAGGGGGACATGGCTAAAATGCTATGATTTTAAGACCATCTGAATGCGGTTACACTGCTTAATAAATCTTTTTGAAACGTTTCAGTATACATGTTTTGATACAAGAAGTCCTTGCAGTTTCAATTTTCCAGTTCGAACGGTGATGGTGTAGTTTTCTTGCTTTAAATATGTTCGTTTTAATTTCAAGAACAAATCATCACACACTTGTCAAACATTGGAAACATTACTGTAAATACAGCACATGATTCCTGAAAGAGCAAAGTTACAACCATCTACAGGTACATAATCATAAACAAAAAGTGCAATCCAATTTAAAAAAATCATGCTTGGCAAAAGCCAAAAATTAGATCACTGGCTTTCGGAATCCCACCAGTGTTTTCATGTCTGCAGTAAAATTATCGCTTTCTGGGTACTGCTGTAGCAGGAGTCATTCTATTTCAAATGAGTTTCCTCTGCAATAGCACCCATATACTGTATGTACAGGTATGTATATATATTATATATATTTTATATATAAAAAAGCAAAAAACCAAACACCTGTCCTGATTTTTTATTTGTTAAAACATGAAAAAAAATGTTTTAGACAAAGAGGCCACTTCTGGAAAATAATACTTTTAGTTGAATCAGGAGAAGACTAGTTAAAATCACATAGGTTTTGCGTTTTAAAAAAAGGAAAGCACTAGGATCAGTTATTGGCACTGAGTTACTATTTACAATGAACAGAGGTTTTGCAGTTTACATAACATCAATACAATGCAGTTTTGGAGTCTTTGATTAAGAAAAAACAAGTGTTTTTCTCCTTTTCATCCAGGACATTCAGATTATTAGGACAAGTGGTCATAGGCAAGGGCTGCGGAAGTTCTCAGCTTCAGCCCCTCCTGTGCACTGAGGTGCTGGAAGATGCTGCACTCTGGAGAAGCTGATCACAGAGTTGGAAGGTGAAGGGCAGGTGGGACAGGGCTGAGAAACACCTGGTCATTCATGACAGCGTCTGAAAACCAGGGATTTACAGGTTGTCACCAGGCTGATACTGGGGTTCTGTTGCAGTGAAGTAGTCTTCAAGAAAACCCTGTAAATATTCAAAAGTTGGGCGCTCCTCTGGGTCTTTTTTCCAGCAGTGAATCATAAGCTCATGCAAGGAGATGGGACAGTCCTGAGGACATGGCATCCGATAACCTCGTTCTACTTGCTCCAAGACTTCACGGTTATTCATGCCTGTAAAGGGCACACAAATCCACAGTTAAATTACAGGAAAATGAACCCAAGTATAATTATATCTACAGCACGTATGGTTTTCTCAATCATACTAATTTCTTTCAGTTAAGACCAATGAAACAAAACCACCCTGATGTCCTGTTTCAGCTCTTCATCTACTGCAAGGTAACATGGATTATTTCCTTTCTCAGTAGAGGGTTTTAGGATCCAGTGATGCGCAAAAGCTGCTCCCATGTTTTCCCTCTTGGCTTACTCACAGTGGGCAGGATTTGGTGCTTTCCCTCTCCAGCAGCAGCAGCTGTGATATATACTATGTGACACGCTTAAGGAAAATAAATGCATTGCAACAAATGGAAAACTCAAAATTCTAGAAATTGGGATGAATTTTTGAAACCCTTACACTGAGTGTAGGCCTTTCTGGAAGCATTCTGTGAGGTCATGATGCAGGGACTTCAAGACAAACTCTGCCACTTTGGGCTGGCCAGCAGCATTGCCCTCAACGTCAGTTCAGAAGCTTATCGCTGCTGATCTGCACTCCCTCCACGTGAGCTGGTTAGTATTGTTTCTATCTTATTCCACTGTTCCATCCCAACCCAGAATAGAACAAACTTGCTCAGAAGACAACTCAAATACCCAGCAAAACAGCTCCACTGCAGAATCATAGCTCTCTCTCAGAAAAAGGTAAAAAGCTATACTGCTGTCACAGAATCATAGAAACATTTAGTTGGAAAAGACCCTTAAGATCATTGAGTCCAATTGTTAACCTAATACTGCCAAGTCCACCACTGAACCATGTCCCTAAGCACCACATCTGCAGTCTTTTAAATACCCCCAGGGATGGTGACTCACATTGCTTGTCTCCAAGAGGCAGGCCAGGCCCTTTGCTGCCTTGTCTTTTCTATGCAACCCCTTCAATCCCTGATTTGTCTGCCGAGGTGCTTTTCACCAAACATTAATTGCACTCAACCAGCCTTTTATCTTTTCCAGTAATTCCTTTGGCTTTTTAACAGCACCAAGAGTAAGACTGGCCCTGCAGGCATGCAGAGGTATTTCAGAGAAAGCATGCATGCTGACTGCAAGCTTTGTGGCCTGACATTTGGCAGGCCCTGCCCCAGTCCTCTGCTGAAAAGTTATCTGTGGGCTTTGCTCCCCTGACTTACAGGGTCCTGCCAGGCAGCTCTGAAGGAGAACCAGCAGGGACACTTTAGTTTCTCTAGGACCAAATCTAGAAACCAGCACCTCGATGTTGCACTTTATCTGAACTTATCCTCTCCTTGGCTTCCGTGTGGCTTAGCTTCCTCACCATCCTTCCCTGTGAATCCTCCACTTTCTTCTTTCAGGTTGTACTCTTGAACAATTTGATTGTTCCCCCTTCAGGACCCGGGGGATTCTCATTATTTTGTATTATTGGTAAACTTACTTGTTAGGAATAACTCAACCACCTTCTTCAATATAGATTCATTTATTTGTCTACTCTACTCTTAGACTAGTGGGAATGTCTGGCTTTGGCCAGGATAGAGTTAATTTTCTTCCTAGTAGCTGGTACAGCGTTTTGGATTTAGTATGAGAACAATGTTGATAACACACAGATGTTTTAGTTGCTGATAAGTAATGTTTACCCTAAGTCAAGGACTTTCCAGTTTCTCATGCTCTGCCAGTGAGGAGGTGCACAAGAAGCTGAGAGAAACTGTATTTTGCATCACTTGTTTTCCTGGGCTTTTATGCTTCTTTTTAATTTTCATTAATATTATTAGTATATTTGACTTTATGTCAATTATTAACTGTTTTTATCTCAACCTCTTGGATGGATATCAGCAGGAGGATATTACCCTGTCAAGACAGAGGAAAAGGTTTTTATTTTTTTTCAAATTCTCTTCCCCATCCCACCTTGGTGGGGGCAGGGAGAGTGAGTAAGTCTGTGTGGCACTCCAATTGCCAGCTGGGGTTAAACCATGACAGGGAATAATATCCTTACATCACAGAGCATTTAGTCTGGTAACTTGGCTGTATCCTTGGATTTGGTCTTTACTATGTCCTCATGTCCTGGCTGCGTTTAATTATTAAAGATGCTTCAAAATACAGCCTTTCCTGACCATCCACATCTAGACTCTCATTTCATGTTAGGATTACAAAACATCTTTTCCTCTTATCTTGTCAGGGCAATTTCCTCCTGCTGATATCCATTTGCAGTGTCTCTGCAAGGATCATATTTCTAGCCTGTTACTGTAACCACCCCTGGCATTGTCTTCCCACCTACTCCTTGTATTTATATTTAGGCTCTCAATTGTCCATGTCCTGATCACAGCACAGTTCTGGTTAGCTTACTGCAGCGCCTTCCATTTTCAAACATCATTACTTGGTTTGGTTCCATATCCAGGTTTAACTGTGAGGGAAGGGAAAGGAGAAAGGAAAAGAAGGGCACTGATGTGTTGTTTCTTATGCTGCCTGTTGATCACGGAGGAACCTCCCCAGAAAACTATCTCATCCTCCTACAGACTTCTGCTTAACATTCTCCTTAGCAGTGATAATTGCAAAAAGAAAGGTTAGATTATTGATCTGCAGTATTTCCTAACCTGCAGACCAACACTTCAGCACCGGTTTCTTGTGTTTCATTTATCACCTGCATCCACCCACTGTATTTTTGGTGTTAGATGTTTATGAGTAGGAGGAAACAGTTTGTATGGCATCTAAAGTGGTTAGGACTTCAAAATGACGAAAATAGGGTAATAATGGTTCTCTGCAGACATCAGATTCTGCAGAGAGTTAAGGCTCCCCTGTATTATTGACTCCAAACTGATGTCGTCAGGTCACAGAGGCTCACAACAAACCAGAAAATCTTGGCACACACTGAGCAAATGTTTTGGTGTTTCTCACTATCCAACAAGAAAGTTTTCAAGGAGATTTTACTTTTTCGTTAAATTACAAGACAACACTAGTGGTCTGTTAGTCATTGCCCACCCAAGGCCGCATCAACCCAAACCTTTTGGCCTTCCTGGTTTCAAGACACTAGAAGAAAACACATGGGCATTCCGTTCACATTGTATTCTCAATATTAGTTTTATAAATTTGTGTTTTGAACAAAAATCTGCACCCTTTTTTCCATATCCTTGTCTTTAAATCAGCTGAATTACCTCATATTTGGGGCAAGAACTTCTGCTGTGCTTTGCTTCCCTAACATATTAAAGGCTATGAAAATAACTGTTACCAGTAACTCATCTATTGTATATACCTAAACCACTAACAAACTGCATTCTTTGTTTCTACTCTGGCAGCATGCCTTTAAATACAACATGGATGGAAGCAACAGCAGCAGAAAAGCTCCTTCCCAACTGATTTGTTGTTCTAAGATATCAAATGTTTGGTATTTTTATCCAGTGCTTTACTCAGTGCTGCAGAGCACACTCTGAAACCTGATAAGAACTGTGTGCTGGAAGAAAAACCCTGAGGAGACAGAGGGGGGAAGAAAAACATAAACAGGTCTTCACTTCCCTTTGTTTAACAAAAAGATAGAAAAAAGAACATGAAAGAGACATTGCTGCCTGAAATCATAGTAATTTTTTTTTTTGTCCCTGGAAAGTGAGTCAAGCCAGGTTTTCTCATCATGGTTTAATCCAGGAAAATGCCCTCTTTTCCCTTCTCTTTTCCCTTCCCTCACAGTAAAACCCTGATATGAAACTAAACCAAGTAATCCTCATGTTCCTCACTGGAATTCATATATCCAGCAAGGGCTGAAGCACCTAGGATTTGCCAAAGGAATTCTGTTGGTTTTGACATGTGCTGCTAATTTAAAAAAGGAGTTTCAAAGGCGTTTCATTTTTCTTTTCCTAAATTGATTTGATTACTAGTCAGACATAAAAATAGCAGTGCTTCAGGTATACGTTTTACTTCTTAAAAGGCCTAATGATGTTTACAAACCTATTCTATAGATTCATTTATCTTATCCTGCAAGTTTTAGTGTTTCTTTTTTGATAGCAAGAGCCTGTCGTATCTACACTTCTAACATCACAGAGAGAATATTTGAGCAGTCTGTGCAACTCCTCTCTCCTAATGAATACCCAAGAGTTTCAACTCTTAGTAAATAATAAATGACATTCTGCTTGCAGTACGCTTCTAGACCCCTTGAAAGTTTATCCTAAAATCCCTAAATCTGTGGAATAAAATACTCAGCAATATTCTTCTGTTAACTACAGCTATTTCACCTGGGTTGGGGCAACCCCTGGTATCAATACAGGCTGGGGGATGAACAGATTGAGAGCAGCCCTGCTGAGAAGGACTTGGGGGTGCTGGTGGATGAGAGGCTGGACATGACCTGACAATGTGCACTTCCAGCCCAGAAAGCCATATGTGTCCTGGGCTGCATCAAAAGCAGCGTGGCCCGTGGGTCGAGGGAGGGGATTCTGTCCCTCTGCTCTGCTCTGGTGAGACCCCACCTGGAGTGCTGCATCCAGCTCTGGAACCTGTTGAAGGAAGCCCAGAGAGGGTCCACAAAGATGATTAGATGGGTGGAGCACCTCTCCTATGAGAAACGTCTGAGGAAATCAGGGTTGTTCAGCCTGGAGAAGAGAAGGCTCTGGGGAAACCTTATTGTGGCCTTTCAGTGTTGAAGGGGGCCTAAAAGAATAATGGGAACTAAATTTTTAGCAGGGCTTGTTGTGATAGGACAAGGGGTAATGGTTTTAAACTGGAGTTGTTTTAGATTAGATACAACAAAAAGGTTTTTTACAATGAGGGTGGTGAAACACTGGAGCAAGTTGCCTGGAGAGGTCATGGATGCCCCATCACTATGAACATTCAAATTCAGGTTGGATGGGGCTCTGATCTAGTTGAAGCTATCCCTGCTCATTGCAGGTGAATTGCACTTGTTAACTTTTGAAAGGTCCCTTCCAACCCAAACTATTCTATGACTCTACAATTCTATGAAGAATCAGTTTGTGCTCACGATGTCTCTGGAATTATGATTTGGACCAAGAAGAAAACATCATGTTTCCAAATGATGACTTTTCCATTAGCCTTTTAGTTCTTTGAGAAGAACAAAAATCAAATAACCCCCCACCAACCAGCTTTATTAGTGAAACCTCCAATAATCTTAGGATGCTACAGGATATGGCCACTTTAATGTACAATACAATAAAAATCTACTGCCCATATGAACTGGGGACAGAAACTCAATACTATTTGGCTTTTCATAGAAAAGTTGTAGCAACCTTAAATTACAGTGGCTTTAAGAGTTACTTTAAGAGTTACTGTGACACAAAAGAGGATGTGAAGTTTCCATTTGTGGCTGAAGAAAACACTGGAAAGTGCTTGGGAGTGCTCTGAGCAGCTTGATTAGACAGAGCACAGCAGATGTGCAAATAGCACAGATCTGGCCAATGCTGCTCTTTCAGAGGACAGGAAACATTAGTGTAACTAGACAGAGTCCCCACATACAAAGCTAATGAGCTATATAGATTACTTTGGGCCATGTGAAGTCCAGTGAGGAGAGTCATGGTTTTAAACCACTTTATTCTTCTGTTAGGCTGAGGATGATGCTCCTTCCAGACACACTGTATGCTTTCAGACCAATGATCAAACTAATACAGTGCACTGAAGGGAACAGGAAAGCTGCTCTTAAGGGAACACAACCTTTGAAGCATAATGCTGTTCTTACTGAGTACAATGCAAATCTAGTTATTCCTGTGGAAAAGTAGTAACAAGTTTTAAAAATCTGGAAGTCATGCCACTTTATTTAGAAATGAAGTCCTGAAAACCCCCAGCATTTCCTCACCCTCAATGTACCCACAAATCTCTACTTTCAATATCTGTTCTTGTTTTCATTTTGGTTTTTAAAACAAGTTATTATTTGATTGGTGTTACAGATGCTACAGCATTTGTGAGTGAAGCTTTCCTGCTTACAAAGAAATCCACCTTATCTGTGCTGTGTGCTGAATACACATCTTTCTAAACTCCTCATATACTATCCATGATGATGCTACACACACACATATGCTGGCTCACTGATATGTACGTGGCCTGAGGTTTGGGCACTTGTGGCCCAACTTCCCCCAGAGATGAGGATGCTGAACACAGCTCCCCAGAGACTTCAGGGCTCAAAGACATGCTTGGCCAGAGGCAGCAATGCAGATAGCATCATGGTGCCTGCCACAATAGACATAAAATGTAAATGCTCTGCATGTGACAAGTGCAGCAGAAAGCAGAAGGGGCAAGTTCAGAGGTGCTTGTTCAGTGAGGCTGAGATTTTTGGCTATCCAAAAGGTAACACGTTAAACCCCCACAAATTCTCTGGCTACTGCTAAAGAAAAGGAGCCTCCTACCCTTAACCTCCATTTAAAAAACCCTAACTAAAATCCAGTGGGCATTTGTCAAAGGGGAAAGAAACAAACACTGCAAATGGTCGACTAAGCAGACAATTTTTTAAACTTGGCTACTCCCCTGCCCATATCTATTTTTTATTTCCCCACTGTAATAATGGAAATAGAATCTCAATGCCCAGAAAGGCTGTGAAAGTTGCTTATTTCAGTTTGCTGCCTTGTGAAAAGAGTAGGAAAGCGTACAGAAAAAGCACAGTTATTATAGTGGTCTATTATGACCATTGACAGCGAAACAGGCTTGGTTGAAATATGAACAGGAAGACACCTGTCAAAAAGTTGGTCTTGCTTGTGGGAACCATAGAGTCTGGGGCAAGGCTTGATTATGAACTCTAGCCTGATCTTCATCTCTGACAGTAAAATCTTTAGTGCTCATATATTGCACCACTGTTTCAGCCTCCCTTCCAAAACGGGGCATCAGGAAAGGAACTTCTTGAAATCTGGGGGAGAAAGCATGCCAAGTTCTGTTCCACCCATTCTGTTCCCCTCCTATAAACTGCTTGCTTTCTCCTTTTGTCCTCCTCATTGTGCTTCTCCCTCTTTCCACAAAAGTTTGAAACAATGCCTGGTTCCAGGCATTGGAAGGCATGAGGTACAGTGTCCTGCAGGCACGGGTACCACCCCAGGACTAGGGTGTGTGCTATAAGTGACCTCTCCAGGCACTAAGAGCTTGTCAGGCAAAAGAGCAATCCCTTTGTCTAAGGCCCTCTCCCTGCTCCCCCCAGCCTGCTACAAGTCATAAGCAGGAACATCAGGACAACATGCCCACATCTGTTTCATAAACTGAGTATTACAACAAAGAGACAGTTCCATGACCCTCTTTGTTTCAAGGCTGATGCTTTTCAGAGCTTGTAAATCCACACGCCTTGGGTGCCAAAGTGGCTTGGCAGAGTCAACAGACTGCATTCTGTCACCTACATGTTGTCTACCAGGGTGAAGATCCCTGAGCCTTGCCTCTCAGACTGACTGAAATCCCATCTTTTCCTCCTTGTGCAAACCATGCCATGTTGGCAGGATGCACCCTGTGGGTGCATCTGAACCCTACTCCCTGCCTCAGATGGGGACATGTATTCATGAAACTTTGACCTTCCACAAGGTCCTTCCTCTTCCCAGCATGAAGCAGAAGATGGATGGTCTTTTCTATGTCAGGGGAAAATAGTCTTCTCTAAGGAGCTCAGGAGGCCTTTGTCACCTTGGGAAGTTTGTGCCCTTTTTTCAGCCCATGAGAAAAGACAGATCCTTCTGAGAAGGCTCCAGTTCCCCTCCATTGTTGCCTCAGCTTGTAAAAGCTTTCCCGGTTAGGGTCTGGGGAATAAGACTGCATTGGAATCTGTAAAGACTTTGGAAATTCAAATGTAAAATGGAGGCTGCCCATAGGTAAAACTGACAGAGGGGAGTGGTGGTGGCCATGGGAATGGTTAAGACCTCCTGGATGAGCAATGTGGAATTCCTGGTGGGGAGGAATGGCCCTGGCATAAAGCATGGGCAGTGTGTAACCAAGGCAGTACAGAAACATCCAGAAAGTTGCTGACTTTATGATATGTAACACACAGAGAATTGCTTCCAGCTACTTCATGTCTTCCTAGTGCAGGTGGGGGAGAGTGAGCCAGAAGGACTTTCTGTGTGTGAGGGCTTTATGTAGTGAGAGCTAAAGGGGGAGGACGGTGCTGAAAGAGGAGAGATGCTGCTGGTTGTCTTTGATGTGCTCAAACTGCCACGTAATAAAACTCTCCAGAATTTTCAGACACAGCCCATGCCTGAGATTACTGTCATGGCTCCCACAAGAAGTTATATATTGCAAACACTTTTTTCCTTTGGGGAAGGAAAGGAACGTTTGTGAAGTGCAGACATCCTCTGCAGCGATGGCCAACACTGTGTTCAGTTACAAACTTGTGAGTAAACATGGGGCTTAGATTGTCATTTTTACGTGGAACAGTACTTTCCCCGTGTGTGTGTCTGAGTGTGCTCATGCACGTGATAAGGCAGGCAGTTAAGTCACTAAGCATCCTTGCCCCACCAATATAGAGCTCAGGGGAAAAAATCACTTTAACTCTACAGAGGGACTCATTCCTCCCATAGAAACATGTCATCCTGTTTTCTGCTACCTCATTCTGTTGTCACAGTCAGAGCTTTGTTAAGCTGCTCCCTGTTAATCAAGCCAAAATTCACTGCTGATCATGACATGCCTTCCAGTCCCCATATGCTCTTCCCAAATATCAGCTAGTGGCTGCTAGGTGCTAGCAAAGTTGACATTCCTGGTAAAAGTCTGTGAGATTAGTTTTGCAGACTTCAGGCTTCTGAAGTGACGTGAGATACTGCAGGATAAACTGAACTCCACCTCGATGCTTCTCCTGCTCAGTTTGATATATGGAACTGACTGCTTGATCACAGCACAGACTGGAACATTGAAACTGCTGCAGGGCACTTTCCATTAAATCAGCTGCAGTGCACCTGGCCATACAGTTGAGTATTTAGAGAAATATTACTTTTTTTAATAAAAAGAATAAAGATACAGCTAGAGAAATCTTTAGATGCAGGACATCTCCTGTTGTTAGCATCTGTGCTGAAGAGAAAATGAAGGGATTAAATTCTTTTCCATATAATGTGCGGCTTTTACCTCATCCCTCTCCTCTTCACCTGAGTACCTACAATCTTCAGGGGGGCAACAGAATGAAAAACTCTTTCTGCATAGGCAGATCCAGTTGCCCCCTCCTACAAAACTTAATCTGTCGGATACTTGGCAGGGTTTCAGCAAAGAGCCATGGGGCCTCTGGTTCCCCCGTGCAGAGAATCTGGCCCTGCTGTGACCCTGCCATGAGCTCTGGCCTGCACACTACAGAATTATTTTCTTTCCTTTCCATCCATCTCAAAAGCAAGGATTGAAATTTAAGAGTTTATAAAAAAGAGATTTGGTAATATAAGACATTCAGACAGTTATCAAACCTTGCAAAGAACCAGACTGACAGAATAAATGGAGCAAGGCCTCTCTGGGAGTTTAACTGTTGATATCTTAAAGTGAATGCAATACCATGGAGAGCTATTTGCTCCACAATATAGTAATTTTACATGGCTTTCATTAGTTGCCTAGAAATTATATTAATTGAATCGAGAACAATTAAAATATTAGAAATGAATATGTTGAATTGTCCCCTTGTCGTTTTTATCATGACCATCACAAACAGCTTTCAGTCAGAGCCTTTTTCGGGTTCACAAAGAACTTAGGCATTAAAATCATCCTCCTCTGAGTTCAGTGAATATAAATAAACATTCCAGTTTAAGCATATGGTTCATTCCCAATCCATTTCCCAAGTGAAGTAGGACTGTTTTCTTACCTGGGTATGGCACTCTCCCTTTTGTTACCAGCTCTGTCAGTAGGATCCCAAAAGACCACACATCTGACTTTATTGTGAACCTTCCATACAGTGCCGCTTCTGGCGCAGTCCATTTAATGGGAAATTTTGCACCTAATGAAAGAATACATGAGTCTTAATCAGAACAGAGACAGAATCAAAGAACCAGTTTGCAGGTGGCTGTTGTGTTCTGCAACACATGCAGGTGGAAACAGCTGCAGGCAAGTGTTAACAAAAAGCTCCGGTCAGAGAAGATGGGTGGGTGGAATGTGTAGGGCATAAGGAAAAACTAAGAAGGAAAGGGGTGAGTTTGTCCCACAGTCCAAGAGAAGGCTAGGAAGAAGTTTGAAGTTTTATAAAATGAAAAAAAAACAAAACCAAACCTGTTTTAAAAACAATTAAGCCCAATATAATATAAATTATTTCTCCCAAAATGTTTTAAATGAACATTTCTCTGCGATACTTGCAAGTCAAACACAGTAGGCACATATAAGCAAAAATGAGGTACATTGGAAATGTACCTCCCAGTTTCCCTGCTCAAGGTGAGCAAAATGCAAACAAACATGGTGAAAACATAAATTAAAACCAAACATAATATTTCATTAGAAACATGCAAGAACTTAAAAATAATACTGCTGTTTGAGCTGTTTGGAGTGCAGGATGTCACAGCACAACTTTGGCCTGTGATTTATAACTTGACAATGTACTTTAAGCTCCTGGCACTGAAAAGCCTGTAGTGCCTTAAATACGTGCAGTTCTAATGTGTTCATCAATCATCAGAGCTTGCAGGAGCCAGTTGCGGTACGGATAGTAAGATAACAAGCCTTTAAACACTGATTTATTTGCTTTTCCAATCATTTGCTGTTTTCTTGGGGAAAATATTTTCAGTACGACTTTAAAGAAAAGTCTTGTGGTAATAATTAACTCATAGCATGTAGGAAAAAATATGCAGACATTTCCCTGGTGCCTTGTATTAACATACAGGCAAAAGAGTTGCACTGCTTATTGCTGATCCCTAGTGACAAACACTTGGATTTGGAAACAGGCTGACTTTGACTTCACACCACCCTCTCATAAAAGTTCCTGTAGCTTTCAGGAGGAGTGTGGAAAGTGTAACAACGTGGACAAATCGCTCTCAGGGAGTGAAATTAAGGCACTGTTTAGAGTTCTCTGCTGGCGCTGTTCTGCCATCCCATCCAGTGCTCAACATCCCATATCTTCTGCTATACTCCCCAATCTGATGTGACTCAGAGTGCAAAGCAAACATGGTAATTCTCATCTCCTTACTTAGTAAAACTTCGATGTGATAAAATTTTTTCTGGTCTACATGTAAATGATCTTAAGAGAGACTATTACTCAGTAATATTTTTTTTTTCCTATGCAAAATTGCAGTTGCTCAAGTAAGTCCTGCTAAATTAAAAAATGCAAGACAAAGTTTCAAATCCCTGATGCCTGAAGTCAGGAACTTAAGTTTAGTTAAACATCAGCCCATCAGTGGTTAGATATGCAAAGGTGATGGAGGATTTCTGAATGCCTATCCACTTTTTAAAGTCTGCCTCTTATGTATTTTCGTTGATTGGTATGTAGGCAGAAACTAAAATTTGGGTGCTTGGCTTTGGTCTCAATCTCCCTATATTACACTTCTTTGTGTGACCAGTCTCAGTTTAAAAGACTCAGAATTTGCAGAACTTCATCTTCTCTTAAAAATCACCTTGGCTCCGATGTCTGAGTTCTCTGCAGTGGCAGCTGCCATCACTTGAACCTCTGTCCTGGAAGCTGGCCCTGCCTCAGCAGCGCCAGCAGCCACGTGGGGCTGGCAACTGGCTCCTCCAGCCATCTGGGGCTGTACACCCCATGTCAATCCCCGGAAAAACTGCAGGCTGTGTGTATCTGGTGGGCAGGTTCCCTAGGCCTGCAGTGCATGGCTTTGGATGGGCTTATGCAGGCAGCTCTGAATGCAAGGGCCAATGTCCCTCTGCTCTCTCATACGTGCAGCTGAGATAGTACACATGACACATGCCAGCTGAACAAATGAATAGCTCCAGGCTGGCCAGGAGCCTGAAGCCTCAGACACTGGCTGGTGGTGTGTGAAGTGGCCAAGCACTAGGGTTTGCTTGTTCACATGTTGCACACATTTATTCAACAATTATTTTTCTTGTGTTTTTCTGAGAAACTTAGCCAAACCTTCTCTGATTCCCTTGTGCTTTGTACTCAGATCCAAAGGTAGCAACCACCTATAACTCATCTTTGGAGGCAGGAAATCTCTTTAGACTCTTTTGTGGCCAACTTTCCCAGTAATTTTGCCTTCCTCATCTACTGCCAGTGTGGCACTGGGAGATGAGTATGTGGTGTGTTGAGGGATCAGAGGAAGATTAGAAGCAAGCTAAGTCCCTGAGAAGAGGGACATCCCTTTTCCTGAGAGCTGGAGCTGTGATGAGCCCTGGTGGAGAAGACAAATGGTCCATGCTGTGGATTTTCCAATGACAGGACAGATACTTATTACTTCTCTGTGTTGCCCCTGCTGTGGATGATTCTCTAACTAAAACAACTAACACAAAAAATCACGTGTTCTGCAGTTTGTGCACTATTTCCTGACAGATGATAGATTTCAAGAGGACAAAAAGGAAAGGTTGGCAGACAGCTTGCTAGCAGAGCTTTGCCTTGTGGTTTTCTGGCCCTTCCACACATGCTGGAGGCTAGATGGTCTAAGAGACTCTGCAATCCAGTATGGCAGAGCCATCAGTAGGAAGGAGAGCAGAGACCAGTGAGGACGTTCCAGGCTGATCACCTGCACATACAGTCCATGCACGGCTATAACACAAAGAGATCACATGCAGCTTGTGTGAATGGGTGTGTGTGTTTGTCTAACAGGGATCCCCCCAAGGTGCTACCTCTCATCTACTGTCTGGCACTGGAGACAGAGACAGTGCACTGCTGTGAAAGCACAAAAATTCCCCAATGTGTGGAGCACTGCTTCGAAGCCTCCCCATTGCTGTTGCTGTACGAAGTGTTCAAACAGACCAGACGCTGTGCATGGCTCCTGACTGACACGCAGTTTCCGCACTTACTCTCTTCCCAACACGCTGATTAAAACACCCACCCCCTCCCTCTGCCTCAGCAGCTTATTAAACAAGCTGACTTTGTGCTGCAAACAAATTACAGCATCAGATAAAATGTGTATTACTGACAAGCATGTTAATAAATCCGATAAGCCAAATTACCCCAGCTGACAAGGCAGCCCATCTCCTACTTTGAAGGCAGATTTTACATCAGTAGGGGAGGGATTTCTCCCTTTTTTTTTGTTGGAACCTGTTTTATTTCAAACTAGCACATCAGTAGGCCCATGCATAAAAACCAGCCACAGCCTGCATTCATCAGGTCAAGATAGCCTGTCTTTGTCCCAAAGCAAGGTACTAATCTGCAGCTTTTATCTCAGCCCCTTTTTCTTTCAGCCTGGGGAAAGCCTTTTTTGGGTTTCTGCACTGCTTGCAACCACATGAAACCAAAGCTGCTGATACAATTTATTGTTAGGGCAGCCAGCCCTGCCTCCTGCCTCTTAGGATTTTTATGAGGCTCAGCCCTCTTCTTGGGACCTCTGCCTGGCTCTGCCCAGGCATTCACACAGGTTATCTCCCAGGAGGATTTCCTTGGGAAAAATCAATCCATGGCCCTGCTTTAATTCTTTGCTGGCTATAAGCAAGCCATGTGACGAGAAGGAGTGGAGGGGGCTGGGATGATTGAGTGACCTTGACGTACAACTCTCAGCATGATTTCTTCTGAGGCAAGCGAAAATCCCTCAGAGCTTTGTTTTTCTTCAGATCTAAATCTTGATGAAGCAGAAACCTCTGAAATTCATGCCCCAGAGCCACTGCCAGCTTGATAATGATCCTATTTCTGGAAATGCCACAGAGCTGCTACCTCTTGTACCTTAAAACCAAACCCAATGCAGCACCCCAAGCTCTAAGACCCAAAAGCTCAGGGAATCCTTGGGTTAGTGACCAGGGAATGCAGTGTGGCACTGAATTGCTTCTGGGGCTGGAAAGGGAAAGCTGCAAAAGGTAAAAATGAAGTGCTGAAGCAAGCATGAAACAGGAAACGAGTCAGCCACGGTAGGCGATGATGAGTGCCGTGTGGGAGGGACTGTGCAATTACATTTTTTGTTCTGTGAGAACGAACATGAAATTACAAGCCTGGCAAAACATCAGCTATGAGAAGCAGGCTCCACAGGCAGACCCCTCCCCAGGAAGAGGGGGATGAGGGGTGGAACTGTGGGTCTAAACATTCCTCTTTCTCTGCCCATATGCCCCCATTCCTCTTGCCCTTCCTCTTGACCCGGCCACGCTCCCTCTCACAGAGCAGATGGCATCTCTGTAGGAGCATACCAGTGACACCCTTCCCAGACCCTGGTGGCTGGCTGGTGAGAAGCAAGAGTCCTTCCTGCTGTCTGCTCCCAGGATGGCCCAGGGAGCGGCAGGGAAAGAGCAAGAACAAAGCCCTGAACGCTACAGCCCACGGTACAGTCAGTCGCAAACAAGACAGATCTGATTAGCTGGTGAACGAGTCCCTACAAAAGGACTGGAGAGAGCTTGGAAGGAGGGGGAAAATCCCTGCTTATTTCTAGGAAATCAAAATAAGGAGCATCACTTGTTTTTAAGCAGGGCAAGAAGAAGGTATTTCTAGGTGTTAAGGAAGCAAAAATGGTCTGAGAGTTTACAAACACATACTAGAGCTCCAAAAATAGCTCTGACTTGTCTGGAAGGCATCAGAAAGATTCTTATTGTTTCATCTGTGCTTGGAGTGGCACTACTGCAAATGCTGCCAGTGTATGTAGTAGAAACGTGGCCTGGAAAAGAACTCTGCTCTTTTATTAAGGCAATTTTAAATTTGTATCAGCTGCTACTGCTTAGAATAGTAACAACTCTAACCCGGCAACTCTGTGGAGCACTCGGCACTCTCCCCAAAAATGGCACGTGCTTGGCCGAAACTTCACATAGCTGCGAACCAGATCAGCGTAAGGGTAGCAGAACTGCATGGGAAATCCTGCGTTTCAGGTGATGGGAAGTTCCTCTTTGTCCTGCAGGATATCAGGAGTTTTTAAGTCTTGCCTTACAGGACTGACACAGACATCATCACCAATGTAAGGAAATAAGACTCGGTGCCTGACACTGTGTGTGTGTGGGAGATGTTGCAACAGCAACAGCCAAAAGAAGCATGCCCCAATGGTGCAGTCTGCAATACAGTCCACCAGTGTAGCCTTTGAAATGGGCGTCACATTAACAGGCATGTTTTCCCCCTTTGATTACTCACTTCCTCTGAAAGCAAGAGAAGCCAAATGCTCATTACAAGCCAAGAACATTTTTTTTTTTTTTTGCATTATTTAATGGCAGTGTATAGCTGCTAGTCACACACTTTAAATCATTAGTGGCATGACCATCTCTTTCCTTCCTGACAATTGCTGAGAAATGGCAGTGCAGACAACGAACCGCTTTTTATTTGTCTCTCATAAATCAGGAGCAGTCAGGCCTCCTTTGTTCAAACCAAAAAGAAAATAAACCAGTCAGTAAAACATTACCATCAGGCTAAGTAATACCCACACAGGTTCAGGAATCCTGCACTCTAGCCCGCTGGGGCTCAAAGCATCCCCATCTGTTTCCTTTCAAAATATTTAATGGGAGACAAAAGTGACAGTGGGGGAAGGGAGGAGGAGATCAAGCAAAGCTGGAGAAAACCACCTCTTCCCCACGCCAACAATGAGCTCTGTACTAACACACTTAAGCCAAGAGAAGGATGACTGCTGAGGAGAGAGTGACCAGAGGCTTTAATCTTCAGATTTTGCAAGGGAAAACATTTCCTTTCTCCCACAGGAGCTGCCAGTCTGGAGCAATCCCCATGCCCCTCCCCTCCGCTCCGCTGGCCAGGCTCTCCTGTGTCAAAATTCCCACTGAAGCAGTAGTCAGCTAGATAAACACAGCAGTCCCCAGATGCGTCCCCTTGGAGGCTGAAGTAATAGGTCATGGGAAACAAGCAGAGGCAATAATTTCCTTCTGATACTGTGGTCTCCACCAAGCAATGCTCAAACTGAAGTTTAACTAAACAAACGGCACTTGAAAAAGAAATCCAGTGCCGCATTAGAAACCAGGTCTGAGGCTCACCCTGGTTGCCCAGCTGGCTTGGAAGCCAGGTTAGTTGCAGTGAAATGTAATTGAGAGTGTGCTACTACTTGGTCAAAAAAATACCTTCCTAGAACAAGCTCCCACTTAAGAAAGGGTCAAAAGACATTAGTGAAAGTAGGAAAACCTTTCTACAAGAATGCTTGTGATTACAGCTCTTTGGGTCTCTCTTTTAATAATTTCTGTAGCTGTGAAGGACTTCAGCCTGACTCTGAGGTCAGGGGAAGGAAGTATCTTCCATTGCTCTCAAGTATGCAAAGGATAGGAGACCTCTCCAGACTTGCACCACGAGATGAAGCCAGGCAAACACAATTCAGACCTCCGGATCATCAGCAATGCACTTTAAAAGCCAAAGTAATTCTCACTTCCCACTTTTTCCTCAATACAAGTGATTTCTGCCATGAAAGAAGGGCAGGAGATACCCATGGCTACATTCCCTCTCCCTGCCAGTCCTGGCATTATGCTTTTCTAAGCTCGAAGTTTCCTTACCCCAAATTTTTATTGTCTTAAAAATCAAAGCCTCTCCTCAATCAGGTTTTCACAGCTTTCTTAACATGTGAAGAGAGCAAAACTATTCTGAGGGATTTAAACCAGGAGGCAAACAGGTCATCAGAGGATTTCCTAGGGATCAGGAGTCTGAAGAGATCTGGCTAGAAGTAGGTCACATACTTGTCTATCAAAACAAACAATTAGTCATGTAAAACTATACATTGGGTGGTTTCCAAAGGGAACAAAAGACATGGCAGCAAACCAGACAGAAATGGAGATAGTATAGGACACTGTTTCAAAGCCATTTTGCACACTGGATCTGTCTGCCTTGTTTAAGGAAAACTCTTCTTGTTTTACATGGGGGAAGGGCAAGCAGGCAGCTTTCTGTTTACCAGAGCCTCCAGACGCTCTTATTGCTCTGGAGAGAATGATACAAGGCTATTTTTTTTCTAGCAAAAAGCAATTCCCACGCTCAGGCTGAAATCAATAGTGGTTAAGTCTCTGCATTAATATCTGCCATGGCTATTTCAAGGAGCCCACCGAAATAATTAGGCCTTGCAGTCTGAATGTGAAGCAGGCAACTTTCAGGGTGGATGGAGCCTGTGGTTCACATCCATGTGACTAGGTGCTTCTCACAGCAGTTCAGAGGAGTGAGAACAGCACGAGAGCTGCTGCTGCTCCCAGCCCAAGGCAGGGCATGCTGGAAACTCTCTGGCTCCTTCTGTCAGCACTTACACAAACAGTTACAGAATGAGGCGAGCTCTTTCCTAAGAATTAATGGCAAGATCCATGCTGAAACAGGGACTTTGCTCAAGAGAAGGAGTAAACACAGGTAATGAATCACTTAGCTGAGCTGTGCTTTCTGCTGACATACAACAGGGTTTAGTGGGACCCTCCTTGGCTTTGGCACTTGAATGGATGGAGTGGCGTTTACCGACACATATTGAGCAAGTACTAACAAAGTCCTGCCAGCAGAAAGAGAACAAAACTGTAGCTCTGTAGCTTGGACCAACATCTGACAACAAAGCATGACTTGTAAAGAATGACTAACTACAGAGCCTGTGTCATGGTTCAGTCTGAATACACATGCTTTTTTGAAAAAAACTACATAACTCTATGATACATTTTTACCGTGTATCAGTGGTTGTCTATGCCTAGCACTCTCTGTGGCACTGGAAAATGGCATTTCTATTAAAATAACTTTTTAAGTCTCAAAGAAAACATAATGCTCTGAGAGGCAGCTCCATTGCATAGAGGCACAACTCTTGACCTGCCTGAAATAAAATAAGAATAGCATGGCAATGACAACAGCAGTTAGTAAATACTAGAAGGCACACTACAGAAGAAATAGCCTACATAGACTTTTCTGGATTACCCGTTCAGACTTTCAAGGCTGAAAAGTAAGTATCTCCTTCGTTATGGCACCATGAGGATCTTGTCTTTACTGTCACTTTACCCAGCTGTGCTGTCACCCACCTTCTGTGTTTCATTTTGGTCAGTTTTTAAAGGGAAGACAACTAAACAAGACATTCTCTTTAGGACATGCATTAAGCAGTGAACTTCTGGCCTAGGACTTAATATGACTTCAGGATTTACTGAAAACAACCCCAAAGCACATGAGAGAGCTTTTCAAAGCCATGTCCCACTCTTCCCCTGTCACAAGAATGACACTCAGTGCTACACCGGCCACTCTTTTTACCTTGTCTGGCTGTATATTCATTGTCTTCAATCAGTCTTGCCAATCCGAAGTCGGCAATCTTGCATATTAGGCCGTTCCCCACCAGAATGTTTGCAGACCGCAGGTCTCTGTGTATGTAATTCATTCGCTCGATGTAGGCCATTCCTGCAGCCACCTGCAAGGAGTGTGAAGCACAAGTGGTGCATTTAAAAAGAACTCAGACACACAGGGGCTATAAAACATACACATCTCAGTGCTCAACGCTGTGAAGACAGACCTGGGCTGCCATGTCCACCAAATTCGGTAACTTCAAAGCTCTTCCTTCTCCATCTTTTAAGAAATCCAGCAAACTCCCTGCAAATGCAGAGTTGACACAATAGAGAGATGTTAGGAAAACAATGGCTACTCATCGGGATGGAGGTGCAGCAACATGCGCAATATTAAAGACAGCAGTGTTTCAAGCTGAAGAGACACTTTCAAAAAACCTCACAATATCTTAGAATTCTGTTATACTTGCTTCGCTCTTCTTTAAGGTTGCCTTGCAGAAGAATATGCCACTAGTACAAGGAAAGTTGCAGGGAAAAGAAAGAAGATTGTTTTTAATTTCCCTGACTATTACTGAGAAAGCTAGTCTTAACTTTTCCAGTGTGCTTTAAAACTACATACCTGCTGCTCTCTAAAGGCCTCAGCTAGCTGCAAAGCAGCAGCTCGGTTCCAAGCCACACAAGCTATGGAAAAAGTCAGATCCCAGCTCAACCAGTTCCAAGAGAAAGGTCGGCCTGAAGCCTGATAAGCCCAAGGGGGATAGCATTAACAAAGGCTATTTTTCCTAAGAAATGAGTAGTGCTCCTTCTCTAGGTAACCCAGAAGGAAATACAACACGAACCATTAATTTTAGAAGCCCGCTCTGTAAATCTAGAGAAGACAAAGCAGAGATGAAAGGAAGGCAACTTTAGCAAAAACAGTAAGGACACAGTTTTCCTGTGCAAGGGGAAACAAGGAGGTACTCTGTCCCTTTCAATAAAAAGCCTAGGATGTTATAGCTTCCGTCCCAATCTTGTATTCAAACAGAGAAGTGTGGTAGTTTCCTTTAAATAAGGGCAGTGAGTTGGGTTAATAAATAAGGAAAAAAGACAGATGATTAGGCGTTTCTCCCTTGACAAATTGTCAGCCTCAAGCTCAGATCCAAAGATGTAAAATGTTACTGTACAAACTAGAAAAGTAAGCCAAAATAAACCACATACTTCAGAAGGATTTTGAAACTTTTTTTTTTAAAGGAAAAAGCATATGCTTGTCAATAAGACATATGATTAAAGTGCGAGTTAGTCAGGGCTTGGATGCCTCTGAGGAGGGAGGTGGGCAAGCACCTGCCAGGAAAATAAGAATCAACTCCAAATAGACTGAAAAAATGCACTTAAAATTTCAGAGTGTATCCTCCAATGCACAATGAAACTTCCCTGTGAGAACTTATGTTTCCTATTTGGTTCACTTGCTTTTCCAAAACAAGCAGATTTTTTGCTCTGCTCTCAGCACCCCTGCTGGAGATCTGACGGAGCAAGAAGTTTTCCTTTTCTCATTTTACTACATTATTACCTGTTAATTAACTTAAAGAAAAAGAGAAGGGAGAAGGGGAAAGGGAAGGGGAGCGAGAAGGGAAAGAATAATAAGTGCAAATCACATATTAACATGATAAATGGCATGAACTGAAAATGAAGCTGTGATCTGAGAGCGAGGTGCATGTGACAGAACTCAGGATTGCTAAACGAAGAAACAGAAATCCTTAGCTGACAAGTAAACACTGAAAGAAGATGCCATAAGAACTCTCTAGTGCCAGGAAAAGCTAGGATCTTGGGAAGCAGTATGTAATATCAAACCTAGAAAATGCAAATCTCCCTTTGTCAGGGAAGTTCAGATGCTGATGCAGTTGGAATCACTTAGGCTGCACCAACTTCTGTCTTCACCACCTAAGACAAATTTCCTTTGTACATCAGGTTTTGGGCCCAGTTCAGAGTGGAATTCATAGTTCTTCTGAAGACAGAGGTGAATTTAGTTTCTTGTTCTCGCTCTCCTTCCTCACATGCTGTTCATGCACCACACTGCACCTCCCTCTGTATCCCCAAGGAACATCAATGCAATTAAAATATTATCAAGCCACCAGCTCTGGCTTCACCTTTACTCATGTACTCCGTGACAATATAGATAGGCTCTTCAGATACCACAGCATAAAGTTGGACCAATTTGTCATGCTTTAGCTTCTTCATGATTTGAGCTTCCTCTAAGAAGGATTCTGGAGACATAGTGCCAGGCTTCAGAGTCTTGATAGCCACTTTAGTATTTCCGTTCCACGTACCTACAAGCACAGACACATAGTTAGACTAAATATCTTCTCCTCCTTTTTCTGCCTGATGCCTAATGTAACCAAGACAGAAAACAGCAAAGACATTTAATGTAAGGTGCTTTTTTTAAGGTTTGGTTTCCCATGCTGCCTTATCATTATATTCCTCCCACACCTCCCTCATATTTTAGTTTTTGCTTTACACTGAAAAATAATATTCCTATTGGCACTGAGGCACAATTGCCATTGTCCTACTCAGACAATGTTTCTACCAACCTCCACAGAAACCTTCTCTGAGTAAGAAATGTGGGACTGCTGAAACCCATCTTCATGTATTCCCTTGCTAACAAGTAATTGCTACAGACACACAGCTCCAGTCACAGATTTGGACAACAAAACTGATTACAACAAAAAACTTCAAACCATTAAACCCAAAACTTCTTATTTGCAAGACAATTTAACACTTTGGTTTTGCTCTGAGTCAGAGGAAAAAAGAATATTTTAAGAAAAATTCCCCCAAAACGAATCCTGAATTGATTTCATTTTAGAAAAATGAGTCTGTTTCCAAACTGAAATGCATCTTTTTCCTCCCCCTCCTCATCCTCAGCAGCTGCTGATTGAAAATGAGGTGGTTCCCATCCACTTTACTTTGTTCTTTACTTGTGGTCAGCACTGATATGGATAAGTGGCATCGTTTTTCAGCCATCATCTACCAAGCCTTCTGTAACACCCAAAAGCCCGCACAAGTGCCTGGAGAAAGCCGGGGAAGGCTGACTCAGGGCATCCCACAAGAGGTGAGGCTTCACTCAGGCATTTGCAAGGGGGAGAAGAAAGACTGGAAAGAAAAAAAAACCCAGAAGACTTTTTCATGATAACAGCATGCTGTCTTGGGTTTTTTTTGTGTGGTGGAAGGGAAAGGAAGGAAAATTAAAATAAAAAATGGGCAGAAATACCATTTAACACTTTCCTAGTGCCTTCTGGTAGTTCTTTGCCCAGACTTGCCAGAACCCTGCTCTAGAGTCAGGACTGAAATGGCTTTCAATGGGACTGTGTGAGGGAACTGCTGTGTGATAAGGCAAAACGACACTAAATGACTTCAGGAATTAATCACATCGGGTAAAAATTACTCCTCTGCACTTAAGAATGAGCATAGCAGAAAGCCTGAGATCTACACAAAGGCTCTGTCATCAAAAAAGGTCACATGTAAAGTAACCTTGTTTGTCTTTGTTAAAAGTACATGAACATTTAGCAGGGCTCAGCTGCTGCAGGCGAAATGGTTAAGCCACAATAACTTCATCATGAGGTTTTGCAACCTGCTAGAACATAAAATGAGCTGGGTCCTTTTCTGTGCAAGTGCTCAGGTCCCAGGTCCACCTTGTCTAGCTGAGGACAGGGGAGGAACAATAGAGGAGGTGCTGCTCCTGTGTTGCACCTCACTTAAAGGGCAATCCCAAACATTTCTGGGGGCTTGAGGTACATATTAGTCAAAAGTGTGCAGAGTAAGTTTGGTTTTCATTATGTCTTGATTTTCTTCTGCCAGTTCAATGCCAGGTGTCACTGTTCTGTCAGTGCAGTAATGTCTTGAGCTACCCAAGTGCGATTCAGGAGGACCCTTGAGGTCTTAATTTCACCCAGTCCTTCAAGTCAGAGCTGAAGCAGACTTTGCTTTAGTAGCACTCCTGTGTAAGCAGGGAAAGATGCAGTTTTGCTTCCTAATTTCAAGCATGGTGGCCAAAATCTTTTCTGATGGGTGACAGGGAGCATGTTTTGTCTGGAGTCACTGAGGCTCCAGACTGCAGCATGCCATCAGTCACAGCCACTTTGCAGAGGTACCACCAGTTATAACAATCAGGAATGAAACCACAGTTTCATGGACACCACACTGGAATTAATAAACTAGGATTTTACGCAGTGTGTTAACAGGTTTAACTGTTTGCTATCTGTTTGCATTGCCTCAATAAAAATCCCAGGATTTGTCCTGTTATCATGAATTGTTTTCAACAGGTCTGTTTTTAAATACCTTTATGAACTTCTCCAGTTAAAAAAAGAAAATCAAACAAAAATGATAACTTATCCTCCAAGCCCAGATTCCAGTTTAAATTGTTAAATTTTCTTGTTGTGGTTCGGTTTGTTTCTCTAACAGAAAATTAGCATAGACTTCCCTCCGAATTCCTCCCATAGGTAGTTAGTTACTACTTAATGTATTTTTTATTAATTTTACTGTGTTAATCTACTTTGGTTTGCTAATGCTTCAGGGCTGTTAACATGTTTTTATTATACATTAAGAAACATAGTTTCATAATTGTAATAATTTTTGCGTTTTTGACAGATAGTTGGTACTGGTACTTGGCACATTATTTCTCATAGCTGCTTTTTTAAAAATCTTTTAAATCTGCTCCTTTAACTTGTCATATCAGTTTCAGATCTATGGCACCCAAAGCTGACCCCTAAGTGTTATAATTAACTGGAAATTTGTGCATGTATTTAAGATGGAGATGAGGAAGGTGACACTGCACTTATTTGGAGATGCCAACAGAAAATGTATGCAACTTTCTTTGCAACAGGTCAACTGTAATTCTGTGAGATTCTATACATTTCTGTATTTGTAGTCTATAAATTCTATAGGTTTCACAGACTTGCTGCCGTGCTCCTTGCTGTAATTTTGCAATGGGAAACAGCTGCAAGAACCCAGGAGAACTCCCTGGTTGTTTTGGCTTTACATACTTTTGTGTCACTGCAACAAAGAATGGTCAAACTGCTCCGCCAAATTTTTCTTAAGAAACAACATGTAGTGATTCTTAATTTGAATTGGTAATTTTAAAGAGCCTATACAGAATGCAATTTGGCACAAAAATTGAGCCACCTCTCATGAAATGGCCACTATATTGTGTTTCTGTGCTATGGCCATACTAAGATTTATGCACATTGTAAACTGCTATTGTTTTATGCTCATTAAAAGAATGAGGCCCATAGACGGGGGGCAGTAAGTTTAGCTGGCAAGTGTGCAGAAAACAATGTCAATGGATTTGGAAAATGTCAATATTTCTGGACTTCAAAGTGGGGGTTCAGCTGGGCCCTGCAAGTTTTGCCTCTATTGTCCCTGGTCTCTGTATTGAGTTACTGGGTTCTGCTACAGATACAAATTTCAAAACAGACTTAAAGTGGGTGCAGGGAAAAGCTAGCTGGACAGTATCAACTTGCCATTATTTTTAAACTGGGAGGGTGGATGGAAGCATTTTCAGGGTCTGATCCCAACAGTAATAAAACACAGGAGGAAAGAAAAATGTCTACTTACCAGATTCATTTCTGGTTAATCATTCTGCCTTACAGGTTTAGCATCATTCCTATTTTAATACCTAGCAATTGTGTAGTTACCCAAATAAACCCAGTGCAATTAATGAAGTTTAATGCCCGAGCCTTTCATATCACTGTGTGCGAGTGAAAGGAAGCTTCCCCATGGATTAATGTATTTAGGTTTGACTGTTTCAGGCAATATAAACTAACATTTCGTATTTTTCTGATCTTTCAGCTTTAAGATCTCTACTTGAAACATTTATTTCTGCCAAGAGGGCCTTAAAAGATCCATCCAAAGCAAAATATATTCTCTGCCTTACCACGCCACACTTCAGCGAAACACCCCTGACCAAGCTTCTGTTCCAGAAATAATGAATCACGTGCAACTTCCCATGCATCTTTAGCCAATCCAACAGTTTGTGGGGTATTATTCGTAGCAATCACAGTTAAGTTAAAACACAAACCATCAGCTTTCTCTATAGGAGAGGAAATTAATAAAAAAACACACTTATAATCCAAAATTATGCATGCATTGAGAAAGATGGAAGGTGATTTTCTCTCAGTGCTGCATTGAAGTTCATTTGCAAACACTGGGTTTTGGATACTGAGGGTAAGGACTTTTTTTGTTAGCTTGCAGAAAAAGGCTTCTTGGTATAACTAATAGATTACTATGTGAGCCTTGATTTATTATTAAGACAGGAGTAATTTGTCAAAATCAAAACCTTCCAAGGAAACATGGAATTTGAGTTTTCTTTTGCCATCAATTACAGTGAAAGTTGAAGATTAAAGAATTTCAAAGTCAAAGACATGATTCCAAAGACATTTTTCCTAAGAGTTTGAGCAATTTTTTTCTTGAGGGTCACAGTGTCCTACATTTTCACCTTCCATCTTGTAATCCCCACACAGAGAGCTATTTTAGAATAATTATTTTGCTCCATACCCATCCATACTTCCCCAAACTGCCCATTTCCCAGTCTCTTGATCAACTGTAGGGATTCTCGTGGAATTTCCCAGACATCTTTGGTTTTGACAGACAGATCAGTAAGCCTTGGCATTCCTTTATGACAGGGGACTACTAAGCGGCAGCAAAGACCTGCAGCTCTCTCTGATGGAGCCAGAAGTGAAGCCAACAGCAAAGGAGAGGAAAGAAAAAAAAGTGTGACATGAAACAAAAACAGTAAGCATAAAAACAATGCTACTCACAACAGCTGTTAGTTGCATACCACAAAGCATCCTGGAGGATTAGAAATTGAACACTGAAACATGTTCATTTGAGACAGAGCAGGAAATACTTTAGTCTCTGCTTCCACAGCCTGAAATGAAAGGTGACCACCAATGGTTTCTCTTGTGGACCCAGGATCTCCCTTCTCCCACAATGCTGCATTAAGATAACTTCATGGGTAACTGGTTTACTACAGTATGGCATAACTTTTAAATATTATCTGTATTTAGATACAAGCTGGATTGTTTCTGTACGGAGTAAAAGAAACACAGAGAAGATTTTTTTTTTCCCTGAAAATCACAGCAATGAAAATTTGGTGGACTTCTGGTATCCTGGGAAAAGGTGTTTTCTATATTCTGCTCTGAAAAGGTGTTTTTGTAGGTTTTTGGAAAGCTTCACAGAATACTGAACTGTGACAAAAGTCACTCAAAATATTTTAGCAGGAGTCAAAACAATTACATATATAAAAACATACATATACATACATATTGATGAGTAGTATACCATGCTGCACAAAGCTGACTGCAATATAAAGCTTGCACAGCAACTTGTATCTTAAAACAGGTACAGCAGAGCAGAAAAAGGAGGGGAACTGCAATTGTACTTCAGACTCAAACATAATCTGTATTCTTCTGTGCAAGATTTCTTTCTAGGCAGGTGAACAGTTTGTTTCAGCATCATAAGGTGGGCAAGCACTGAAGCTCCTTACAACACCAAGCTCTACTTCATTAGCACAAATGTGGTATGGTGGGGAAATCCCTACAGACACCCTCATCGTGGACCTCTTTGTGTCTTCTGCAGCAAGACAACAAAGACCACAAAACAGGGAAGATGAGCCGACCAGCTGACATGTCTTATTCCAAGATAATTCCAAAGGGAATATTAGCATAGGGACTACTGAAAATATGTGAAAAGCTTCCTTTTGGATAGCTGCAGAAAGAAGCTTTGCTTTAATTGAAAAAAAATAGCTTGGCATGCTGGTACTCTGGTTAAGTCCAGGCTGCACTCACAAGAGCTTATGCTTGACAAGCCAGCTTTTTGGGATTGGGGGTATGGTGCTTCAACTTCAGACGTGCCATTACTGGACTTCAGTCTGACATCAGGACATCCTGGGCATCTCAGTATTTTTCATTTGTAAATCTCATCTTGAAAATCCAGACATTGTGGTTAGCTTTACTATGCAGGTGAGAAGGGGCTGGGATAAGAGGTGAGTATGGGTAATAATGGTACTTGGCAGTGCAAACAGCGCACAGTGCAGGGATGCCTGACCCAGGACTGCTCACTCTACCTCGGTAGCCTGGTTTCCAACTACCTGAACAGGAGGGTTCCTCCAGCTTGGACAGCTGTGGCATGAAGGCTGAGGGTGGGCTGCCCCACCTGTCCTGCCATGAAGGCACTGACTTACGGTCTCAGCAGTGGTTCTTCAGGAACCATGCTAATCTTTACTGAGTCATTTGGTATCTTTGAACTCTCCCCAGAAATAAGTCTAGGCATTCACAAGGCATTGTGGCTAATCTATTTCCCACAATTAAGAGTGCAGAGCAGGCAGTTAGAGGCGACCTTTATGTTTCAAGTCAGCATGGGCTTGCATGGAATGAGGGCTCCTTGTTCACCTGGGTCTGGGAGACGGCAGACGAAACCTCTGGAGTGCTGATCTGTACCGTGCCTCTGGAGCTACCCTACCTGGATCCTCCTGATTATGTCTCTGTGTTGCACAGAAACCACTGTTTCCAGATCTATTTGACTCTGCATCTGTGCATGGAAAATACATCCCCCAAATAAGCTGACCGGAGAAAACTAAAAGTTGACACATACCAACAGGTACAGTGGGACTCAAAATTATCTTCCTTGGATGGGAGTTTTTATACCTTATTTAGCTTAGAGACACCAGAAACAACTGGAAGTTCTCCCTGGCAGCATACACCCATCAGAAACTGGGTGGAGAAGACAGCCAGATGTCTAGTATGAATAGCATAAGAATACAGCAGACAGAATACAAAGAATACAGAAAAAATGCCCCACAGAGAAGTTGATTTCCCAAGTAAAAATTATGGAAAGTTTTTGAGTGGCAAGCATTTGGGGTCATCTGTTAATATTATGAAAAGCTGAAGGAAAAAAACCAACCTAAAAAGCAAAATAATTCCAAATACAAATTTCTGCTTGAAAAGAAGCATGGCAGTTATGCAAGAACCAGTTGTCCTATGCAAGGGCTTGGGGGGTTTTAAAGTTGTATCTGTTGTATACCAATCACCAGTGACAGCAGGATGCACTTTTGGGTGGAATAGTGCATGCCATGTTTTAATTGCAGGAATTAAAAAAAAAAAAAAAGAAAAGAAAAAAAAAAAAGAGCCTGGTGGGTAGACACAGTGTGCATCAAGAAACACCCACATTGCCTCATTTATTTTTTAAATTAGACCAATTATAATTTAAATGCTAATACTTTGCACATTGAACAAAATTCCAATAGGAAAATTTGAGTCAGGCAATATATGCAAACCTTTTGGTCATTGCTTTAAGTGACTGAATTCCACAATGCAACTCCCTATTTGCTTTATTAGCAACAGTGTGCTGTAAAATGGCACATATTAGCACTCGCTTATTCACAGGGAATTCATGCTTTGAGATGTGCAAGTCAAATTCAGTAATTCTGTTTGCTTAGAAGAGGGAGAGCAGGCAAAACCTTTACCTCGGTGAAGTGTGAGGTTTTAAAAGCTCTGCCACTGTGCATTGTGAACAGCACTCAAAGCCATTTATAAATGTAACGGGAAAGGGATAACGGAAGATGTATTGCAACAAGCAAGACTCATAGCTCAAATGACTTTTTAGAGCATCTTACACACACATCAGCTCAGCAGCAAACACTTCTGCTTTAAAATACTTCAGAGTGCCATGTATTATCTGAAAATTTACCTGAATAATGCTGAACCAGCTGCTGAAGAGTTTCAAATTGTGCCCGAGTTGTGATATAATATCCACCATTGTCAAGTTTACGAATCTTATAATGTTTGACATGATCTCCTTTCATATCATCCCAGTCTCGAATAGACAGGGAATAGGCACCTATTCCAAGCAAAGGAGAAATAAAAAATTGTAGTTATTTTTTGGTCACAAAGATTTTGGTTTCCTGGTCAGTTGTTACAAAATGAAAGAGAAATTACTTCCAAAAAATGCTTAAAGTACCCTGAAAAAGAACAAATTAATCTAACACAATGAGATAAGAGTCAGAGAAACCTTCACATGGTTCACACCATGTTCCTTTCACAATGTTCTAGAAAGAAATCAGGACTTCTGAGCAAATGAAAACTCACATTTTAACATTTACTGCTGCAGGCTGTTAAATTGACTTTTTCTATTCAAAGTGTCAGGTTACACTGGAAATACTATACTTTATATAAATGCCAGTGGCTGGTAAATATCAAGTTTCCTTAGGAAGCACTGGAGATAATGACTTTATATGTGCATAGTGTTGTTACCTAGATGGGTCCCAAACTTCTTTACAGAAATTAACCAAATAAGAATACTTTGTATGCCACAGCCTTTTGAAGGTGATACTACACCAAGACTGTGCACCAGGAGATCTGCAAGAACTGCATGTTTCACTTCCCAAATCCATGCAGGGGCTTTAGAGCTTACTAGTGGGATTCAGATGCTGAACCACAGGGACTAAATGCCGTGTGAGATGCCTCAGGACATGCTGCTTCGCAGTTTTCCCACAGACCATCACATTTTTCCATCCACGTGAATACCCTGCAGACATTTCAAATGGCTCTGGATGCTCACAGCCAGATAAAGGAACCTCAGTTGAGGTGCTCGATTTAGTTTTAGACATAATGGTGGCTCTCTGCAGGTGGGCTATGGGTTTGATTTAGATGCCTACACATAAGCTTCTGGTGCTATTAGGGCAGCTGAATCCCAGCCTAGTTCTCCATGAGTGCCATGGCACTACGGTGTAATGCAGGTTTGAGCACTCAGTGTCTGCAGTCATGGGCACTTGAATGGAACCCCAGGTTCCTGCACTGTAAAAGGAGCTGAATCACCTATGGAGGGAACTGCATGTTCAGGTGTCTTACTCGGAGAACAATCCTATTCCACATACAGTGACACATGTGTTGGTTCTGTACAGTGTCAAAAGCAAAGACTTTTTACAGCATAATGCAGCTTCTGAACAAAATCGTGGCCATTTCAATGGCAGTGGAGAAGACAAATCTTCACTCACGGCTCAGACAAATATTGTGTTTACTCAGGGGAATTCAGGCATTAAAAGGAAAAGAGAACTGGCAGCTGCAGAGATCTCAGGAACATCCTCCTTCTGGAGCCTCTGCTCTTTTCATGGGTAACTATGTCAGCTAAGGGCAGGAAGAAAAACCATCGGCAGACAATTTTGTACAACGTGAAAGGTGGCCCCAGCGTAAAATGTCTTTGCTGGATGTCTCCTCAGGAAGAAGCTTCCCTGACCACATTAACCTGCCATAGGTTGCACTGATGGGTGGCTCACCAATGAGGGTGCTGTGGTGAGTGAAATGTCTTCACCCTGACTCCCAGGACTTCTCAAATTCTCTTTTGAATTGTTTGCCTTCTATTTGGGAGGAAAAGAGACGATTAAACAGATGACTCTGGTTTATGCGAAGGAGAGGCACCCTTAAAGAAGTGACGGGGATATTTTCTTCTTTGAATTTAATTTTACTTCTATTTATTTATTTTGGTGGGGTTGGAACTGGATAATCTTTAAGGTCCCTTCTAACCAAAATCCTTCGGTGACTATGACTTCTAAGTGTAGAAAAATACTGTTTGCTTAGGGCAGTTTTCTGAGGAGGTTCTCCTACTAAGTCAGTACATCTCTCTCAACTAGGAGTTCAAAGCATTTTGGGGATTTGCAAGCACTTCTTCTGCATGCTTTATACCACCACTCTGGGTTGTACACTGTCAGCTTGCTTTCAGAATTTTCCAGGCAGTGTTCTCCACATCCACATTTGTGAGTTTTGATCCACTGGCAGCAGCTGTATTTTCTTTAGTCACGCTCCCTGCCTATCTGGTCAGTATTTTAGATTCTTTAGGAAAGTGTAAACAATCTGTGGCTCCAGGTCTGCAATCAGAGCTGCGTGGGTGGCCCTCTGTGGACCCCCGCTGACCTCAGATCAAGTTGCAGGACTGGAGCTTTAGTTCAAATCTGGACAAAAACAAGAACCAAGATGGATTTCATTATTCATTTATTTAGGCTGTTGGTTATTTATACTATTCATTATTATCTTGTGATAAATTCAAATATAAGAGATAATAAAAATTTGGGATAGAAATATGACATTACAATGTATCACACTAATGAATTTTTTGAAAAAAGACAAACCTAAAACCAGACACCCTTGAAGGGTGGAGATTGAAACCAGGTGAAGGATTACACAGACAAGAGCTGATGAAGTACCTGGGTAGTCAGGCATTGAAAAAATGAAAAGCCAGCTCTGTATGATTTATTTTGGAAGTAAGAAGAGAAGACAACCCTGATCAAGGGAGGTTAAATCCATGCTGAAATCATCTATGATGATATTTTTTAACATGATACTGATTAATTTTATTATTGTTATTATTTAAAGCAGAAGGGACAATTCTAGGTCATAAAACAATTCCTGCCTGAAGACCAGGATGACTAGCTGGAGAAAAGCATTTCGAGAAGACTTATAGCAGAACACACCATTTAAGCCCACCCAGAGAATTTTTTTCCCTCTCATGAACAACAAGCTTGCTGTTCTCTTCTAACAACGTACTAAAAGACCACAAGGATGAGAAGGGAAATAGGCATTTTTGACAAAAAACATGCATGTTTGGTTCTTTCCAATGGCTTTGATGCAAACTTAGCCTGAAGTTGTAGAAAGCCTTAAGTTCAAATGCAGAAAAATTAAGCTTGCTGCTCTAAGTTCATCCATAATGAATTACTCCATTTCTCCAATGCTTTTGTGTCTCACAAGAACACAGAAAAAAGCTCTGAGTTAGCTAAGTAAACAGCCCTGCAAAATATATCCCCATCACAGTATAAAAAATGGGAAAAAAAGACTAAACTGATAATGTGGTTGAGAGCAACAGTGTTGTGTTTGTTTTTAGGATCCATGGCTGCGCACATGAGTGAGTTTTTAAACTTGGCACAGGGTGGAATGAAGTCCTGTTCCTTGTATACATCGTAGCAACTGTTGGTGAAAAAAAACAGGTGGAGGCTATTTGCAGAAAAAGAGCAAGTTAGAGCCTGCCTTGCTCCTGGTGAGAGTGCCTCACTGCTACACGAAGCATGATGAAGTTATGCGGTGACAAGAAATTTGCTGTCTGAAACAAGAGGCTGTCTGTTCAGATTTTGTATCAGAAGCGCTCTTGAGAGTTAAAGCAGCAAAAGAAGAATCCAGTGACTGCAGAAGTCAAAAATGTAAAACTTAGACTTTTAGATGACAGAGTGCAGCATCTGAAGACAGGTCAGGTAGAGAGGAGTGGGAAGTACCCTTGTCTTCTTTAAACTGCTTTACTAGCCATGACTCCAGAACTTTGCATGCTAAGTCTAGCTGACAGTGTGCTCTGATCAAAGCACTGACAAGTCAGTGCTTTAATTGCACGAACCATCGTTAGACTTCAGAACTTATGTGAAATTAATTCTAGTGAATTACGCCTCCCACAGCTTTTGTTTTGGACGGCTGGTTAATTGAGAAATGGACAGGTTTGGTTTTACTTAGTTGCAGTTTTCTCAACAGTTGAAAGAGTTGGATAGATCTTGTCATATATATGAAGCTTTTGAAGAAGATATTGACAGGCCTTGTGAACAAAATGTAAAAGCAAAAATAGCACCCGCCAAGAAAACCGGAATTCCTTCAGTATTTTCAGAGGGAAGGAGGAGAATACATCCTTCCACTCGACTTCAACAGAATAGATATAGTTGAATACTTTGTGAATGTATTAATTAGAAGTATATTCAAGTTTTTTCACTGTTAATACATGAATTTAAAACTACTACATTATATTTTTCTCTTGACTATTTTTTTTTCATCCCAAGGATCCAGCATTTCAAAGGATCACACTGTGTGACTTGCACTGCAGATACTATGGGTTGAGCGTGGCATGGGTTGCACTTGGGTTGTTCTCCGCTTTGAACACTCATTCTAAGACCTAGGATATCCAGACATTCAATTCCCTAGCATAAATATATGCAGGATGATTCTTATCTCTACCTTCATGGCACTGAAAGCAGTATTTCACACACTCAGCACAATTTTTCTCATATATCTTCTCATTTGTAGTCGGAATACCCTTGGCCAGCCTACCTTTGGTAGTTTCACTTTCCCGGATCAGGAAGGTACCTCTGGGGTTTCCAAATGACAGCAGCTGCCTCTCGGCATCTTTTCGGCCAAGTTTGCCAAAGTACCACCTTAGGGAAACATCAGAAATAGTTAGTCAAATGCTACATAGCATTATTTAAGTCTCACAAATCTCAGACATTGAGGATTATTAAGTGGAAACTACGGTTACTTAAGTATAGTCGACCATTTTTGTCACATTGTGTCCCTTTTATTGTGGTGGAAAGCCAATGTGACACGTTATGCAGTAGTGCTTTGCATTAAACCCGTAATCAGTAGATGCTGAGAATGCTTGCCTGGTGTCCTATGAAAAAAGCTAGATTTGGACAGAGACCAAGACTTGGTGGGTGGATGGGATAGACAAGGAAAAGGGCAGAAAACTGTGTAGCTCCTGAAGAGCAGTATTTTTACAGATGTTGCTATGAGATACATATTTGACTTATACAGTGATGTAACAGTATTCAATATTTTTGTTGCAGCACAGCTCTAAAACATAAGTAGAAGGACCAGATGCAACCACTTTACTGTGGTTCTGTAAGAGGCTTTCAGAGTTACTGCGTTTTATCCTTCCTTCAGCAAATTCTTTTCTTCTTTCACAATCAAGCTGAAGTACAGACTACAGTAGTACCTGCTCAGCTATGTAAGCTCCTTCTGTGTATCTCTTATATTGGAAATAATATGGATACACACATCGCTCATTTTCTTTGCATAGATAGGTCCTCATTATGCTGCCTGCTATGTGTTGTAGGCACTTTACTATCATAGGATTTGTATTTGTTGATGCAATGTGCCCTCTTGAATAGACAGCTTGCACAGTAATTGACTCAAAATGTTTTCACAAGTTGGTTCAGGAACAGCAAATGCATCTTTTGGTTAAAGCTTGAAATTAGTTGACATTTGAAAAAAGGAAGCAGACCTTTAGGTTTTCCTCCTTTGTTTTGACATTGAAAAAGCACTGAGCTTGTGCTTCTTTTGTTACTAATTACCTAATTATTTATCAGTGTAGTTAAGAACTGAAATAAATATAATGTAAATAACCTGAAAGATCACTGCAATCAATCAAAACCAACTCCTCACACCTCCTTCTAATACAGCATGGGTCTTTACAACAAAAGGATCTTTACAACAAAAAAGAAAACATACTCCTCTGCTTGGATGGAATCGACTGGAGCCACATAATTACTGGGAATGTAACCAGTTTCGCCTGTTGTCAAGGAACGGGCCTCCCACCAGTCTCCTTCCCTGCAGAAACAGAGGTGAGGAGGAGAAGTGAGAGTGAGACACAGCTGTAAAGACAATGATCTGACTTTGTTAACAGCATCTGTAACTGCGTGGCATAAGAAGCCCCAGCAACTCGTCTCTTTATCACCGGCATGTTTCCAAGACTGCTGTTTACATCTAAACCAAAAAAATAGACGTATTTCTTTACACCTATAATTATTTCAGCAGTGATTAGTAGCGCAGCCTTCCAAATGTAGCATAATGGCATAGAGAGGCATAACAACCCAGTGAAATCAGGTTTGTGCAGGCTGGGTTTGGACTAGAATATTGAAAACTGTCTCCATAGCAATTATTCTAATACAGACCCTTGAGAGAGCTTGTAGGAAAATTGCCCAGATTAATACTGTGTGCTGGTTTTGGCTGGGATAGAGTTAATTTTCTTCATAGTAGCTGGTATGGGATTATGGTTTGGATTTGTGCTGGAAACATTGTTGATAACACAGGGATGTTTGAGTTATTGCTGAACAGAATTTACCCGGCATCAAGGCCTTTTCTGTCTCTCACTCCACCCCGCCAGTGAGGGTTCTGGGGGTGCACAAAGGGTTAGGAGGGGACACAGCTGGGACAGCTGACCCCAACTAACCACAGGGATATTTCATACCACATGGTGTCATACTCAGCATACAAGGCTGGAGAAGAAGAAGGAAGAGGGGGGGATGTTCAGGGTGATGGTGTTTGTCTTCCCAAGTCACTGTCACAAGTGATGGAGCCCAGCTTTCCTGGACATGGCCGAACGCCTGTCTGCTGATGGGAAGCAGCGAATGAATCCCTTGTTTTGCTTTGCTTGTGTGTATGACTTTTGCTATACCTATTAAACTGTCTTTATCTCAAACCATGAGTTTTTTCACTTTTACCCTTCTGATTCTTTCCCTGACCCATGACGGAAGGGAGGGAGGAAGGGAGTGGCTGTGGGGGGCTGAGTTGCAGTCTGGGGTTAAACCATGACACAATGTCACAGGACATTCACTGGTAATTTTAAACTTAATTAATCTGAAACCCAAAGAGATCAAAAAGCCATCTATCAACATGGCATTTTAGATGGCCCTTAAGGATCACACTTCATTGCCCAGATTCCCTCTGCTGGCCACCTGGAGAAGGTATCTGAAATAGCAAAAGACTGGACTGCATTTTAAATACTTAGAAAAACCTATTACAGAATCACCAAATCACAGAATATTCTGAGTTGAAAGGGACCCACAACATTTAAATGTGAAGAGGGTCATGCAGGACCATCTTGAGGCAGCATTCCATAGGCTTAGCATGAATTTTTGTCTTATACCAGTGTGCACAGTGGGTCATGGCACATACTGCTTTTCAGACAATGTGCATTGCTGTAGGATGCGCATCTTTAAGAGAAGTTTATTTCTCAGCTTTTTACAGGATGCAATGATTTGGGATTTAGCAATTTGTGTTTCATTCTCAGCACCAGATTCACCAATGTTTAACTCCTACAGTTAATAATAAGCATTCTCTTTTTTTATTTCTGGACTGCTTAGAAAACCTTTCTCAGTTTCCCTCTCTGTAAACCAGAGATTAGTTCACTAAATTAAACACTATTACCAGACGTGGCTGGAGAACTCAGCCTCTTCTGGAAGCAAGCTGTTAGAGGAAACACAGTGTCTAAGCTATTACTGGTAGGAAAGGTTGTGTCAAGGTGAGTGCTTTAAATTTTCAACTCCGCTTTCTTTAACAGTTTGAAGGAGCATGAATTCTATGGGAAACAACTAGAAAACAGCTGTGATTAGTCAAAAAGGAGATGCTTCCAATTTTACAGTTCAAAAAATGTGAACAACAAATAGCTTTTGTAGAGACTGGCAGTTGACACTATTTTCATACACCTTGTGTGCATTAGTATGTCAGGAAAAGGGCCCTATCTGTTGGCATCCCTAATTTTACCAGCTGAAGTGCTAAGCCTTCCCCTATATGCTGCTCTAGAGTATTTCTAAGACATGATGCTATACTGTGGTTGATAAATTGTATAATTCAATTTCTTCTTACTGTGCAGAAAGTCCACTAGATGGAGGTATTTTGTCATATCTAGGGAGGGAAAAAGCAGTCCCGCAGATGATCACATCAGGAACAACCCCTCTGCTTCGACAGAGAAGCTTAAATCTCTCAAAGCACTGCCAGAAAGGAGGAGGAATGCAGTTTTTTTTCACAGCTCTTAATTTTAGACATGCAGCTGAGGTAGGAGGAAATTAGTCAGTGGGGCTAGACAGGGTATGTGGGAGTGGCAGTGGGGATGCTGGGCATGGCTTAGTGTTTCAGAACCCCAAAGTCAGTCTCTGCTCTGAACCACTCTGCAAGGTACCTCTTTCTCCCAGGTTGCTTTTAGTATAATTTCTGACTTCAAATCACTGGGATACCCCCTGTATGCCATTTCAGGTATTGCTGCCCTGAATGTTTACTTCAAAGCACAAATCAAATTTAATTTGTTGTGCAATAAAAAAAAACCCCAAACCTCTCCAAAAATTCCAGACAAACTAGTTTTTGCACATATGTGCTTTCTGTTTACAAGCAGCATTGGCAGACACTTAAAAAATGGGCTTTCACATAATTTCTTATATAAGTGAAGAGGGGAAGCATTCTTAAAAAAATGCAGCTTTCTGGAGATCCCCAGCCTGGTTGTCACTACTCCAGGAGTGTGGCTAGGTCCATGTTTATAAGCAGAGCTGACTACAATGGGTACTGAACTTCTATAATCCTACAAGAAAATCAGTGGATGCTTGGTCTTTTTTCCTTTCCTAGAAAACCTTCTTCCAGGCAGTAATTACCTGCATCAAAATGCATGTGCTGCAGCCACCCACATGTAGGGTAATCTCTCTGTCTCACCGACTCCAAGGATGATTGCTCTGCAAGTCCTTGGGAGCACCCCGTGATTTCATCAACTGGCATATGCAAGGTGTTTATAACGTGTGGAACTTCCTGTTTCAAGTTATGGCACAGTTTGTGCAAGGTTAGGAAAGCAGCAGGCAATGTGAACAAAAATGGATGGTAGGTTAAAAAAGGGTTTGTTTTAAAGCACTAATTTAGGAGAAAGGTTTTAAACTGCTGCTCCCTGTACAAGTCATAACTGAAGTTTCTGTGCTTTCATCTACATCAAAGGTCTTCAGCTTCATGAAATATTCCACAGAACTACCTGATTTTTTTTTTTTTTAACTTCAATGCACATTGAGCCAACTCCAACCCTGCAGTTGTTATATTAAAATTAACAGAAATTGCACCAGGGATAGATTTGCCTCACTGTCACATAGTGCAAGAAAAAAAGATAAGACCAATATCAAAAAGCCTTTAGAAAGTGACATTGTTGTTAACCCATTTTTACCTCTACATGATAGCAATACTGAACATAACACAGAGCCTGCCACTTTATGTTCTTAGCCAAGAATTACAAGATGTTCAGATATAGGTCAGTAGCACAGTGAGTTTTAGATGTTATTTTTAAATTGCTGAGGGATTTTTTTTCTATGGACAGTTGATAAAATTAATTTTAAGCTGGTGATTTCCAAGATGGAAGTGTGTTTTTTATGGCAGATGCAACTGTGCAACAGCAACAGAACTTCCTAGCATGTTCTGACTGCATCATCTACCTTTAAAAGGAAAAGAAATGCTTCCAGGCTTGGCACACAAGTCTGGATAATGTTTCTTTTGTGAATCGGTTTTCAGCTAATTTCTGTGTAGAGATACTTGCAGCACATTGCAAAAAGTGTTAATACATGCCTTGCAGAACTTCTGTGGCTACTGGTAAAGAGTACTGAGCTAGTAGTCTCAGTTCTGAATGTGGGCTTACTGTAAAATGTAAGCAGTGAATCACACAATCTCACACTTACTTTTGAAGTAAAGCTGCATGTGGTTGAAGTTGGTTTTTTCCCCTAACAATAAAGCAGTTTGCAAAAGCATGCTAAATGCAAGGGCAAGTAAGCAAGCACAGAGTAAAACCTCTTCATATCTTGAATATCCAACATCAGATTTTACTAATAACATAAGTAAACATAATTGTAAACATTTTAAGTTTGAAAATATTAAAAAGCAAATTCTCAAGCCTAAAACTTACGAGCTGTTAAGTATTTGAAATTTTTCTCCTTTGTGAAAACTCAAGTCATCTTCTGTTCTTGCTTCATAGTCGTAAAGTGCCACAAAAAGAGTTACACCTAAAGAAAAAGACAGGTGCATTATATTGTATCACAAAAAGCAGGAGGGAAAGGAACTTGGAGAGATGAGATGGCTAAGCCACATGTAAGCTACTCGGGTTGCTGAGGAGCAAAATAAACTGAGCCCTCCTACTTTTTGAACAACCATTCTAATCTCTCTGGTCTTATGCAGCCAGTGGGCACTCCATCTCCTTCACTCTGTACAGCCACAGGATCCCAAGCAGGCAAAGGGGGTTTCAAGAGAGAGTTTAGACATAGCCAAGCCAAGTATTTCCTGTTAACTGCTTGAGGTGGCTCAGCCCACACTTTCCATTCCCTGCTACAGCAATGAGGCGGTTAGCCAAACTGGGCATTTACGCATAATTTCTCACCCCTCAAGTGAACTAGCACCTGCAAAGGTGGGGTGAAGACTCAGCTCCAGCCCTACTTCAACTCTTTGCACTATTTCACGAAACAATTCTCCCCAAAAGTGCCATGCTGAGACAGTCCTGCCTCTGCTGTAGGCACGTGATTGACACTCACTAAGTAAGACTTTCAAACTAACCTGTTCCTCCTCTTGTACGCAGCGTCCCTGTATGAGAGGAGGAATTGACTCCACCAAACACAGTCAGTCCTTGGCCTCCTGTGGCATGGAAGTTGTTGTAGTTTGGGATTGAAGTCACACCAAAGCTAGGATAGTGCTGCGGAGTGGGATCTGTCCCATAGCGGTAGCCCGAGCTTTGAGTTAAACTGCCATCCCTCTCATCAGTCAGTTTTGTTGCTTCTTTATCCTTACATTGCACACAGCCCATTATCTAAAATCCTAGGAGAGCAAAAGAAGGACAGGTGTTCATATGTCAACGTTCACGAGATCTCCCCCAAACCCACATATGACGAGGATCAAATTAAGTACACTGTTCAAAAGTTAAGTACTTTGAAAAAACCCTGCAATGGTTTGACTATAAACAGCAACATGTTGGAAAAAAAGCTCACACAAAATCTCCCTCTTGGTAGTTCCCCACTGACACCTGAGGAAGGGGATCCTGCCTGCTCCTAGGGTAGTGGCAGATTTCTGCCCTGCCCTGCCAAGCAATAGCCTGCACGGAGGGAGAAAGAGGATGAAATCCCTCTTGCTCACCCTTCACCAGGAGGGCATGACTGGCAGGCAAAGGACTCGGCCAAACAAGGGCAGCTGGAGGTGTTCAAGTCTGCCCATGACAACACAGAATGAGGCACTTGGCTTGTGGTTCATGTTTGACCTTGCCAACTACCCATGAGCAGACTTCACCTAAAGCCTACAACCTCCTTCCATTGCTGGAGCTCTGCATGGCAAGCAGAAAAGCAGACACAGTGAGCCAATAGTTATTACAGCAAAGGAAAGTAGGAGGGAGCTATCAGAGGGCACAACTAAAACAAAAGGATGCGGCCTTTTATGCAGTAACAAACTGAAGGCTAAAACCTGGTGATAGCAGAAGGTGGAGCTGCCAAGGGTACACACATTAAGAAACTACAGAAAGTTCCAGAAGAATTAACAAGTCAAACGCAAAGCAGCTCAAAGTCCAGATCCCAGACTGGATGAAACCTCAAGGGCACAGCTTTGAACACTTTGCTCTAAGTTTTTTAATTCTTATAACCTCTTGTTCAGCATCCTCATGGGCACTACCAGGTCCTGGGTTAATTTCTCTGAATTTTAGGTGCCTGCCTCCCTCTACATGGAGGGTGATTCATCACATCTTAGAAGGATTCTGGCAGGGAGGTTAGTTCTGTTACTTGGTGTTGCTAGCTCTAACATTTTATAATCCATGTGTCAGTGTTACTGAAGTCTTTTCTATTGACTCGAATCTAGACACAAAATCTGAGTTTCTGAATCTGGGTGTGATGAATCTAGGGAATCAGACATTTGGCTGAATGCATGCTTGATCTGAACCAGTACAGTGATTCTTTAGATGTAACCTGACACACAAACAACATGCTCTAAACACTGGGGCTGGAAGAGCAGTGACAAAAGAAAAGTCTTAAAAAAATTAGACTTACTAGACATACTTTTCCCAGAATATATAACAGACAGGGAGAAAATCCAGAGAACAGAAAAAAAAAGAAAAGTATACTGAAGTATATATTTTTTAACCTTTATTTGTTTTCAGATTTCAGACCATATCTGTCACTTAGGGTAAATAAAAAGCCTATGTTTTTTTAAATTTCCTGATTTTACTGTAGCTGCCAGACTGGCTATTTTCTATGCCTTACCCCAACATCAACACAGGAAATTGGTTTTGACAAATTCATGGGATTCAGAAAAAACATGTTTCACCAGTTTCAATGCTTGAGAAGTTATGCAGCAGCTCCCTGCTTGTCTGTGACAGTCCACAGCCTGGATATCCGCTCTCTATAGCTAACCTGCCTAATTAGCAAGAAAAACACTTCTGTTGAAGTGTATTTTCTACAATTTGCAGAAAATTCCAGCTATTTTACAAGCCTGCTCAGAAAAAGAAGCACCATTTTGGCTAGCCAATGTGACGCCCATTCACAAGGAGGGACAGAAGGAGGATCTGGGGAACTACAAGGCTTGCCAACATGACCTTGGTGCCCAGGAAGGTTATGGCACACAATATCTTGAGTCTGGTCACCTGGCACATACAGGACAACCAAGGGATCAGACTCAGCCAACGTGGGTGCAGGAGAGGCAGGTCCCACCTGACCAACCTGACCTCCTTCTATGACCAGGTGACCTGCCTCATAGATGAGGGGAATGCTGTGGATATTGTCCACCTGGACTTCAGTAAAAACTTTGTCCCCTACCACATTCTCCTGGAAAAGCTGGCAACACATGGCTTGGACAGGTGCACTTTTCACTGGGTAAAAAGCTGCCTGGATGGCTGGACCCAGAGAGTAGTGGTGAACGGTGCCACATCCAATTGGCATCTGGTCACCAGTGGCGTCCCCCAGAGATCCTTATTGTGTCCGGTCCTGTTCAATGGCTTTAGTGATGGTCTAGATGAGGGGATTGAGCATATCCTCAGTTAATCTGCAGAAAACACCAAGTTGGGTGGCAGTGTTGATCCACTGGAGGGCAGGAGGGCTCTGCAGAGGGATCTGGACAGCCTGGACTGGTGGGCTGAGACCAATGGTATGTTGTTCAACAAGGCCAAGTGCCAGGTCCTGCACTTCAGCCACAACAAACCCCATGCAGAGCTACAGGCTGGGGAAAGAGTGGCTGGAAAGCTGCTCAGTGTAAAAGGATCTGAGGGTGCTGGTTGGCAGCCGACTGAATATGGGCCAGCAGTGTGGCCAGGTGGCCAAGAACGCCAATGGCATCCTGGCCTGTGTCAGGAATAGTGTGGCCAGCAGGACCAGGGAAGTGACTGTCCCTCTGTACTTGGTCCTGCTGAGGCCACACCTTGAGTGTGCCCATTTCTGGGCTCCTCACAACAAGAAGGGCACTGAGGTGCTGGAGCATGTCCAGAGAAGGGCAATGAAGCTGTTGAGGGGTCTGGAGCAGAAGTCCTATGATGAGCAGCTGAGGGAGCTGGAGTTGTTTAGCCTGGAGAAAAGGAGGCTCAGGGTGACCTTATCACTCTCTACAACTACCTGAAAGGAGGTTGTAGACAAGTGGAGGTGGGTCTCTTCTGCCAGGCAACTAGTGACAGGATGAGAGGACATAATCTTAAGCTGCAGCAGGGAAGGTTCAGGCTGGACATCAGGTGTTCAAGAAATGACTGGACATGGCACTTAGTGCCATGGTCCAGTTGACAAGGTGGTGATCAGTCAAAGGTTGGATGCGGTGATCTCAGAGGCATTTTCCAACAAAATTGATTCTACGATTCTGAAATTTTATTGTATTTCCCTAAGCTGTATTGCCTGCAGTTAGCACAGGTCTACCGTCTCTTGCTCTTAGTCGAACTAATGCCCTTTTTGCATTTTTAATTACCTTAAAGACACCACATCCACTCAGCAGGTTCCCTCACCAAAATGTTTACGTTTCTTCAGGAGAACAGAAAAATGGACTCCTGAGTCTGCACTTGCAGCAACAGGTGGCATGTGTAGGGATTCCTCAAGAAACTAAAGCAACAACAGGTCAAGGGCAAGGGGTTTGCAGCTTAGAGGCTGCAAAACAAACTGCTGCTCCTACTCGTGTGGCAGCTGTGCTGACCTTCAGCCTCTGCTCACCTTGGAAGGAGGGTGGGAACTGGAGGTGCAGAGTACTGTGCATGCCCAGCACCAGTAGTGGCTCCAGACGAGCCCACAGGGACCATGATGGGTGAAGAGGCCAGCTTCGTATCAGCTATGAAAAGCTGCTTGCAGAGATAACATCTACTGCTTTTACCATTTAACAGCAGGATAGCCTGGCTCTGGAGACCCTTTGTTTTGAGAAGCCACTGAGGTGAGGTTTTCTGGGCTCCTCCCAAAACTAAGAAGTCCCATGGCCAATTCCAAGAGGCAAAGCAGGACCATATGGAAGGCAAGAGCCCTGACTGGCAATGGCTCATCTTGCTGCTATGAGCATGGGCAGAGTCCAAGAGGCTTTGGGTGAGAAGGATGAGTCTGGGACTCACTACTTGGACCTGCTACACCTCTGTGAAAGTGTGGGTGCAGTGCACAGAGAGCAAAACATGGGCAGTGAGCAAATGCTGCATGGGAGATATCAGGAGAGAAATCCCAGCTCAACTCAAGAGGAAAGGCAGAAAGAGATGCTGACCATCCAAAGAGGGAAAAGTGAGCCATTAAATCAGACTGGTTAAAAGTTGCAAGTGCTGCAACATGCTTCACCTCAGAACAGTGAAGAATCTCACAGCCTTTTCGTTGGCTTGCAGTCTTACGTTCCTGTGAAATTCTATCACCTCCTCCCTTTCCCCTCCCAGTTCTGTTTCTTATTTTTCCCCATGTGCTTTCACAGAAAAGAGTAGAAAAGAAAGAAAAAAAAAAAAGACAGGAAACATGAAATCTGGGAGAGCAGTGGGAGGGAAAGGGGTTTTCTTGTTGCTCATTCACATTCAGCTGAGCAGGGGAAAAAAAATCCCCACTGAAATATGGGAATATTTCACATACAAATTTACAACTGCTGACAAGACAGCACTACACACTTCATTTTCACATTGATGAGGAAAAAGTTAAAATGACAAATAAGCTGCAAAATTAAAATTGCTCAAAATATCAATTTTGAAAAAAGTGAATAAACAAGGAGATTGCATACATATGCATTGGTAGATTCCAAAAAAATGGTTTGGTGTTTTTTTTTACTAGGAATGGTAAGTATAGAAAACCAGCAAATTATCTGTTTCTTTATTTCCGTTTGGTTTTCGTTTGCTTTATCTTTTTGCTGGCAACGGCAGCACACAGGGAAGGAGAATTTGATACAAAGTGAAGAACTGACAAAATGGGCTTTTTCTTTCACTTGTCCCCTCCCACTGTCACAGTGTCTAGACAATCCAAGTATAAAGACTGCTTGATTGTAGCCTCTTGCAAATTGTGACAGAGGGTGTTACATGCACACATCTTTTCAAGCCAAGTCTCTGAAAGTTGTCTGTTCACGGCTCAAAGAAACAGCATCATGGGGAGTTGGCTAAATGTGAGAGAATACATGTATGCATGTACATGCCTAAAGTGATTTCAGCTTACTCAGGGGTTTCATAGACAATAAATATAACCTCCATTCAACATTGGCCTTTGTGTGAATGAATGGATTCCAAAAACTAATCTCCTTCAGTATCACAGAGCAGGCTTTTAATATCCAAAAGTTTCATCTCCCTGCATGTCAGCATTTGAAGCTGTGGAAGGCTGGAGCTATTCAGCCAACTCTGAGATCACCAAACAAAATCTGGAGTTGTTTTACACTAAACTCTCTAGAGACGAGCACACAATGTTGTTCATCCAACGTGCTGTGCATCTTATAGGAAAGGAACAAGTTTTTATTCCGTTTCTATTAGGAAAAGGCAGCATTTCTCAGACGTGTGAGTTATGGGTCATGCAGAATTATCATAATTTGACACTGGGATTATAAAAAGGTATGTAACTGGCCTAATTAAAATGAACTTTTCTAATGTAAGCAAGCTGCATTTGTTTATTTTAAAGTTGTGTTTTTATGGGCAATATAAAACATGTGTTTTCATGAAAACACAAAAAACCCACCCACTTACATGGTTTTTGAGACTTCCTTAGTGACAAATGAAAATAAACATTATGTAATTTGCCTCCTTTCTTGGCCTTACTATATTTCTTGGACTCCAACATTTACATTGTAAGCAATCCAACGTTAGTCTAACCAGAACAGTAGTTTCTTCCCGAAGATGACAAAAATATAAAATTCATTATATCATTATTAATTATTTATCTAGTCATAGCACCTTAATTACTTTCAGGTAAGACTAAGGAGATGTATTAACATTCTTATTATTGTAAATCACCCTCCTTCAGTTTTTCTGTTGGATCTTGATACAAAACAGAAGCCACAACTGAAACATCCAATAAAGTCAGGCATCCACTCCATTAACAGTAAAAAAAGCAGTCCTCTGCTAGTTAATGAAACCCTACAAAAAGTCCAAGAATACCAGGAAAATTCATTTTTTAATACTATTTTAAAAGTAAAAGCTATAACACATGCTATTTGAAAAGCAAAAGGTACTGATTAACCTTTACTTAATCTAGCTTCTGCAGCAGTAAGCATACAGATGGGAGAAAGACTGGTGGAAATCCACCCCTTCAGAGCATCAGGACACCAAGCTGTGCCAGAGGGAAGGGATGCCATCCAGAAGGACCTTGACAGACTTGAGCAGTGGGACTGTGAGAAGCTCATGAAAGTCAACAAAGTGAAGTGCAAGATCCTACACCTGGGTTGTGGCAACCCCAGAGGCACCTGTGGGTTGGGCATCATTGAGAGCAGCCCTACAGAGAAAGACTTTGGGGTAATGGTTGATGAAAAACTCACCATGAGCCAGAAGTGTGTGCTCGCAGCCCAGAAAGCCAGCTGCATCCTGGGCTGCATCAAAAGAAGCATGGCCAGCAGGTCAAGGGAGATGATTCTCCCCTTCTACTCTGCTCTGGTGAGACCTCACCTGGAGTACTGTGTACAGTTCTGGTGTCCCTAACATAAAAAGGACATGGAACTGTCAGAGCAAGTCCAGAAGATGGCCACGAAGCTGACAAGAGGACTGAAACACCTTCCCTATGAAGACAGGCTGAGAAAGTTTAGGCTGTTCAGCCTGCAGAAGAGAAGATTGTATGGAGACCTCAGGGCAACCTTCCAACATCTGAAGGGGGCCTACAGGAAAGCTGGAGAGGGACTCTTCACCAGGAACTGTAGCTACGGCACAAGGAGTAATGGGTAGAAATTGAAAGAGGGGAAATTTAGGTTAGATATTAAGAAGAAATTTTTCCCTGTGAGGGTGGTTAAACACAGAAACAGATTGCCCAGGGAGGCTGTGGTGCCCCAACCCTGGCAGTGTTCAAAGCCAGGTGGGATAAGGCCTTGAGCAATGTGGTCTATTGGGAGGTGTCCCTGCCCATGGCAGGGGGGGTTGGGACTAGATAATCTTTAAGGTCCATTCCAGCCCCTTAAAATGCTATGATTCTATGATTTCACAACTCACAGCTGAAACTCTGAATTATGGTACCTCTTCAGAACCTGATTTTTTTAGAGCTGTAAGAGAAAATAGGTCCTAAAAATGTTTGAGGGGTACAGGGAGATGCAGGGGAAAAATCTGTCTATTCTGCCCCCTTTGATCTATGTCATAGTCTCTGTTCTCCAACTCCTTGCATAGGAAAGGGACCAGCACGGGAGAGGGGTCCAAGCTGTTGAAGAGATGTGGAACAGGTTCAGACCCAGCAGGGCGCATTCTCCTTTCTGTTGGATTTATCTGGAATGAAATTTGATGGTATATTTTTAAGACAACTTCTTTCAGTGAAAGACATGAAAGGGAAAGGCTGGATGACTGGTAACTATCAACTGTCTTTTTCTGACCAAATCCTACAAATCCTGTCTGGAAAGCATCAGCAGGGAAGCTGAGTTAAGAAATTGTTATGTCAAAAAGGAATCAGAAGTGCAAAATCCTTGGCTTTTATTCAGTCTCTGTGCTGAACACGCTTATTAATCAAACCAACAGATGCATCCAACATGGCTGTGAAAAATAGATTCGCTAAGGGACATCTTTTTTGGTGTTTTATGTTTTGCTGAAAGCACCATAGAACTATCAGTCTGTGACATCAAATAAGCCAAATTTTATGAGCTACGGTAGGATTTTATATTCAAAATGCAACATTCCAAGTTACCATGAAGATGCAAGAAGGATAAAAAAGGCTTTCCAAGAATAAGAACTGCAAGAATTTTTAAAAGAGTTTTCTGTGAAATTCCTCCTGCATGCTGGATAGGGGGAATAATCAACACAGAAATTTACCCTGAAGTTGAAATGTCTTACTTTTCATGCCACTATTAGTGGCTCCCTAAAGAGAATCTGATGGAGTATGTATTTTGAAACACAAGCCTGAGACACATTAAACCCCCCAGTTTTCAGAAAAGTCTCACTCACCTACTTTGACTACCACAAGTCACTAGGAAGGCATGCCAAGTTGGGCAACAAATAGGCACTTAAAACTAGTCCTATGTAGGTCAGTAATTCTCATGCTGTTTGCTTGCTGACCTCTCTCTGACTCACATCTATGCTGATGGGAGCATTTTGGATTTCCAGAATTAATACTGCCAGTTTTGAGCCAACTCAAATGAAACAGATGGAATAAAATTGCAGCACTTATTGAATTATTTTTGCTTTTATCTATTAACTCTGGGACCTTTTAGAGGACTGCCTTCATTCCATCTTAACCAGTGATTCCACAATATTTAGGAATCAGAAAGCAGGTCAAGAAGATACAATAAATGCTTTAAAATAATTCAAACTCTTCAGTGTTATTAGTTATTTCTCAGACTTGTGGGTTGCAGGCTACTATACATACACATAATCCTTATACTAATGTCTAATCTAGAAAGAATATAATTTTACTGCAATGTGATAGATTTGGTTCAGCCTTGAGCGAAGCCGGAGATTTGTGTAGAATTCTTGCAAATCTACATGTGCACCACACCCATTATACAGCATTAAAAAATGTAAATCAGATGCAGTACTACCACTGGATGTCCTCTGACTGCTAAAGATATGCAGAAAATCTCACATACACGATGTGAAATTCCTGAACAAAAGGCAAGAAACACCAGGGCAAAGCTTCAAGCCAAGTATGTTTCAAAACAGCACTGAAGAATTCCTGGGTTGCATTAATTTGATTTTTTAAGGGAGTCCTTTTATGCTTCACTCCCAGGTTCTGCTTTAGCAAGCTGACCATAAAAGTCCCAGCAGTTTAATTGTCCATCTGCAGCAGTCAAAAGTCAGGCCACTGCCCACTGTCAATGGACATCCATGGCTGGAGGAGTAGGAAGAGCAGTCTTAGATGAGCTCCTGCTGCCACAGTGCTCTGGTTCAAAGAAAATGTCTTTTACAGTGCTGGAATGCTCCTACTATTGTTTTTTGTCAGCATACAGTTGCTTTGGAAGTCTTTTACAGTGGTGGCAGGAGCAGATCAGGAAAAGGAGCAGCTCCTGCTGCCATGAGAAGAGCAGATCCTGCAAGGAGCTTTGAAGTGCCATGTTCTGTCCTGCTGTTTCTCCCCATTACCAAGTGACTGTGGATGCAGCCCTGGTAACGACAGCTTCCTGACACTACAGACAAGGTTTAAGTTGTAACACATGTCTGTGAATTATAGCCCTGTGCTTGCCTTCCCTCTTTTTCCCCTGTGGGACCTGAACTAAAAGTCAATCATGAAAGATGACGGTTTGGGCTTCATCTTGCCTGTTTAATTTCAGCCAGCCTTAGGGGTCAGAACAGGCAACAAGAAGGTGCATGTTGAAGGATTTCACTGAGCTACAACCAGACCCTTGGCTTCTGCCAGAGGCTGTGAACACAGCTGTCCATGGGGCAGGGCGGGCGGCCACTCAGTATCATGAAGAAACAGCAATGAATGTCTTGACAAACAGATCCATCACACTGCTGGTGGTGGGTATGATCCCCCTCTAGCAAGAGATTTATTACAATCCAGACAATCTATTTGTTATCCATGTAGCAATACAATCTATATGTTACAAACTAGAGAAGAAAAAGGAAGTCAGGGTTCCAGCTGGGCAGGAGGGACAATAACCATGTCCACATGTGGTGCTTGTCTGAGGGACAGTTGTGGTGGTGGGACTGGCTGGTAAGGAGGTCACCTGGCAAAGCCACAAGAAGCTGCATTAGCACAATACAGCTGTTTGAGCAGCCATAATCAAAAGTTCTCCAATCCAAAAAAAGAAGGCAAACTCTCCAAACTGCCTACAAAAGGACACGTCACCACCCTTTCGGTTTTCTGCAGCCTCTTTGCCAGCAGAGTCTGTGAATGTCGTGGCCTCACCTTTTTCAAAAAACAGTGAATTCTCTTCCACTCTCTGTGATACAACCCTTTCAGCAAAACCAAGCCAGAACAAAACACAAGAAGCAATTAAAGCAGAGGCTCACCCTGCAATCTCTTAAAGTTACAGTGACTGAGTTATGCCTTGTACTGTCTCAGGGATTTTATTACTTGAAGAAAAAGATGGCCTAGAAAAAGGCAGTACAGGAAGATCAGTTCTCAGAAAAGGTTCTTCTGTGGTTTGTTTTTTTTCCCCACCAACATTCAAACTTCATTTGTAATCTAAAAGAAAGGAGCTTTCATATAGCTAACTTGAGAAGGAAGGCCTGCAGGTTTTATGCTCATAAACCAAAGAGCAAGTCAGAGTAAAAGCTGCATATAGGATTTTTTTTTTTTTTAATGCTTAAAATGAGTTAAAGGAAACTTTGAAATTAACAGCTAAAGGCAGCAGCTACACACAGTAAACACACTGCTTACTCTATAGCTATACCTCCTAAAGCATGGGTCTATCCTTGGTTTGGAGTAACACATGAGAACACCATGTAAATTTCATAGTGTGATTTCAAGCTACATTCCTCCTTCATAAGGCTGCTTGTGGTACCTCTACTCACGAGCAGAGAGAAGTGGGTGAGTGGTCTGCACAAGAATTTTGAGCTAATGAACCTACATTTCAAAGTGCTTTTTAAGTATATAAATTAGAAAACCTGTATTAAGAGAAAACTGCTGCAAATGCCAGAATAATTTTGCCTTGGAAAGAGAAGTGAAACAGTATCTCCACTGATTTCCTCTTTCTTTTCCCCCATTAAGAGAACAGAAAGATGATTGCAGTTTGATTCACACTGTTCTGATTTTTTTTCCTTTCAATTCTTATTTTTAGAATCTACCCAGGATTAATGGTTGTTCATCTGACCTGCAGTATGGGAGCGGCACAGAGCAGAGTGCAAAATGTGAATCAGGATGGGCAGGGAAGGAAGCAGGACGGAATTTCTGCCAGTTTGCCACTGTGGGCTATGAAAGAGGCACAGAAAAAGATTTTCTCTCAAAAAAACCCTTACTGCTCCCTCCCCACCCCCTTTGTCAATGCACAAACGAAACTAACCTCTTTGCTGCCTTGTCTGATTCTTGTTTTATGAGTGAAGACCTTGGAGAATGTTACAGCAAGGAAAAGGGAGCAAGCTGAGTCTCAAATCAGAGATCCTTTCAGACCCCATTCCCTCATGAAGGGGCTCTCATTTTACCTAGGTTGCTACTGTTAATAATTTAGAAGTGCTATTTAAATCTCTTATTTGTCCAGTTACCATGGGGAAAAAATATACCCCTTCATAAGCACAAGCAAAAATTTGCCTGTGGTCAGCCCACCAAGAAGCCCAGTCTTTTCACCATCATTGTAGCTGGCTTCATCTAAAACAACAAAGGTGTTTGCAGGTGAAGATCCCAAACAGGGTGGCAACCACATTGTGACAGAGTACAGGAAGGGACCAGAGTGCTGAAGGTATTGACTACATCAGTAATGGGAAGATATAAAAACTGCCTGTGCTTACACAAACACACAAAATGCTCTAGTGAGACCTATTTTCTCAAACCCAACTGTTGCCACTGTAGTTTCAGTGTATGACAGCTTACTGCTAGATGACAACTTAGGTAAGTGTACTGGGTCTGGATGGAGTTAAGTTTCTTCATAGTGTTCTGAACCCTGCTGTGCTTTAAAGATTTGTGACCAAAACTATGTTGATAACACACCCATGTCTTAGCTATCGCTGAGCAGTGCTTGCACAGCATCAGGACCTTCTTTGTTTCCCACTCTGCCACTGTAGCAAGTAGGCTGGGGGTGGGCAAGAGGCTGGGAGGGGACACAGCTCGGGAAGATGACCCCCAACTGACCAAAGGGATATTCTACACCATATCATATTGTACTCAGCAGTAAAAGCTGGAGCAAAGTCATTGCTCAGAGACTGGGTGAACATCAGCCTGATGGGGGGAGGTGGTGCCTGAGTGCGTTTGCATCACTCGTTTTCTTTTTAATTCCTAACCTTGCATTCTCTCTTTCAGAAGAGTGACGTTGATGAGCACAGTCCAACCATGAGGTCACCAAGACCAGCAATTTTCAACTCTCTTTTGCCAACTACCCTACCAAATGCAGCTCCTCATGTCCTACTGCAGGCTGCAACTGTGCCACCTGGGATGCCTTCTAGGAAGTCTATGGTCAATCTCTACTTCCTTTCAACCACATACAGTCTCAAGTGTCAAAAAGCTGGCAAATGTCCCTGGAAGCAGAGATAACTTACACAAACCTTGACGGGGAAATCACCAGAAGAGGAGATGAGTAACAGGAGGTGAACTGAGGCAGAACAGATACTTTCCCCTTCCTTGGCTTCTACTGCAGACAACTGACCTACAGCAAAGTCCCTCTGCTTCAAAAAATGGAACATTACTGCTCAGCTCAGAGTGGACTCTGCAGTGTCACAAAACCCAAGGAGGTTGCTGACCTCCCACAGCTACCTCAGGGAACTCTAGGAGGTAGCACCAAAACTGCTACCTATGGACCTCTGCCCCAAAAGGTCTGCTCATCTCTGTCTCTCTTTGTCTTTCTTTCTGTCTCTCTCCACTCTGTTAGTCAGAAAAAAATAGGCCTTAAAAAGCCATGAAAAATAGACTCTGCTGGGTTAGTGAGAATTTTCCAAAGGAAGCCAGAAAAACAGCTAGAGGGCCCTTCACGTTGATCAAAATACCTAAGTATCACTAACCATATGATAGATCTCTTTTTAAGCTTTATGTTCATGTCTGAGGGCAAGTAGAAGAGATAATTTGATTTCATCATGAACCTGAGGTCATTGCACATACTGGTCAGGGAATGATCTGCAAGGGATGGTCATGTGTAGTGAGTCTAAGTCACAGGTCCACAACCTGGTCCTTTAGCTTAAAGTTACTGAAATCTCCTCAGCACAGCTATAGACTTCCTACTTTAATCCTTCACGGCCTAAGCAGGAAGGCAGAAGTCACATTGAAATAACGGACTAAATGGAAGCTGTGGGTATTTAGGCTAGGTGTCAGAGAAGAAAATCCTTTCCATTGGCAAGGACAGCAGAACAACCCGGAACAGATTGCCTAAGGCAATGTGAAGGCTAAATAAGTATCTGCCAGGCATGGCACTGGCTCTGGAGGCATCCTCAGGAGGATGGGTGAGTCTCTTTCAATCTGGTTTTCTATTACGCAATAAGTGAACAAACCGGCAGATACTAACTCTTCTTAATAGCCTCTTCCCTAAAGCCAAAGGAAGTCTGATTTCTTTGTTTAGCTCACTCCCCCTTTCATTCTTTCTCAAAGACTCATATGCTTAGGAGAAGAAACTGTAGTTTAATTCTGGTCTGCGAACGAAGGTACATTTGCAAAGCTCAAAACCCCATCTGAAGATCCTGTTACCCACACAGAACCAAGTGTGAAAGTTTGTCCAAGTGGATATTTGCTCAACTTAACATGCCAGAGTGTCTACAGTGGTGTTCCTTGTCTGGTACTCCAGAGAGCATTAGGGCCCATAGATCACTGGGTGGTCCACAAGCCCACAGCACACGTATGACCAAACAAATACACATCCACTGGATGCTGTGGTAACATTCTGCTCGTGGTGTTTGAGCTCCCCCTCACACTGCCTGCATGCCCACCCCAGTTTAGTTCTTTTTGGTTCTCTGAGCAAGAGCAATTGAAAAGCCCTGATCCAAAGTGCCCCTGAGGATGGCTCCAACCATCCTCATCAGCAGAATGAAAAGAGCAGTGCATGAGGAAGAGGCAGTCAACAGAGGTTTCTCTGTTTCTGTGTCTTTAAGACACAGAGGCAAGTGCAGGACTGGAAGGTTATCTGCAGCAGACAGACAGGACTTCACTGAAAATGACTGCTTTGTGATACACCTCGTGACCTACAAAACTATGGACAATTCAGGAGATCTGGAGATCTTCTCTGGAGTTCCTCCCTGTTTCCTAGCGCAAAAAGACAAAAAAACTGAAGGCTGCTGAAGTTAACAACTAGGTAAAGAGCACAGGGGATAGATGTCATATTTGTGGATAGTATTGTAAAGGGACAGGGACCTCTTGATAGGGAACAAATAGACAATTCATAAGCCAAGCTAGCCAGATGAGTTGGGTTAAATAAGCAACAACAAGCACATGCAGCACAAACCCATGATATTGACAACTTTAACCAAAGCAGAGGCTATGAGAAGATGACCCTTTTCAGTTGCTTATATGCTAATTACAAGGATCCGAAAAAAATGGATAAACCCTCTGCCTGCAAAGTAGCAAGGTGCAAAATAATACTGAAAAAATAATAGCTGCATTTAGATTATTATATTATTAACAGAAACAGTTGTAGCCGATTTCAAAAGTCCAAATGGAAGAGGGGACTTGACAGGCCCTTTATTTCACAAATGATGTCTATCTGAGTGACTGGTAACTTGGAAGTAAATAATCTTGGAGAGTAGAGGGATAATGGACTTCTTCAACACCTATACATACAAGAAGTACAAAATCTCCCCTTGTGTTACTTATGCTGGAGACCCTATTTCACTAGCACTAAGGCATACTTTCTACAGGACTACAAACAAGTTACTAACTCCTAATTTAAAAGGAAGATCAGTCTTCCTAACCCCATGAAATAAAAGCTCTTGCCAGTTAGCTAAAGGAGTCATAAGCAACACAGCAGCACCAAAGGGGAAAGAGAATTCAGAAGCAGTTCACAGCATGATCACCACAACATGAAGAGCTTGTGGGATGTAGCTAAACTCCACTGCACACAAGCTAAACCCTGTGGTGCTCACACAACCATGCCATGCACAGCATGATCCACATACTTGCTTCCTGCTCCAGCCAGGGACTGCAATGGGCAGGAGCTGCAGTGCCAGCACAAGCACAACTCACTGCTGGTCCCATGATGTAGCTACACCTGAACTGCCTGTGAGTCACAGGTGGTTTAGTAGAGGAGGCAGAGCATCCCCACAGAGCATCACTTTGTCTCAGGGGGAGGAAATGATCACAAACCACAAGGTTACTGTTGTTGAGACCGAACAGGACCAACACTTCCTGTGCGAATAGATAATGCTGTCTGTAATCAAACCTGGAATAGCAAAATTTTATGCAATATATGAACATACATATATATATAATGTATATATATATATACATAAATTAAAATCACAGTGCATGCTTTCTGAGAGGCAATTTCACAAAACTAGAGTGAACAAGAGTCAGATCAGGCTGATGGCAGAACTTACAGAAAGTAGCTGACACTGCAAGCAGCTTAAGGTGTTTCCCAAATGCCTACAGTGCTACAACCATGAAAATGGCCTAAATAAAAATAACACACAATGAAAAACCCAAACAGCTGGCTTTACCAGGGATGCGAAAAAATGTATTAAATGTTATACACAAAACTGATACATGAAGGGAGAAAGGGGAAAAGATAATAACAAGTAACAAAGCTAAAATAAAGATTACATAGAGGAACCAAGAAGACACTAGGAAAAATTAAGGCAGATAAAATCAGATGCGTAATTTTTTATTTTTCTAAATAGATTATGAATTATGAATCCTGAACAATCAAAATGGTAGAAAAATCAGAATAATATGAAAGCTACATGAGTTATAAAAAAAATACTTCTGACTGGCACACAGGTAAAAGGGTGGATGATCTGTTTATGATGATGATAATGAAATAGCTTCCCACCACAGCAGCCCCTGGAGAGGGGTTGTTAAGCAGCAGATAAACGATTCTGCATGATTCAGATTAGTTGCTAGAAATAAACTTGTCTCAGAAGGTTTTAGAGAGCTAGTCTTGGAGCTGCTACTGCTGCATCTAAAGTAGTTCTGGGCCACTGGGGAAGGACCAGGGGCAGGAGGAAGGCTCACACTGGACTACTGTTTAAGAAGGGTAAAAAGTAATTACAGACTAGTTGGCTGAGTCTCCAGTATTTTGCATGGGATAAAACAACCAACATAGATCTCGATTAATAATTTTTTCTAAAGCTCTGTAATTAAAGTCAATTAACTTGGCTTTGAGGAAAATAGATCCTGTCAAACTAATTTGATGTAATTTCTTGCAAAAATTACAAGTTCACTTGATGAAGGCAGCATTGTTAACAGTATTACAGCTCTAAGTCATTTGTCTTGTTGTGTAGAATATCTTGATGACAAAACTGACAGCTCTGAAGTCTGTATGGAGTGTTTCTATCTGTACATGGAGAGCAGGACTCCACAGGTGGAGAGCACTGTAAGAGGTCAGGCAAAAATCTCAAACCTATTTTATACTAAAGTCACTTCTGAGTCCACAATCATATTAAAAGTATTTATAAAGCTGATAAATGAAGGAAGCCAAAGTGTAACTGTAAATGGCAAACTATTTAATAGCAAACAAATGTGTTCCCACTGGGTTCCCACAGGTATTGCTGACCATCCGTTTATTATTTAATAGCCTTATCAGTGACCTGGATTAAAGTTAAGTCATCGTGGTTAGACACAAATTTGGGGCAGCAGAAAACAAACACAGAAGGACAAGCCTGACACAGAGCAACTGGGATCTGCAGAAAGATGGGAGAAGCCAGTTTAGGTGTTAATATGGCCAAGTACAGAATCACCTTTTTAGAATAAAGAATACAGGCCATACTTACAGGGTGAGAGGGAGAGAGAGGACTCTATCCTCCAAAGCAGAGACTGAATATGAGACCCGGGGTCCTGGGAAGCAATCAGCTTGACATGAATTCCCCACGCAAGGCTGTGGCCAAAAGGGCTAATGCGAGCCTCAGCTGTACAAACAAATGAAAATCAAAAAATGAGTAGGTAAATTATGGTGATGCTGTATTTGGTTCTCGTTCCTCTGCTCCATGAATAACATATCAGGTTCTGCTGCTCTGTTTTACAAAAAAGCATTGGAAAAATTGGAAGAGTGTTCAGGGAAGAGAAATTAAATGACTGAAAACACTGGGTGGCACAAGGCTTTGTTATAAACAAAAGATCTTAAAGGGCATTTTGTGATTTCGTTCACAGTATAGCAGTATTCATACAATAAATACTTTTGGCAACATCAGGCTCTAATCTAGCAAAGGTGGAAAATGCATCAGCACTGAAAACTATTCCAATCCAGCTGTGAACAGGCAATTTTGTTCTGTTTTTTCAACAATGATCTGTTATGTGCAATTAACCAGTAACTAACCCTTTACACGACAGGTTGTGATGTACTCTCCACCTCTACAAAGTCGCAGAAGTAGCTGTGCTTGATTTAAAAAGGATGCACACACACGTGGTTTGGGTTAACTGGCACCAAGGCTCCTGCAGGTGAGACCTACTGCCTACCTAAAGCTGGAGGTCAGGTGAGTGGTCACTGCATCACACTGTGCTTTGTGCTGCCACCAAGAAACACTCATTCTTCTCCAGGGTAGAGCTCCCTGGCAGCCTTCCTGCTCGTGGCTTATGAAATATCTCCAGGGGGAACCCCAACCTTTTGGGGATGAGACGCCATCTAAGCCCAGATGACACCCAACTGTCCGTCTTCTGCAGGATCTGCAGGCTCTCAATTCCTAGCACCTGGCTCCACTCAAAATCTCACTTTACAAAGTTCCTCACACTGAGATGCCAAGGAAACCATTTTCAGGAAACTTACTACAGCTCTGCCACTGAGAAAGCACTGATGATTCCTTGCTTCAGCAATTCACTTCATTTGCTGCCTGCTACTGGGACCTCACTCCAGAGAGATCTGCCTGGGATCTCATCCCAGCATCCCCCAGCCACAGAAGGTGACCTCAGAGGATTATGCTGAAAGAAGGAGTCCTCTGTATCTCACAGATATTTCCTGTCCCAAATTTACCCTTTCAGGATGAATTTGTGGACTAGCTACCTTCTTCAGGAAAACAAATTAGTGCCTTTAAGCAGCATGAGTGGATGTGAGCACCACTCCTGCAGGCACCTCCCAGGTCACTCAGGACATCTGCATCTTCTCTTTCCCTTTTCTTCATGCTGGGGGAACTGGGTGCTGCCAAGAAATCTTTTGGTGCTCTGTCCCAAGGCTGGGGTTGGGCAGGTGGGTTCCCAAGGACTGGTGACTGAATATGCTTCATCTCACAGCCAGCCAATATTTAAATTTGGTGTTTTTTAAGGAGGCAGTGCAAGCTTTTGTCCATGCTGTCTGTCTTAACCTGGGCCTTTGGCCAGAAAGTATTAATCCTATCAATGTGCAGGAATGGGAAGGCTGGGAAGTCTTTGATTTGTGCCAGTTGCTGGCATCACCTCATTTTAAGCTTCTGGAATGAACCCACTTATAACTGAATGCTGCAGTGTAAATTCTGCAAATAAAACAGATAAAATAATCTCAATTACTTGAGCTCAGGACTGGTTCACATATGCCACTCCAGAGATTTAGAAGGCGTTATTTCAAACAAACATCTAATTATATTTAATTATGTTTCTACATATATTTTTCTGTTCAACAGGTGTTTTTTAAACTTTCTGTCACTCTCAGAAAGTGATGCCTGCTAACACACAGCATGCACAACATAGTAAAACCTTTGTGCTATGTTACAAACATAAAAGAAACATCCCATCTTCAGTAAACTTGTAGTACAAAACTTCTGCAGAGTGAACTAAAGCAAGAGTTTGTGAACATTCTAGGGAGGGAGAAGGCCTGTCCAAGTGTATACATGCATTTACGCCCCCCCTCCCTCCCGCCCCCACTTCATCTCTGCTATGCCTACTATTCCTATCAACAGTTCTCAAGACTCAAAACTGTGATCGTGTGATCGGCAACTTTTCAGTCATTAATAGAGCAAAAGTTTTGGGAAAACTGGTCAAGGGCAAGGTTTCAGAGCTACTAATAAAAGATGAATTAGATCCAGCAAAAGTACGGTTTAAATTGTGCATTTTTGCACCTTAATATTTTCTGTCATTTTGGATGCATTTTTCTCCCTCTTCCTTTGGCACAACTCCAGCTACATCCTACAACATGAGGACATTCTGCTAAGCACATATGCAACTGTGTTTTCATGCCTTGTAAAGGCTTGCTTATGCCAAAAGATGTACCATTACAAGGATCACAGAAACTAGACTCTACAAATATAATTTTACAGATGAAGTAACTGTGGTAATCTTCCTAAACATGAATCATAGAAACTACATAGAAACAAAGAGCTTTAATAGATGGATTTAAAAAAAAATCTTTTTTTGAAATATTACAAAATAAATCAAATGCAAGGCTTGTCCTTTTATTCCAGACACACAGAATTATATGAGAGAATGAGAGACTAACCATCCCATCTGCCTTTGTAATTCATCCAGACTAGACACATAAATGCTACGGAATTTAATGCAATGAACCCCAGAAGTGTCACTTTCGCAAATCTCAAGAGGCATCATTGACCTGAGGCTGGCTGCAGTTTCTGCCCCAATTCCAGTTTAATGTATTCCAGTCTGACCCTCAAGCGACAGTGCTGCTGGAGAACACGCTAAGAAACAAATGCAGGCAATTGCTTTGACATAATTCTTTTGGACGCAGGCAGATCGAATGTGCTGATGTCAACAGAGACCAGAAAAGAGTTTTATCCAATCTCCTTTCCCCACTGAAGAAAACAATGAGAGAAAACAAAGCACAACCCAAAACCTAGCCAAACACATGCGCACCTCTCAGTAGCAACATTTATATATGCTGTCTAAGAAAGGGAGAACCAAGACAAACATTTCTCAAGTAGCATTTGGATGTATCCACAGCATTTCAGTCATTGCTTAAATTTATGTTACTTGTATATATAATTGGCTCATTGCACATAACATGCACGAAACATCTGTTCTATAGAGGGATATTAATTTAAAACCCCAGGGACAGCCTAATTCAGTCCTTTATGGCCATAGTACATTCAAAAGAGTTCCTAACATAGTTCCCTCACCTCAAAACAAACCAATCCTTTTCCCTTTCTCCCATTCTTCTAAAATTTAGGGGACTGTGTGGACCTGCTTTCAATATGATTGTCAGGTTGAAACCCTCCTGCCTTGCCACTCACTTCAATATCCAAGCTCTAGCAACCTTCAGGCTGCATAGCTTGATGGCAGAGGACACTGAGGCAGCACTGATGTTTTCTCCAAGGGACAGCAAGAACAGAAGTTGGGAATATTTTTTCCATGAAAAAGATGAATTATGGTAGGAAACCAGATCAAGGATGCCACGATGTCTACCTTGAGAATAAAAGACCAAGCTAAAGATTTTCTTCTCCATCTAATTGCTGTTGCTCCTGAAGTAACTTCTGTATAAAAGGAAAAGAGAAAAAACTCACACATCAAAGGTACAGTTTTTCAGAACTCATGAGGGAAAATACCAGAGCTGAATGTGGCTTGTCCCTCCACTTTACACAATGAAAACAGAACAAAGAACAGATCCCAAGCTCATTCCCTCCTCTCTCTTTTTCTTCCTCTCCTAAGAAAGGCCTCCACCTCTGCTACTTACAGTTTTTCTTTTCTCCCACTCCTTCAGCTCCTCCCCCCACCAGTCCATAGAGAAAGATTGCCTGCCATGGTACAACACAAAAACCAGATGAGACACTCAAGACTTCCCCCCTTCTGTGTGTCTGGAGAGTTTCCAAGAAGAGAAAGTCTTGTGAGGATTCTTACTCTGCTCTTCTGCAGCTACTTGTGTGGCTTGCTCTACCACAATAAAAGCCTGCATCTACTATCTGACCATGATCAAGAGACAGATAAAAATTACCATTTTGAATGTCCGCAAGAAGCGTGGTCTCAGAGAAGAGGTGTTACAGCCACTGAAGCTAGCCATTGTGCAATATCAAACCACCCCTACACAAAGACAAAACAGACTTCCGTCCTTCTTTGTCTACCACCCCTGCTGTGACCTACCCCCAGAATGTGGCCATGAATTGTGGTCCACAGTTTGGCTGAGCATCAGAAGCCGCAGAATCTTTTCAGATATCTTGGGACTTGCGTATAGCTTGTACTGATCAGGCAATAAGGGCTTTAAGACTGCAAAGCATCAGGAATTATAAACAGTTTAATCACAGAATGGTTTGGGTTGGAAGGGACCTTAAAGATTATCCATTTCCAACCCCCTTGCCATGGCCAGAGACGCCTTCCACTGGACCAGTTGCTCAAAGCCCCATCCAACCTGGCCTTGAACAATTCCAGGGACAGGGCACCCACAACTTCTCTGGGCAACGTGCTCCAGTGCCTCAGCATTGTCACAATAAAGAATTTCTTCCTAATATCTAATCTAAACCTGTCCTGGTCAGTATCTTTGTTAATGATATAGGCAGTGGGATTGAGTGCACTCTGAGCAAGCTTGTGGATGACACTAAGCTGAGTGGTGCCATTGACATGCTGGAGGGAAGGGATGCCATCCAGAGGGACCTTGACAGGCTTAAGAAGTGGGCCTCTGTGAGCCTCATGAAATACACCAAGATGGAGTGCAAGGTCTTGCACTTGGGTCAGGGCAATCACCAGTATTAGTACAGACTGAGGGATGAAGGAACTGAAAGCAGCCCTCTGGATAAGGACTTAGGGGTGCTGATGGATGAAAAATTGGATATGAGCCAGTAATGTGTGATTTCTGCCCAGAAAGCCAACCATATCCTGGGCTGCAACGAAAGAAGTGTGACCCGCAGGTTGAGAGAGGTGATTCTGCCCCTCTACTCTGCTCTCATCAGACCCCACCTGGAGTGCTGCATCGCCAGTACAAGACCTTGGACCTGTTGAAGCAGACACAGAGCAGGACCACAAAGATGACCAGAAGGCTAGAAAGCCTCTCCTAGGAAGACAGGATGAGAGACTCAGGGTTGTTCAGCATGGATAAGACTCCAGGAAGACCTTATAGCAGCCTTTCAAAACTTAAAGGGGGCTCATAAGAGACATGAAGAGAACCTTTTTACCAAGACCTGTAGTGACAGGACAAGAGATAACAGTTTTAAACTGAAAGAGGGTATATATAAACTGGACATAGGAAGAAATTTTTTACAGTGAGGGTGGTGAGACACTGGAATAGATTGTCCAGGGAAGTTGATGATGTCCCACTGTCGGAGACATTTAATGTCAGATTGGATGGAGCTTTGAGCAACCTGGTCTTGCGGCAGGTGTCCCCTGTCCAGGGCAAGAGTGTTGGAATAGATGGACTTTAAAGGTTCTCATAACCCAAACTATTCTATGATTGATGATTCTGTTATTGAATTGTATTGTGACCTCCACAGCTGCTATCACAAAACAGAGCTGGTGCAGTTCATGCAGCTGGGACTTAATGGTGCTATAAGACAACTTCTGGAATATGGGTACAAACCCATATTACTGTTGACAGAGATAAATAAAGCACCTGCTCTCTAGGATTAAAGGACATGAAGAAGAGAGGATAAGATATCCACATGATTCTGTCTAAATGCACAGATGATACAAAACAAAAAGCAAGAACCAAAAGCACTCATATCTGCACACTGTCATTTGCAAAAAGAGTCAGTCTATTATTTCTTCCATAATGTAAAGCTACAGTTGTTATGACAATCACAGCAGTTGTTATGTAGTTCACGCTCACTCTTTTCAGACCACAAGAGATCCAATCATCTAGAGTCTTCGAATACCTCCCTCTAAACATGCTCATCTAATATGACTCCAGTTTTCAGCAACAGCAGATTATCTGTTGTTTGGCTACTGCAGGCTGTTACGATATTTTTACAACAGGAAATGTGTGTTCCATACGTAAGAAGACTACACTTACAAGAAATAGTGCAGGAAGGTGATCTAATTTCTCTTCTGCTTCCTTCCTTCTACAGTGTGCTGCACTGGAGATGTTTGTTCCAATACTCAGATGTTAGTTCAAGGCCAAGATTTTATTTAGCCTGCTCCCACAAACAAGCCAGCAGTTAAGCTGTAATTCAGACACCTCCAGCTTTTGTGCTGCATTCACATTCATGTAAGTGATTTAGGTAAGTGGGCTTAAAATTTCCCTTTTCAAGGTTATTGAGCCTGTCTTAGCCATGGCTGGATATTTGTATGTCAGGGCTACAGTTTTAAAACTCCTGCAAATAACACCTCACAAAGGTGTAAACAGCACATCAAGCAGGAAATGTCAATTTTGAAGGGTCTTTGTTGTAGCGCTGAAACTCAGTACTCCAGACTGTAAGAAAATGGCCATTGTGCTGCATTTAGGAAAACGGCACAGGATCCTCATGAAGTGCTGCACTCACCCATGGATGTTACCCAGCTAAAACGGCTGAACAAAGAAATCTGAATAACTGCTACCCTTCACTCCTCTGCTTTTGCAAAACCAGTTTTTAATTTAGGAAGTCTGAGGTAACCTTTTAAAAGGAAACTTTAAAGCACTCTCCTGTACTTATCCTATTTATTACTGTGACTGACAATACATGTATACAATAGATTATAAAGGGACACATGCTACTGCCTCCTCTCTGCAAGCTAAAAGCTGGCAAGATACTCTGTACTGCTACAGGGCCAAATCTGCATCAGGCAGGTTGCTGAATTTGGGAAGTTATGAGCAGCAGCAGATTCACAAGCTGACTGGTCAGTGCTGATTGCTCATTGCCAAAGTTCTTGGAAAGGCATAAACACATGGGTCAGGAAAGGACAGTCCTCTGAATTGGATTGCATGGCTGTTAAAATAACATCTGAGATCATTTGCTCTCTATCTTCAATGCTAAAAAACATTAGATCATTAAAACCCTCCCCACTATATCCTGCATTTTTTTGTGAGATAACAGGACTAGCTCTTTCATATTTATATGTTAGAGAGGTATATAAAATACAAATAAAATCAAGGGATACTTCCAAAAGTTATGTTTCCTTTGTTTATGATGTCAGTAGTGTATTCTTCTGGCAGGGCAATATTGATTCTGAAATGCAGAGTTCCCTACGGCTGGGCTGGAGCCTCTGCCTTTTGTTTGTATTTTGGGCACTTAACCATCTTCAGTGAAAATGAAGCATGAAAAATGAGCCTTCATGTTTTCTTTTGTATATATGTATTTTTTTTCGGAGCAGTTTTTCACATGCCAGGAGCTAAATGTAAGCAAAAGAAAACAGTCCCAACTTTGTCAGCTTCCCAGAACTATATTTTGTATGCTGGTGCTTTTGTTTTCTTGCAAGTTCAGCATTGCTTCAGTGGCGGCACCCTGGATTCCCCCTGCCCCCAACAAGTGATACATATTAGTACATCTGTTTTCTCTGTAAAGTCTTTCTGCATTCTTTGCAGGGCACAGGAAGGATGTGGGCTCCTTTTCACATTCAAATGAGGCAAATTAGCCTTTGCCTCGTTCCTACAGTATAATGCTTATTTTACATTTAAGCGTGAGAAAAAGGGAGGAAATAAACCCCATGTTAGGTGGGTTACATGTTCCATTTTGATACAAGCCTCACTGAGCCTTCTTTTGCAAACTGCTTTCCATAGGACATAATTTCCGGATGATGTTCAATAGTTTAACCATGTAAAATGACCGAATAATCTGCACAAAGAAATAGCAGCCAGATACATTAAACATGAGAAAATGTCAGTATGAATCAGCAAGGGTTCAGGCAATCCAGGCAACTCCTGAAGTGCATTGATGGTAACTCCCTAGCACAGGTGACTGGTCTTACAATAGGAAATGCTATGCTGGACCTTATACTTACAAACAAGGATCAGGAGATGTGCAGGTCAAGGGCAGCACTGACAATGCGCTGACAATGGGATGGTGGCTGGTCTTTTTTAAAAAGCCAGATAACAACCCCCACAAAAAGCAGTCTTTCACCTCTTCAGAGATCTGCTCAGAAGAATTCTGTGGGATACAGCCCTGGAGAAACAAGGGGTCCAGGAAAGCCGGTTGATTTTCAAGGATCACCTCCCTTTAGCCCCAGAATGGTCCATCTCAATACGCAGAGCACAGGCATCACACAGGCAGCAGGAGGCCCACACTGATAAACAAGCTGCTCCTGACTAAACTCAAAACACAAAATGGAAGCGTGCAAGATATGGAAGCAGGAGCAGACAGGGTTAGAAGAGCCAAAACCCACTTGGAGTTGAATCTGGTGAGGGTTGTTAAAAGCAGCAAGGGTTTCCACAGGTGTATCAGCAGCAAAAAGGGCCTGCTGCTGCATGGGGCATTAATAGTGTACCCCAGGAGGCGATACCCCAGGGGGCAAATAGTGATAACCTCTTCATTAGTGAACTACATGATGGCAGAGAGTGCATCCTAAGATGGGTTTGGAAGGTGGTTGATATCCCAGATGGTTGTGTTTGCCATTCACATGTACCTTGACAAAAATCAGCCCAACAGGAACCTCCTGAAGTTCACTGAAGGGAAATGCAAAGTCCTGTGCTTGGGGATGAATAAGTACACTGGGGCTACATGCTGAGGGCTGACCAGCTAGAAAGGAGCACTGTAGGAAAAAATCTGAGGGTTCAAGTGGAATCTAAATTTAACATAAGCCAGCAATGCTCGCTTATGGCAAAGATGACCATCAGCCTTCTGGCTTGCATTAGAAAAGCACTTCCAGCAAGGTCAGGAAGATGATCCTCCCACATTCAGCGCTGGTGAGACATGTCTGAGTGCTGGATTCAATTTAGGGAACCCTGAAAATTTGGGACTCCCTGGTATGGAAAAGATATAAACTTATTCTAGCAGATCCAGCAAAGGGCCACAAAGATGATTAAGAGTTTAGAGCATCTTTCCTATCAGGAAAGGCTGAGAGAGCTGGGACTCTTCATCCTGGAGAACAGGAGGCTCAGGACAATCTTATCAATGCATATAAATACCTCATGGGAGGCAGTAAATGAGACAAGGAAAGACCTTGCAGTAGTGTCCAGTAACTGGGAACAGGCACAAATTAAAATACAGGAAATGTTGTTTAAACCTAAGAAAAAAACCTTTTGTACTTGCACAGGTTGCCCAGAGAATTTGTAGAGTCTCCATAGCTGGAGATATCCAAACCCCATATGGATATGACTCTGAGATACCAACTTTAAGTTGACCCTGGTTTGAGCAGAACATTGGAGTAGATGATCTCCAGACACCCTTTCTAACCCCAGCAATTTGTGATTCTGTGAGGTTATACGCAGATCTGCTGCACTTATAAAAATTCTCTTCTCACTCCTTTTAGAACATAACAGACAAATGCAACAATTCAGTAAGGCAACAAAAGCATGGCACACATGTTGCAGGGAAAAGGTGTGGTTCAAATTCCTGCTTTTTTAGATCCTGTGCTCTAATCCAAGTGCTAAAACTAAGAGATGGGATGCAAGAAAAAACAAACATCTTCTTGGTAAACTTGGTTTACCACAGGCAGTTAGCATTAGGTAGACATTCAGTGCACACTCTCTACACCACAGGAACTTCTTGCACACTTAATGCACACGGTAACATACACTACATACAGAGAACAGAGAATGAAGTAGTCAGGTGCGGTAAATTTACACCTGGATTTACTGATGGCAATCTTGGAGAGCAACAAGCCCTTAGCTGTGTTAACAGTCATGGGCCAGGTTTGACAGGTTTTACTGAGAGACCTGAAAGACGTTTTGGCACACCTGCTAATGCATGGAAGTGCTTTATCCATCTTGGTTGCCATCCTCATCCACAGTTCTGGGATGCACCAGTCTTGCAGCAACCAGTGGGCTGTGCCCTTAGTCAGGGGACTAGCAAGACCCATGGTCCAAGTCCCTGTTCTGCTCACAAACTACCCCCTGAAATAAGTTACTTGCTGTTGTTCTTGGTTTTCCCTCCTGTTCTGACCTAAGTCACTGTATAATGCATTCGCTTCTCAGCCTGTGTGAGCAGAGCCCTGCCATGGCCTCCCACCGACCCCTGTGGGAGATCTGAAGCCTGCTCTGGCCACAGAGCAGCAAGAAGAGTTCCTACACCCTCACAGCTGACACTGGTTTTCCAGACACCTGGCTGCCCAAAGAACATAAGTACCTACTGTTCTCATGCACCTCTCTCTCTCCTTCAAAGCCAAAGGCATCCAAATTGATTAGTCTTGCAGCACAAAATGGAATGGTGACACCATTATGTGTGTCAGACTGAACTCCCCTTCACCTTCTATCTCTTTCCTTAAAGCAGCAGCACAAAGCTCCAGCTAAAGAGACCTAGAGTAAAGATAATCCTGTCTGGATTTAGATCCAGACTTCCCACAAAGCCTGAGCTCACTCAGTGTCAGGCTCTAGCTGTCCTCAAGCTGTAGGAGGAAAAAGGCTGCTCAACTGGACCCTGATGCCTTTAACCCTGGTTTACTTAAAACTATTGTGCCAAAGATGTAAGTGGAAGGGCCTGAATAATTCAGAAAGTTTTCGAAAACCTTGTAAGTGAAAACGGATTTTAGGCATCCTAGGAACAGTAAGTTTCTCTCTACTGAGCCATCCATAACACACTAAATCCATAACTTCCATTGTAGCCTGTTAAAATAATGATATTTATTATTCCTGTCACATGACCTTTCTGAAGACACTGGTAAGGTGTGGGAGAGGGAAGAGAGAAAATTAGCTATCAGTCACCACTTGCCAAGAGTAGATTAAGAAAGCAAAAGTTATACATTAATGTATAAATGACTCAAGGGAGTTTAATTTATTCCTCTTCTCCTAGCTTATGTTTTTTTGCCTCCTATCCTGCAGCCCTCGCTCCCCTGTTGCTCTTGGTCACAACCTGCCTGCAGTGGACAAGTTGGAGAGTAGCAAACAACTCTGGATTTTCCCCCTTTCATCATGAGAATTCATTTGGGCTCTCTTTCCCAGACCTCAGAGCATGCCTGATTCCTGGGAGCAGAACAGAGAATGAGAATAGAGTTAATCTTTAGCAATGTGATAAAAATCACTCTCTCACACAGGCAACTGGAGAGGGATTTCAACAGAGCTGTTGTGCCAAGCACCTGATAGCAAAATCTGAAACTTGCCAACCCACACCTTCCTGCTCACAGACACAGCTCGCTCAGTCTCTCCCCAGCACTCTCTTCTCTACCTGGAACTAAAATGTAAGTCACCACTGAGCGTACCTTCTCACCAAAATGAGAGGCCACTATTTCCATAACAAAGACACAGCACAGTGGAGCCTCATTTCCCTTGTTTTTTTTTTCATTTATTTATTTATTTATTTATTTATTTATTTATTAATTAAAGAAACAGAAAAAACACATTAAACCATCAGATTGGAGAGACAGGAGGATAGGAGGACAGGACACATGGAGATCTGATGGCTTTGGTGCAATCTGAGGGAGACAGCAGGTGAGCTGAGCAGCTGTGAAGGGACGGGAGGAGGGGGCAGCAGGAGACACGGGAAGGGCTAGCAGCTTGCTCTCCCAATGCCAGAGTGCCAGCTGGCAGCTACATGTTGCTGGTTGCGTGTGGGCTGTGAGTATAACAGAGGAGATGAGCCTTTAGGGGAGGAGCTGTCTGATAAATCATTAATGAATGAAAATATGAAGTAATCTGTCTGCCTGGGAGGCAGAATCGTCTAATTATTGAGGATGATGGACTAGGAAGCCGGAGATGAGGTTCCTATCTCACCCACAAGACCGCTGGCATACCAGCTCCTTTTGCTGTGCATAAGGAGATACATCCGCCTCCTTTAATCGAAGGGCTGCTTTCCTAAAATCAACACAGAAATCCTGTCATCTAGGTGATAATAAAATTTACACCACCTTTTGTGAAAACTGCACCCCCGGCTTCTCTTTTGTTACAGGCAGCACACAAAGAACCAATATCCTTTCTCAGAGACAGCCTTCACTAAAACAGATTTTTTTCAAAGCCGTAACAAAACCTAGTACAACCTTTCACCAGCACCAGTGGCATTTCATTTTAAATTCATTAACTACATACACAGTACTAATTACTCATGGGTCATTCAGGTTTTTTTAGCAATCAGACTATTGGTTGGAATTGTAGGGGTAAGTCTCTGTGTGAATAGAGACACTCTGCTTTCACTGTGCTCTCTGAAACAATGAGGAAAACGCTTGAGAAATGATGTTGAAAGGTGCATTTGTGTTTACGGGGATTGCTGCAGGGGCACCAGACACAGGCAGTCAGAAAGCAATGAGGTTGTCAGGGGAAGGGGCAGGAGGTTAGAACGGTCCTTTTTGCACAAAGACCTAGCAGAATGTGTCATGCTGCACAAAATCAATACAGAGCTTGCATGAAAAAGTAATTGTCAGTTTTGTACAGTTCTCAGGCTTGTTTGGAAAGATGCTCACAAAGGTGACTCTTCATTTGTGTGAAATCTTTAACTGTTCTTTTTCCTCTGTCTTAAAATCCCTAAATATCCAGGGATATTGCTTTAAAATAGTATTATTCTAGAATAAACTCATTCAGGGGCATTATTTTGAAATTAACATCTAAGACAGACATGGCACAAATCAGTGTGAATCTGTGTAATGTTGGCACATTTGTGGGATAAGAGATACAAGTGCTTTATCATCTTCTGTACTTAAAATATCATTTTCCAAAGTGAACAATGCAGATTGCAGCAGAAATCACAGACAGAAGACATATATGGCCATGACAGAGACTATGTTTATAGAGTCTTAACCAACCACCTTAGCAGATCTGTGGTGTTTAACTACATACCTATTTGTGGCGCTGAAGTCCAGTTTAATTATTCTGCCAAACACCCCTGAGCCACAACAAGTTTATTACAGTTTCATGAAGGAGCTGCTCAGGCAATTTTACAAGGAAATTGCCTGTGCCTAATCTAATTGCTAAGAAGTAGCTAAAATTACATTAGTCGTGAAAAGACCAAGAAAGAAACGGGAAGCTTCAAAAGGTTCAAGAGGTTTCACAATGCTGTTCCTGTAAATCACGGTGTTGGAGATTTGAGGATCAGTTCCCTGGAGAGGCTCCCAGTCACAGTGAGACACTATTTTTCACCCAGAATAAACACAACACAGGTGAAATGATTTACAGTGCATAAAAGTATGATTTCTTACATACCTAAGTCTTCCACTGGTTACTGAGTACATTTACATAATAAATGGGGTGGTTAAATTATCCAGCTGATGAGGTAATACAGATTTAGATGATCTGCAGTGTCAGTTTTTGTTATTTGCAAGCTTTAGCACCCTTTGCAAAAGATTTAACTGCGCTCCATTGAAGAACCCCATTTTTCAAGCCTTTGTTTAATCTTAAGATAAGCAACACCTATAAAATTTAACAAATGGATTGGGATGGCTCACATGTTTTCAGACCCTTGCAGGATAACAGCATGTAACTTCAGAAGGAATTTCCTCTGTAAATTGCAGAAAGTTTAACTGGAGGTTGCTGGACATGGTAAACTACTGCCAAACTTGTTAACACAGTAAATATGCTATCACCTTCTGAATAACCACAGAAGGACCTTTGGAGAGTCACTTGCTAGTTTATATCTTGCCAAACTGACCGAGAAGAGGTTTCTGACAGCACCAACAGCTACTCTGACACTTTGCATGAACTGCCGTGATTTTAACAGGCCTGTTGTTTTGCTCATGTGTTCTGAGTATAAAAAAAGAGAAAGGAACAAAGAAAAAGCAGCTTCCTTCACGCTCCCTCACTCCACTGACACAGATGAGCCTAGGGCAGATGACCTGGCCTCAAACTGGTTAAAGACAAGAAAGGGCAAGTTGAGAAAACACAAAGCAAGCTCCAAGGGGATTTCTCTCAGACTTTCACAGTTTTCTGGTACTTCACCCAACCTTGACTTGCAGAACATATTAAATTTGCTGCTCTTGCTGTCCACTATCATTAGAGAACTGTCCATCAAAGAACAGATTTCTACCAGAGCTGGTTATAAACCTGAAGAAAATATACAACTAATTGCCAGCTATGCCTAGGGTGTTTTCTTCCTCCACTATGGAACTGGAAAAAGGTTTTACTTTTTGTTGTGCTCTTACCTTTTCCTTTTCTTTTTCTGGTCTTAAATAATTAAGGAAAGTTCTTGTCTCGATGACAAGGAGAAATATCTCCAACCCAGAGGAGCCTAAAGCTACACCATAAAGCTCCCAGACATAAGAGATCCAAAACAAAAAGAGCATAGGATGACATTGACTATATTCATGGGTAGCTTCAAAAACAGGAGAAATATTCTGTGAAAACAATACCATGAGAATTCCTGGTTACAGTGGACACAAAGCAGTGTCAATAACTTGACACAAAATTCCCTACACAGCAGCACTCTTACAGCTCCTGCTGAAGCACGATGGTGGCCTGGAATGGTACTGGTCTCTGATAGTATTGAGGATGAGTTTTCTTGGAGAAGAGGAGGTGGTTAAAAGGGGTGCTTTAGGAATTTTTTAGTTCTTTAATTGGAAGCACAACTAGGGAAACATTTAATACAGTGATAGAAACATTTCATACAGCAATTAGAAGTCCTGCACAATACACATGACTTTCAATCTGTTTCAAATATATGCCTCAGAGTAAAAACATAATTTGCTTTTGATTTCTGGAAAATTAAAGGTGCTATAAAAGGGGTCTTGCAACACCAGAGTAGCAGATCTGTGTTTCCCACAAAATTTAAAATTCAGGTTCCACATACATTCACCCAAGTCAGACACGCAGAAAAGCATGAATAAAAGCAGATGCAAGTTAGGCAATCTAAGCTGGATGGGAAAAGCAAAGTAACAAAACCAACATGAGCATGAGCTCTTCGCAAAGACGGCTGTCTGTGCACAGCAAACAGCTCTAATGCTTCGGTCTCCCTGCCTGGAAACAGAGCTCCTTCCTCCGAGCTCGTCTCAACATCCATCCACCTTCTGAAATGTTTTCAAACTGGGCTGGTTTCTGCCTGCTATGCAATACATAGTCCCTTTGCACACTGCTGCAAGACATATTAGATGAAGGGTGCTACATCTTTCGCTGAGCATAAGCCACGTGAAAATGCTCAGAGCAAGACATGGCCACAGTTATGTGCAAGATTTGCTGTTGCTGGTAGCAGTCAATGGCATATTCCACGTGCATGATGGGACAAGTTTCTCCAAGTAACTGTTTCTGGGTAACACCTACACCACGTGTAGAGGATGACACACACATGGAAGGCACGTGCTGCACTAACACACAAATGCTGAATACTTTAGTATCCACATGTAAAAATTCTGTTCTACACTAGCAATGCAGCTTATGTCTTCAGCATGCTCTTACTTCCTTGGGGTGAGTAAAAGGCTACTGCAAACAGCCTTGTAATTCAACACAAGATTTCCTTCTGCTTTGTCAGCTTTGACAAGTGCTCTCTCTGTAATCTGAAACACTTGGTTTAAAAACAGTCTAATCCAAAAAAGAAAATGAAGACATATACTGTAATTTGCAACTGTGCATGCTAATCCTCCAACATCATCAAATGACATGGAGGGAAGCTGGTGGTTAGACTCAAACTAAGCCTCCCTGTGTAATTACAGTCAGTTGTAGGGCAAAACTCAAGAGAAAAAAGCATTTTAAAAAGCAAATGGAATGCTCTTGGGCTCCTGCAAAGGCACTTAGCAATGGTCACAAAGGATACCTTAAAAATAGGACTGTGAATATTGCATTGTCTTCCCAGCCAAAAAATGTGCTGCTTCAGTCATGTACAAATTTGTTTCCCTGTGTTTAACACATTTGGCATAATCACCACGGTAGAAAACAATGAAAAGTCTACAGCATCTATCAGCTATCAGTCTCTATGCTTTCTATATGTTTATACATGTATTTTGAGATGCCCTGCTCTATAGATAGAGCAGAATTTCATGTAATGGATCTTTCATCAGCCTCTGTCTGACAAGAATAAAGACATGTAGTGGCCTAAATATTTCTCATCAAAGGATGTAAACAGAAAGAAATAGGGGGGAAAGGGGATTATGTTTGATAGTAAATGGCATGCAGAGAGAGACTAATGCCCTAATATTGAGGAATTAGCAGAGGGGGAAAAAAATAGGCAAAAACTCTTAAGTGTCACGCACAAGCAACAAATACCATAGCAAAATGAGGGCTTTCCTAGACTGATGATTCAGTCCAATTACAGCTAACCAGACTCAGCACCCATCACAGCAACAGATGCCGGTGCACTGACGCAACCACTAGCTTTAAGCATACTGTACTATAATTTGGTGTAGGTTCCCACTGAAAAGAAAGACAAACTTGTAACTTTTGATAAGCAGCAAAAGAGGACAAGAGATGAGCAAAAATCCTGTTTCCAATGTACAGTTGAAGTTTATTTCACATAGAGTCTTCTTTCTATCTAGCATCTTAACTGTATGAATGGGAAGGTCTGTTAACCAGGGACCAAGGTAGACAACATTTCAGATCCCATTTAAGATCCATGCCTATTTTTAACTAGTAATTTTGCAAAGAATCTAAAATGTCTTATGCTATTTTTTTTTATCTTTCTGGCTGTAAAGTCACCTGCTTTAATTATCATGATTTTGCACAAAATACAATACAAGGTAAGAAATGCAGTCTGATTAAATAAAAGTACAAAACTTGAATCAGTAAATAAATTGTGTTTGAAATCACAAAATCACATAACCACACAGAATCAATTAGGTTGGAAGAGACCTCAGATCACTGAGCCCAAGCTATGACCAAACACCACGTCAACTACACCATGGCACTGAGTGCCATGTCCAGTCTTTACTTAAACACCTCCAGACAGTGGCTCTACCCCTTGCCTGGGCAGCCCATTCCAGTATCTGATCACTCTTTCTGTGAAGAATTTCCTCCTAATGTCCAACCTAAACCTCCCTTGATGCAGCTTAAGACGATGTCCTCTCGTCCTGCCACTGGTTCCCCGGGAGAAGAGACCGACCCCCACCCGGCTGCAGCCTCCTCTCAGGTAGCTGTGCAGTGATAAGGTCACCCCTGAGCCTGCTCTTCTCCAGGATAAACACCCCCAGCTCCTTCCGCCACTCCTCATATGACATGCATTCCAGACCTTAAAGTCAGTATCGTCAAGCTCTATACAGTCTGAAGAGTCCCTAATATACAGAGCTAGCCCACCATCTCTCCTTCCTTGCCTGTCCCTTCTGAAGTGCGTGTAGCCATCCATTGCAGCACTCCAGGCATGCAAGCCATCCCAACCATGTTTCCATGATGGTGGCTATGTCATAGCTATCCTCAGAGGTTGTTACAAGATTCAGTGCCCTAATAGAAAGGCAGGATTCTCAGCACAGCATTCAAAATCCTAGCAGAATGAGATAGCAGATTTTATATTTCTCACTACTACTGCTGCATGACAAAATCAAGGACGCACACAATATTCAATGCTTTTCAAGCTTTTGCCAGAGGGAAAATTTCAAAGAAGACTTCTCCCTGTCTCGTAACACTAAAAGGGCTGGGCAGCAATGACATTTACACAGTTGAATCCTTTATTATTTTCTTTTTCTTAGAAAGAATAGGAGCAATATGACTTGCTATATTACATTCCTATAGGTGGGCAGGGAACAAGTATAAAGGTCACCAGGACAAAACACTATTTATGAGAAGGCTGTATATACCTCTGCTAGCTCTGAGGTTATCAGAGCTAACATGAACACAAAGGTGTCGTGAATTTAAGCTCACTGGTTATTTTCTAAAAATCACCATGAGCAACTTCCCTGATAACGTGTCTTGGGAAGAGCTGACTCTTCCAGACCAGTGGAGGCTGTATGGCACCCCTTGGAGCCTGCAAATGTTGTTTACCATTGCTAGCAGGGCAACCGCAGAACAATGCAGAGTGCTCCCTGACAGCTTACCACCTCAGCTAATGGAGTGTAATGTCAAGCAGTAATCTTCCCCATCACTGAGCACTGGCCTTCAAGATCCACCCATCTTAATTTTTATTTTGGAATGGGTATTGTGATACAGCACTGCAGGCATTCTCAAGACACAGACAAATGCATGATCTTTACACTAGATTCTGTTCTTGATTTCTCTGGATTGCATCCAAGGCTTTCTTTTATCTTTGAGCTTAGCAAAGTGATAATATAAATAACTCTATGCCCAAAAATATTTGGCTTTGGTAATCTGCAATGAGATTTTTTCCTCCTCTTCATCATCCTTTATATACAGTTTCATTATGTTCATGCCAGATGAGCATTTATTTAAGCGAGAGTGAGACGTAACGAGAGATGAAGAACTAGAGCAGTGTGCTTATGCTGTGAGGTGGAAACAGACACTTATGCCTAGAGATGAATACCAAACTTCTTTTGAAGAGATCATTTGCCTATATGCAAAGTATTTAGTACCCAACATAAATTTTCACAAATAGCACAGAGAAATCTCCTAAACAAATCCCATGATAATTAAATCCTGGTACCACAGCATCCTGTAACACACACACACATGCTTTCTGCCCTCTTAGTTTCAGCAACCTCTGCTGAACTTAGCTGATAAAATAATCTCCCAAATGACTGTAACTCTAAAATCTATTAAATCCATGAAGTATTGATGAGGCAGAATTAATGCTGAGAGATTTACTTGGATCATCTCCCTCCCCCTGTTTCTTAAAAAATACTCTAGAAGTAAAGCAGCTCTGTGGCTGTACTACAAAGTACAGCACACTCAGGTCAGCAAAATCCACATCCAACCTCACACCTTAAACTCTTCCTATAGTCACTACAACACCTATTCCTTGAGTAAGAATAATATCCACAGAAATGGCCTTATCTGATGCCCAGAAATCATGCTATCCTTTCTTTTTAATCCCAGATACGATCTGTGTCTTACACATGGCATATCAGGCTCTCTGTGCAGCATTCCTCACTCCCTACGCTGCAGGGCTCATTAGCTCTGGCTTAAGACCATTACCTACTAAGACCCTGTTGCTGCCTGATTATAAACTTGGCACAAACAGACCCAAGTTTGGCAATATTCTCTGTGCTGGATGTCTACTGGGACGGTTTTTTCCCCCCCTTGCTTTGTTGCTGTTTTGGATTTTTGGCATGACGTCAGCCAAAATTTTTCAAGCTGTTTCTGAAGCAAGGCATGGGAAACTGGAGAGATTTGTTCTTCTGAAAAGCTTCTGGCTGCTCCTTGAACAGCTCAAGAGGTTTTGTGATTTGGACCATAAACTTGCAAGGTGTCAAGGCAAAACCTTTGTGTTTCGATCTCTGCAGAAAATTGACAAACAAGGCCAAATTACTAACTTCTGGAAAAAAAGAAACCTTAATGTGCATGAGCTCACTAAGGAAGTGATGCTTCCCAGCAACTAAATTCTATCTACAACACCCCAGGATCCCACTAGGAGTTGGGTGGGACCTGCCTACTCCAAGCTGTATTTACCCTTTAACATTAAATGATCTGAGCCAGACATGAAACCAAGTGCAAGGTTGTTCCACACCTAATTCTGAACTTCTAAAGGGTTGGATGGCTCTGCATCACATACATGTTCGTATTCAGCTCGCTAGAGGGAAGGGGAACATAAAGTATGAGAACATGTCAGTGGGATGCAACAGGAGCTGTTGTATCAACTGCACCAACGCATATACAGAAAAGAGCACCATTGATGTAACACTCCCTAAAAAAACACCTGAGCTTTCAAATTTTATGCTTTTCTTTCAACAGAGCACTTGGAGGGCTTATTATCTAGATTTAAAGCAACACAACCAATTTACCACTTGATAAATCCTATCATGGATATTCAAGCTGCTGTAACTTCATGATCCACTGCAAACATCTCTGCCATTGAGCCAGCTAAAGAAGGTGGGAGGTACAGTTGCGTGTAGTGCTCTGCTCTAACTATTGTCTTAACTATCCTTCCCTATTTCTTCTCCAGTGGCTACAGCAAGAGAGACATCCACATAGCCCACAGACCAACTCTTTTTGCTGAGCAATTCCAACAATTGGATCACCTTAGCCTCAGGGGAAAAAAGAAAAACGAAAAAGCTATATTAAACAAATTACCAGTGAAATGCAGGAAAGACTTGGGAAAATTACAGAGACTTAGACACGAAGATCTCTTCTGCAGGAGACTGGAACATAATCTCCCTGTGTAGGCTTATCTGATTTAATAAACTGAACACTAGTACAACAATGCTTCACAGAGAGCAGACTAAATCCAGTATAGTTGGGACTGGGCACATGCAGTTCTGGGCAGGAGACAAACTCCATTCCTTAGAAATCTTATGGACCAGATTTAACATTTACTACACTCAGCACCACCAACATGCACATCTTCTGCATGAACTAGACTGGAAGAAAAGAAACAGACTAAAATTGAAGGAATTACAAGCATAGCATAGCAAATCTTGGTAAACCCTAAGTATATCAAAATGTTCAAGCATTCTGCACACCTTCCTTCCTAAAGAGGAAGATTATCTTCAGCCCATAGGAAGAGATAACAAAGGTAGGCAACAGAAGCACACTATGAGGTACATCAGGGCCCAAGTTAATGATTCTGGAAAAGTAAAAGCTACTAGAAATAGGACCAAAATGCACGAGGTCAGCTCTAATTACAGAGAACAGCTAATGATTCTGGCAAGGTCTCTTGTGAGTATAGCAGAGTACAAGTAATAAAGCAAAAGTTACAGCAGGGTATTTTTGCAGTGAGAGCACATATTCCAAGCTCTTTGCAGATACTACATAGTTGCTCTATAATTCTTTTTATCAGAAACCTGACAAGTGTGAAGAATTACTAGAAGAAATTCAATAGCACTTTTGGTAGGCATCAGGGATATTAATAATTGTACCATACAAATCGAACATCCAGGAATGCACAGGGCATCACAATCTTTCTAAAGGCAAACAAATTTAATACCTGTAAAGATGCTGAAAATTTGGTTTTATACAATTTCTTAAAATTAAAGCAGTCATTACCTGCCTTTTTTTTGTTTGTTTGTTTAAAATAGAGAAATAAACCCTGACTGTTCTTAATGAGAGAAAAACCCAAAACAAAATAGCAGATGAATGTCTTAGCAGCTGAAATCTGAATTTTCCATGATATATCTGAACAACTAGAAGGCACTAGAGCCATTGTTTAAGATGTGCTGTTGCTTATAATCTATGGAGAAATGTGCAAACAGAAGCACAGTACCTCAGACTTTGGCTGAAACAAAAAGGCTGAATCAAAAAGGCCCGAACTTGGCAAGGTATTCCTGCCTAAATTCAGAGAGAAAAGAGCTGTGGACCTTCAGGCCCTGAGACACAGATTCAGCTTCAAGGCCTGTGTTTGATTCACAACTTCCCTACAAAGAGGAAATCTATGGGAAATGGATGAGTGCACATTGGTGCACCTGGCACAGGAAGATGCAGGTCAGGGTTTCTGTACAGCAGTCGCTCTATTCACTTCACTGATTTGTCCTCCTCTGATCTTGGTGGCTGCAACCAAATACAGGGTCTAGATGGACAGGGACAGAACACCAAATTGTATAGCAAAAGTCATGCTTACAAATACAAAAAGCTTGTTATGAAAGGCAAGAGTTTCAAGGGAGTGTGGACCAGCAAGGAGCAGTCTCACTAGGGAAAGAGATAAAACACAGATCATGCCAAGGTTTTCTGTCCTACATCATCTGTGCTTCCTGTGACTCCTTGCAGTTGTGTGTTTGATGTGGAGTGATGGCCATTCTGTGGCTGCCTGCTGCACGCGATGGTCAGTGCAAGACTTCCAGTGCCACATGAATATCTGCTCTGATATCCACAAGGCTGCTTTACAGAAATCTCATCAAATGAGAGGTCTTCCCACACTGTCATCAGCTTAGGTGAGGGAGTTTTAAATTCAGCCAAGAGTCCCCTCCCAGCATTCAAGTATACTTCTCTAATCAGCTCCTAAATTCATTATAGATTTTTGATCTAAAGGCTGCGTGACCTTTTCTAGGACTCTGATACAAGATGAATAAATAACTGCTGAGCCTCTGAGCTCAGCTGCTATGTCAAGACAAATTCAAAACATTCTCTTGATGGCCAGTACTTCTTGGATTCAGTGGGTTAGGGACAGAGACTGGGCAAAACTGTTTCCTTGTTTTATATTTTTTCCAATTATTTTTAAACTCTCCAGAAATTTGGAATGCCATAGGCAAACATACAGTGGCATCAGAGATATTTCAGAGAACCTGAGAAATAAGAAAGTCAAGGTCTCAGATTACCTCAAAATAAAAGGTTGCAAACAGTTTGAAGTGGGAAGAGTAAAAAGAACATCTGTGAAAGCAAACAAAATTTGAAAAGTCTGTTTATGTATTATAATGGCTGCAGGAAAACAAATTCTAGAGCAAAATCCTGTAGCACAGAGTAGTGCAAACCCAGCTCCAGACTGGTTTGAAGAAATTCCAGAATGCTTACAATCCATAAGTGAGAAGTACCTCTTTTCATTGACCTATATCTCTAAGCAAGTCAGGGAAGCAGGTAGTTTTCAGGAGCATCAGTTTGACAGCTAACCTTCTTCCAAGTTTCAAGATTCAACCAAGTCAAGCAGCCATGCTCTTCAAGGCTGAACATCAACCATAGGTTGAGAAACATCACCCAAGTAGAATCTCTGTGAACCAGATTGTGGATTTTTTCCCCACTAGCAAGTTGACAGCATCTGCGTGACATCACGCTCCCTTGGAGCCACAAGAAGTAACTTTCCTGAGTTTGAGGCCTTCTTCAAGACTTCTCTCTCACAGGCAGAGAAGATCCAAAGTTTGCACTGATCGCCACTGAACAACAAGCAGCAATGAGGAAGCACTTTTTTCTCTCTAAGGATGGTCAGACATAACAGATGCCCAGAGGGGCTGTAGAGTTTCCAACCAACTGAATTTTGAAAATCAAAGCCCTGAGCAACCTGACCTAATAGGACCTGTTTCCAATGGGGGTTTGGACAAGATGACAGTTTGTTCCAGTTTCTTAGCAGTTTCTTCCAACCAGAATTATTCTGTGATTCTAAGAAACATGCTTCTTCTGTCTCTCCTCATGCAGCTCTTGAACGACAGTCTTTTATTAAGGTCAGCCATGGAAATTAGGCTGGTCTTAGCTGATGCATCTTTGAAGGGAAATTAGAACACAACCATCTGACTACCAGATCTGCTGATAAACTTTTTTTTCCTTGGTGTTACATGGCATCACTATTTCAGAATTAGGGCTCTCCTCCTTCACCTGTGAGCATCATAGCTTTGTCACACCCCACACAAAGGTCAGCCAATCTGTAAGGACACTGGACAACAGTTAGGATGAAACTATCATTACTATGACCAAAAAGAAAACTAGATATAGATCTTATTCTCTTCTGTAGTAACAGAAGTCACCACAAAATCTCATGGACTAATGAACTCAGTCTCTGGTCTGGGGCTCATGTTCGGCCCCACAACTAAATTCTAGTTAAATAATTGGGTTTTTTTATTTCTCGGTATATGGATATAGGTGCAATCTTACAACATGAACAATTGTCAGAAGACCCAATCAAAGAGAGAAAACTGTCTGAAAGAATGAGCTGCAGTAGGGTTTACCCAGGTACTATTGTGCAAGACTTTTCATCTGTTTGGCCAGCTTCTATCTAGAATGCTGATCTTGACTATCTTTTCTTATATTATCTTACCTATCTTAACTTGAAGAGTACACATTTTGCAGAAGGCTAAGTGATCTACACTTAAACATTTGCCAGATCTTTCTGTATGATGCAACAACATCTGGGTTTTTTTAAATGGCAGACAAGAACAAGTGTTCTCATAGAGCCAGTCTTTGATTTTTAGTTTTCTACCCTGCAGGCTATCCGACTCTGAAGTCTTCTGCCAGTAAAGAATAAGCCGGTTTTCATCTGCAATCTGCACATTCTGCCTGAAGAAAAAACACCAGTCCAATACCCTGCTTGGCCAAAGGAAGGAGTGACACAGTCTTCTGCTGGCATGTTTTTTTTCCAAAGGCGATGGTGATTGATTGGTACTAGCCAGAAATGCATATATTGATGGTCTCCTAGAGGGAAAGGCAAAACGAGCCTGCAAACTGCGCCAGGTCTGCTGCCTTTTTTTTGCAAGTTGGAAGAGTTTTCTCTGAACTACTTCCTGCTAGTTGGGACATGTCACTAATTGCCTCTTCTCTGTCTCCTGCTCAGAGCGGTGCAGCTCAGCAGCGCAGACACATCACCCCATAATATGTCATATTCCCAGAGCACTGTAGGACCGAAGTCTGTTGGAAGCTGATGCCTCCAGAAGTGTTGCATACAGTACAGCCAGACAAGCAGCAAAGCTTGTCACATGGTACGGAAAGGAGGAATAGGAAAACTGGTATAGCACACAGGAGCATTAACTATCTTCTTATCTCTCCGACATAAGCAAACAATCCTAGTTCCATGCAGCAAGTGTGCCAGTCAGACATCCTGGGAATGGATGGAAAGACTTTAGAGAGATTGGACACCCTTACCACTTTGGGAGGTATGTGCTCCCTCCACATTGCTTTTGCTCCTGATCTTTTCTACAACTAGCAAGCTTTTTTTTGGTACCCTTTGTTTTTAAATTAGAGCTTTTTCTTCTTTCTACTCTAGGTTTTAGCTCAACCACTCTTCAGCAGAACAGAACAGCTACAAACACAATAAGCAGATGCCACTGGAGCAAATGAAAACACATTCCTCGCCCTGAGGCCCAGCATGCTCTTCTCTGTCAGTGCTTCTCATTCTGTGAGTCTCCATACCATAGGAAGAAAAACACATATCATCAACTATATCTCGTTCCCCATCAGCTAAAAAAATATAAAATTAAAACTGAGAAAACTTAAACTAGAAAACTTTCTGAAATTCTCACTGAAAATCAAAATTGATCAAGACAGCACCACTTACCAAAATTTCCCCCCCAAAGAGAGTAAGTTTACATTCACCACATTTCCTCAAAAGCGACTCGAAAACATGCCCTGTAAAATAAGAGAGAAAGAAATAATTAGTGACTGGAACACCACAAATTATGTTACACTTTTTTCTCACTCTGCTAACATTTATCACCAACTTCCACTATTTTTTCTGTTTTAGGGAAGGAGCTAATTGGATTTGAACCTCCAAAACTAATTATTGAACCCTACTAGTATTATGCAAAATATTAAAATAATTGCAGGACTCCCTCAGACACATCACTGTCACTGACATGATGGCTACTCAGACTACAGGGAGTCAAGGTCAATGACATGAAATGCACAGCAGCATACAGCAAGTGTGCCAATTATTTTAGATCCAACCCTAAAAAAATTGGTCAATCCAGTACCACTTAAATGATTTTGTTTCAACAAACTGGTTTTGAAATTTGATGCACGTAGGCTCTTGACAGCCTCCTTGTTTAAATACTACACAAAGGAAAAAAAGGGGGTTGTGCCGTACTACATTTTTAGACTATATTAATTACTCAGCATTCCCTAGAAGAACAAAGAGGGAGAAGAAGGAAGTCAACACAATATCCATTTTGACACACACTAGGGCCTGTTTGAAGAAGACGGAGAGCAAAAGTGACAAATGCCATCATTTTGCCAACCCTGAGTAAATTTCAAATGACAGCTATGCCTTATTTTTCCTTGAGGCAAAATCTTTGAAAGAACAACTCGTGGAGCATAGACTAACAATGATGTTAAAATGTTTAGTCTGTAAACTCCTAGAAGATGGAGGAGCAAGGATTCTGCTGGTGTCCACATTTAGGAGCGGGAAATGTACAGTAAACGGGTAAGAACACACTTTTCAGCACCCAGGTGTCCACACCAGTGAAGCTAGACTGAATTTGAACTGCTTTAAAGTCCCATTCTTCCCCAAGTACATTGCTGAACTTTCCACAACAGAGGTATCTGTGAAATTACTGCTGGATGAATAACTTTACAGCTATACACTGTATATGACTTGGAGCCCTGCATTACTGATCATGAAAATGCGTCTCAGCTGCAGAACCAGCAAATCTTTGCACCAGCACCTCTCCTGAAGGATGCTGTAGGCATGAACAGGAAACGAAAGGGGAATGGCTTCTTAGGACAAATTACTTTTGCTCATCATCATTAAATGACAAGTAGTTATGAAAATAAAACTTCTGTTAAAGAATAAACAAAAAAATATTCCTTCAAAACATGGCAACTGGATCACATTGCTCTAAATCCCGATTAGCAAGCAGACGTGATATCATAAAGCTGAGACTTCGTTTGGGTGGAGGGTTCAGGGTGGGGAGAGAAGGGGAAAAAAAAAAAAAGAATAATTACAAATCAGAAGAGGTTTCTGTGAGAGATTTTAGGAACAAACTTTTTTATCAGGAAAGTACAAACCAAAGTGTCTTCTTCTCTGCTTGCTTTGTTTGTTTAGTGGTTGAGAAAAAACCTGGGCATATCAAGGAATGAAGAGAAAAAATGAACACCCCTCCTTCTCCATCACCTTTTGTACAGCTTGGCAGAATTTGTGAAAACACTGGAAAAAAAAATGGGTCTTAACTGCTTTGCTCAAAGTGAGGGAAGGTGGTTATTATTCCAGTGCCATCCATTTCCCTCCCTAGCTTCCAGGCATTTGGCCTGGAAAGAAAAAAGCAAGTCAAGAAACTCTACTTCTGCCTCCAAACTAATTGGATAACATCTGCATGCAGAAAAGTTAGAGGCTTAAGAAATGAGCCAGGTCCAAAACAATCCAACAGCACCTCGACTCTGGATTAGCTCATTATTTTCTTCTACACCAAGAGACTGATTTAATAATTTCCTCAGAGAAGTGACAAATAAGCGAAACTCTGTACTCCATGCTGCTGGTCCCATGAATACTCCAGACAGCACCACTGCCAAAAGGGGATGAACCCCTTCCCAGCACTGACGTGGAGCTTATGGATGCAGTCCCGGCAGTGCTCTCTCCTCCCCTCACCCCAGCACAAATGCCTGTGCAGCAACAGGGATTAAAATCAACTGGGAGAATTCTTTAGCCCAGTTTGCAAAGTAACTGGGGAAAAAAATAAATAAAAAAAGGCCTGTGCTGGCTCTAGGGCAAAAGGGAGAAAAGGATGGAAATGATGGTAGGTCCATGTAGTTGGCTGCTGTGCTAGTTTCAAACAACAGTGCAATTCCACTGTTACAGTACAGGATTGTGGGCAGCTGCTTTAATACATGCCAAAGGAGTCTAGCCCAAGCCTTCCACTGAGACCACGTACAACAAAAACTAGCAAGAGGGCTAGGTTAAAGGGGTGTCTAGTTAAATCTGAAGCAGAGACAAAATTTGACATGTCTCTAGCCTTGCAAGGTCTTCAGAACTTTAGGGGTTGCAGGTAGAAATCTTGAAACTTTTCCAGGGGATGCCTGATTTTAGAAGATGGTGCAAAACATGCCCTGTCTCTTTGGCTACAATGGAGATGAGAGGTTTGGAGGTGATGAGACAGGGAGGGAGAAGGGAAGGAAAACTCTCTGCTGCATAATTGAGGGCAAGGACTGGACGTGGCTTGCAGAGTAAGCAAAAGATAATTCACTTTTTTTTTCCCTTATTCAGTCTGGGGCCTGTATAGAACTCGGTTTTAGTCCTAACAATTTTTATTCTACCTAAGCATGTAGGAGGAATATTCCTTTCTCCTGCTGAAGGCTTTGGATCATGTTACATATCTCCAAATTCTGACCAGTACTTTTCAGAAGAGCTTTGGAAAAGTACATGCAAAGTACAACATAGGAGATGCAAAATAAATTAATACAGGCTTTTAGGCACACCTATAGTCTTCTTTTACAATTGGTATAATAAATAGAAGCGGTGACAAAAGGTTTCTCTGAGCAGAATTACTAAAAAAAGGGAAGCTTGCCTTCCCAAGTCCTTTCTGTGCTTGGGAAAATGAAAATCTGGAAGCAAGCCATCCGACTATTCAGTGAAAGGTGCCCTTCTTACGGATGTCTATTTTCACAAATAGTTGTTCTAACAGGCAATATTTACCATAAACTATTTTGATTTGCTTCCATTATGAAGAGATGGTTATAAGTTTACAAAGGTATACCTTAACATCCAACAGGCTGCTTGCACCAAGTGAATGGCATGGTATATATTTGGATTTATTTGTTACCCTAGCCAGGGGAAGGAAGAGAAGTTGCAGAAGAAGAAAAAGTGTTAAAAAAGAAAACGTTTTCTGTAAAAATTCACATTGAACTCCCCTTCTGCTTGCCAACTGAAATCAAATACAAAATGAAGGCATTTTAAAATATAATCGAGTAGTACTAGATTTAAGCAATATCAGCCTCCTATAAATAGCTGGAATTGCTACTCATGCCAGACCAAAACATTTACAACAGGGTCACCCCAAACTGTGACACACACATCACTGCCGATAGAGAAGCAGTGTCCAAATGAAAGCTATCCAAGCATCTCCTAAATGGTAAGATATAGAAAATGCCAACAGACGTGGAAAGTTGCGTTGATTCTCAGAGAGACTTGATTTGAAACATTAAAGAAAAACAAAACAGTCTTGGGAGATATTCAGAGTTATCTGCCAAGAACAGCCTTTTCCTGTAGGCAGGAGTTTCAACAAATTGTCATTTTTTTACCAAAACCCCGTATTTCCCTCCCAGTGTTACATATATGCCAGCAGTGTATTTATGCAGCCTCGTGTAAAAATTACTTTCTTTTTGTAAAGAAAAAAGTATTTTGTGAAACAGAATGCGGCGAGTAGCATAACTACCCATCATTTGCATGTTCAGTTTCATGACATTGTCTGCTTCAGGAGACAACCTCTGTTCTTCATCAGCTTTCAGATACATTTTTGACAGTTCATACTGGGATCAGAATTAAATTTATTACTACTGGCAAAATTGAAATCAGTAACAGACATAGTAACTACTTTTTTTCTCAAGTCTGCACTCCCACATCCATTAGCACTCACCAACTTCAAAGATCTTTGGATCTAGTACACTGGGAACAATCCTAGGTGCGAATCCACAAAACTCCTGATTTTTCATTGAAGCAAAAGTTGTTCAGTGACAATTCATCCAATCTTTAAAACAGATATTAACATGACTGAAAGCATAAAAATAACCACACAGGATTCTAGTCTGGTGCATGTTGCAGTTCATATGAGTTTCACCCAGCTGGAGGAAGTGGCTGGTTGAAGTCATAAGTGGTCTTACATACTTTTCAAATGCTAGTAGATGCAATGTAGTTTATGATACTCAAACACAGAAGAATATCTACATAATTATAAACATCCGTCAGTTTTATATTAGCAACACGCTTCTGCTGCTGCTTTTTCAAACCTCAGGAAGAAGCAGACATTCCTGGTGCTTGGGCTGCTATTTGACTTGGCAAAAACGGGGAAGATGAAGTTTTTCATGTTGCAGGATAGTTTACAAATGAACATGTTTTGATCAACAAGTGTAACCTATAAGTGAACTGTATCTACTTTGTAAAGTTGGTCTGCAGAGTAATAGCCTGCCTTTTACATCTGTTCTAATATTAGCCATGCTTATATTTCAATACATCATACTACATAGATTTTGGGCCATGAGTTGGTCCGGAAAGTACTTTTCAGTAGTAGGTTACTATGGCCCTACTTTAACAGAGTCTTGAGTTACCCTTTTTAGACTGGTTGAGGACTTCTTTACCCAGGACACTGCTGACACTGGTGTTTGAACACATGTTTGGAGGTGTATATGTGCAGTTTTCAATAGGGTGCATGAAGTATTTTCCACCTACTCCTACCACCTAAGATTTATAATCTTACTATAAACAAACATAACTCCCCAAAACCAACCAAGCAAAAAACCCCAAACAAACAAAAAAAGCATTCTGAAGCAACACTGAACAGAAGAAGAAAAGTAATCTCCTGCATGCTGACTTTATAAGGCCAGTTTATAAAGGAACTGCACATCTTAACTTACATAAAGTAATCTTTCACTGTGCAATGCCAGATTACATAGAAAGACTCCTTATCCTGTGAACATCTGAAAGCTTTCCAACAATAAAACATTTAAAGTTTAAGGGAAGCTTATAGGCTTGCTCTTATACAGAAACAAAGGCCTCCCTGTTAGTCTGAAACTACCCCTTTCTAGGTGAAGGTCCCAGATATCTGGCATATGATACGAAAAAGCATGGTCACCAACGGGCTGGAGGAAAGAGCTGGAGGAGACAGCTGAGGGCAGACAGAGGGAGCTCCCACCAAAATCAGCTCTTGCAACGAGTCCAGACACAACCCTGGACAACAGCAGAGGAGAACAAATCCAAACAGCAACACCATTAGAAGACTCATACCAAGACTAACCATTATGATTCTGGTGGTTTGTCCTCCCATGCAATAGTACCAAAACTTGGAAAGAAGACAGTGGCTACGGGACAGGCACCCTGCATTTTTTCATGTGAAAGTCACTGGATTTCTAAAACACTTACTTGAAAGATTCACGCACATGCAGGATGTACATACGGATAAAGAGGTCCCTCTCTAAAAAGGAGTCCATCAAACTCATCAAACTCATTGCTGTCTAAAACCACATCTTTCAAACTGTTGCCCTTTCTATTTTGGAGCAGAAAGAACTCAGATGCAAAGTCACTGCTGCAGTGGCAACAAGTCTTAGGAAACATGGGAGAAAAACACTAGGAAAATACAGAGGCTTCGCTCGAACTTTTTCTGCTCTTATAAAATGGAGCTATGAGGACAAAGAAACCCACAAACTGTGTTAAAGATCATAAGCTGAACTGTGACAGTGTTTTTTCTCTGACACTTCAATCTCCTCACACACTGGCTATATTGACTTATCTTTAACAGACATGCTGCTGTCAGCCAGTCCCCATGTCCTGTGGCTGTCGAAGCAGGCTGCTTGCTTTCCTTCACATTGGGATGCCTCCCTCCCACAGGCAGTTTAAGTCCCTTGATATTGCCAGCTCAGTATCAGTGATATTAGTACCTGTTCCCTCTCTCAACTTTCAAGCTGGATAAACTGAACAAAATCTTCATCCACAGCTCCTTTTCCAGGCATCAACTTGCTTCATAACATGGCAGGGAGCAGAAAGCACAAAGAAGGTGGGATCTGAAAACATGACACCATCTAACCACTCCTGCATGGGAAGAGCCAATATAGGTACAGTGTCTGGAAGTGGACAGAGAGGTAGCAGGGACCGATGCAATGAATCAGAGGATGCCAATAGCATTAAGAAACCCTTGGTGGGATAGCTGCTGGTTAGGGTGAGCAGGTGGAGCACAACATGGTAAGGGCACTGGTGACAGAAAGGCAATCATGATGGCTCTCATGGCCCATTCCTATATCCTGCCTTTTGAACTTGTTCCAGGAAGAACCCACAACCTGTGGCATCCCTGGCCATCTGCACTGCTGGGAAGAGAAGCAAGCGTGTGGCTCTGTGTGAGCTGAAAGCCAGCGTGTGTTCTGCACACCAGTCTCCCCACTGGAACTGCTTGTCCCTGTGTCAGGTGGCCGCTGGCAATCACGAGGGCTGAGCAATCCATAGGGGAAGCTATTAGCAAGCTCAACACAGAGGATGCACTCAGACTGAGAATGTTACTCACATGCGAGGAACATGTGATTGTAGCAACATACTTTAGTTCTCAAAATAGTAGAAAAAATTACTTCATTAATTGCCTTTCTCTTTGCACAAAAATGAGAAGTACTATGCCCCAAACAATTTTTAAAAGCTAAATGAATGGAGCCCATAGTCCTAAAACTAGACTGAACTCTCCAACCCTCTGAGCTGGCTCCTAGAGATGGTGATGGGCATCTCTGGAGCTGAGGGAGGGCATGAGCAGACAGTGAGACAGGGAGGTGGTGGTTAGAGCCAGCACTGCATCCCTCTCCTGCACCCACAGCCTGCACATCCTTACCTGCCCAATATTCCAGCGGCATCAGGGAAGCACTTCTATGGCCAGAAATAAGCCATAGAAACTCACATCATTCTGAAAGTTAAAAAAGACAGCAAGGAAGGAAAAGCATGCACAATGTAAGGTTTCAGAAGCTTCTGTTTTAATAATTGATTTTGCAGTGTCTCTCAAAGAAGAAAACATTTTTCTTCTGAAGATACAGGATAGGACCGAAGTACCTTTAGCAGAAACTGGATCCAAACAGTGCATTTACAAACCTTCTGGAGAAGCGGTAAAGGCCATTTAGAAGTGCAATTACATTGCAATACAAATGTAGGATTTTTATATACAAAAATTTGTTTTGTAAACAATTGTTAATGTAAACATTTCTCCCTGCCCTAAGACAGAATCTTACTTATGCAATAAATATTTTTGCACTTCGATCATGTGCAAGATTTTAATTAAGGGCATTATATCCATGACATACAATGAAAACGAACACATACATATAGAGTATATCTAGAATATATATGCTAATGTGGTAATAGTATAGTACTAGTACCCATAATGTCAGCCATTCACACTGTGCAAGATATAAAAAAATACACACATAGGAAGAAACAGTCTCAAGTGCTGGCAAATTTACTTCTAGGTCTCAAAGTTTTCAAGAACTCAGCACGCATCCTTTTAGGACAAATTGGGGGTGAAGAGGGAACTGTATTACTGAGGACTTCTTGTAGTTCAGTCAATACAGAAATTTAGCTAATTTTGAGTGTGTCAAATAATATTTATATCTTGTACATTTAATACACTCATGGATTGATCGTTCCATTTTGTGTACATTTGGTTTTCCTAACGACAGTAATTCCAAATTGTCAGAGTGAAAATAAAGAGTGGCACAGTCTGCGATTGCACCCCACAAGCTGGGGGGGTTGGAGGGCAGGCAAGGCGTGTCTTTGCAGAAGTTACTCCACCTACATGTCGTCACATTTCCTGATGTGAAATATTAAAGTGTTGAAAAGAGGATGAAATTGTGCAAGAGTGAGCTATTTGTAAACCTATCAAATGCATTTGTATCTCTATCAAAGAAAGCCTAGGAAGCGAAAAGTAAACAGTGTAAGAAAAGAATATAGCAACAGGATTAGAACACAAACAATGAGAATCCTGCACTGTAAACTAATAATTAACTATAACGAGCTGAAAATAAACTGTTTCCTTTTTGCCATGTTCACTTTCATCTTCTGAGAGGCAGGAAGGGGGAAGACAGGAGAAGGCAGCAGTTTCAGACTTGTGGAGTTTATCAAATCCCAGATCAGATGATTAGAGCAAAGCTAAAAAGAAAACATCCTCTCTCCCCACCTCCCTCCCTCCCCAGAAAGGAAGCACAGCCTTTAGGACCAATCTGAAGCATTTGTTTGCTGCTCTTTAAAGGATTACTCTGGAGAGCATTTTTCGTAAGCTGTTTTTATCTGTTTCTGGAAGTTTCAAAATAAACAAGAGTACTGGAAATAGACGAACAAAAAACTTGACATTATGGTTTATTTTTTTTTATAGTGAGACAAGTAAAGCAAATAAATAAGGTCCTTCCTTGTCACACAAGACAAAATGGAAGGGCATATTAAACTTTAAATCTGAGAAGTATCTTTGTCAAACATAGGAAAAAACACCAATGGGCTGAGAGTAGGGAAAAGTGGGGAATATAAAAAAAAAAGAGGGCTGTCCCTCATACTACTTCACTGATTATTTATTTACTTACTTTAATGATGAGATTTCATGTTGCCAGTTTCTATATTCAGGAAATAAATAAATGAATAAATAAATAAAAGGAACAACCACAAAAACTCACTGTATTTTGAGAGTTTACTTTCAAAAAAACCTCAACCAACCAACCCTGCCCTTGGCTTCCAAAAAAGGCTCTCCCATAGTGTGAAACAGGAAATTAAATGCTCAGGACAACAGAAGTACTAATGAAGTACTAGAAGCATGGATGAAAAGATCTTGCACTGACATAATGCTTTAGCCTCAAGCCTTTTATTCTTTCATGTTGCCCTTAAATACATCAGGTCTCCCCTTAGAAAGCAAGTGTCCCAGAGTGAACCAGAATAAACACAAGGTTCATGTAATTCCAGGATTGTGCTACATTAATATAAACCTCTTTGCAATGCAAAAGCCACACAAAAGCATTTATTTTGCTGAAATATTCTATGGATTTAAAATGTCATTACTATTCAGTATAACTCCCCTGCTTTTTTTTTTCTTTTGTTTTTCAAGATTAAGCAAATGTCTGATCAGTGGAACTAATGAAACTGGATTTCCAGCTCATTTGGACTCGTGATGCTAAATTTACAATGAGAGTCCCTCCCAGGCTGCATCCCGGTGCTCCTGGCTCTCCCATAGCCGCAGATGCCCAGTACCCAGTCACATTTACTGCACAAGCCCTGCTGCAGCCGCTGGCCAGCTGCTCTGGGGATGCCTGCAGCACCCTGTCCCTGCTGTCCCCCACATCCAGCCCATCTCCTTGCAGCAGCTAATGCAGCGGAGAAAGAACCAGGAAATTCAGTGCTGCCCCCAAAGGCCCCTCTCTGGCTGGACGCGGCCTGCAATGTTATAAAGAGAAGGACTGGCACACAAATACACCAAGTGAACAGCCTAACCCACACTTCCTCAGGAAACGAGGCTAAAAAATCTGGGTTTTCTCCTGCAATGTCCCCCTCCTGCACCCCCAACTATGCAGATGCAGCTTTGAAAAGAAAAAGAGTAGCACAGACATTAAGGCTTAAGGGCCTATATCCCCGAAAAGCGTCTGGATTTCTGTCTCAGACATGTTTCAGAAGTGTCATTGGTTTCCTCTTTAATATTGATGTTTTATTGCTGCACAAAGCCAGGCTCTGCTCAAAGAGCGATGTATTAATCTCACATCCTCCAAGACGATCCTTAACGGGGATATTCTGGTTTCTTGATATGCAGAGGCCTGCTGTTGGTATCAGCAGAAGATCAGCGTATGCTCAAGCACACAGCACACAAAGAAGGAAAAGTCAGCTCTCCCTATTAAAACAGAGCCACAGGACTAAAAGGGACCTTAAACGACCATCTAGGCAGCTTCCCTGCTCAAGGCAGGATCAACTACACTACTGTTATTCTTTTTATTAGGCCACCTGACCCAGCTGGGGAAAAACACATATGCTGTGGGGCTCAGAGTCCCTTCTGAGCCTGAAACATCATCCCTGTGTCACCCTGGTCCAGCCCTCAGACATGCCAGTTGGTCTGGTAAGAGATCCCTGCCTGCAAACCCTGCCTTCCTTGCATTGCCATGGTTACAATGCTGCTCTTACTATGCATCTTGAGCCTATTTTTAAAAGCCCGCAATGACAGAAGATGCTGGTTAAGGCCTTAATCTCAGTAAAGTCTAAAATTACTACAATGAGTGCTTACTACTTGTACAAGTGCTACACTCTGAAAGCAAAAGATGGGTGGTGAGCTGCTCTGCATTGCCTGCATCCCAGAAAAAAAAAAAAAAAAAAAAAAAAGGGAAAAGGAAAGAGTATTTTAAAGGAGAGACCTAAAGGACAGGAAAAAAGCAGTCCTGCCAACATTAATGGGGTAGGTTAGGTCAGCAGAAAGTCCATAACTACTTCTTAGAAACCGACTTGTGTGCACTGGAAGAGACAGGCATCACAGGTGGCTAGAGGAGAAAGATGCCCTCTTGTAGCTGGCTGACAGATGGGAAGGAGAGAAGGAGTGAGGGGCTTTGGTGATAAAGATAGGCACCTTGTGCTGAATGATGAAGAAATCAGGAGAGGAACATATAGGGGAAGTTACACTGTTAAAAATGAGGAAATGGGACAAATTCCTTTTGTAAAGACATTCCAAACAGATGGAATTTGAGGAGACCAGAGAAAAGGATGTTGCAATAATTTAAGACATCAATTGAGTGCTTAAATGTGAATTTCAACTGTGTGGTCTGGATTTCAACTGTGTGGTCTGGATAACACAGGGCATTTATTAAGAGACAGTACACAGGAAGAATCTGCTGATCGCAGAGTAAAGACAGAGAGAACTGAGAGATGGATGGATTTTGGCCTGGCTGAGGGACACTGGTGTTGTCCATGGCAACAGAGGCGTGAGATAGTGAAGAGCTGCAGGTGGAGGGAGGAAGGGATGTATCAATGGATATCTGTTTAGTCATGTTGAATGAGACTTGATGGCTTGGTATCTACAAAGAAGTGGAGAAACACTGATTGAGGTTCTCGGTTGGACAAGGGGAGAGAGTTTTATGTTCCAGTCTTAACAATCTCATATATCTCCATACCTATGACTCTGATGATTTTATATATATATATATATTTGTATAAATACATATTTGCCTACATACATGGAATAGCTCTGTCTGTAAGCAAATCAATCAGTGAGAAAGCTGTAGTCAGAGCAATAGGAGAAGAGAAAGAACAGAGTCCTGCACTCTGTGACAAAAAATGAAGTGGAAAAAAGCCTTTCTCCTTTCTTTTTCACAGCATGACTAGTAATAAAGCACATAGTTGCAAAATGCTTGCCTGTTAACCCGTTGAAAAGTTTAAGTAATCAGAAAAAAATTCAGCAATAGTCATTGTAAGCAGCACTGCATTGCACAGCTCAACAATTCCCTCCACATTCAAAGGGCAGGTGTCCCATGTACCCACACTGGCACACACCTCGCAGGATGTGCGAGCAGCTACTGGCCCTGTCAGCAGTGGCTTGCCTGCTACAACACCCCTCACAGTACCAGAGATGCGTATTTTGGTCCAGTGATGGATGTGTGTGTAGCCATGTGTCAAATGTGCCATCATGCTGAGTGCTGGAAACAAACAGCACTTTTGGAGCAGCGCATCTGGGTCACTGCCTGCTCTCGCTGTGCCTGCGAGGACTGCAGGGAAGAACAGCGGAGCAGGGAGAAGCAGACTGCAGGTTTGAGGAGCTGTGCTGGCAGGAATTATCTAGGCCACTTTTTGTAAACTGGATACTCTTGCCCTGGAACAACAAAAGTAGATTTTTGGTACTGTAAGGGTAAGTCTTTTGCATCCCTGTGTGATGAGGTGACACTGGTTTATTTTCTCCCTACTCTCAGTTTTGCAGGTGTAACCAGGATAATAAAAGCACATTCAACCTCCCTTCCCACCTCTAGTAAAAGAGACTAAATCACTGAGAAATAACACACAGAAAGCACTCACAGGCTCTGCTTTTTAGCGCTGTAACTAGTTTGGACTCGTGCATTTAGGAAATGTCACATTTGATTTTGACTTAGAATCAAGTTCACTCTGCCTCGCTGAAACACAAGACACACCATTCATGTGGTGCCTGGAGCGCAGCCTCCAGCTGCAGAATGTGGGTTACCAGAAGCAGGAGACATCTGAGAAGGCGCATTCAGAACAGCACGTGTGCCACTTCCAGCCACGAACGCATTTGATTATGAACTCTACAAAATGTGTGAATGGTACAGGCTGATGGTACAATCTCTGGAAGTACATATCCATAACAATCCTATAGAAAAAAAGAGGGATGCATGCCTGAGAGCCACAAAGAGACAAGACTTGCTTTTTTTCTTTTTGAGTTATGCAAACCAGCTAATTAATTTGCCCTCCAAAAACCATTTGCACAATCTGTGAGCCACTGCAAGGGCGAATTGTGAAGATTTCAACAGTAAACACCATCATCATCAGCTAATCAGTGGCAAATTGTCAACAGAATTTGGGACCACAACAGTCCCACAAAGCCACTGGCACTGGAGCTGGACAGTCTATGCAGAAATGCTACCTGCCACATCAACATGCCCTACTCATCACACACTGCAGTATTCACCTTGGATGAAAAACAGTCTATTCAGTCCGCTTCCTCTCCCCATGTTGCACACACGCACATCCACTGCTTACTCCACTTTTAACCCACCCATGCAGACACAGAGCTACGGCAAGTACTTTGAGGCACTTCATGCATGAGAGGGTATCAAGAAAGAGAATTGTATTTGACCTTGTCATACATGGCAGTGAAAACAGTAGTCTCCACAAGCAGACAGATGCATTTAAAAAAAGGACAAAGAGTAGGAGAGAGTATGCCTCCTCATAAACACATGTGTTTTATCAACTGCCTGAACACCAAAGCATTTCCCTTTTCCGGACAGACACCTCTGGATAGCATCTTTCAGTTCTGTTAAAATTTCAGCAGCTCACTGGCTTCCATTTCATGTGAAGGGGAGGAAGAGACATGGACTGAGCATCATCAAGTCAGATGCAGAAATGCATTTAAATGAAAACAGAAAATCTTCTCCCAAGGAGAGGACTTCCAGTACTAGGATTATGTAAAAGGAAGAAAATAAAAAGCTTCAGAGCGACAGATGTGTATCATACCGCTGGGACCATTTATGTCTGTAGAGTTTCTAGCAGCAACAGAAGACATTTTCCTCCTGAGCAAGTTCTTTCTCACTCTAGGATTCACAGTGGAGCAATTACAAGCTTCCTAAAAGCCCTGCAATGCTTTCAAGGCTTGCAGTAGCTACAGCTTCTGACCCAGACTGACTGCAAGCATTAGAGAGCAGAGCAGTAGAAAACATTGCAGCCTAGTTGAAGGTTTAAACACCGGTGAGCGTGGACTTCAGAGAGTCCTGCCCTACTTGCTTTAAAAATGTCCAGTGAAAAAAAGCTGTAACAGGCCTGTTTATGAAGGTTGACTCTGTCGCTCCACCAACAGAACAGTGTTGCCCTGCAAGTGTCAGGCTTACCTCTCATTTTGGCGGGGGGGGTGGGGGTGGTGGGGGGGGTGAAGTGGCACCATCAGCACGTACAAAGTACCAAGGGCATACAAAGTATTTTGTAGGCTTGGAACAAAACCCTGCTTGTAGGATTCACTTAGTGAAAGAATTTATATTAACAGAGCATGCTATTTATAGCAACTCTCCATAGAAATGAACTGTCTTTTGGTTCCTGTCCTCATGAAATGCAGCTTTCTAAGCAGAGAAACCCTCTCTTTAAAAGCATGGGTGAAGCAAGGCACGGAGAAAGGGAAGCTGCTCTCCAACATACACCCTGCTGGCTCCAGTTATACTGGAGATAAGGTCTTCCTGTGCTGTTGGCACAAAAGGGGACTCATGATTTGAACCCCAGCACAGTCACAGCCCCCTTCCCCAGCCCCCTTGGCTGGGCAGTCATGGTGAGAGAGTTGCCTGTGCCATGGCCTATTGCTCACAGCTCCGAGCTGTGCCCGTCCTTGCTGATGGACACACAGAATTGGGCAGGACTGCTCTTTCCCAGGCTCCTCATGCCTCACATGTTTAATTACAGGCTCTTAGGCAACATTAATCCAAGTATATCTAAGGAAGACTACAGTTCCTTGACACAGCACAGGGACAAATCACGAGGAAGGGATGCCAGTCTCTCTATGGCCAGCCCTTCAGAAGATCCCAAACCAGACCAAGTGCACGTATCTTCACATTTCATACATTCTCTGAAATAGAAATATACATACTTTAATTCTGATCACACACAGCCAGCCAGCTAGAAATTCACATTCCTGGATACACATCTCACCACGTTAGCAAAATCATCACACAAAATCTCACCTATTTGTTACAAATGACCCAGATCCACAGTCTGCTTACTATCCAAGCTTAATTAATTATTTCTGCAAGTTTGCGCAGACAAGGAGCTGAGCAAACTGCAGGCACATGACTGCACCCTCAGCAAGTTTGCCAGTGACACCAAGCTGTGTGCTGCAGTCAATGTGCTGGAAGGAAGGGATGCCTTGACAGGCTGGAGAGGTGGGACTGTGCAAACCTCATGAAGTTTAACAAGGCCAAGTGTAAGGTCCTGCACCTGCTTTGAAGCAATCCCAAGAGCAAATACAGGCTGGATGGAGAATGGATTGAGAGCAGCCCTGAGAAGGACTTGGAAGTGTTGGTGGATAAGAAGTTCAACATGACTCAGCAACGTGGCCTTGCAGCCTAGAAAGCCAAATGTGTCCTGGGCTGCATCAAAAGCAGCATGGCCAGCAGGTTGAGGGAGGTGATTCTCCCTCTCTACTCTGCTCTTGTGAGACCCCAGCTGGAGTACTGCATCCAGTTCTGGGGTCCCCAACATAAGCAGGATGTGGACCTGTTGGAGCAAGCCCAGAGGAGGGCCATGAAGATGATCAGGGGGCCTGGGGCACCTCTCCTATGACAACAGGCTGATAAAATTGGGTTTGTTCAGCCTGGAGAAGAGAAGGCTCCAGGGAGACCTTACATCAGCCTTCCAGTACCTAAATGGGACTACAAAAGAGATCAAGAGGGAGTTTCTACAAAGGCATGTAGTGATAGGATAAGGGGGAATGGCTTTAAACTGAAAGAGAGTGGGTTTATTAGGAGGAAATTCTTTATTCAGAGGGTGGTGCACTGGAACAGGTTGCCCAGAGAAGTTCTGGATGTCCCATCACATCAAGTGTTGAAGGTTAGGTTGGATTGGACTCTGAGCAACCTGGTCAAGTGGAAGATGCCCCTGTCTGTGACAGGGGGATTGGAAATAGATGATTTTACGGTCCCTTCCAACTCAAACCATTCTGTGATTCTGTGAAAACAAAAAGCTGTTTTGGAAAAAAAAGTAAGATGAAGCAGATTTGCTGTTTCTAAGTACAGAAAATGTAGATGAATAAATCAGAAACTAAAACACGCAGATGCAAACAAACCCCTAATTTCTTGTGTTTAAGTACTTCCACAAATAAGATGCAATTGATTCTCTACATCCATATTGGTAAAAGTTCTGCTGCTGGGGTTTTAGATCTCAAGATCAGCACCATCTGGCCAGTAAACTATAGCACGGTGTTCAGAGATTACAGTTTAGACTGACTTAGAAAAGAAGAAAAGAAAGGAAAAAAGTATTTTTGGTTTACAAAAAGTTTTTATATTTTGGCAAAAGCATTATTTCAGACTAAAATAATCTCACTTTTCCCAGCTGGGACCCTACATATCCTCACTGTCCCCAGTTCTTTCCAACAGAAAATACAGCACACAGGCTCTCACTGTATACTCTTGTCGCTAAATCTCATCCATCAACAGCTTTGCAATAAAATTCCCTCATAGTGGACTCCCTCATACTGCTTCTTTCCAGTGTCTCATGCTGACACTCTGTTGGTTTAAAAAAAAAGGCATATCTTAAATCTAATGACTGCACAATAATCCTAAATTAGACTAATGGGAACCCTGAGCTGAAAATAAAGCTCTAAAAGTTATAGGGTATACATATATTGGGAGACTTTATTAAACTATAAATCTGCTGATTACAATCTTATTTGGTAAAGACAGAATTATCTTAAGCCAATTTGTTGCCCAGCATAATAGCATTTGATGTCTACAATGAAAATTAGATTGTATCAGGCTAAGTTTGTTTATAATTTTAGATTAACAGAATTAGATACAGTAAAGTGTTCACATAGATGAAATATTGAAAGGCAATATGTTTTCCTTTCATTTTTGTGACATACTATTTGGTACTCTTCAAAACATAAGCAAGCATCTTGTTTCACAGTACTTGAAATACTGTTTAAAAAGAGAAAATTCTCCCTCTGTACTTTGCAAAGGGTTAGACTGAGCTGATACATGACATCACCTATTGTAAAGGTGTAGTTCCAAAACAAATTGGAGTGTTGATGAAAAAAACCCCAGAGCTATCCCTACCCCTTAGATGCAGGGGCTGTTCTGCTGCAGTTCTTCACTACCTCAGTTAACTGATTTGTCTGTTGGTTACACTGCACTGACTGCTGAGTCATGGAGACATGGGGGTTTAAAATCAATGCCTCCAAAATATTTTGGTTTAAATTATGAAAAGTACTGGGTGAGCCACATAGGAGAACGAGTGTGAGCAGGAGCTTCAGAGGTTGGCTGTGTCACTGCAGAAGACCTGTCTTGAACCACAGTCTGGAGGGGAAATTTTTACACCTTGCACTCAATAGAAGTAGAAAGGTACACACACCAAAATGTAAGTGGTATTTTCCTGTGCTGATAACACAGACTTGGAGTCCTTCACACTTACAGATCATTGATTCAGAGACTTTGCACCAACTTAATAACTGACAGCTAACCAAATCACAAACCCCTGTATGAAAAACGTCATGCAAGCCTCTACATGGCTTTTTCACCAGCCCCATCTCCCTTCACAGCACTGTCTGTGTGATACAGTTGTGTTCAGAACATCCCCAGCTCTTGGTCATGGTAGCATTCAGTCTCCCTCAAGAGGAAATGAATGACATTTGCTCTGCCTCAAGCCACAGCTTCTACATAAGGGCTGTTTGGGAGGATTGTGAGGAGATGAAATGATGTGGTGTGCAGCCAAAGCTGCTTTTAAGCTTTTGCTCTGCCTTACTCAGCCATTCCATAATGACTCAGTTTCTTTACAGCGGCTGGAAATCAACTGCAGAGTAAGAAAGTTTTCCTTTCAGCAACGGGTATTTTTAATTCTCTCTGTCCAGTGTCATGGGCAAGGATGCAAAGGAAAGTGAGGGGAGATCCCACTAGCTTCAGCTATTCAAAGGTCTCAACTGCCCTGTTACCCAAACCGTAAACAGCACTACTGATGCACTCCAAGAAACTATCCCCCAAGCCTCCTCTGAACAACAAAAATAACTACTGCCAGCACCAACCGCCATATGTCAAAACTCAGTGCTATTCTTGGAGCAGATGCAGGCTCAGGAATTTTTTATTTTTTTTTTTTCCTTAAAGCAAAGTAATTTTAAACCAGTCCAACCGACACATGTGATGTGTGTGATGGTCTTGGCAGCTGCTAATTTTCTAAATGATAATTACTAGCAGTTTATCAGTCCTAACAGTTTGAGACAGACAGTTTGACAGTGTTAACGGACGCTGCTGAAACAAAATGCAGTTCCCACGGGCTCTCTCGTGCACTTTTTCCTTCCTGCTGGTTGGAGAATTTCAAGTGCTCAGCTGTGATCTGGCAAATCCTTACCCTGGCCCTGCACTGCTCCTCAGAGCACCGCCAGCAGGGCTCCATTACATCTCCATAGCATATACCACTAAAAAAAAATAAATCATTTTTACAATGTATTAATTGTACACCCTCTGACACATGACAGCAAATAGCTCTAGCAAACAACTGCACCTCCATGAATACAAAGTTTGTTTGACCAAAGAGTAATTGGAGTTGCTTGGCACGGAAGAGGAATACAGGCTCCAGATGACACATCTTCCACAGACAGTCCTATCAGGTCTCCTGTACTTATTTGTATATACAAATCACAGCAAATAACCTTTTTTGAAGATCTGGATTCTTTTAAGCTTTCTTAAAATATTTCTGGGCAAACTGAAATATTAGCCTCTTCGGACTCTGAATGTCTGAATTGATCTACGAGCCCTTTTCACTCAGAAAGCCAATGAAGTGCCCTCACAGATGAACTTTGACAAGCTCTATTTTTTCCTCTAGCAGATGCAGAATTTTTATTAAACACACATTACATGAATATCAGCAAGGGAGAAAAAAAAAGATAGCTTTTATGCTTTTTTTTTTTCCTGGCAACTTGAAAACTAATCTTCCACATTGCACACTAATAAGCTCTAACTCTATATTTTAGACTTGGGTGAGTTCAGGTAGTTAAATCACAGGTACTAAATCTCTGGAATGGCAGAGTGCCATGCCCACTTTCCGCCAAACCTGCAGGGCTGCTGCTGTCTTTTGCTTTTGCTAAGCCCACTTCATGCCATTACGTGTTCACATGATGCAAACAGTCATCACCTACATGTAGTTTTCCCCACTTGCAGGTATTTATACCCTTTGTCTTGTAGAATTTCTAATGATAATATCTCTGGGCCAGTAATTGCAAAGTTTTGGCCACAGAGAAAAAAATGTGCTTTTTGTCCTCATTCTGCATTCAGAACTCACCATTGCCACTGACAGGGATTTTATGGAGTAGGATCTTCTCAGGGGCAGTCAGATGCTTTACACAAAAAGGATCAACACCACTAATGTGGAAGCTTTGCATTTGTCTGATCAGCCTTCCTGCCAACATCAATGGGAAAATTCCCACTCGCTTCTATAGGAGCAGGCACCTACGAACAGGGGGGGGAAAAGGAAAAACAAAAAAAAAGGAAAAAAAAAAAAGCACATACAGCTGCTCCATGCAGTCAGTAAAATGGAAGTTCCTTTTTGGGGAATAGCAGAATCCACCACAAAAGTTGTATTTCAAAAATCACAAGTATTCTCTCCTAACAAAGTACAACACTTTAGTGAAAATATAGTGCAGGTCTTTGGAAAGGTAAAAGGGACAAATAAACCATTTAACCTTTTTGTTTGAAAACCTCAGATAGGAACTGCAACCTTTCCTTTAACCTTAACACTGCCATAGTGGTCTGACTCCCAAGACAAAGCAGACTTCTGAAAGAGAAAGAAAAGGAGTCCAAAACCTTGAACAAAAACAAACTCTGAAATATATTGGAAATATGTTCTTCTCCAGATGATGCCCTTGATTCTCTCTCTGCCAGGGAGATGCTCTCCAGCTCTGAAGCCAGACAGTACCACCAGCAGGTCCATGCCCACATGGGGAATACCTCTTGCCCATTAGTACCCTTGCTCAGAGCATGGCTGATGTATGAGGTGAAAGCAGGACCTGTGGTCCCATGCACACCCCTGGGGCAGGTCCCCAGGCTCTCAGCAGAAACTGCAGAGAGGCAGCCCAGCCTCAGCCTCTTCTGCCCACCTGACAGCTCCCCTCGTCTTTAGACAGGAGAGACTCATTTTGCTGGAGGGTGCTTAGAAAAAGCAAGCAAAGAATCATCTTTGTCTGGTTACAAAAACCCAAACTGTGGGAGAGGAACTAAAGAGGATATACACTTGAAGGCAGGTTGCTAGTAGATCAAACATTCATCCCTCTGTAGAAACCTCAGAATAAATCTTAAGCAGTGGAGAAAGAGGTAGGGGTTAAAAACATACTTTCTTCTGCCCTACTAGTGTCAGAAGTAAGTACAGAAGGTAAAGGAAGTGTGTACATCGATGATGCTGCCCAGATACTGGAGGGAATTTCCAGGACAGTGAAGAAGGTCAGGAGTGGGTATGGGGAGGAAGTTAACTCCAGAAAAAAAGTCCCCACCAACACTCCTCCCTCACACAGTGACACAAGCAGCTTACCACTGGTAGTTTCTGTTCTATACTCTGCACAATGTTCCCCTGGTGGGGAGCAGGGCAGGAAGGGCACCACTGGCAGCAAGCGTGAAAACCAACAGGTCAAAAAGGTACATGTGTTCAGGTTCTGGAAACATGAAAGCTAGTCTCCTCTCTGGGAGATGTGCGGGGAGTTTCTACGGAGCCCCTCTGTTGCTACACACCTCACAGCCAAGACTCCAACAGCTTTATCTTAGGATACCTCCGTGCAACATGCCCTGATTGTAAGGCAGAACCTCACCCAGCAAGAAATATCCAGACTCTGGTCAGGCCATACAGGGAGACAGAGCCTCACATGCTTGTACAAGAGCTTTGACAAGCAGTTCTCTGAAGATGAACTTACAGCATCATCTGCTTCATGCCACCATTTTCTTCCAGGCAAGTACTTACTCCTGCTACAAAGCCACCACTTGCTTTTTCAGAGGAGTAAGTGGTTTATGAGGAGGGAGCAGCTGGAACATCCCTCTGGACTACATCCCTCTGGAGGGGTGAATGCCAGTGCAGGGTACAAGTGCAAACACGAGTGACCAGTGCTAGCAGTGGCACTCGACTCACTGCTCTGTGGAGGCAGTTGACTGCATGAGGCTTTGAGAGGAAGCCTGTGCTGCTCTGTGTGGAGGCGGGCTCTGGTTTCACTTTCTCTTCCATTCTTCAGGCTTCTGGGCAATGAGTAAGGACAATTTCACCTCAGGGTAGTAAAAAGCAGCCTAACAATTTTGTGGCTTCCCTTTAATTTGTGCACTCCTCTCTCATCTCTCTGCTTTTACATGGGAAGACGGTTTGCAGCTTTCTCAGCTGTGACAAACTGAAGATGAACGTGGCAACTGTTGTTAAAAGACTGAGGGACAAATCTCAAAAATGGTATTTAGGAAACTGGCTTTTAAATCTTATTCAATATAAGTTTAAATCCTTAAGGACCGCCTTGACCTTAGCTCTACAGCTTTAACAGGGTAGCCAACAGCGTTTTGAGTAATCACATGTTTCTTTAACTTTGTATTTTTACTTCCATGAAAGAGAATGTGGCAAAACAACTAGATCATGCTTCTTATTTAACTAGACAATGAGAAAGTCTGTGGTATGCACAAGCAACTGAACATGAAGGATTCAAAACATTTTGCATTAATATTTCTGAATGCAGTCTGCATTGGAAAAACCCATCCAGACAGTGGAACACAATTGCAAGCAGCCATTAGATTTATGCATGCATGCAAAACACAGAAGCTTTCCTTACTTGTAACCTGATTTACACGAGTGACCACACAACTCAGATTGTGAAACATCTGTGTTGGTCTGATTTCTCTTTCCCTTTGAGCTTATCTTCGTGCCTCTCTCTGTAGCTGTGATTAGTCATGTGTGCTTGGAAGAGGAAGATTACTTGGTTAGAGCAAGGTCAGTGGCTGCATTTATTTGTTTCTGTGGTCAATCTATATGTTCCTCAGTGCACCCAAAAATAGTATCCTCTGGGCCTCTCCGTGTTCAGCAGAGCATACAAATAAAAGTCAGGTCATACTTGAATAGGCTTCTGCAACCAGTGGGGATGGCAGCTAAACAACCTTCACCTATTCTGAGGTGGGGAATTTAAGTGCTAATGATTACACGAGCATGGTGCTGGAGACAGAAGAACTTCAAGTATCACTGAACTTTCACTAAGAAATTAAAAGAGTTTCCTTCCTTGCAACTGTGAAGACCTCAACAAACTGTTATGGACCAGCATTTCTTCATGAGAAAAAGGGAGCAGTGAGGAACAAAATTAATTCCCCTCTCAGAGAGGCTCTGTGGTATCTGAGATGCCTACTGCCAATTCCCCCAGCAGTGTGTTCCTAGCATAGTAAAGGGGGAGAATAACCCAGGACTCACCAAGGACACTAACAACTTCAGCAACACAGTGCTCTCTTACCTGTAATTTAATAAGTCGGACCACATATCTCATGAAAGAAAAGACCTTCCAGTGCCAAAAGCTTTACTGTACTGCTGTTTCATGGGGGATTTCTATTGACACCCAAATCCAATTGGAAGCACCTAAGCACCTCGCTGTTCCTAGCAGAAAAGTTTCCCCAAAAGAAAAATATTAAGTATCCAAAGAATCTCATAGTCCATATGTTTGTCCACCTCTCAAAACCAATGTTGGAAAAGGGCAAATAATTTGTGATTACACACGTGCTTCTCCTCCATTACATGAGATAACAAAAGCTCAAGGCTTCAGTCTGCAGAATCAAAAATACAACAACAACCCCAAAACTATTCAATCTATATATCTTGGGGAGACAGTACTTGCACAGTTGAAAATTGCAGGTCTAATGCTTCCTTGGAGCCTCAAATGGAAAGGCTCTGCATATCTCCTAGTCCTAACAAAATCCCACTTAAAAAGTAGGACTCTCCTCCGAGCTAGCAAAATATACTCACTCAGACTATGAGGCACTTCAAGGTCTATGCAAATAAGGAGTTGAACATTATAAAAAGACAGCTCTACAACCACACTTCTAAATGACAATTATTATTTTAACTTTTTAAAAAAGTGATTAGTTATCCCAGGCATACAACTTGGCATTTGAATGAGACTGGATTTTTCCAAGCAGTTTCCTCAAATAGCCTCAAGAAGCACAAGTCACTTTGTGACAGCACCACCTTTGGGTGCCCCATAAACAGAGATCAAAATCATAAGCATCCTCATTTCTTAGGAAGCCTTGTATGGGGAGAGGTAGATGGAGAAGATTGAAATCTTATACGCCCATCTGAACATCCCACGAGACACACATTTGTACAGTCAGAGTAAGAATCTAATTTCCTCTCAGATTAATTACACACTGTATGTGTCCCTAGCAGTGCCCAAGTTGGCAAACCTTGCAACACATATCTCAAGTATGGGACAGTGATCCAGGCTGCTAAGGCACTGCACACCAAACAGCCCTCTTCCTTCACACCTGAGCAGAGACTCTGATCAGCACTGCAAAAAGCACCAGTGTGCAGAAGGAAAGCCAGAAACACAAAGCAATTACCTCTTTTTCCTCAAGGTCACATGATTCTCAAGATAGCTACTATTATTGCACCATCAGTTATAAGCATAGGAGGTTACTGGCAGCTACCTCCCTTCACACTTACTAGTGAGAAATATTTCACAGAATCAGATAAGCTTTATTATTTATTCACTAGTTTCCTTTTACATTTTAAAAATCAGTAGGCAGTATTAACCCCTATCTGCAGATTTCTCTTCACACAGCCCTGCCTATAAACAGTCACCTTATTCTCTTCAGCAATTAAAAGATTTTCTTGTAGGAAATTAGGAAGCTGCTCTCATTTCCATCATCTCCTACTCTGCAGTCACTCCAGAAAAAGACGGATATATGATCAGTTCAGATATTGACCATGTGCCATGAGATCAGAGCTTTTATTCCAGTGCTTCCTCTTCAGCTCTACCCCTCCAAGTCCACCATGACACGCAGTTAACCATGACTTACTCAATAGTCAGTAGTAGAGCTGTGCATAGGACGGCAGCTCTACAGAAATGATCACAGAATCACAGAATACGCAGTCGGAAAGGACCCAAAAGGATCATGGAGTCCAACCTCTAGTCCTGCAGAGGACCATCCCCAAGATCGTACCATATGCCTGAGAGTATCATCCAAATGCTTCTTGAACTCTGTCAGGCTTGGTGCTATGACCACTTCTCTGGGGAGCCTGTTCTAGTGCCCAAACACCCTCTGGGGGAAGAACCTTTTTCTAATATTCAACCTAAACCTTCCCTGAGGCAACTTCAGACCATTCCCTTGGATTCTGTCACTGGTCACCAGAGAGAAGAGATCAGTGCCTGCCCCTCCTCTTCCCCTCATGAGGAAGTTGCAGACTGCAGTGAGGTCTCCCCTCAGTCTCCTCTTCTCCAGGCTGAACAGACCAAGTGCCCTCAGCCGCTCCTCATACGGCTTCTCCTCAAGGCCCTTCACCATCTTTATTGTCCTCCTTTGGACACTCTTTAATAGCTTAGTATCTTTCTTATATTGTGGTGCCCAAAACTGTACATAATATTCAAGGTGAGGCTGCCCCAGTGCAGAGCAGAGCGGGACAATCCTCTCCCTCGCCCAGCTGGCGATGCTTTGCCTGATGCCCCCCCAGGACTGGGTTGGCCCTCCTGGCTACCAGGGCACTGCTGATTCATATTCAGCTTGCCATTGACCAGGACCCCTAGGTCCCTTTCCATGGCACTGCTTTCCAGCATCTTATTCCCCAGACTGTACGTACATCCAGGGTTGCCCCGTCCCAGGTACAGAATCTGGCACTTTCCTGTGTTGAACTTCGTATGGTTGGTGATTGCCCACCTCTGATGTGCTTCTCATTTTCTTCAGCAAAATGAGTACCAGTGATTTCATTGGAACATTTGTTCACGGTTTGCATAGTGGACATTACAACATAAGTTGGCTTTAGGATTTTCTGCAGGAAATAAATAATCTGCCTGCATCTGAAATACTGCTACAGTTACGCCAATGGATAGCCCAGAGACAACTCCACAAGTGACACTGTGCGGGAAGGAGACAGTTAAGTGTTTGGAAGGGGTCACAAAGTGACACCTCACAGGAAGGAGCATCTTTAAGCATGAGTCAGTATTACCCAGAATTTTACTGTTACAACACACCAGTTGGATTTCACAGGGCAGAAGATCCTGATGGCAGCTTCAGCTTAAGTTAATATAGGCCCATGAAAAAACATGTTATCTAACACTTCTACTAAATTATGCGACGACACAGTATTATTGTCAGGCAGGGACAAGACCTTGGTTACAATAATATCTCTGTGTCCAGCATTTGTTAAGGATACTAATCAATCACGCATTCATCGGAAGTTGGTTAATTATTAATAGGCTCATGTAACACAATCTGCACTCAGTTATTTTCAAGATGGAAAATACATAAGGAATCTTCTCATAAATAAAGGTTTTGATGCCTCTTTTTTTTAACTTACTCTGATTATTGGATATTGACCTCTAAGTCCTTATGCAACTTTTATTGGACTTAATAGCAACGAAGTAAATGGAAAAGGGCGTTCAAGATTGCATGTTTCAAGGAATGAACATATTAGAATGTGTAGAATTGCCAATATTAGAGAAAAGAAGAGTGGCAAAGTTGGGCTAGCTTTATATTTGTTCCTTTTTCCTAGCTCCAAATGAGGGTAGGAAACAGGAGACTTCTTTGGCCACTAACTTCATGCAGGAATAAAAATGGAACACTACCTGGGGAAAAAAACCAATCAGTTGTATTTCTTTTGGATTATTTGGAAAGCACAAAATATGAGAAAAATGCTAATTCTTGATAAACATAAACAGTGTGACACTCAGCATTATAGAGAACTTTAGATAATCCCCTGCAGCCCATGGTGAAGACCGTGGTGAGGTAGGCTGGCCCCCTTCAGCCCATGGAGGACCACAGCATAGCAGAGATCCACTTGCAATCCCTGAAGGATCCAAAATCAAAGCAGGTGAAAACCCAGAGGAGGTTGTGACCTCATAGAAGCCCAGACTGGAATAGGTTTGCTGGCAGGACTTATGACCCCTATGGAGGACCCATGCTGGAGCAGCCTGTTCTGGATGACCGCACACTGTGGAAGGGACCCACACTGGAGCAATTAATGAAAAACTGCAGCCAATTGGAAGGACTCACGTTGGAGAAGCTCTAGGAGAACTGTCTCCTATGGAGGAAGCCCACACTAGAGTGAGGGAACACTGTGAGGACTACTCCCACTGAGGAGGAAGGAATAGCAAAGACGATGTGTGAAGAACTAACCACAGCCTTCATTCCCCATCCCCCTAAGCTGCTGGGAGGAGGAGGTAGAGAAAACTGGGAGTAAAGTTAAGCCCAGGGAGAAGAGAGGGGTGGGGGGAAGGGGTTTTAAGATCTAATTTTTATTTATCATTATTCTACTCTCCTTTGATTGGTAATAAATTAAATTAATTTTCCCCAAGTCAAGTCTGTTTTGTTTGTGATGGTAACTGGTGAGTGATCTCTCCCTGTCTTTATCTTGCCCCACGAATGTTTCACTATATTCTGTGTTCCCTGTCCAGCTGAGGAGGGGAGTGGCAGAGTGGCTTGGTGGGCACCAGGCATCCAGCCAGGATCAATGCACCACAGCTCCTCACTCATCAATAACATTAGATCTGCCAGAAAGAAGTATATAGCTGTGATTCTTCATGGTTTATCTATTTGAAAGAATCAGGTCTCTGAAGTATTGCTTGCATTGAAAAGACCTTCCTGACTTGGCAATCTGAGGTATTTGGAGACAGTGTCAGTAATTCAAATACACAAATCAGGCCATTTCCTTCTTTATACCAGCTGTCCAAGAGGTTTTGTGAAAGCGATATTTGCTTCTTCCCAAAACATCCAATAATACAGAGCAGGCATACAGAAATACAGATATTTTGTACAGGATGCAAACATGAAGGAACAGGAAGGGAAGAAGAGAAAAGCAGACAGATTTGAGATACAAGAGAGCTCTTCAAAGAAAGCTGGGTTTTATGGCATATAGGCTGAAGAAATTATCTCCTTTGGTTTGCATTAGAGCAGCACAGTAAGGCCTGACCTGAGATGATGTCCTTGTCAGTTTTCCTAGAGACCATGCAGATATTAAAAATAAGAACTAAAAAATCAGATGAATTCAGCAGGTGAAGAGTAGTTCTCAGGCCTCAGACACCGTGAATTCACAATCTCAATTCAGTCAGGATGAAGGCAGCACAGTCCTTCAATCTTTGGCTAGCATGAGAAAGGAGAGATGCAGAAGCAATATTCACATTCTCTGAGCCAAGATGAGGGGACTCAAGTGACTGCCTCAAGAGCAATGTTTTTGGGCTCCAGAGAAGTTACATCAGCCACCTCTGATGCAACTTAGGTCACCTTAGGTGATGTAACTTATTTATGGGCTCTTCAGTGAGATTAGAAATCATGGAGAGGAAGAAATAGACACATTTCACCCTAAAAATGGACAGAATTTGGAGGTTTCTTAGTGACAATAGCCTCACCATCACTTTGCCAAATTATCCAGAAAAGGAATTAAAAGCGTGAACATCAGAAGCACAGTTTCTGGAATTAGAAATCAACACCTGCCCAGTTCTCAGAGCCTAAAGTCTTAATTCAAACAACTTCAAGCAGAGTCTTTTCTGCATCTCTCCTAGGAGCCATTATAATTAAGTCAGTGACTACAAGAAAGCAGATGATGAAATCTTTATATATTATGTATGCACACACACAGGAATTTCTTGGAAATAAATATCAACTTTTGAACCAAATAAGTATGAGAAATTATGCTAAAAGATACAGAAAAGGTTGATCTCTACTGATGTAATTTCCATTCATTCTTGATCCATAAGCAATGAAGAGATATGTTTGATGAAAGAGTCGCTTTTGACAAAATTTTATTTCCTGTATTCTTCACTTGGATGTATAATGAGGCAACACCAAGGAGAAGCTGTGGCTGAAGGGAAGCACAAGCCCTACAGGT
>JAWWEW010000112.1:68066469-68101235 GCA_035583185.1 Anabacerthia variegaticeps | reverse complement strand
GTATTCTTCACTTGGATGTATAATGAGGCAACACCAAGGAGAAGCTGTGGCTGAAGGGAAGCACAAGCCCTACAGGTACTTCACGGTGCTGCATTTTCCTGCTAGACCAGGACCAGGCATGCCAGGCACAATAGGCAGCCAGGCTGGTCAGTCTTATCCCACTCCTGACACTAACCTTTTCCAAAGTGCTAATGAGGAAAAAAATACTCCCAGGGCAGTAGGTAATTTTTGTGTTTGCGCAAAGCTCTTCCTTTGGCCATCCAAGATGCTTATCAGGTTATTATTTAGCTTTTTAGGCTACATAAAATACTTTAGCATTCAAACTGATACACCTTCTCTGTATAGCTTTAGTTCAGTGTGTTGACAGAGTGAGAAGGTTCCTATTTGACAATCACTGCCTTGTCAAGCTGTCACACAAATCAAGCAGTGTAGCAAGAATGACTAATGAATAAATCTCAAAGAAAGGGATGTAAATGGATGTTTACAGATTTCCACATGGATATGGTCTATTATGAAGCTATAACTTCCTATCTATTGAGTGTTTACTAGAAAGGCTGAGTATTAAGATAAAGTCTTTTGTGGACAGGAAATGATCCAAGAAAAATTAAACAGATACAGCAATTCACCATCAAAATGGGAGGAAACACTTTAACTGCTAAATAACTAAAAGCTTACATGGAACTAGAATACTATTTAAAGTTAGGACTGAAGATTTCTCTTAGACATGCACTTCCTCAAGACCTTATGTGAAATTTTATCCAGCCCTCCTTTGCTTCATCAGATGGCTATAAATTGCAATGGTAGTTTAACAGATTAACAACCGTAGCATTAGATACATGTTTAATTAAACACCAAACCACATGATATGTATATTTTAAAAGTCTATTCAGTTTAAGCACGATTGATGAAATAGCCACAGATATATCTGCACTTCAAAATAAAAAAAAAAAATAAAAAAAGGCATTACACCCCATACATGAACAGAGAACTCACAGGAAATAATATGCAGTATTATTTCAAACCTAGGCTCACATCTAATAGTCAAAACACTGCTTAATTTCTTCCTGTAAAATTTCATGAAGTTGCTTTAATACAAACAGACAACACTGAGCTTGGGGAAGAAAGATACAAACCGTCAAGATTATATATTTAAAATTTCACTATCTGTTTTATGAATTACAACCTAATCTACTTTTTTTAACAGCAGAATATGTTATGCGTGTCAATTTTAATCTAAATTCCACAGCAAAGGCACTTCCCATCTGCAGCTGAGCTCGGTGCACACCCAAAGCTTCATTGGAAATGTGCTCTTCAGCAGGCAGCACTAGCACTGCACGTGTCGCCATGCACTGCAAACACAAGGAGCTGAGAACTATTCATGATAAAGAGAAACCAGCTCATGAAAAGGGGCTGAAAATGGTTCCATGCAGCCAGTGGCACTGTACTTTAAATAAGTACTCTGAATGAATACCACAGAAGGGCCTTTTTGCTAAAGAAATGTCACTGACAATGCCTGGTTCGAATCCCACTGATTAGGGTTTTTCCATTAACTTCAGCAAGTTCCCCATCAATCTCCAGATTTTTGTTATTAAAGTAGGATGGCAGACAATGTAGGCTCAGCTTATAGCCAAGGCTGGCAGATTATCACCCCGCACCAAATCATCACAGGGAGATTTACAGCCCTCAGTGCTGTGAAGGCAGCTCAGTGTAGGAGGGATTATCACTGCTTCTGAACCAGACACAGACTAGAGCAGGTGACACAGGAACACGTCCACGCAGGTTCTGAATGTCTCCAGACAAGGAGACTCCACGAACCTCCCTGGGCAGCCTGTTCCAGTGCTCTGCCACCTTCAGTGTAAAGTTCCTCCTCATGCTGAGGTGGAACTTGTGTTTTAGTTTATGGCCATTACATGTGAGGCAGCTGTTAATGGTGCTGCCTTGATTTTTGGCTCCTGTGGTGTGTTCATACAAGCACATATTCATCATATGTGCAAGCATCATGTAGGTCCTGTTACCGAAGAAGCATACATTTTGGCCAAATTACTAAACTGAAAAATAATTTAAAAATATGCTAGCAGAATTATTTTTCATTAACAATCATTTGACAGGGCATCAGAATTATTTTGAGGAAAGAAAAAAAAAGGAAAATGTTAATTCTCATTTCCATCCTTTCATCACTCCAGAGGTAAGTAGTGTTAAGTTTTTGGCTTCTTTACCACAACAAAGCTGAGATTCCTCTGTGTTTTCACCAAGATAAATTTCAGCTTGACACATTACCAAGGAATTAAATTTGTGCTATCTATTTATATTGAGAAAGGCAATTAAAAAAAATTCGGGTTTTGATTTTAGATTACTGACACTGCAAAACAGTGAAACAGTGAAACCTAAACAAAACCAAGTATCCAGTTACTTTTGGGTTATTTTAAAGTAAGCTCAGTCCTGAAGTTACACGACCAGCACGGTCAGAGACCAGCAAACAATGAGTGATTAGACCCTGAATCCACATATTGTAAATGATGATAGATACAAGTTTATCGAGGCGTTTCAAATGTCATGGCCATTTGAAACTGAACTGAACACACACACAATGGTAACTACAGTCTTCACCCAGATTAATCAGGAAACATTGTTTACTTTGAAGGAAGACAAGGGCTTCCTTCAAACTGACTCTCTGTCCTAAAATGCAGATCGCACTAACATGACTCCAAGGTAAGTGTTTAATACAAACTTCTGTGTAGATGGAAACCTAACCTGTGTAGCCCAAATCTCATGAACCCTTCGCCAGAAGTCCCAGGTTATGGTCCCAAATGCTATATAATAACTTGTGGCAGCTTGGAAACTCATGTTAGAAGGTGCATGTTGAGTGTTAGCTACCCACAAGCACACTTTTATTCTGAGTTATAACTGCAGGAGAGCACAGAGTTACCCAAGACAAAGGGCTGAGAATTTATACACCAGTTGCTGCTTAGAAACCCACAAGCTGTAAGCATACACCCCAACTAATCCCACATTTACTTGCTTTCTCTTAATGACTCGTTTCTCTTAAGTAGATAGCGCTCCCCACACTCATTTAATGGGTGCAATGCTGAATAAGGATCATGCTGAAACCTTTAAAAACCTTTTGCAAGCAATTTTTTTCTTCCATGCATGCACTGATGGCACATATCTTACGAGTTAATTTCCCAGTCGGAAGCGACGAAAAGGATGAAACTGCACTCGTTAGAATACACAGAAAGAAAGCAATAATCCAAAGCTCCATGCATGCTTATCTGAGAACTCTGAATTGCTCTTTAGCTCACTGGTCAAATTTAAAAAGAAAATTATATTGACTCATTAGTACTCAGATTCACAACCCAACGATTTAAAAGTACTTTAAAGGTTAAAAATAAGCTTCAAGACTCATACAAAAGATACTTAAACTAAAATGGGATACCAAAATAACAATTAAAAAAAATATAAAAATCCCAAAGGTTTTAATTAAACAGCTGAAGAGTTAATTTCTAGAATAAAATAGAAAATGAGCTGGAAACATTAATAAACATACGGCTAAATTAAAATTTACACGTCAACAACATAAAGGTAATCTCCAGTGCAGCTATCCCCTAAAATGAAACAAGTCAAATCCATCCACTAAAACACCTACTTATACGCAACATCTTCTGTACTTAAAAAAGTTATAAATGTTTATGCCACACAAAAATGGGGCAATCTAGGAGTCATTTAGGCAAAGGAAATGTCTCTAAAGTTGTGGCATTTCACATGCAAGCAGCAGCAGCAGCTTAGGCTGCAGAAGGTCAAGGCTGCATTCTCAGCCTTAGAGAGAAGACTAGAAAAGCAAACCAAAAACAGTGAACTATTAGAGGTCAGATTCAGTTACCAGAAATCCTCCCGGCTTGTGCAGTGAATTCTCATCAAGCCCCCAGAAGACATTATCGTGCCTCCATTGACTGGTGAAGAAGTGAACAGAATTTAAATTTAATTTGGCCAAATCTAGCTCTGATTAGTGCTGCTGAAACACAGACAATAAATGGCCAAATTGCTTCGGTAGCCAAGATGATTCTGGCTTTCTTATGGCTGCCAGTGACAGATGTAGTGAAAGCAAAGACCTTCAGCAAATACTTGAGTCTGGTGGAAAACACTGTTTTCCTTCCATCAAAACCACACAAATTTGGTCTGAAAAAATTCACTGGAGGAGGGACTGAAAAAGCTCATGCTGACACAGAAATGCTGACTGGGAGGAAAATTGAAAGCTGGGCTCCCCATTTCACTGCCCAACATCCTAATGTGAACTACTAGATAAAAGGAGCCAATTCTGACAAAGACGAAAACACTTGCTGGAGTTTTTCACTTTGTTTCCCAGGACTTCAGAGTCCTGAGGAATCTCAGAAAAATCCAGACTGATGAGACCGGTCTGATGAGTAAAGCCTTACAAGAAAATTAAGGGGCAGGCGTGAGGGAGCACTTTCTCCAACATCCAGCACCACACTAGATGACCACACCTCTTGTTCACTTTACAGACTAATCATCAGTGTTGCCCTACCATTTTCCCTCACAACTTCTGAGTTCCATCTCCTGCTACTGCAGGTTCCACCAGCAGTTTTCACCTTGCACAGAGTGAGGTGGGTCTCCTCTCTGCACCACAATACCAGTCCAAGCTCAGTACACTATATAGCCACAAATTTTGACTCCTCTGCCCAGCAGGCTTCACAAGAGTTAAGAGATTTAAAATTATTGACAGAAGAGAAGCAAGCAGCAGGGGCTCATTCACCCATCTGTTTTAACGTGGCTGCCTCAGCTTTACCCAGGGTTGTCACGTCAGAGGACCACAGGCTTTTTCCTCCTTTCCAGCTCGTCACACCCTCTGCAGAGGACGAAGAGAAGAAGCCTCTGCCTTGGCTCTGGCCACACATCTAAGCACCAGCTGAGCCAAGCCATAACCACTTGCCTCATTTTAACAGAGTGAAAATCAAAGAGCTAAGCCCAAGGCAAGAGCCTGACAGCACTGAGGAGTGCATCACTACAACCTCCCTAACAATCAGAAGTGTGTGAACACAGGCTTTATCCATGCACCACAAATACTAGAAAACTGAGTGAAGAAAAATTCTAAAATAAGCTGCCTGAGGCAACAGATATTGTAATAGCGTTTTCTGTATTATAAATCACAATGATACTTGTTTATAAAGTCTTCTGTTTCACAAGTTTGAAGTGGTAGCTTTACACATAATTTTCTTTCAGCAATTGAAAGTCTGGCAATTTTGACCTGATTTTGCTGTTTATGTGATGGCTGCAACACTGCATATCCTGATGAAAGGAAGCTCAGCTGAAGCCTATACTCTCATTTCTGCTTCTTACAGCTAATTCTGCAGCACTTCAGAGAGCTCCAAGACATCACTGTGTCTCTGCCCTATGAGACAAAGTACAGATACAGCTGCTCCTTGGGATTTCAAAAATAATTAAAGGCAAGAGACAACAAAGGAAGGATGGAAGAAAGAAAAATGTGACAGAAGCAACATGGGCCTCTCCACACAAATACATGCACATTCAAGTCTGTTAAAAGGTGTACCTTTTTCCATATTATACGTTTATGTTTTCTACAAGACTAATTTGATGGAATTTCCTCAGAGCACTTTTTTTCCAAGAGAACATTGTTGAAGTTCATTCATTTTGGTACAAATTTGCTACGTTTCAAAACCCGCCCAGAATTTAAAGTCTTCCTATGCTTTTTAAAAATTGTGGAAGAGATAATGTCTGATTAAATTTAAGTCAGCAACTGTGGCTTTGCTGAAAGCAGATTTATATTTGGCAGGATTAAGTTTACAACTACTGTTTTAGCTGTTCATGATTAGTGGCAGTTCAGAAGCTTCCCTAGTTATATTAAGGAAAATGCTACCAAACAAAAAACCAGCTGCAGCAAACCTAACAAAATAAAAAAGGAAGGGAATGCAGATTACTTCACCATAGGAGGAGCTGCCCTGACTTCCTGGAAGTCCAGAACCACCCTTAGTCCCTGTGCAGAAGAGGAAGAGGGCTCAGGTGGAGAGGTCACACCCTCCCTGCCCATTGCCGCTTTAACCATCCAGCCATGGCAGCAGATGGTTAGGAAGTGCCCTCGACCCGATACACACGAAACGGTAGGGGGAACAGTCACAGGCATGGAAATGAAGTCTCACACGGTCTGTTGTAGCTCCCTTGCCATGCCTTTCTGAACTCCATGGATAACATATGCACCTGATCAGGCCAAGGTTACTTCTTCCCCAGGGCCCTAGCTCTCTTCAAAGAGGTGACCTCCAGGACCTCTGCATGCTCCTTGTTACCCAGGCCCTGGTCTGCAGGCAGGCAATGGCACTTCAGACAACAGAACACTGAGAGGGAAACCCAAAACCAGTCCTCTTCCCCCCACAGCACACTTAGAAGACAAAACCTCTTCTTATGGGAATTACCTTTACGTCCCGTAAGGAAGCTGACAGAAGAATGACAAATGCTGGTCATCATCCCCCAGTCCCCTCCCTCAAAGCAGAAAGTTACTTCTCAAACATTCAAGTAATCACAAACAGAAAGCAACAATGGTAGTTAGGCTGGAGATGGAATAATTCCTGTACATATACCTACACTAATGATTAAATACATTAACATGTATTATTTATGGATGAAATGCATAACTTATCACCGCTACTGTCTAGAGCATTTGCAGTTTCCAAAGTGAGGGAAATGCTCATGAAGTGCAAGTACTTTGTCATTTTATCAACAGCTCTCAAACCTCCAAAAATACTTAACGACATCCAGAAAAATTACAGACCACAGCCATGTTTGCCTTGTGATTACTTGAAAGCTAAATAAATCTTGTCTTTGAAGTGGAAACTAGGTTTTTGAAGGGTTTACCAAGTTTATGGCCACAGATTTTATATATAACAGCACAGATTTAAAACTTACTATGTCCCAACCAGGGTAATTTTTGGAAACACCCTCCTTACTTCTTGGATGGGTTTACATTTGATTCAATCCCAGTAATTCTACAGCTCTCATTGTACTAAGAACTAGTCAGGAAAACAAAGAATATTGCAGAAATTTCCATTTATAGCTGGCCAGTCTGCAATTTAGTGGTCTTGCAACCAAGAGTGGGAGAAGTCATTTTCTTGTTTCATTATCATATGGCAGAAGCAATTAGAAACAGCCTAAAATTACATGAGTTCCCTTTTCCTGATTTCTTAGATACGTGTGTGTGTGTGGGTGCATATATATACACACATATATATTCATATATGAATATACAGATAACCCTCAAATCCCCACTCTGAAAAACTAACACTACATTTACATCTCCAGTCCCATCATGGCCATCAGAGACTTTAACTGCATTTATACTCTGTGGGTTTTTTGGGGAATATTACTTTAGGACCACAACAATCTTGAAAAAACACTGAGGCCCAGGTTAACATCCCCCGTAGAAAAGTCCATATGAAGAGACGGTGCTTGTCAACATCTGTCAGCTGCAGGACCATCTGGACAAGTCTGTTGCTTTGAAGTGAAGGTGAGCATCTCTGGATATTGCAGACCCTTAAGGGGCTCAAACTCAAGAAGAAAAAGAGGCATTATGGAAATTAAGCCACAGTAGAAGGAATAAGTTTTTCTGTACGTTAGTAGCCTGCAAGGTCATATTAGACAGAACTCTGAGCAACCAGATCTAGTTGATGATGCCCCTGCTCATTGCAGGGGGTGGTCTAGGTGACATTTAAAGGTCCCTTCCAACCCAAACTATTCTATGGTTCTATGAAAACCAGTGGGCCAGGAATGTAGGTCCATTTTTCCATACTTTGTTATACACAGAACAGTACCTAGCATTGCTGTAATGCTGGTAATGGTGCTAGAGAGGCTATTAAATGTATAAGATTTTATTACAGTCTAATTACAAAGGAGGAAAGAGAGGATTCATTGTCTCCTCCCTGTCTCCTGTGGTATTAAACACCTTTCCCAAAGCAACACAATCTGCTTAAGCCAAAACTAGCTACTGAATTTGTTGTGCCACAGATATGACATAGGTGTAGCAACTCTGGCTTTTGTTTAATAATGAGCAGGGGAAAAAATAATAATTAAAAAAATAAAACAAAAATTACAAAAAGAAAAAAAGAAAAAGGGCTGCGTGTGGTGATTCCATCAGAAAAGGAAGAAATGGCCCAAATTGAATTCTGGCAGGCAAATTTAAAAATCACAAATCGTAATGGAAAAAAGCGGTAATTTACTGTTGGGGGTACCTATAACTTCCCAACACATTGCTCTTCATTGCTTAGGAAACCTTTGCAACTCTGTAGACCTTTTGTGCTGAAGTTGTATGCACCAAGTTCAGGCTGAGAGTTCTGAGGAGCTGCAGCCAAAACAACCCAGCCACTTCCAAGAATGTAGCTGGGCAAAAAAAGGAATCTTTTATTCTGAGAACACAGAGCATTGAAACTTGTCCCAGTGTAAATTCTTTTCACTCCTCAACTTGTGAGTATTTGAACTTGGAACCCCAAGGCAGCTCTTCCACAGTGTTTTATCTGAGGGTTTGTATAAGTCAGGACAAATAAAAACATCATCCTGACTATTTTGCAAAACCTTCCCATTTAATATTAGACATGAGGGAAAGGATGGCCAGTCTGCTAAAATAAGGGACAGAATTAAGACTTCTCAGTCATTTGATAGGCACAAGTTTCAACAGTGCTTACTTGTACAAAAAGATGGTGTTGGGATGTTCGATGCTTTCATTTCACAGATGTAATTCAGTTCAACTGAACCCCACTGAGGACCCTTATCAGATGAAGGCTGAAGAGTTATTTACTTGAAGGAGATGAGATGATATTTAAACTTCTATAACAGTCCATGTAATTTTCTTGTGAAACTTTCCTTTCTAGCCATCAAGGACATGAAGTCTGTGTATAAAATATACTGTGTGCTACAGTGTCTTCCCTTCCATTCAAAAACGCCGATGCCCATTTAACACAAAGCAGAATTAAATAGCAATCTCGGTTTAGCATTAATGGGGACAGCAAATATAGCACCCTAAGATAGAGAGCCTATAACATACATAACTTATCTGTACAGAACAAGCTGGCAGAGCAGTTATGTCGTTAGCAAACCAGACTCAATATAAAAAGGATTTACTTGCATGCAAGAACATTTGCAGTCTCTATGCAGTTTTACTTTGAATAGATTTAACATTTAACTAGTTCAACCACATTAATCCTCGAGCTTCAGACTCCTAGAAAAGTATTTATCATTTTCCATTTAGAACTAAAAATGACATTTGTAGCAAGAAAAGGTGGAATTTCAAAGAACTGTATGCAAATTTTAAAACATCAGTATCTAAATAAATATGAAAACCTCCAAACTTTCTAAAAAAAAAAAAAAAAAAGATTTACAGCAAAGCTACACTTTTCTCATTTATATCAGAATGAGTTTTAAGCTTTAAAAGCCAGAACTTGGAGCAGCTTTTTCTCAGATAGTAAAGCCCATCACTTCTGAAGAGTCCCAATTGCAAAGTCTAAATTGCAGCAGTAATGATGAAATACTCCAGTCAGAAGGACCTTTAGATTGAAAATTTAAATGAGAAACCAACTCAGTGCAGTTACTGATAATGCAAGTTAATTAAGAGCATTTTTGAACATTTGTCCTATTTCTTCACTGTGATTTCCAGGTTTGCTAAAGAGTTTCCTATTGTGCTGCACATCACGCTCCAGGGTACAGCAATAGCTGCCCTTATGCAACTCCTTTATTTGATACTTTGAATTTTAAAGTTTATCTTGAGATAAAGGCATAGAGAAATGGATTAAAGGAAAGTATGTTTTACTGCCATTACTTTTCTTAATGGAGGACAGATGGGTGTTTGTACAGCTAAATCCATCTCTGGTTGTCTCCCATTCCCTGACGCTGCCCTCTCCCTTTGCTCCAGGCCAAAGCCTTCCAAAAAAACCCCCAAAATGCAAAAAAACCACTCCCTCCATATGTTAATCCAAAAAAGGAAAAAAACTATGAAGCAATTGAGAACAAACATGAGAGCCCTACACCAATACATCCCCCACTCCAAGCTAGCTAAAAATATGCAAGGTGTTTTGACATTTTACCATGTGTACATATGGACCAGCAGGCAGAGAGGTTGCCATGTTTTCCATCCTGAGTAACATGTAAAATGCCATGGCACCTGGCCTGCAGTTCTGGTTCAGGGAAGTATAACTTGCTCTTCACCTTGATATAACTTTGTCCCTCTCACAAAGGCAGACTTACACAACAGCTCCACAATCACTGTGACAGACAAAATTTTCTCAGAAGCCAAAGCCTCCTCTCCACTTCAGATAGATGCAAGAGATGACCCTGCCTTCTGTGGTGGGGTCTGATTTTTCAAAAATAGCTCATCTACTGGTTTGTGCAACTGAGTTTGTGAAACACTAAGTGTGTCTTCTATTAGCTTAATCAGATTCCCTGCCCCTATAGCCCACAACCCCAGAAAATCCAGGTTCTCTGTTCCCTAAAGAGCTGCTGTCTTGTGGCCAGCACGAGAAAGTAGACTGTCTCCTGTTCCCCAAGCAGAGAATCCTCATCCCTCTCCAGTAGGCAGCACTTCACCTGCCTGTCATTCTCTCCAATAACTTGTCTTGAACTCTCAACATCTTGAGCAAGTCTTATCTGAGTTCTGGGCCTCAACTTTGATATTCTTTCACTGTCTAAATCTCTTCCCCTCACACCCCAAGGTGTCTTTCACGTTCTTCTTTGTTTTCCTTCCCCCCCCCCCTTTCTTTTTGAATTTTACTCTCTCAGGCAGACGTCAGAAAAATCCCTTGTATAGCAACTTTTGCTCTCCTTACCACATTGAATTTGCATCTCCAATCTCGTATTTTCTCTCACCAATAGAGACTGCTGCTAACTCTCCTAAGCCCTCTTAATCAAGTGTATTTGTCACTGAACTTGCAAGTACAACATATGTGCTTGATAAAGCAAAGGTATGTCTAGGAATAAGTTGCAAAACAGATTTACCAATTAAACAAGACATTAACCTACGTCTCGCTTCCCTCTCCCCAGTTCAATTCCTGCCCAAGCCCTCGTATCCTCCTTCTGCCTGCAGCCACCTCCATGCCTGCTGGTCTGACCTGTTGCATCCTCAGCTTGATCCAGCATTTCTGTGTTTCAGCATCTTCACCTCTCTCTCACCAGCCTCATGCTCAGACTGGGATAATGCAAAAACCATTATGCCACTCTAGGAACAACTCAGCTTAAATAGAAAAGCCACATTCCAAGCATGCACAGTTTGAAATACCAAAATGCATATTACTGCATTTTATGATAACACAACCAAGCAGCTTTCTGGTCCATGAATTTACAGCAGCTCCAGTGTTTTTTTCTAAAAACTTCATTTGACTTCTTGGATTCAACCCACTCTCATTTATTACATAGTACTGCGGGGTTTCACTTATTTAAAGGCTATGTTTTTTGCTTTAGCTTCAACATTTGTGCTTTCTGTGCTCTCCTGTCCTGGCTGTACTTTCTATCTCCACCACCCCTGCCCTTGAACCTTTCCTCAACTCTTATTAAAAAAAAAAAAACCAAAACAAAAAAACCAACCAAAAAAACAAACTGACAAAAAAAAACTACAAAAAAACACAACGAAAAAAACAAAAAAAACCCACCCATACTCTCTTCCTCACCTCACCCACATTCCGACAGACACCCGCTCAAACTCCCAGGCTTGCTTGTGATCTGCTGCCTGCATATTCTGCTTGAGAGCCCTTCCAGGCAGCTCTGAACGCCCTACCTCCCTGTCACACACAACAGGGGACAAAAAAAACCCCAAACAAAATAGCCAGCCCACCTGGACACTGCTGCTCTTTCTCCTTTACCTTAGAATAGCAGCACTCCACCAGAGATATCATTTGCTTCAAAAAAATGGGCTGGCTACATCTATGCTCTCCCAGACAAGACTGGTCCACCCCAAACAGAGAAACTGGCTTTATTTCCAAACAAATAAATAGCCTCCACTGAGGATAGGAGGAAAGCAGTACAGAAAAGAAAATATTGCAAACACACCATTTCCAGTAAGTCTTTGCTCAGTGGATCTTAATTTCTTTGCTTCTTGCAAAGCCTATAATACCAACCCACTTAAATGTTATTTTATTTGCAAGAAACAGCACCTTCTTCCTCACCACCAATTTACTGACTTCAGCAGGTTCACAATCCCTTTACTGCCCACTTTATTAGCAAGCATAAAGGCTTTCACTCACTATTTGAGCTTTCCATGAGCTCTAAAGATCAGGAGATATACTCCTAAAATACAATTTGCTTGCAAGTAAGCAAATAAAGAATAAAGTGGAACCAGAACCTGCAAGTACTGGTTATTTAAAGGTTTGTGACTGGTGCTAAGATCCCTCACTTTGTGGATGAATACTACTTTTTTTCAAAGACTGAACAGCACAAGCAGCATCTCCCCAGACTGTTCCACTAACACTTTTTTCCTAAACACAAAGTAAGTCAATGTGGTTTTCACTCCATTTCGCTCCCTGACCTCTCCGAAAGAGCAGCAGTTGGACTCACCAACTAGCCAAGGTTGCAGCAGTTTTTGGGACTGGAAACTACATTGGTATTGCAGGCCAGTGGGTTAGAGGGCAAGAAAAAACATTTACAGATAAATTAAAATTCTTTTTTTATATCCTTCTGATCTTTAAGTGTTTGAAAATCATATAGACATGGCATTTCCTTCCCGTAGGCTTCGAGGGAGTTGTGCAAGCAATATTGTACTGAGACACAAGACTGAAGTCTGGGCTTCATCAAACTCCACAGGTGGAATGAAAGTGGTCTTAATAAAGCAATAGGTGGTAGGAAATTTCAGTTCTTAAAGAAGCAAAACCATCAATACCATGCACATCTAGCATCTTTCCACAGTGTTTTTATGACTCAGATGCTTTGGTCACACAGCAGTACAGTATGTACTATTGTAAGCTTGTTTAAAAGCACCTTTCCTGGACTCTGAGGTAAAAGGACTAGAGCCCTATTTCAGAAAAAAATTTTAATTGATTAATTTTTCCTTCATATACTGTTTTAACAGGTGAGAACCTCCAAAATTAATCACAAAATGAGTACTTCTCCATAAACACGTTCTACTGCCACGTAGTAAAATTTGTCAGCACAAAACACTAACAGTCTTAAATAAAATCAAGCAAAAAGACAAAATAAGACCAAAGGACTATATGGTCCATTTGGGAAATGCTTCCTGCAGCTGGAGCTAGAGAAGCTCCCCGCAGTGCTAACATCTGCATAAGCCAGAGGAAAATTCATTTTTCCCTCTCCCCTGAAAGAAACAGAAATGAAGGGAAAAGGAAATGGCAGACAGCAGATAATCTCTACTTTACACCGACAGACAAAATGGCTGTGGAAAAGATCACTGTCCTCTGGAGACCACAGGAAACCAGTCACAGGATGTGTCCCTTCCAGTTCAGTAACTCTGGCAGGTTGTGTCATGAAACACAAATCGATTTTTCTTAAAGTTACAACCACGGCAGCATCACATTTTGCAGACCCTCTCACTATTTGTATGTTAAAGAATAAGAATATAACCTTAAATAAATATTTTTATATTTAAGTCTAGAAGCAATGATACAAAATCTATTCGATATACATATAGCACTTCTGATCTGGTTTACTTTGCTTCATTAAGTACAAGGAAGAAAACCTCTCTAAGACACAACTGACATGGGGTTGGGGATTTTTTTCTGTTTAAAGAAGTGAAACCAAAATCGCAAATCTGTGTTCCATTAAAGGGCTTTCAGGTAACCTTTTCTCAGAGTGCACTATAAATGTTTACCCACTTCTCTCAAAATGTCATCAGCATCGTGTTGGGGACATGCAGTATGGGCACTGAACCAGCTTTTACTAATACAATAATGCTAACGGGCACGGGATGCGGTTGCATTTTTCTCTTTTCCTTAGACTCCTTGAAGTGTTTCATCAAGTGTCCAAATACTACTGACCAGGGGCTTTGGGGGATTTTCTTTTTTTTTATAATTCATAAGTAGCTTATACAAGCACATCAGGGATTATACGAATCAAGTGCCATTTTGTAGCTTTAAAAATATCTTTACTTCAAATAAAAGTCAATCGCCAAACAAGATCTCCTCGCCCCGGCCTCCTCTAACAATCCTCTCTCCTTTTTTTTTAAAAGACAAAGTGGTAGTAACAAAAAAACACCAAAACAACAACAAAAACAAAAACCCAACAACTTTCAATAACTCTATCTGATAGTTTATCAAACCTGCCATGTTCAATGTAAAAAGTAATTATAACACTGAAACTAGAAATTTCTTTAAAACACAGAGAACAACTTTTTGGTTCTGTTTATTTTTTTTCTGATTGACACACTGCTAGCTCTTCAACGATTGCTTTAAGGACTTCTGTTTCCTTCCACTCTGTCAGTAAAAGCAACAAAAAATTTCAGTTCACATTTAACAAAGGGTTCATTTACAGTCACCTCATTTAGCAGGTAGAAGTTGTATGTAGTTTCTTCCTTGCATGTCTCCTGGTCATCTTAAAAACTCACTTACTGGCACAAGTGCATTTCACAATATCACCCCACTCCAAGCTCTATAGAAATTTATACATATCCCTGAAGTCCCTTGCTGAGAGTCAGAAAAGGACAGTTTGTGCTTTGATGTGCAGGAAGCCCAGAGTTTTCAGAAGTGTTTTGCTTCTTGTTTTTAAACAAAAGACAGACTACGTTATAAAGTTAAGAGAAATTAACCTGAGAGCATTAGCTGTCAAATCAGATGAGGGAAGTGAGATCATAGGACTGGAGCCCTTCGCAGAAATGCATGGAAAGATGTGACGATGGTTAATTAAGATTGGGCTGATACGTGCCAAAAGTCAAGTTCTCAACTTCCCCTACATCTTTCAAATACAATTAGGTTTAAAATAAAACAGAACAGTGCTGACAGACACGAGATCACTTGTTTATGTTCTGACTCTACTTTGTATTACCTATAAAGGACAGTAAGGATTAATATATATTTCCATTAAGGAGCTGCTTCACATTCTTCAGAGTTCTTAGTATGGTACAGACTGAACTCCTTCCTATTAGTGTTTAATTTGGAAAAAGAAACAAAACCACTTTGGGTCACTCCAAACTAGAGCCAGATAATCAGCAAAACCGAAGCCAGAGTTGTAAGTTCCTCCAGGGTGCCAGGCTTCCTTGCAGTACGAGCCACGCTGTCCCTAACACACTGAGGTGCCTCAGAAAGCCGACCTGTGGTTCAGACCATTCCCCCCTCCCACACACACACACACACACACACGTGTACTACATCCTCCCACCCACAGGAACTGAGATATGAGGAGCCTGCAAACACCTACAGTCCCAACAGCACCAAATTTCCATTCTGCATTGTGTCTCTCTGGGTTCTCATTCTCACAAAGGCTGGCTTGTCTTTGCCACAAGCACGGCAGGCAAAGCAAATTAGTGAGTGTGGTTCACATGTGCTGACTTGCAACACCAGTTCGCAGAGAGACCTCTCCAGTTACTGAGTGTGCTGCTTCATACCTGAACAACACAGAGCTTCACGCCTCAGCGTTCGCTCTCCCCCATCTCACTGCAGGTATGTATTAAAAGACCAATTGCTTGTATTTGCATGACAAAAATATTAAGGTTATGTATGAAATTATGGACTGGTTGCTTGCATTTGCCTGCCCTCCCCCAGCCTGCCCATGACTTCACTGTGATGCAGTCTTTAATTACATGGTCACACAAAAAGTTTCCCATAAGAGTACAGTCTCCCCTTCGGTGCCTAAAATGGCTGGTGCTTATTCAATGTGGACATTTAATAACCTTTTTTTTTTTTTTTTTTGACATTCACTGTCATTTCACAGAATGCTCTTCCCAGCCTGCTCCAGAAACACAACCAGTTTACTCATGGGTCCCTCCATCACTTGGCACACAAGTCTTCCCTCACAAAGCATGCATTTTTTTTTTTTACAGCATCCTAGGACACCACAACTATTATTGGTACTTTATGACAAAGAGAAGATAAATTCAAAAGTGTTCTTTATTTAGGTGCCCAGTTTGAGACAACCAAGGCCTGACTATTCAGTACATCCACAGCGATGAGTCCACTGACCTCCTCTGCAGTTGCACGTACTTGACACTTCTCCAGCCACCCCACAGCCTACTAGCATGTCTACACAGCAAAGTAAGTCACTTCTCATAATGATGTGTGCTTAAGTGGAGTTTCTTTCCCAGATGCCTAGCAGATCCTTGCCTTTTCCTTCCTTTAAACTCCTCCACCTCTTCTACATGGCAGCTCCCAGCTCCTGCAACAGATGAAGCTGTGATTCTGCAGGAGCCAATCTCTCCTGTTACCATCTCAGTTTGCTCCACAGTGCACTCAAGGAAGCAGGTGTCAGATGAAAAGCCCAGGATCATATCATGCAACTAAAACTCAAACTGTAAGACACACACTAACGCCGCAAGCACTTGAGAACCCTTGACATCAGGGGAAAAAAAATCACGGAAATGTTCTTTGAAATGAGACTATTTTAAGATTGTTAAGAGCAAACCTTTCCCATCTCCTGAGAAATTCTCATCACATGAGTGCCTGTGATTAACCAACAGGCTGATGCACAGTCTCTTCTTTTTAAGCTCAGGGAGAAACTGGAAACTTCATGCTGTTTTTACTACTGTGCTAACCACAATTGAGGGGGAGGACAAAGGGGTGCAGACCACTTCATTTATCAACAGATTTCATGGGTTGTTGCTACCAGCAGAAAGAAAGAATCCAAACCCTCAAATCCTCAGTTCAATTACCTCCAGATTAAATCAACTGGACTCTGGAACCCACGACTTCTTGTCACCCTGCTTGAAAGCGTTTTCTCTGATGTGGCCTGTGCAGAGAGGCTAGAAGAATTGGTCAGCTGGATTAAAAAGGAGAGAGAATGGGAAGGGAGCATGTAAACAGCCTTGAAAGATGTAAGAAGACTTCTACAAAGAGGCAGTGCATTTTACTTGCATAAGAAACACAGGCAGGAACAGAAAAGCTTTCAGGACCTGTGCCCCTTTTGGTCCTCTGTTTCGCCAACTACACTGAAAATAACAGAGATGCTGATGATGGCTGGGTATTAGAAGCTCTCCCATAACTGAAGTGTAAAGAGAGCAGTTGGAGATGCTCTCCCCTTGAGCCCCCTGGAAAATTCAGTGATGACCTGTGTTCACTGTATCCTAACTTATACGTGAGGACTGGAATGATTTAAGACCTCTCCCCATTCTAAGTTTCTACAATTTACAACTTTGTATCACTCTCTGAAGCTGTTCTCAAAAAAGCAAGACTCATAAAACCTCACCTGGCATCCACCTGCTCTTATTTCAACATGCCTGTGTGCTTTGTGGTTTAGGACCTAGCCTGAGTCAATGCTAATTTAAATACATACATGTTATGTCAGTACTGAACACAGACACTGCAAAAAGCCATATGAGATACTTGGTAGAGATTATGGATAGGCACTCCTCCCACTTAGCACTCATTACTGAACATTGCAGATGTACACGCTCTAACAGCAGTCAGAAAGCTCTGGGCAAGTATTTGTAACTGAGCTGGCAATTAAAGACCATTCTTTGGCATACCTGTAACTTAAGAAAACCAATTTCCCTTGAAGAAGCAGCAGACTATTAGTAAAGAAGTACCGACAATACTTTAGGAGTGACACATCTCCAAACACTTCACTCTCCTCTATGAGGACTGTAGAAAGTTCATCTCGAAAATCAGCAGAGCTATTGCAACTGCAAGCGTCTAACTCTCTGAAAGAGCTGTGAAATGATCTGTGCTGGACATCTCTTAGCAGACCCCACAAACATATAATGCAGGGAAGGTAATGAAAACAAATTACTATGTGCATTATATTTTTCTTCTAGACACTTCTGCATAGCAGCTGAAGTGAAGATCACTGGGAAGAAAAGAAAGGATTGTGCAGGATGTGAGCAGCCACAGCTAAACCTTCCGGAGTTTAGGGTGGTGAGGATCCACACTATAAGTGTCTGCACCTCAGCCAGCCTACAACTGTCAGGATGCCTTTGCACTCTCATGTAAGCACAGGTACTCTAGTAACAGCAGTGTGGACAGATGGACAGACATCTACAGCCCCTTTTACCCTTGTCACCAAGAGCAGGGCCAACACCCCAGTCTGAGCAAGCTGCCTAGGCGTGAGCAGCCTGTGATTGGCAGACACATCCCTTCTGCTCTCCCACAGGCTTCTGTACTTAACAGGAGGGTAAAGCCAACACAAACCAAATAACTCAGTGTAACTATAAGTGTCCAACTCGGAGCTCTGTGCAGAAAAGCGCTACTTCATCATGAGTATGAGGGTGCAGTGTCCAGCAGAAGGATGAGCCCCACGACAATAATGACACATAAAAAGTCAAACCAAACCAAAACAAACAACACCCCCCAACTCTGTCAAATCTTGAATAAATGTATTAGAGCCCACATATGCACAGATAAATCCTTTTCACTGTATCAGTTTAATAAAAGATATCAGATTAAGCCAAGGTGGTGCGACTTGTTCACCTCTACTCAATGAGAGCTAATGGAGGATGCTTACCCACAAAAAATCAAGAGTAAGAGATGGTTAACAAAACTGACAAAACATTTGATGTTTAACAGGAAGTCTCAAGAAACATCAAGTTGCTCACTGCCCCAAAATCGCAGCAATACATTTCTTCCTCTCCCCTCACTCCTTCTTCCTTTTTTACCTCTAGTTGATGAATTTATCTTGAAGAAGTCCAGTAAAAGCAGAAGTGAAGAAAAAAAACAGCATGTAGACTGGTACTCTCACTGATATTGAAAATGTAGACCAAGTATGACAGGTCAGAGCCTGATACTCCCAGAGAAAAGGGGTGGCCACAGTCAAAACTTCTGCCCTAAAGCACAGAGTTATAAACCTCAGCCTACAAACAGAATTAAAAATTTTGTTTGCTCCCCTTTCTGCACTTTGCAGCCCCAAATTTCTCTTATACCAAGTAGTTTCCATAACTGTCACTGAAATCAGACCAGCAAGACCTTAATGGGATCAACCAGACTGTTCCTCGACTTCTGGAGAATGAAAGGGATACACAAGAAACATTACTTTGAGGACATTAAAAATCACTACTCCTAGGAAGAAGAGATTGAAAATTAGTTTTATATATTCTGCATATTACCTATGTGAATTGAAATACAGTAAGGCATTATTTCTGGTTACACATAAGTCAACCATTCTTCCAACAGACTTAAGGAGAAACATTACTCAGATGCAGTCAATTCATCTCACTAAAATGCCATGACTGGCTGGTAGAGCAAGTCTGGGAGTTTGCTGGCTATGCCCAGAAGGCAAACTGGCTATCAGGCTTTCAAATCCTCTATTAAGCACTGAGAGTTCAAGCAGCTTGGGTTACTTTTGCTCTATGAAAGCCTGATAAATAAGTCTACTGATAAAGATTCTGCATTAAAAAGTTTTTTTAAAAAATTGTTACTTCAGGTATCAAGTAGCTACAGCTTTGAACTTCCTAGAAATAAGTCACTGAATTTAAATACTAAGTTGTAATCAACTGGCCAACAAAGTTTTGTTTCCTGCTGGTTCATCCTCCTGTTCTCTGCCTTACTTCCTAGCCAATTGTATTGTTGAGCCTTCCCTTTCACCTACCTTTTTGTTCCATGTCTCCTGATACCCTAAAGAGATGTGAGAACAGCTACAGCTAGTCAAGCAAAACGTTCAGTTTTTTGACATCCACAAGCACTGAATTCAACAGTCCCCTCAGGAGGGTTAAAAACATAGTGTCTCCTCTGCATACCTGCCTCTTCTGAAAAATCAGTCATGAATATCATTCACAGTCATCTTCGAATTTACTCCAAGAGATCAAATGACTCCAAGTTTGAGGGACAAGTGAACAAACTGCTTAAGGCTTATGCCTACAAGATTTTTTTGTACAAAAATCCAAGCTTTTAACACTTATTTCTTTCCCATATTAAACCCCACACTGTACTCTTTAATACTTTTAAATTTTGCAAGATATGGTCAACTCTACTGTGTGATACCTCACATTACAGGGACAGCAGACTGCAGGTACAGTTTCAGAAAGCTGTAAAAGTGGCACAAATCTTCAAATATTCATTATGTAGACTCAAAGAATTTCTTATACTTTATATTATTAATCTTTGCTTGTTTGATAAATATTCCTCCTAAGAATGCAAATTTGTACAGAGAAAAAAATGAGGTGGTATTAAAAACTGAAGCAAAGGAATCCAACCCACAGGTGCTAACAAAGGTCTTAAAATCTATTTGGGGACTTCTGGCAACTCATCACAAATAAGCTCTCATAGGAATACCAAAATTAGGTTAGCAGTTTCTTGTGAACATAAGGTAAAGGAAAAAACCAAACCAACAAACAACAAAACTACTGCCAAGAAGGTTTATGCTGCTTTTTTTCAGGGTTCAGCCACTGCTAACTAATAAAAACCCAACATTCAGGTCTCTCTGTCTTTGAGTCAAAAAGGGGTCAGATGACTTCTTTAACATGTTCTTTCACTTCCCTAAAAAACAAAACCCAAAGAAAAATCTGTTCAAAACCAGTTTTCTTAAGTGCACCAGCAAAGGTAGTTTGCAAAATTACAATTTAAAGTTATTTGAGACCCTCCCAACCACTTTTTGTTTTACTACATTGTATTCCTTACTTGGTCTCATTAGCAAATGTGATAATCACTTTTAAGTTGTTAAAAGGTAATTCTTGGCACAAAACTGACACTTTGAAATTTCTACAACAAAGAACCAGAGGGAGTAAAGAGGCACCTTTAAACAGTAATATGTCAATACATGATGTACTTAGGGTCAAAACCCAAGGCACCACTTTTCAAGCAGTAAGCCACCACGTGGTTGTCAGAGAATAAAGTCACAAGATGATGAAAAAAAAAACTGACTCACATCTGTAACATAAAAGGACGGTTTCTGACATTTTTGATTCACACACATGTTGCACTCAGGCAGCCAGTGTGCTTGAATAGCCCAAGGTCAGCTACCCTGAAAGACATCTGCATCTTCAGGAGGGCACGATGGCTGGGGCAGAGGGGGTGAGGTGCAGGGAGTTGGTGAGCTTGTCTGTTTGGACAGCACCAGTAATGCTTTAACTAAAACAGAGAAGAGAAAATGGTTTTAAATTACCTATTCCTCCTAAACAGCAAACTGGAATGGCCTCAAGTGCCTCATACTGAGCCATATACCAGCTCTTACCCCTCCTTTTATAGAGGCCTTCTCTTTAATTTTTTTTTTTTTTTTTTGGCCAGAGACATTGAAAAGCTATATACAAAGAACTCAGCACATTGCTTAGAAACATCTGCCAGCATTAACATAAGAAAACAGAATATTTTTAGGAACAGCCTCTACTACACCCGTTTATGTATCAGCAATTTCAAAACAGCATACATCAGCCACAAATCACCTTTACCAAGTAGTCTTCCAGACAGGGCAATCAAAATATATATATTAAAAATACCTGAGTCACACTGGTGGAGCTGATCTCTAACACGATTTGAATGTCTTAGATTTAATTACAAGGTGTTGACAAGTACACACACATTTATTTCATAAGAAAAAGATAGCCACCTTTGAGACCTTCAGCAGCAGCTCCCACCAGACTACCTTGGACTTCAGTGGCCAAATGTAACATTTGTAGGTCCAAAGTCTGGCCCCTTCTTACTCTCATCCAAAACCACTGCAGTATTGAAACCTTTGAGGCTGGTCACACTTGCCTTCAGTCTTGCCACCATCCAAATTTACTCAGATGAGTGGTCAGGGTCAACATGCATAAGACTAAAGGTGGTGGCATTGTCTGGGGTAGGTACTGATCTACATTCAGTGCAGTTGCCTCATCTACCAAAGCTTCGACCAAATAATTCACGTCACACTCCTTGGAGAAAGGTATCTTTTGTGACTTCATCTGCTTGCTAACAATAACCTAAGTTTTGTCTTGCATAACTCATTTAAGCAAATACTAAGTATGAGCTGATACACAACCCCCTCATCTTCCCACTGAAACTATTTCACTCAAGCTGCCACCAAACACCAGAAAGCTTGTGAGCTTTTCACACAACTTAAATCAAAACTGGAACAAAAATTCTAAAGGTTTTCAGCTCTCACTCTCTCCCTATGCTGCACCAAGTGACCCTAGTTTCTGACTAAAATAAAAGCAAGTAAACAAAAGCATGCACCTTCCTGAGATGGTCAACCTCACCAGAGCCACGGTGAGAGCTGCTCATCAGCACTGCCAATAGTAGCGGGGGAAGGTCTGCGTCCCCAGGGGGTTGGAGGGGTGCATTAATTTCTATCAACTGGCAAAACTCCCCATTTCTAGATGTGATATAGTAATCAGACTCATAGTGTGCCTCTACTTTGATAGATCTCTTGCACACCATCCTTCTGCTATGCAACAATGCCTGGGGATCCTGAACCAGCTGTGTAACCCAGGGGTTGCTTCCATATCTGGAGGGGCTTCTTGTTTACCTCTGAACTGCAATCGACTTAGCCTACAGGGATAGCTGCACCAAGTGAAAAAATACAGCTAATTTTCTTGGGCGGGGCAAAAAAAAATAATCCATCTTTTTATTTTTTAATTGCCGTGAATATAAGCAGTTCAGCAGCATTATGATCAGAACACTGCGAGCACCCATTAGCTCAAGGATAAAAAGCTCGTTTGTGTTGGGAGGATTTGAGGCAAGGCAAGGAAGGTCAGCAGTGGAGAAGACCAGGTAAGCAAGCATGAAGACAGGATTGGTGTAAGCACAGTTATGGAAACAAAAAAGATGAAAGAGGGACCACTAAAACAGCCTCTGGCAGCCACAGCCAGTGCCACAGAGTGAGAACAAACACCCAAAGAAAAGTCACAGGAGGAAAACAGTGGTGGCAACAGCCTGAGTAGGAAGGGAGATGTTGAACAAGTTCCCTGGTGGGGATAAATACTGAAGGGGGAAAAAAAATAAGAAAAAAAAAGCAGCCTGACATTTCCCCTTCCTTGTCCACCTTCCTGTTACACCACGGGGCTGTTAAGGCTTGCATTTTCTTTGATAGAACAGATACCCTGGAGGTCCTCCAGGCGCAGCAACCACTGAGCCTGGCCACCTCCCTGACCACCAGTCAGTCAAGCAGCTGACGGCATGTACTCAACACCCCAGACACTTACTTTGCCCAGCTTTTTGTGAGCCAGAATTTCCTAAGCTAAATACTAATATTTTACACATTAAAGCAGGCATATGCATGTAGAAGATTTACACGTTTAGCTGCTCTGCCACAGTGGGGCATGAGGATGCCTGAGCCAAGTGCTGTGAGCCACACACTCCTAGAGGCAGCAACAATTGCAGGGTAAGCCCCATGTGCACAGGTTTGGTGATGGTTGTGGGTTTATCTTGTATTCCAATTATTCAGTGGGTTTTTTTCAGGGAAATATTAACTTAAGTACTTAAACCACTAATCATGAAATTTTCATTTTGTGTGTGCTTGGAAAAAAAAAAAATCAAATAGTGTAGGATGATTAAACATTTAAAAAGAACAGACGATAGCTAGTCACATGTACTTCAGCCACCTATAATAGCCCAACTCACAATGACAGAGTCTCGGAAATCCAGTGGTGAAGAAACACCTTCTGGCTATAAAATTTTAAGCACAAGTTTTTGTCCCACAGCTCCTGTGAGGCTCACCTGGTTGACACACATGTTATTTCAATCTTCATATTTGCTACCAAACATTAACTTTAAAGTGGGTAACTAAGCTAATAGCTAAAGTACTGCCAGGAAAACAGACAGAATACACACAATGCATCTCTTTGCATATGCTGTTTACTATGCATTTTCTTCACTGTTTTACCAAAACCTGATAAAATCTTAGTGCTTCAGGTTATATTGTTGTATGAAGTATGAAAGTCCGGTGCAAAAATTCACTAGAGGGAAATGGTTTCCACCAGCTCCAGTTTGAGGGAAAATAAGACAACTGACAGCAACTGAAGCTCTGGCACAAAATAAGCAATTTAATTAGCTGACAGGTGGATGGAAGTAATTATTCCTCTCTATGCAGCATTTGTGAGACCACATCTGGAGTACTCGCTCTGGTTTGGGAAGTCCTGGGAAAAGAAAGACTGACATACTGGAGTGAGTCCAGTGGATGGCTACCAAGATACTGCAACATTTGACGTATGAAGGGGAGACTGAGAACTGTGTTTGTTCAGTATGTCCTGGGAGATACTCAAAACCTGTAGGGATGAGGCCCTGACTTTGAAGTTATCCTTATTCTATTTTCTTCAAACCTAGAGCTCACTGCAGAGAAGTTAGAAAGACTATTAAAAGGTAGTTTAATGGAAGAACTATTAAAAAGTACTTTTGGAAGAAATCTTTTACCTCTAGAGAAAGATCAATTACAGAAAATTAATTTTTACAATATGATTGGGGGAAAAAAAAGTAGGCCATCATTCCTTCAAACAACATCACGAGTTTCTCCCCTCCCAACACTCTTATGTAAAGCATGATGCTAAAGATTTCAAAGCTACATAATTGTCACAATTTACAAAGGTTTAGCAAGTTCCCATACCAACAATCATAAAGTACATCTACATGACGTGGTTTGACTACCATTTTCAAGATGTTTTCTCAGAAATTATAACTCACAGCGGCAACATATTGCTGATTATGGAACAAATTCTTATCACAGTCTGGGATGACTATATTATCGACAAACACACATTTTATTTCCCTTGCAGAGTTGCTCACACCTGCATTTTCTTAAGATCTGTGATATTTCACTTTTGGAAGAGACTATCAGCAATGGTCCAGTGACATTAAGGAATCTAAAGAAATGTATTACAACTTCAAAATTAAACTTGAGACAGCAGTCCCCTGAGCCAATTTACTTTGGTAAAATCTCACTCATCAAGAAGTACTCTCCAGTTCTCATGGTGATATAATTTGAATGCATCATGCTTTAAAAGAGGAAAATGGAAAATAAAGATTGCATACTATTGTAGCACCATGTCTTTAAAGCTTGTGGGTAGCTGTTATAGATGAAGCTCCTAAGAAACATAACTACTCTTCTTTAGTGGGGCAGATAATGTAAAAAAAAAAAAATAGTATTTCTTTTAAGTTTAGTAACAACTTTTAAAAAAGCTAGTTTGAGTACTCTTTTGTGCTATGAAAACAAACATTCATCTAGTTAATCCACTCTTTCTGATCACTGCTCTCATGCGTCTTCTTCTTTGTGTCAAAAGGTAACAGCCTCTACAGCACCACACATTGCCACACAGATACACTCACAGGAACCATGAACACATCATGGTGGTCCTGGAAGCAGTGCAGGCACATTAGCACAGTGCTCCTCCTGGGATGCTGGGGCTGTCCTGGCTGTCACACATGAGCTTCTCTGCCCACCTTGGCACAGTGCTGTGCAGACGTGCCCCAAGTCTGAGACTTGTTCTAGCCAAGGAAGTAAAACCAAAGCAATGCTGTCATTGCTTTCAGGCCTAGATTATTCTCATCACAGTCCTGCTGTGCCACACTAGCTCTAAGAGGATGACAGCTATCTTCTGCAAGACACAAACTTACGTGGCAAATCATGGAGGAGTTGACCACAAAAGCAAGATTTGGCTGACTCATTTAACACCTACATCTATACAGTCAGCTTCATAAAGACCTAACCCCATTTTACATAGGGAAGAAACAACACATAAAACTGCCCCAAACAATGTAAATTCACAAGTTTGAATTATGACTTGCTGAAAATGTAGCAAGAGCAGAGACAATATCATCTTACTCTTAAAGAAGTCACTGAATCACAGTGATGGCCAGAGGAAGCTCATGATTTTAGAAAAGTCTGTGAACAAAATAAGCTTTTTAATCTTTTACAGGACCAGTAGCAAATTGTCCTGAATGTCGAGTCATCAAGTAGTGCAAACTGATGCTCTTGCCATCCTGCCTGTGATGACTGAGGAGGAAGAGAGACACAGTCTTCCCTGAGTACTTTATCTGCAGCCCTATTTGTTCCTTTTTGGCAGCTCCACTTGAACATTAGGACAAGGAGTTCTGCAGTTTTTAAGCATGTCAGTAATGCTGCCCTAAGCAAGAAAGACAGTCAATGCTTGTCTTTTACCTCCCCTGATGCACAAAAGTTCACTTTCGACCTTCAGATGTAAGGGATGTTTCTTCCACAAGGTCACAACATTTAATGGCTCTCTTCTCAGCCAAATCTTTGGGTTCATTACTTTTCCTACAAAAGGGAAACTCCTAGCAAAGTGGTCAAAAAAACCCTGAAGCCAGCATTATGTTTGGGTTTTTTGAGAGCATACAGCCTGCTATACTGAATGTCAAATCTGGTTCTTCAGCTTGTCAGCTCCCATACACTGACCTTATCCCAGTTGTAGGCTCATGGACTTAAAAAGTTTTTCAACAGCGATTACAGAGAAAAAGATAGTTGCATTAAACACCTTTTTTTCCCCCTTAAAAGATGGTTTGTCTCAGCTTTTTTGAGTAAAATAGAAAAGAGATTAAAAATAAAAATAAAATAAAAATCCAGTTACTATTCCTCCTCCCCTGTCCCAAGTATGAGGTCTTATGAATATGAAAATCACTGACCCTTCAAAGATACGTGGAGAACCTAGTATATAGAACAAAAGGCCTGCACATTCAGCTAAAGACTGTAAATTAAAATTACGAATGACCTCAAACACTGTGCTGTTCAACAGATTAACTTTAAATAGTTTTATTCCCTCTTGAAGAGAGAAACCATCAAAACATTATTAAATAATTTGGAAATGGGACTGAGAGTGTCTCTTGCAGAAATCACCAATTCAAATGCTGCCCACAGTGATAACATTCAGAAATTTCATAATCTATTTGCTACATCACAATAGACAAAAGACAAATCCCAGAAGGAAATTTAGGAGTTTTCAGTTACTTCCCAGGGAGGCAGACAGGCCACAGAACTGACATTTTTTCTGGTCTTTAAACAAGAGTCTTACTGAATGCGGGCTCCTCCTTTGTAATCTTATTCAGACCTGCAGTTTTTAAACTTTATTAGCATACAGAGACAGCATGCAAGAGGACCTGTTCACAGAGAGGTCTAAAACCACACAAAAGGTCATTAACTTCACCATAATAAAACCCCTCCAACGTTAAATTCACCACTGAGAAGAAACACTGAGCATTTACATGTAGTTTAAGACAAGAAATAGTCTAGTTGCCTAGTCAGACAATGGAGGTTTTCATTCTGAGCCTTAGATATGCCTTTTTTTTTTCCTGGAAAAAATATATCATAGCTTCCTGGTGAGGGGCTGTCCACAAATAAAAATACAGTCCCAGGAACACACAAATACCCTTTCTTTTAAGGGTTTGAGAGCTGCTTTTGCTTACATCTGCTCTCCTCCCCCACCCCCCCGGTGAAAGCAGCTAGCTGTAGGACACAATCATTGCCATCTTCCAAACAGGGGTATCAGCTGGTCTTATGGTAAATCCTAAAAAATGACCAGGCATGGGATTAAGTTGTGCCAGAAGAAGGAAGACTACTTCTGTAGAGAAGTGACATAAATCCAGAAATTAGAAAGTAACAGACAAGCTCCTGCTGTATTTTTTTTTTTGCACAATTAACACAGCCATCAAAGTCCCAGGATGCTGGTTGATACAGAGATAGCTAGAGCCCTCATTAACATAGTCGTGAAGTTTGTACAAGCTAGAAAGAGAGGAAAAGAGTCTGTGGGCACTCCTATTGTCACTTCACTGTCAGCCCACAACTGACACGAGGCCATTCACCAATGTCACTGCTAATCTCAGCTCCAGCTACATGCCCAGCACTTTTATCTTCCAGCATGATGCTGTGACACAGCATGCTGTGGTGGCTTCTGGCTAGGAAAACTGCTGAACTAACCAGCAACAAGTCTTTCCAATTATTTTGGGCAAGAGCATCAGCTTCAACGATAAGCCCCAGAGAAATTCTCTGGTATAAAGGTCAGTCAGGCACAAAAGGGAAAAAACCAACATATTTGGTAAAAAAAAAAAAAAAAAAAAAAAAAAGAAAGAAAAAAGAAAATTCCACAACTATCTGTACATTGTTATCAGAAGCCAAGATAGGAAATACATGATATTCCAAAGTCATGCCAGGAAAACCTTCCTAGCTGTATTTTTTGTAAGTGGTGCAGCTGCAAGTCAAAGATCAATGTTATGCAAAGTGCTCTTTCACACACAGGTTGTTAAAAAACAAGAGAGGTTGAAAGGTCTCTATTTATACAATAAAAAGCCTTCAAATAAGTGTTAAAATTTATTTGTTTGAAAAAACCCACCAAACACCCGAACAAGCAGAATAATAGAAATTGTAAGAAAAAGGATGCTAGGAACCACCAGATAGGTCATTAGAGAACTCTCATAGAACAGAAAAGTTTTTTAAAAAGAAAAACATACCCTGAAGGAGTATTTAATACTAATCTTCATTTTCACAGCCTGTTTAACTTCTCTATATAGCTTCAGATAGCAAACTGAGACCTGACATGAATATCTGGCAATAGTATTTCCACCTTGGACTACACCAAAAAGGCTTGAGAACTATTTTGGTCAAATCTGTTAACATGGGAAAACAAAAGCCAAGAGGAAAAGGACAATTTCAAACAGAGAAGATACTTCATCCAAGCCAAGCCAATCATTTGAGGTTTCCTCCTTACTCCTCCCAAAATCACAAAAACAAGAGCTATTTTCATGCTCAAGTGGTGCCAAACACTTCTTTTCTGTTAAAGCAAGTGTCCACACATGCACACAGGCAGCTTCCTCTGCCTGCTTCAGCCAGCTCTTCCCTTGGTCTGTTCAATGTCCCTCCACTCCAGGAACTTCTCCACTTCTTCATATGTTGTGCAGGTGCCATTACCGTAATTTTCAGCTTCAAAACACTGTCCAAACTCACCACTGCAAGCAACATCACTTTGGTGGATAAAACAACATTTTTAAAGCATTTCTGGAAGCTTCAGTACTGATGGTACATTTTGTCTGAAAGGTAAGGTCTCAATTTCATGTTAAAAAACACCCTTACACAGCCAAACTTTTAGATGTTTGTCTGTCTTTTAGAGCTCTCAGAGCCTTTGCAAGGCAGCATCGAGGATGTGCAGAACCCCCCCCATAGGCCACCCCAAGATCTGTGAAGCAAAGTGTGCTCTGTGAGGTAAAGTCTTTGTTCAGGGCTGGTTGATGATGGTGGCTTTGTTTGGGGGGACAGCCCAGTAACTGCTTTCACAGCACAGCATTCGATACTATGAAAAGTGTCTCTGGCTCCTCTGAGGAGCTCTTTGTACTTTAAAGCACTGAGCACATCACTCACAGCCGCTTCTCAACATCCCTCCTTTCTGGTTGTAGCCACAGGGTAACTAAAGCAGGAAGGAACACAGAATTTCCCAAGGCTAGAAAAGGCACCCAATCATTGCTGCCTCCTAAACCCCCACCAAAATACAGTAAAATAAATAAGCACAGGGGGGTGATCTCCATTCTCACCAAAACATTCTCACATTGCAGCTGCCCTGTATAGCTCGTCATATTAAACCATATCTCAATGTCACGGAGACCAACTAACTTGCAGTAAGAACTTAGGTTTCTAGCTTAATCAAGGACTTAGTGCTCAGAGATACTCTAGAAAATTATAGTGCGGAACAAGTAACTTTCAGAAGTGCAGGACTTCCCTGAATCAGGAGAAGCTGAGCTGGAAAACGTGGGGTAACCTCTCCCCATAGCACCTTGTCACAAATAACATCAATAGATCCATCCAAACTGGGATGTCTTTGATACAAAAAAGGAGCTGCACTTTGGGAAGGGCAGCAAGTTTAAATGAATTTGCTGTCCTTTCCCATCTTGAAAAAACAATTTAACTCAGTCCATTGAATTCACATCAGTTGATACTGTCAGGCTATCTTTTTTTGATAGCTTTTTCAGATGAAAAACATTAATTCAAATTCATGGTATATACACAAAGAGTAGAGCTGGTCAGAACAAATGACAGTCATTTTCTGCAAGTTCTATCCATACCTAAAAGCTCCACTAAACTGTTCCTGATTTAATACTTCAGTAAGAAGGCAAGATGTCAAAGGTTCTATTTTGTTCCAAACAGGTGACAGTATTTTGAGCTAAATCCTTGCTTTCATAGCAAGTTACCATTTAAAACAGTCAGAAGCAAGATGAGGTGACATGTTTTGATTGACTTTAAGTAGTTTAATTTTTCATCTACACCAGTAAAAGTGCTGATAGTGTTCAGTTTGGTTCCTGTTCCAAGTGAAGGAAAGTTCTGAAAAAGCTTTACAAAATGCCATTGTTTTCCTGCAGCCAGTGGTCAGGACAGCAACAGCATACTTCTCCTTGGCTGCAAACTCCTCTAAGGTCAAGCCTCTTTCTAGTTTTAGGGCTCAGGGACACCTCCCAACAGACAGGTTTAACTTGACCACTCTCAAACTGAGAGGCAGATTACCTCACTGAAACCAAACCAATGCTGAGTTAATAAGTGAGACTGCCCTATGGCAAGTGTTAACGGGGCTCACATGCTCATTCCTTAAGGAATGTCGCACATTTCTCTGACGTACCAAAACAAGTTCAACCTTTTATGTGTCATCTGCACCTGTCATTTCTCAGTCTGGAAATCAGGCATTAAAAGCCAAACCCATGATGGGATGCAAATGCTAGAAATCCCAGTTCTTCTACACCTGCACCTTTGTCATCTGTTGAAATACAAAACACAAAGTATTCGTTTTTTTTTGTTTGTATGTGTGTGTTTTGTTTTCTATATATAAGTTGTTACTACATTATCAAAAGTAGGACAGGGTTTTAAACTCTAGTCACTAACCCTAAGCCACTGTGATACCAAGTGAGACATTCAGCAAGCAGCCTTAGAGTTTCACCTCCTTCTGAGGCACTTTGCATTGGGTGGCCCTGGCAGCATTTCCCCTGTCAGCATTTCCCCTGCCACTATGGCTACTGGGAATGCAGCTCTGAGGTGCACAATGCACCCAGCATGGCACAGCAATCAGCTACATCCCTTGCTCAAGGGAGCAAGATCCACAGGGGTTGCAAGTGCCCTGGTAGCAAGGTCTTGGGGTGCTCCACAATGAAGCATGCAAACTCTTTTGTGGGTTTTGCCTCGAGTAAATGGCTGACTTGCACAATACAGATCTGTAGGCCTTTTGTCACCAAAGGAATCCTTAATTGGTGGATTTCAATGAGACTGCTCGTGTGAACTAGATTTGTCAGTTCAAGTTTTTGGAGTAATGGGTCAAAATTACTTGTGAAGACACTTCTGTGGGAGCTGCAGGGATGGGAAAGGGACAGGAGTTATTGGTTTTCTCCCTCTGAAAGGAAGGTCACTTTGACAATACACACTGCCAGCAGTAGACCTGCCCATAAAGCAAATTACAAAGCGCTGTCCATGACACAAACAAACACCATTATTATACATTCAAAATAGTGCCCAAACTGAATTAAGCAGAACTTTACAGAACAAGTTTGAGTCAAATATTAATGTGCACCCCAGAGAGAAGGATGAAGGGAAAACACATGCCTCCAATTCTTTCTCTCCCTGAAGTAAAAGCACTATAATGCAGCAAGACAGCAAAGTGAAGACACTGGTTAAACAAAACTAATCAGGCATAAGGCGGCCAACAGCTCTAAGTTTTCCTTAACACAACAAAATATATGATACTGTAGATATACCATATGAAAGTGTTAAATCATCACAAAGGTGCTGGACAGTTTTCACTCATTTTAGACACAATTTTATTACACTGTAAATCCAGTGCAGATACTGGATACCACGTCCATACCCATATCATGTCCAGATTAGTACATTCCACTTCATTCAGCTAAGCTACAGGGCCAATGGCCACAGGGACCCTCTCCATATCAGACTCCACTCATGCATTTCAGATAACACGAATTAGGCATTTCATGTAAAGGTATTGTGGAATCCAGTGTAGTAAGTCAAAAATAACTAGCTCTTCAGCAATGCTTTTTCTTACTCAAATGGAATAGAACTTTATGAATGGGTCCTAATTTTAAAGATATTTACTAAAATTACTAATAAGTAACTTCTCTGTACCACCTTCTTCACTTCTGGCTTACACTGACTGCCATGCCCATATGCCAAAGTTGTTCATCCCTCATGAAAGACATGTACTTACTTAACATCAAAATAATTTCCAGAGAAGCCTGTTCACGGTTTTATATTTAACTGGTATTTCATGCCACTACATCTTTCACCAGCAGGCAACACAGAATTTCTGAAACAACATGCCTGAAGCATAAACCACAAAACACCACAGCCAGTGGCCTACCATTAGACAACTTCATATTGGAAATTGCTACTTTTGCCAAAGACAAGCCACACAGATGAGGCAGCAATTTGTTAGAGGTGGAGAGGAAGGATGCTTACAGGCACCCTCTAAAAAGCATTCAAACATTTCAACAAACTAAGACAAATCTGCAGACTACTATCAAGGAAATACTAATGTCTAAAGCATTAATTAGGAACTCTTTCTCTCTCTTTGTCATCAAAATCACAGCTCTGTGTGGTAAAAAGGGTTCAAGAAGGAACCCATTGTCTTTTTCCCAAGAGATAACCTTCTTAAAATTGTTCTTATAGAGTGAAAAGGCACTGACCTACTGACATCCATCAAGCATTACCAGTTTCCTGAGTATATACATCAAGGTGCTGAAAACTCCTGTATTATTGGGACAAAGGTAACAACATCTCCACTTTACTGATACTAAGTAAATGTGCGACTGAAAAAAAGAACTATCACCCAGTTCCCCACTGGGTCAAGCAGTAGCTACAATGGATGTAACTGAGAGGCTGGAGATGCTGCCTTTCCTCCCTTCCCACTCTGATATTTTTCTTCTGCACTCCTTTGTTCACTTAACAGAACTTTGTTTGAAGTGTGTTTTTACTCTTTCACTGCATGACAAACCCACACAGTCAGAAGACAGGCTTATAAAGACCACAGATCTCCAGCAGGGAGCTCGACGGTGGGTGTAATATTGGACACAGCTCTCCATTCATCATGCACATTCTCTGGATTTCAAGTTGACAGTGTCCCTTTAGCTTACTGTTCCTCCTCATGGGAGACCAGACGAGTCAACCCTAATGAAAACACTTCCTCCACCAGCATATAAACAAACAGATCTTCACCTGCAATTGTTCTCTGCTTCCAGACCCTAGTTAAAAAGACATCAGGACAAAAAAAAAAAAACAGAAAAAAAAAGAAAAAAAAAAAAAGAAAAAGAAAACAAGAGGGGGGTTGTGGGAAGGAGATCCTGGAAAGTGTTACAGCTGCAGGGATGGTGGAAGGAAGGATGTGGGAGTTAAGGAGGTTGTATACGAGGAGGAAAATGACAAGGTCTCAAAGGCGTTCCCAGTCCTGTGCATGCATTTCAAAAGCCTGGTCTGTTCTCAATTGTTATTTAGCATTTTAAGAATCGGAGCATACTAAAGTGATTGATGAGGAACTGCAGAGGGTTGCTTTCCACTCAGCCTAAACCTTCTCCTCCAGCATCTGTTCAGCCCTGCCCTCCCCGTCACCGCTGAAACGGACCAAGGTATCATGGTCCTGTTTCCACAAAGTGACCCCCTTCCCTGCCCAGCCCTCTCCCGGGGCTCACGCACACGCAGGATCCACACCGAGCAGCAATCGGGCGAGTTCCCGAGGAAACAGAGACCAAACAGCGTTATTCAGGAGGTCGGGCGACACGTACACCGTAGCTCTGCAGACGCAGCAAAACGCTGGCACCCGTGGTGTGGCGTTTGGTATCTCTCCCTAATCTAAAATGTGGCTGAAAAGGAACTGGCACCAGATCAGCGGCCTCATCTGGGGAGGAACAGAGAGGCTCTAGGGGAGAGACAAGAAACAAGCCTCTTTTCACATCCTACCACCCTTGGGCATTTTGTGCGTCCCTTCTTTCTTCCCTGAAAGAGGCCTTTGTCACAGACGCGCAAATCCTATACGATTTATTTCAGAGGGAGAGAAGGTCTTTTTATTTATCTTCCCCCCCTCCCCTTTTTCGCAGTTCGGCGACAACAAACACGTCCCTGTGCTGCGCCCCCTCCCCTGTGCGGGCCGGCGGGGGCGGGACGGGGGGCACGGCCGGGGGCGACCCCCGGGGCCCCGCACGGCCGGCCGTGCCCCGCAGCCCCCGCACCCACCGCCGCTCGCCCGCACAAAGGAAGCGGACCCGGCGCAGCATCACGCACACATGCCTGCCTCCATCCGCCCTCCCCGCTCCCCCCGGCCGCGCTCCGGCCCCTCCGGTACCTCAGGCGGCGCGGCTCGGCTCGGCTCTGCTCGGCTCGGTTCGGCTCGGTTCGGCTCAGCGCGGGGCCGGGGCGGCGCCGCCGCACTCACATCCTCCTCGCTCCGCTCCTCCGCCGCCTGCCCCCGCCCGCAGCGAGGGGCGCCGCTGCCTCTCCCGGGGCGGACGCGCTGCGCCGAGCCGCGGCCGGGCGCGGAGGCGGCGGAGCCGCAGCCTGGGCAGGGGTGGGATCGCACGGGCTCTCCGCGATGCTGCCGCTGTCGCTGCTGCCGCCGCTGCCGCTGCCGCCTCGCCTCCTCCCCGCTCCGCTCCGCCCGGGGAGCGCGGCTGGGCGCTGCGCTCGCTCCCGCCGGCGCTCCTGACAGATGGCGCACCCGCAGCGCCGCCGCCGCCGCCCGGCCCCGCTCGCCGCCCGCCCGCCCGGAGCCGCGGCCCGCCCGACTGACAGCTGCG
>JAWWEW010000112.1:68048970-68066363 GCA_035583185.1 Anabacerthia variegaticeps | reverse complement strand
CGCCGCGGGGCGGGCAGCGCCCACCGCCACCCCCGGGCAGCGGCGGCCGCGGGGTCGGGCGGGCGGTCGGGAGGGCGGCGGAGCCTGCCCCGGGCCGGGCCGGGGGACAGCCGGGGGCGGAGAGGAACGGAGCAGGAGCAGGAAGAGGAGGGGTGGTCGCCCCTTGTCGGGGGCCGCGGCCGGAGCGGTTTCGCGATGCTCCGCGCCCCGCCGGGGCGCCCCGGGAGGCGGGAGGAGCGAGCTGAACGCCTCAACATCCCCGATGAATGGGAGAACAACCTTAAGCAGATTATGCCTCTTTGTGAAAGACGGCGTCTTGTTTTACTATTATCATTTTTTTAAAGCCCTGACACTTGAAATAGGCTGTACTGGGTTATAAGGCAGCGACGGCGATGAAATACGCGGAGGTTTTCCAATGTTAGGGTTTTATTCCATTTTGCACGTTTAATCGCGGAGTATTTGGGCCAGCCGTGTTGGGAGGAGTGGCAGCCCCTCCTTGCCTGTCTTCCAGGGATGCACTGGCCGTCCCCACAGCACGGCGGGGCACCTTTGCTGGCGCTTCGCTCTTGCACTGCACCCCAAGGTGTGCAGGCTTCGCTGTCCTCCAGTCACGATGCACCCTGCCCCGCAGACAGGTGATTAGAAAAGTTCCCGGTACACTTTGTTCCCTTCAGGTTCCCAGCGCTGCCATAAATCCTCCCGGCGTTGCTCAAGGTGTTGCATCCACCCCCAAAGCACCACATGCTCCGGCTTCAGGTCCTCTCTCCGGCACAACCCTGTCTGTGACCTTGGATGCTCCCACACTGTCAGACTGGCACATCTCGCTGGCCCTTATCTCCTAGGCTGGAAAGCTCTTTTGCCTTAGCCCTGAAGAAATTGAAGTTTAGGCTCCAATAGGAACAGGACAGACCTAAAAAATACAAATGCAGAGGGAGAGAGACGTAATTTAACATGTTGAAATGGCAAAGAGAACTATAACAAGTTTTCAATAAATAAGGTTTGCATTTCTCTCTCACTGCTCTTCCCTGGATTTAATTTTTGGCTGCCAATATTTAACCAGAGAGTTCAGTCTTGACAATTTGATTTCCTGATTAAATTGCAGTTCTACAAGTTCAAATATAACCTTGTTTCCTACCATGATGTCTACAGCTATGTGTTCACAACAAAAAAGTTTCCCTTCTCTGTCTAGGTGGCTGTGTAGGTGGTGTCTAGGTGACTCTTGAGCATTACATTTCACGACCAGAGTTTGTTCCATGAGTTCATATAAAGAGTTTGGAAAGGATGGGAATTTCAAAATAAAATGCCGCTTGTAGCACTTCTTGTTTTAAACCTGATTATAGATGTACAAAGAAACAATTTTTCCAGGCTTGTCAATAGCTCATTTCTACTGTCCCTCCTAATCTTTCCATGACAATGCATTTTTTTAAAGTTTATTTTACCATGTCAAAGGTATAAACAGCAAAGAGTAGAAATTTATAGATCAATTGAAAAACTAATTTGTGCTTTTCCTTCTATTGAGTGATAGCAGCAGCTCAGTGGAGAGGTCTGATTCTGCCTTTCCAGGAACACTGATTGGGATGCTGATCCTATAGACTTGGAGAAACCTAGGCTGCAGCCATTGGACTAGCAGCAGGCAGCAGGTACCAGTTCAGGCAGAACAAAACTGCTGCCCAGAGGTCAGCCTCAGCTGGCCCAAAGGCAGAGCAGGGTTATGGAGACTATTGGTCTGTTCTGAACTCACTATCGGTTCCGGTTTGGAGACTGTCAGGACTGCAAATGGTGTCTCAATACTCCAGGCTTCTCAACAGAAACCCAGAACGTGGCTCTAGGAAAAAGGGCGTTTTTGCATGCCTTTTTTATGTGATTATACATAATCTTACCTCCCTGCAAGTCATTAGAGGTTTCTTGAGGATCTGAAGCATCTTGGAAATTAATAAAACAACCAGATATTGTTTCTGAAAAAGCTATAGGAAATAATGTACTTAATTTTATAATCAAAAAGTGTGAATATAATATCTTTGTCCAAGACTTTGAATGTTCTTGCTGTGATTTACAACCAGAATGGCACAAAATAAAAATAAAAACAATCAAACAACCAAAAGACTATTTGCCACACTTTTTTGAGCCAAACCAGAAAATAACCAACTAATCAATGAAAGCAGACCAGAACAGTATCACACAACAGCCAAAGAACTGCTCTAAGCCAGGGCAGATAAACTGGCTTGGCAGCATCTCACAGAAACACTGACGGTCTGAGCGAGAATAGCTGAAGAGAAACAAGGTGTGGAGTCAGGAATCAAGTACTGGAATCAGGAATCAAGTGCCAGTACTTGCATGGAAAGCATAGGAAGAAGCCTTGGGTTTCCCCTGTAGGGTACCTGCAATTTCCTTAGGATCATAAAGGCCAGCAGAGCTGCTGTGAATTCCTGTGGCCCTTGTGGCATAGGGGAAATTTGCTGGAGTGCTCCCTCTGCGAAAGTCAAGCCCACGTGTGCCCACAGCAGCTCCTCCTCACACAAGTCTTATTCTTTGTCGCTCACCACCATGGCTTGACTGTCTGGATATCTGAGTTCAGAAGTCACCCAGAAAATCTGACAGACATTCTCCCAGTTAAACAGAAGAAATAATTAAATAATACAGGAGCAATTATTTATATTCTCCTCTTACTCTCTCAATTTATCTAAGATCTTAGCCTTAAGTCCATAACACTGTTTTCTCTCACCTTCATTTATGTGGCCTTCCTCCTCATGCCAAACTACTTTCTTCTTTCTCCAACCTCACCGTAAAACACATATTCATTCAAATCTTGAAATAATGTCCACTGAAATGCTGCTTCTCTATCAGCCAGCCACTTTCATGAATACACGAAAAATATTGTCAAAACCTTAACTCTGTATTAAAATGTACTAAATGATGTGGTGTCAGGATTTTCTCCTTTCTTTCCTATTCCCTGCTCCTATCTTCCTATAGAGCCGCATGGCTTTTTGCAGCAGTCTGAAATTTACAGAGCCTGATTAGGGTTTATTTGTATTAATAATTTAGTGTCTGGGAACACAGTCACAAAATGACACACAAGTGCCTTTTGGAGTTGTCAGTGGGCAAGAAATCAGTGATAGCTATCATAAATGTATGCTGAATAAATAATAGCCACAGTTTTTGCACTGAAAGGTAATATTTTGAGGAGCAATAGATGCTCACATTTGTTCTAGCAAGGAGATGTAAAGGCAGCTCTTTTGTAGAACAGGGCAGGATGTCAGTTCTGTTTTCTTGGTTGTTTCAAGCCACTGTTGGTAAAATTAGGCCAAGTCTCAAAAAAACCCATCAGAATTGTTTGCTGGATTTTTCTGAGCCACAATTTGCAAAAGTGAGATCCTAAGAAACTAGTATTTTAAAAGATCCCTAAAGTGTTAGATTTTACAGTGTCTTCTTTTTCAAAATCCAAATGTTTTGAATGCGATTACCTTTCATAAGGATAACAAAATGTCATGTTCAAATTCTTCACTCAAACCAGTACACTAATCACAGTCTGATAGGTGACTAATCTGCTTCACCATTTTATCTTCTGTCTTACACTTCCTCCCTTTCTACGTTGCCAACTCAGCAGCACTTCCATTCGTTTTGGTTTTGGCTGTGTGTATTTTACCAGCTGTAGCTTGTCATGTATAGCATATTATAAATAATTACAGAGTAGTGGGGGAAAAAAAGATCTGAACTTGCCTACAGCATTTTAGGAGGCTGACAGTATTTTCCTGAAACATCCCACTGTATTTTCAGGAGGTTCCTCGGCTGGGGAGTGCTAAATGGGTCTCGCTGACTCACAGGTGATTACTGCCAGGGGATACTGAGGTGCATCCTCGGGGACACCATCTTTGAGGTGGGAACAGCAGCCTGGAAGCAGAGGGGGAAGGTTTGAACTGAGCTCTTCATCCTACTAGTCAGCACTAGTCATGCTAATCCGTGGAAGCGGAAGGAATGGTATTGGCAGGAATAGGAGAAGAGCACTTTGTCTTTTGTGCAGTAGGTAAATCATTTGTGGGAGCAAGTCAACAGAGAAAAATTCATCACCTTATGTCTTTAAAGAATGAACAGAACAGGCTTTCTTTATTGCCATAGAGGGTCAAATCTCAAATGTTTACATTCATGCAAACCTACTTTTCTTATTGTGTTAGAGTATTCCTGAAACAGAAATTGGAAGAGGTGTTTCCTCAGACACCATACAAAGGTTTTCCCAAGCCAGCAAAGCAGGCATTAAACTGTAAGAATAACATCTTCCAATGGGATCATGCGTTTTCTGAAAGTTAAATGTCTGTGTTTATAAGCTCCACATGTGTTTGCACTTTCTGTGGCTGCACATGGACATGGAAATAAAAAACACACATGGGACTACCTTAGGAAATCCAGAAATAACATAAAATTATTAAAGCCACCTTTTCATAACTTCCAGACTTATTAGAAGTCACATCCTACTAAAGTCAGAAAAAAAATTCTTACTCTTATTTTATGTACTCAAATAAACATTTTAAATTCTCTGTGAAAGTAGGTAAAAAGTATTGACTTTCAGTAAAAATATTTTTTAAATGACAGTGAGGAGCCTGTGGGATAAGAACACTGGGAACAGTAGTGCATCTATAATTCAGCCAAGGAATATATCAATTGTCTTTTGGGGATAGTATAATTTCAAAGATATAGGAGACAGTGTGTATATTATGTTACATAATTTTGTAGAAATGCAGAAATGAAGAAGAGATAATATACTTGAAGATGCATAATTGTCATCTCTCTGCTGTTGGCATTAGCCCTCTGCTGAGCATCAGAGGAATGCTGGAAAGGCTGGCTTCCTACAGTGGAATAAACCTGGAGCAAAAAGCCCATGCCTATCCTTAAATCCACTTTCTTAATTTACTTGTAGAGACCAACCCCATAGTAGATTCATTGATAAATTGCAGATATACTTCCAAGAAACAGGCCCACATAGGGCTTTGTGATTCCCAGAAGTATACATTTTCCAAAGGACTATCTCCAAATGCCAAAAAATAGAAGCAAACTGTTTCTTGTCTGTCACTGTTTGTCTCCAAGCCACACTGTGTAATAGAACTAACATAGCAATCCCCAGAACTAAAATGTCAGTGGGTGCTAAGAAACAACTGATTCCATAAGGATACCTCAGATTATCCAAGGGAATACTTTGACTGTAGTTCTTCCGTCCCCAATGTATAAAATGGGGTTTAAAATGTCTTCTTACTTGTGCAGCATGGAGATTAATTACTATTTGTAAAGAATTAAAGGTATTCTGGGCAGGCTGCACTGCAGAAGCTCATGAAGAAAATTAGTAATACTGTTTCCATTGTGGGACTCGATTTCTGAACAGTGCCACCTCTTGAATGTGAGGAGAGGAATATTTCTATTTGTCTCTATTCCTTTTGGCCATTACGTCACAAAATGAGTCAGGATCCTCTCAAAAAAATGATCCATGTTCCTGTGACTAACTGCTGCATTCACTCAGGGAGGCTACAGCAAGGTTATGTAAACTGTCCCAGTTCTGGCACTACCCAACTGTTGAACTCCTGCCCTTCCACTTCTCATGTTCTTTTAATCTATTTTTGCATGTGATTTTCCAGGCATTTTTTTTTTTTTTCCAAATGGTAAAATAACCCAGAGATCTGTCAGCTGAGAGTAGACTGGTTCCATATGTATCGTTAGCAAAGACATATGCTAATGAGATTATTAGAGGGTTGTGAGAGTAGTTTGCTTGCCTGCACTCCTCCTGCTGGAGGAGTTACCACTCAGAAGCAGTGGGCTGTCATCATCTGCCTGGGACAATTATTAGGAAGGTACGAAGTGCGCATCTTACCAAAGAGTTTTCAGTTCTCTGCTGACAGTGGAGTGCTGGTGGATGTTCCCACAGTTTGGGGTAGGGGCTCAACTTCTCATAGATTTTCTTACTCACCTTCTTTCCCAAATCTACCTCTTTCTAGTCATGCTCATAGGGGCTGTCTTCACTCTAGTGCCCCATACATTTGTCCGTGTCCCACACCAAGGGCTTTTATGTACTGCTTTACTGATACTAACCCTATTTCTACTGACATGCAGACTTGTGGACCGGGTTCCAAGTAAGGATTAATAAGATTTACATTTGCTTTCAGCTTATTAATCAGAGCGTCTTCCGCTGCTGCTATCTCCAAGGGAAAAATATCCAAGCCAGCAGTGTGCTCATCGTGCTCTTTGCCCACACCGTGTCTGCTGGCACCTGCAAATGGATGTGATTCAGTGTGAATCTCCCATGCCCTTGGCTGTCATCACGCTGGCAGCACCACAGAGTGCACTTGTGGAGCTGCACGTTTGAGTGCCACTACCCTCGTTTTTGCATCATTCTCACCTCTTGTAGGGTTTTGAACTGACTATTTTGTTGACAATGTCAAAGTGAACCTGTGCCCTCATTGCCTTATTTTCTAACTGGGATCCTCTGTTGCTTGGCAATTGTAATTGCATCTGTCATTAAGGATGAATTTTTGATCCTTCTGCTAAAGAAAAAACAACAATCATGGCACCGTGCCATAGCTGCCTGTATGCAGATGACCATACTCATAATTTGAACATTCCCTAGCTTGCACTGGAAAACAGATATAGGATGTAGTTAAGCCAGGAAGAAGGAGAAACAAAATAAATGCAAACAAAATAAATGTCTCTGAGACAGACGTGCAGCTACATGCTGAACAGATGCATCAGTGCTAAGCTGGTGAGTGCCCAAGTGAAGAAATAAAAACTTTCAAAGACCATTTCCACCCAAAAAAAGTATTTGCTCAGTCTGGAACAGATGATAGTCCTGCTGAACAGATCAAAATTCCTGTGATTATCAAATCTTAAAGTACCTAAATATGAGAATTTTAAAGACTTAAAAGAACAGTCCTCAACAGGCCTCCAAAAGCTGGAGCTGTACGCAGGGGTAAGGAGCAGTTTCCCATGTAAATGAAAATTTAAAATGAACCAGACCTAGAATTATTAATCCACTAAGAGGAAGAGAGAAAGCATGAAAATATACCCATATGAATTTAAAACCCAAATGCACAGAGGTAAAAAGTAGACAAACAAAATTAAAAGGGAAAACCAGATAATTTGAGGAGCAATAAAAGGTGCCCTGCACAAAGACTTTGTATATAATAATCATGGAAAAAGAAGTCATGGAGATTAAATGTACTAATAAAAGAAAAAGTACAAAATAACATTGTTAAGGAGGCAGGAAGTGAGAGCAAGAGTGAGATTTTGTAGACACACAATATTAATGCAGTGCAAGAGTATAGAAACAGAATTGCTTTGTAAACCTCAGACATGATACAAATACAAGATGGCATCAAAAACCCCGGCCCAAAATCAAACCCTGTGATGTAAACGAAAAAACAGCCTTCAGGATATCAAATGCAAAACAAGCAGTAGGGTGGTGGTAAATATGTGAAGTGATATGACTTCTTTGGCTTTGAGAGAAAAACTCAGTCAACTAGAACCACTAGAGAACTATAATGGTGGAAGGACAGGGTACAATTCAAGTCGCCATCGTTATTCTGAGTGCCTGGAGGGTGAGGTCACAGGGCTGTCATGGGTGTCACCATGTGAATGACTGTACCTGCTCAGGCAGGATAAGCATCTTTTGTTACTCAGATCATGATGACTCTCGCCGTTTGTGAGTGTTTTGCTGCACCCTTCTCTTGCACACTTTTCCTACCAACAGGATCTTCTTTCTTTTCAGGTACCTATGCTTTGCTTCACTTTAGTGCTGATCACATTTAAGAACTTGAAAGAGTTGGCTGGTAATCAACTCCCTGTCCTCAAAAGTGCCTTTTGAGTGTCTCTGAAGCATATACATGTGTGCTTCTACTTTTCCTGTGCTATGACTGAGTAAGGAAAAGCTAGGCAAGCACCATAGCCAGACAAGCTTGCACATTGGCAGACAACTGGAGTTCATGATGAGGACTACCTGCTTTGGAGAAGTGAGAGTGATTCCCAGTGCTTCACAGCAAACAGTGGTAATGCCAAAAGCCCTCAGGTAAGTCAAATGACTCCTTTCCAAGATTATGGACCTCATCTAGATAAAGAAAGTTGGCAATGGCATTTAGGATTCCATCTTCAGAAGAAGTGACTAGTGCCTGTCAACAACAGGAGTAGGATTAGCTGGATCTATTGGGACCAGCATGTATCTCACAACCTTCTGCTGGCCACAACTTGATTTGAGAGAGTTTGGGAAGTGGAATAAAATTTGACAGAAAACACAGTAAGATGCATTTTTCTGCCACCCATTCACATGCATTTGCTGACTTCCTAAGGATTGTGTGCCAAAAGAGGTAAAAGCAACACAGCTACATCTAAAGATAGTTTCTAAAGGCCTTTATTAGTAGGTCTTTAAACTAGCTGACTTTTTTTCTAGTGTTTTCCCATCATCAGACATCTGCTGAATTCTAAAAAGAAAGGAAAAAGACATCATAGATGAGGTTACCACATATAACCATTACATACCACCAGGAAACAGATAATAATTTATCCTGTATGACTGAAGAGGCAACAACACTATATGATGCTAGTGAGTTGTACTTTAAAGTAGAAATCCCCTACAGCAGAGACAGCTGGTAGCTTTTGAACTGAGTTCATTATCAACTCAGAACGAAAAGACATCCAAATCAAGAAGAAATGTCGAGCAATTTTGTTTGATGTAAGTTATTTCATCACTAAGTTTGAGGACGTAAAGCAACTGAAGTAGAAAATGACACTAAATCACTAGAGAGCATTTTAAAGGAGTTATTGCTTGTGACTCTCCATGATGCTGAAACTGCAAAGCTGCAATTTTGAGTTACACGACAAAAAGATGGAATTAGATATATATAGCTGACTTAATTTCCTGGTCATGAAAGCACAGCAAATGAACCAAAATACAAGATCCTCAAATTGCTAGAAAAATGGATAAGAGAAAGGCACAGAAAGAAAGCCAGCCAATTATTTGCCATTGTCAAGGAAGCATCTGAAAGGAATCTGACAACAAACCATATGAAACAAGTGCTCATATCTATAATTTTGTGGAGCTGGGCATATGCCAAAGGAGAACTTCCACCCACATGCACAAAGTGCTTGAATTTTTGAGGCACTGCGAGCATACAAGATAGCATCATAGTTAAAGGCAGTTGGCTCACAGCATTCGGATCACAGACGCTTCCTCAGAGCATCTTCTGAATCTGAAGTGTGTCTCCAAAAAACTGGAGATGTCACTGTTTGGCAGACATGACCAGAGATATCAAAGACCTGGTAAACAGTTGGGGTTTATATGGGAATGTGCAAAACCAGGCAAAGCTGATGAAATGTACACAGCATTTGGTTTGTCTGTGCTCTAAATAAGGGACAGCGTGGGAATGAACTTGAGCATTGGTAGCACGTTGTCCACACTGTTTAATTGTCACTCGTAGCTTCTCTTGGATGATTCAAACTTAGGTTTCTTCAAGTGACTACCCCACAAATGTCAGTTCCATTTGGAAATTGGGACTATGGAACAGTCCCTGATCCTCCCTTATTCAGTGGTGTGGACATCAATAGTTACAGGCACCTCAGAAAACATTAAAGCTTGGTCGTCCCCTCCCAGCCACACTGCAGATATTTTTCCCTACTGCCTAACTGAGCTGACCTAACTGAGACCCTGAAATTGCCTTGGCTTCTCATCCTTCCCTGTCTGTGCACACATTGTGGGCTGTCTTTCAGGCTGACGGAAAGCAGATGACTGTCAGACACTGCACTGACCACAGCAGGAATCATTTCATCGGGACTGGTACCCTCAGCCTTGTCCTTTCAGATAATGGCCCTGACTTGGGCCACTCTGTTCAGATGATTTGCCTTGGAAGAGGAGTTCTACGTCACTATCATGTTACAATGACAAAGCTCAATCGGTGCTTAAAAGTGCTGCAGATCTATTAAAGTAAGCTGCTAAAAAGAAAATATATGTCAAATCATCCCTAAATAGAGTAACATTCCCTGCAGAAAATGTTAACAGCAGCCTGGTAAAAATGCTTGCTGTCAGGATGAATATACACCTTCAGTACTTGGCTCCATCAAACAGCAGTGGTAGTAGGAGCAAGAAACAGGACAAAAGTGAAACACTCACAGGCCAAAACCTGTAATTGTGGGCAAGATACAATCCTCCAAGAACTTAACATTAAATTGATAAAGCCAGACAAGAAAGTATCAGCCCACAATTACCAAATACCCATCGCCAGAGGTGCAAGGTTTTTGTCAGTGGAAGAAAAACTTGATATGTATTTCAGTATTGAGCACCTGGAAAGTATACACCTGACTTTTTACAATACCTCACAAACCCAGGGGATTTGCAGTCGAGCAAACCTATCACTCAAAGAGAGATTATCTCTAGAGATAGTAGGTTAAGTGCTATAATGCAAACATGGAGCAGTGGTCACACTCATTTTTTTGAGACAAAATTAAGTATTACAAGGAAAATCACCCAAGTAGGGGACATTATACCAGGAGTGGGTGTGGGACTGTATCTAGTGACCTCAAAAACTCAACATGCAGTGTTTGATAGATGCAAAGAGCTGCAGCATAACTCTTGGCTATGCTGGTACTGGCAACTGCAGTGGAGTGGGAGTAGCTGGGGAAGGCTGGCGTGCCTGCCGAGGGCTGCCTGGGACAGGAGGCCTGGTTCATTCCCTGCACTGCTGCCACATGAACCATTCCATTGCAAGCCCCTTGGCCAGTGAGATGGCAAAGGGATTATTGTCATGTCTGTCCCTCTTTCTCTCTCTGCTTGTGTGCAGAAAAAGATGCACAAAGTTTTGGAAGGACTTGAAGGCCAGCCAAAATGAAAGTGAGAGAAATCATTGAAGCAGCCAATGGGCTGCAGCAAGAGGGAAAGAGAACACTGAAGTAAATAGCAGTCTTTCCATTAATTTCAGGGCAGTCTGGATCAAACCCATATAAGCCCAAGGCTAAAATCAGGAAACATCATGCAGAATATTAGGAAACAAACTGTGGCGGTGAGTGCAATCAAGCAATTCGTGCATAGGGAGGGAACAGAGCTTTGCCCTACTGCGGATGATGACGTACTATTACAACACTCTAGAATCCTTTAGAGTGAGTTTCCTCCCTGTTATCTCATTATTTAGGGGTTTTTGTTTGGTTGGTTTGTTTTAATCCATTGTGCTCTGGAAGAAATATACAAAGAGACCTGTCTTCTTCCCTCCATCCTTGGGAATAACAGACTGTTTCAGGCAAAGAAACCTCTGACACTTCAAACAGCAGCAGTAGAGCTAACATTCCTGAATGAATTATTTGGCGACATAACATGCCAGTGCCCAAGAGATTCACACTTTGAAAAATATTTTTGTTATTTAAATTTAGAGGAAGGAGCACTTAAATCTCAAGCCAGGAATCTCCCTTTTCTCTTTGGGGTCTTTTACTTTGTTCTGCTTTGAGGCGTGCAAAATTTACTTTGACATCTCCTACTTTTGGAATATTTTAAGTGAAAGATGATTTTTTGACAAAGCAGTCTGATTTTTATGAAGTTTGTGTTTCACACTTCACAGATGCCTGGAGTCAAATGGGCCAGATTCTCAGCCCCACAAAAAGAGCAAAATGCTTTGGTAATTGTCCACTGAAGCAGTTGCCAAAGAAAAAGGGAATTCATACTAGGTTCAGCACAGTGAAAAGGGACTTTGCTATGAACATGTCTCATAGATGTAAAGAAACAGGATTAGCTAGGTAAAACTAGTATTTTATATCACACCACATGTAGTGTGCACTTTAGTCACCACCTGCTCATAAATCACCATGGATGGTTTTTTTGCAACACAGGTATTGCTAAATACTACCACGGAAAAAACTAGAGCTGGGGAACCCTCCATAAACAATCCCCAAATGCCCAGAAAATCAGCATTACTGACAAGAACCCTCCATCAACGATCAGCAAATATCCAGAAAACCAGCATCTATGGCTTCTCCCCCTTGTTCTGATCTGAGCTATTCTTTTGAGCAGTAGCTGGCACAGTACTTTTGTCTTTTCCCAAATCTTTTTTATGTGCAGAGACCCGAGGTCTAATCAGCATTACTGACACAATGAAACGAAGGGCATTATCACTTAACGCTCACACTGCAGAGCCCCACCAGTTAGTATCACATCTTCTGGAAAGGGAAAGGCATAAATCAAATTCGCTAGTTTCATACAGCTGTGCTGCTTCGGAGGCAAAGATTTCTGCCAGGTGCTTTGCATGCCTCATGCCATGCACCAGCAATTCAGAGCAAGACTTTTGGCGTCTGGTGTGCTCAGGCATGTTAATCCTCTGGTCTTCATATTAGATCTACCTGTAAAAGCAACTAGAGTTGCTAAACATAAGATCGTCTTGAAGAAGAAAGGTACTAAGACTTGCTTATAATCATTATTTTTGTCCATTCCCTTAACAGAATTTAATTTATGTTCTTAATACCAGTTTTGGAGTCAGCAGCTCTGGTGACATGTATGTGCTGGGGCACATTTGCCAGACGAAAAGAGTTCCTCATGGAGGTCTGCTGTGGTGCTCACGTGAAAATCTGAGAATAAGCAAAACATCTGACCTGGCCGTGTCTTGCACCCTGGGCAATAAGGAGAGTGCAGAGCTCCTTCTTCTCCAGCCTCTTCATAGAAAGCATTACAAGTCCTTATTCCCTTCTACTGACTGGAGAGGATTATGAGCTTATGGCTTGAGATGAAAAGATGCATGCAGGAGATGCTGTGCCTGGACAGAACTAGAAGAAGCAGTGTTTGAATAGGGCCTCACCTATGCATGGTATATATCCCAATTTGCAGTCAGCCTGGCTGTTGAAAGAGCACTCCTCTGAAAAGCTCTTTCTCCTTGCTGCCATTTCACAGGGGGCTTAAACCTGAAGCTTTTCTTCCCGTGTAGTGAGGGAGCACAGGAGGTACCTACCATTCCTCCACTAGCTCTCTTATGCCTCCAGAGCCAGTGGCTATTCCTGTGAGAGCCCTGACTCCAGCATGCTCACTAGGCTTACTTTAGATATACTCTGCAAATACAGATGAGTCTTTGCAGGGTTACAAATGCCACTAGCTCTACTGGCAGTCACACCAACTTGTATACCAAAGAACAAAGTTGTCTTGGAACTGCAGTCAACAAGTATAGTAGCTGGTATTAGATTGCATATTTAACGTTGCATTTTCCAATCTAAGGCTCACTTATTGACAGGGATATAATCTGTGCTAGGATGATTATGGAACAGTTTCAAATTTGCAAGGTAGGGAGTGAAAGAGTTGTAGTATGGATTTTTTTTTTTAATTTATTTTTTTGAATTTGTAGCTGCATGAAGTTGCAAATTAAATGCTCAAAATAGTTCTCAAGAGTGTTTGGTCAGTCAAAAGCTAGGTGAGGTGCTCAGAAATGTCCAATGAATACCATCTGAGGATGTATCATATCTATAAACTACAAATTTTATATTTGAACATTCACATAAGAATAAAGGGAGTGATGAAAGTAGTTGTAAGTAGTTGTAAGGAACTTGATCAATTCATGACCTAGAATAGTAACATGAGGCTCAGGCAAAAATTCAGGGGACCCCAGGACATGTGACAGATAGCTAACAAAAGGAGTCCCTTGCCCTATAGACACCTTTTCTTGATACCTGAATATCCCCTGTTCAATGTTAGAAACATATGAGTGAGCTGTCCTGGCCACTTTTTGTGCTCCAAAGGTAAGAATATGGAATTAACTACCTGCACTTCAATGCAAGTAGGGCTGCTGCTAGAGAATGGGAGGTCCATGTTGGCATCCTCACCGGTGGCCAAGGAGGAGAAAAGGAGAAATGTGGCTCTGTGAAGAACTCTTACTCAAGAGCAATACAGTCCATTCTGGTAGCTCCAGGGTCCTCTATTGCTATTATTTTCTCCTATGAAAGAAATTCCCTATTTGTGCTATAATTTTGCTCAGTATACTGTGTCTTGTTCTGAAGAACTTTTCTCTTTTAACATATTTCCCTTTAATATGTGCATAAAAATTGAATGCATACTCGCATTTACATAACTATGAGTAATTGTGCCCATTTATAACAATCTGTGATTTTTGCTGTTATTCAGCAGCTTTTCACACACATTTTGCAGTACTGAAATCTAGTAATTGTTTTGTTCTTCACCAAGAGTATTTTCTTCGATCAAAAGTATTCATATATCAATAGTAAGAGTGTTCAAAGACATTCAAGCTCCATAAATTAATCCACACAATACAAACACGCAGCATTCTCTTTTCTTCATTCATCTTCACCAACTGCTGTCATTTGACTACGAAGCCATTCTCTTTCTCTCCTCCCACGCTGATCCCCTTCTTTTTTTTTGTTTTTTTTTGTTACACAAACTTGGCATATTTAGGCTGTGTATTAGTTATATTTGATGATTATGCTTTTGCTTTGTACTGAATGGCCTCAAAACATACTTTTATGTTTCAAGAGAAAAAAACTAAGAACTTAAAACTACACTTGTTGGAATCTCCATCATCTCCAGCTTTCCAGTTGAAAAAAAAGTATTACGGAGTTGCATGTGGTTTATGAGAGACTTAAATGGTCCATAAAGCCTGATCAAAAGTTTCCTAATTTAAAGTTATTTAAAGAAGGACAGACCATTTCAATTGGTCAGATGTGAGTTTGAGGCTTACCCTTGTATCAGGGTAGAGGAGGGATTCTCCATGTTTTTTATTTGCTTCTGAATTCGCTTCACTATTTGGGACAGATTTGAGTATTTTGGAAAGGAAAGGGAAGCAGTAATTGCTGTTACAAGTCCTCTTCCCATGGCTTGAAAATTTTGACTGTCAGAACAGCCTGTGTGTCATTTTAAGCAGTCCTTTGCTTCTTTGTCTCCAATGTACCTGTAAGCTCTCAAATGCCATTTTCTTCATCTACTCAGCCACTTTTCATATAATATTCCCAAACTAACAATGTTGTCTTGGGAATGATACATAGTTTTAACTATTTTGACTTTGCTGTATGCATTTGGAAAGCACATCAGCTTCTTAAACAAAAAAAATATGAGTTTTCTCTTTTTATAAAATGCCATCATGCAGTGAAAAGAACTGTGAAATGCTTTTATTTAAATTGCTTTCTTCTCAATTATTGCTAGAGGCTTTCAAAAAAGGTAACATCTAAATGATAATTCATGAGAGCACTTTCAGGACTGATCATGATGTCATAGTGGGACTACACTGCTGTGCAATTGTTGGTTTTTTTTGCCATATTTGGTGGCGTTGCTCCCAGTTTATACTAGCCAAGATGAGAATATTCACAGAAATGAAGGCTCTTAGAAGCTCTTAGAAATATGTCATCTTAAATTTTTGTTGTTTTAGACCTAAATTTCCCAATCATTTGAATTCTGCTTTGAATCTCAACAGTTCATTAAATACTGTGTGCCAGTGAAGTCAGAATTTGGAAAATCTGTTAATGAGTTGCTATTGGGGAAGGCACCTTAAGATGATGGATGTGGTTTTGGATTTTACTGAAGTAACTGTGAAGAAGATTTAGGAGGATTATATAAAAGTACTGGATAATTTAAAGAGAAAAGGAAGTTAACTGAAATTCTGAAAAATGGTCCTCTTGGCTTTGCAAAATACATACTCTTCTGATTTCTTCCATGGAAAGGGAGAACTTAGCAACCTTCTCCCTGACCTGGATAGTCTGAAATCCTTATACATAGCATGGGACATGATAAATTGAGACTCTATTACTTGAACTGTGATCACATCTCTGATATTTTTATCACAAACATTTATGGCTACCTCAATTCTCTCTTCCTTTCTGTCTGTGGTCCTTAAACTTTAGTTCAGCTTCCTGGAACTGGAATTTTTATGTGCCCTTTTTTTTAAAAAAAATTAAAAAAAATTCCTACGTTAAACTTTGAATCAATTCCAAAAGGATTCTGAACTTTATAGCAGGAATCTTTGCTCAGTCAGGCAATATGTGCACTTCCTCTCATGAGGCTCACTACTGGGACAGATATGAGAAACTTGGTGAGGTATATGAAATGACTTCACTACCCACCCAGCTTATCCCCCTTGAGTGACCTTTCTGAATTCAACAAGCTTCTTAATGCTGCCTACAAAGTGATAATTTGTATTAATTTTATGCAAAACAAAACCAGATTAGAGGATTCTCTGAATGCTAAAGTACAACTCTTGCTCCCCAAAACTTGACAATGTCCAAGGTCTTTTTTCCTCTCTTCTTTTCTTGATTTTTATTTGTTATATTCAATATTTAATTCTCTCTGTCTATTATCACCAAATATTAAATAAATAGCTCTGGAAGATTGCCTTGAAGAATAAACTTGTCCACAGTCCTTGCCCAAAGCAGGTAGAGCTATACCAGAATGATTCCCAACTCATATCTGTCACATTTGCTCTTAGAAACCAAGAGTGATGGATATTCTGCAACCTCCCTAGGCAATCTTTCCTACTGTTTACTGTCTTTATCACCAGAGGAAGCTGTCTCTAGCACCAACCCTCAGTCTCTCTTGGTACAATCAAAACACATTACTCTTGTGTCCTATCTCCAAAGAACATATGAATAATTTCTTTTCTCCCTTTCTGCCTCTACCTTGTCCTTAAAGGCTCTTAATGTCTCTCCTTAGTTTTCTTTTTTTTTTCTTTTTTTCTCCTGTCTACATATTTTTTGAAGCATGATGCCCCAAACTTGTTGATATTCTCCATCAGAGACATTATCAACAAGCATGAAGTAGAACAGTAAGATTATTTTATATGTTTTGATAAAAATTCTTCTGCATGAGTTACTGGAGTCCATTAGATCCCATGTAAACTTCTTCAGCGTTGTACGCCCAAATTTCCATCAAGCTGAGGTGCAAATCACTTCCTTCAAGGGGCTGCTCAAGCTTACAATGATCAGGAACAGAGGTGCTCCCTGAAGATGTCACGAGGAAAGCCTGGAAACTAAATCAAAGGAGTGGGCACAGGAAATACTGTGTGGACAGTCTCTTTGTGGTTTAAATATGCTTGGAATCATGGAATATAAATGAGTTAAGAAATTTTAATTTGTTAAAAAAAGAAAATCACCCAAACAACCAAAAATACCCCCAAGACAGTGTATTTAAACAGTAGATTTGACAAGTGCTGAAGGGATTAAAGAAATTATCCGAAATGAAAGCAACTGGGTTCATCCAAATATGAAACTGCCAAAGGGTGTGGGGAGCATCAGAGAGTGTGACACAAGTGCTTTGGTTTTAGCAAGCCAGAAGCAGCAGTGGAACAAAAACCTATGATCTGGGATGATGAACTTATTTCGGGGTGATTACTATGATGCCTAAGGATTTTTATGTATTTTTATGTATTTTTGGTGTGTATTTTATGGATCTTTATAGCTTTAAAAGTAAG
>JAWWEW010000112.1:68020049-68048870 GCA_035583185.1 Anabacerthia variegaticeps | reverse complement strand
CCGGACTGCATTAAAGGTAATATCTTATCTCCATTAACCTTGTGCAGAGTGTCTGTTTTGCAGGATTTCAGGCATCAACTAAAAACAACATCATTCTTCACTTACATAGAAGTGAAGCCACTTACTGTGGATGAGATAGTTTGTGCAGAGAACATCCAAATGCTACCATCTGACCTGGAAAATTGCCCAAATGAGAATGTTAATTCTTCAGATGTTTTAAATTAAGAACTGTGCCTGAAAGTTAACTTTTCACTTAACAATGAAACCTCGTTTTAATCCAATGTCTGTCTATAGCAGGCAGAACCACCACCAGTCATGCCTTTCTTAGAGTGGTGCTGACTTTACTAGTTGCAGGTGGTTTGTAAATGAGGGGATAAATAGGTATCAAATGCTCTGTGAAAATTTACCACAACAGACATCTGGATTTGAGAACATCCCAGCAGGCAAATTTCTAATGATCTCAACTATTTCCTTCAAAGAGAATGACTTGGTTAGGTCTCCGTATTCTTTAGAACTCTCCAGGAAATTCAAACAGGGAAATGGCATAGGCTTATTTTTAGCCATGGACATGACTTCCTTCAAAATAACACTCATCTCTGTTTTGTGAAGTAAGCTGTTTCTTGGTGTTGTGTATTCTTAAAATGCTCATGCCTTCCTGCCTTGCAGAATGAATAGTATTTCTATTGAAATGGCAGTATTTCAGCATGGTAGTCATGAGTGTCCCTGTTTTATGGATTTTATGTCCTTATTTTGTGTAAGGATGTCTCCCCAAGGGAGGCATAGTTTGAGTAACTTTGCATCAAGGATTACCTTTCATCAGCCTTGAGACTGAGGAGGGACGAAACATGGTAGAGAGACAGTGATGCTGTGGCAATTCCTAATCACTGGTTCAACTTACTGGTGCAGTTCAGCAGATCCTGCTTGGTCGCTCTTCAGGACCAGCCACTACTGGTTTGACTTTCAGTGTTAATGCATTGGTTCAGATTCTTATCTCTGCCCTAGCTGGACAGGCTAATGGAGAAGTCAAAACACTGACTGAGCCAGGTTTTTGCTGCTCCTGTAGAAATTAAGGATGATGACATAAAATTCTTAGGGGTCTGTTTAGCCATGGGTGTTCTAGCTCAGGTCCTGGGAGTCTGAATAGCCTGTGTGTCCCTAAATTACCCTTCGCAACCTTTGCTGAGGACTGGAGTCCACAGTATTGATGGAGATGAAGCCTGGTACCTTAGGGCTGCTCTGCACAGAAATGCCCAAGGTTTTGTTCAATCTAAATAAATATGTTGCTAAATGTTACTAAATAAAACACTGGAGTACTCAAGGAGCCCAATCTGCTTCGGCTGTAGATTATCTTTTAACATTTTTTTTTTAAAACCCATAAGACAGGCCTTTGCCTTTAAGCCCAGTCCACTCAAATGTGTACACAAAGTCCACCTTTTCACGGCAAGCAAGGCCGCAGGATAAAGGATGTTGACATTGGAAACATTTCCTAGTCAGACTGTTTTCCTGACTTGATTCCTCTCTGGGGTCCTGGGCACGATGTACATTCTGTGCTAAGAGCAGGGAGAGGAGCAGGAGAAAAAAAGCCTTTAAAAGCGTTTGTTCGGCAGAAACTTCTTTTAGAAACCTATACTTGGGGGGATCCGTCCTTCCTCAGGGGAATCATCCCAGTGTCATGTTGAAGCTGGATCACACCCCCAAAAAACCAAGAACTACTTAATACTACTGGTCCCTGCCCTGCTGTTTTCCACCAGCTTATGTTTCACATTGCCCTTGGCCTTCTTGGGTTGGCTTCAGGTGGGCTTCAGTTGTTTTTCCCTACTAACTGGGTGGGCAGCAAAGTTTTATCAGCCTTGTGTGAATTCCATGGGACCCTTCAGCAGGAAAGACCACTGGAGTTGTGGAACTGGCAGCGAGAGTCCATAAAAACTCAGTGTAAATCTGATGAGGCTCTTTAGTTGATGATGAGAGAAGGACATGTCTGGGGATCCCTCCCAGGGCTAGTACCAAACAGTGTAAAATCCAAGTTTCCCTCTCCCCTCTCAGAATAGTTATGTGGACAGAAACCAAAGAGGTCTGCTGAAAGAAGAGAAGGGTGAAAATGTCTCAGAAAAGATGTGGGTTGTTGCTTTAGTGGTCCATATCAGAATGCAGCCTTCTCTATTTGTAGTTCCCTTTGTTAAGCCTGAAGTGGCTGCATACAGCAGATGTCCCCAGGCAGGTCCATTCTTCTTTCCTCAGATGGAAATGGTTTTGAGGCAAACAACATTAGTTTGGCTACAGGGATTTTGATCCATGGAGAGAAGTTAAAAAAAGGCTGGTATGACAAGGGGTATTTCTCTGGCACTAGGCAGTTTGGCAGGGCCAAATCTGGGTACGTTCCCTCTGTGCCCCAAGTCTGTCTGCCCACTGCCAGCTGATAGCGAAAGGGTAGGACAGGTTTATTCACTAGTCAGACTTTCACATCTCCTGCCTGCACTAACTGAGGCAAACAAAGCAAAATATGGCCAGATACAGGTGTGTGCAACCTCATGGAAGTCCTGGTTTGAATTCATTGGTGACTTAACCCGGGGATGGAAAGTTACTGCAGTTGATACTTGGTCAGAAAAGTGCAGAAATAACAGTACAGTACAATACACAGTGAGACAGCATCAACATGAGCTCTGTGCTAAGTCCAGTGATCATCCCTTGTCTGCACTTGGGCACTACAGAAAACGAGGGAGGGGATTCCCTTGCCAGGGAGGCAGGAGTGATTTGGCATGACAGCTCTGCTCAAACCCTACCCAGCCCCTGGGATGTGGTTTAAAGCAGGCAGCAAATGTAAAACAGGAAAGCAGCTAACAAGATAAGATTGTTTCCACACCCTATTTTTGCATATGCCCGGATCTTCCTAGCTCTGAGGCTGGAGCCAATTGGGGACAGTCAGAAGCCCTTGTGACCTCAGTGGAGTCACATCTCTTTCCAGCATTGCTCATCTTGCTATTCTACTCTGTCACACACACAGGCATGATTTCCACTGCCTTTTACTCCCTCTCTAAGTTTGCATACACTGACATAGACTTGGTGTTGCTAAAAAATGGGCAATGTATTCCTCATGCAACCATACCTGGGATTTATATTTGTATTGGTCATTGCCCATGAGGCAGGAGGTGAGCTAGAAGGAGGCTATTCGTGATGGAGTTGATAAGCACTGCTAAACTTCTTCCAGGGCTCTGTACATCTTTTCATATTCATACCCTCTTGTGAAAGTCTGGAATAAAGCTTTTAGCCTTCCATCTCTCCTACCTAAGCCATGTTTTCTTCCTGATTTTTAAGAAGGGCAAGAAGGAGAACGCCAGAAACTAAAGGCCTGTCAGTCTCACTTCCGTGCCTGGTAAAGGTATGGAGAAGATTATTCTGGAAGATATTGAAAAACACCTGAAAGACAACACTGTCATTGGTCACAGCCAGCAGGGCTTCATGAGAAGAAAGTCCTGTTTATCAAACCTGATTTCCTTCTATGATAAGGTAACCCACCTAGTTGATCAGGGGAAGCCAGTTCATGTAACGTTTTTGGATTTCACTAAAGCCTTCAATACTGCCTCTCACAGGATCCTTCTGGACTAAATGTCCAGCACACAGCTGGATAAACACACCAGGTGGTGGGTGAGCAATTGGCTTACAGGTTGAGCACAGAGGGTAATAGTGAATGTGGGAACATCAAACTGCTGACCTGTCACTAGTGGGGTTCCACAGGGTTCCACTTTAGGTCCTGAGCTCTTCAGTATCTTCATACACAGCTTGGATGCAAGACTGGAAGGGATACTGAGCACGTTTGCAGATGACGCAAAACTGGGACAAGCTGTTGACTCCCTCAAAGGCAGGGAGGCCCTGCAGAGACTTCATGGGACTGCTATTCAGAACAGCATCACTCTAGACAAGCTCCCTTCAAAACAAACGCTTTTGTTTGCTGCAAGCTTGTGGAAAGGAAAATGGGAGTTTTAGATCACATGGTAGGAACAGTCAATGGGAGAGGTCCAGTAGTCTATGTTCAGGGATGTGACTATCTCCCTTCTATTAAAATAAAGAATTGGCACTCTCCTATGAGAGTGACAAGAGAATCTCAAAATTATTACACACTAATATACTTCTGAAATTATTTACTGCTGAAACTCCATACCCCTTTGTGCAAGTTTTGAAGAATTGAGTAGAAGGTAAAATTGACCTCTAATTGCTCTTTATCTACACTTGCAAACCAGGAAAACAAGGCAGCATTCATTCATGCTGGGGCCGGGTGGTGGGGGTGGGTAAATTCCCCTGCCGTCCAAATGAGAGTGACCCCACCCAAAGCACATTGGGGAGGTGCTCCCTGGCACCACGTTCCCCTGGGAATATGCTGTGTGTCACCACCCCTGGCTGTGTGGGTGTGGGATGGGCACACGTCTGTGTCAGAGCAGTGTTTTATTTCTCAGCATGGGTGGACAGGACAGCTCAGCTCACCCCCATCTGCCTGGCAAGCCAGCTACAGGGGGTGAGGAGTCCATGTATGCTGCAGTCCCACAAAGCACGTATGATGGCTCTGGCCTGCGGTGGTGCTTGAATGTGGTTGCAGATCTGAAAATCCTCTCACGATGCTTGATAACTCTGGATCAGTTTGAACACACAGAGGTAGGAGGCACATTCATGACAAGGCAGATGAGAAGGATATAGAAGCTACTCTCCCCTTTGGTAGACTTATTATACTATTTTCTTGGGATCTTATTAACACAGCTAAATTGCTCTCTACAGCTTTGGAAACAACAGTGCTGCTCAGGAACTGTTTTTCTGGTCAGTTTTCCTTTGAAGCTGGTTTTTTCCACTCCCAAAATATCACGCCAGGGTGGGTTTTGATCCCCCGCAAATGGAGGAGGATGTTTGTTGCTCCCAGCAGGACCCTTGCAGCACATCAACTAAAAAGAAAAAAAACAAATCCCCACGTTGCCATCAAAATCAGCTGTGACAATAAACATCACTGTCCTGAGGGGTGAGAGGGGAGGGTGGCAGGTTAGGAGGCACCGGAAGCTTACAGCTTAGGTCAGCTTTTCAGATCGTTCTGGCTAAGGCTGATTCTGTGCGAACTGCAGCAAAGAGCCTGCTCCAGATAAGAAGGGAAATGCTCAGTCATCCCGAGGCTTTTACTCAAAACTTTAGTAGGCAGAGCTTCAAAAGATACCATGTCGAGAAGGAATGGGTGAGATTGCCAAAATTTGACGGCAACAGCTGATGTCTGCTGTGAATTGTAGCAAAACTCTTCTCCTCCTGGCCAGTTGTATGGGACAGCTGGCTTACATGGGTGGGTTGTCCTGGGTGAACTGGGCTGGTATTTATCAAGCCTTCCTTCTGTCCAACAGCATCTTCTAAAGTTGTATCATCACTCCCTTCTGTCCAACAGCATCTTCTAAAGTTGTATCATCACCCCCAACTGGCAAGATGTTTAGCTCTTCTCTCTTTGCCATCTCTCTTACAGCATGATTTTTCTTATGAATGAGATCCCATTGTGACCTGCTGAATAAATCCCATGTTTAGGAAAAACCTCTTATGTTTATTTAAAAGAATAACCAGAGAAGTGAAGAGCTTTGATATGGGATGTAAGCAGTCAGATAAGGAGGCTGATAAACTCTGGGTTTGCTCTAGATTACATGGTTGAAGAAGAATATTTTGCTGTGTACTATGCTGCAAACTAAGCATCTGAAACAGACTGTTTAGGTGAGCTAATTTCCAGATGCATATAACACATTTTACAAATTATGCCACTAATGGGCTTGGCAGGAAGGCAGCTGGATACTAAATATAAACAAATCCACAACAAGGACCATTTCTTCTCTTGTTTGAACAACTCCAGCACTGGGAGTCTCCAAATCACCCCTCTGAGGGGACTCCCAAATCCTACAGTGATAGAATGATGCAGATTAAACCAGATCTTCTAAATTTCAGAATAAGACTAAACTGTTAAGGTGAACTTTTGTAACTGCAGTGGAAGACAGTATAGGTCTGGTGACAACTTTATTTTACATCATGGAATGATGTTGCTGCTGAGACATGATTGCGAGCCACAGATCCGCTTTCTGATGTGATCTTGACAACTACAAATGAAGTGAATTTGGATGGAAACCAACATAAGGATTCAACCTAGAGAACACTGTTTCTTTCGGGAGAATTTTTTTTCCTGCTCTGCACATGTACTTCAGGCTAGGCCTGTGTAAACAACAAGAGTAATGTTTTCAGATTTCTTCTAGTATCTTTTGGTTTTGAAAGGGAAGAGTTCTCTTTTGGGAAACTTTTATACCCTACAGTCTACAATTTTGCTGTCAGTATTGAAAATTTGTATTTTAAACACATACTTCTTTACCAGTAGTACCAGAAATACCTGTCATTATTAAATTTGGAATGAGTTAAAAAATATTCCTTTACATTCTGGGTTTGTGTCTCAGGTTGTGGATTAAAATGCAGTTTTTGAGTAGTTTTGCAAGGTCTCTAGTGCTGCCTTGCTTGTGGTGTGGCTATTACATGGTAACATAATATTTATTTACCTAAACCCAGCTGTTTTTACTGGAACAGAACACCCCTTGCCAGCAAACCTTTCAAAATTTTTCTATTTCCTTCAAGTTCTGCAAAAAAATAAAAGAGAAAAAAAGAAGAAGGCTTTCTGTAAGCTGACAGTAGCCTTTTAAATATAATGGTAACAGCCCATCACTGGTGAGAACATACCTGTGCTGCAGACAGATGCTGTAGGGACTGCCCTGCATGAGGACTGTGAGTCTGTGGCCACCAATATGCCCTGCTGCTGGGGTCCAGCAGTGGAGCTGGGAGCACGACAGCCCATCTACACCTGCTCCCAGCACCCTCTGCATCCCAGGGACAAGCTGGTGAGGCAGAAGGGCTGTGTGGTTCCCTATCAAGGCACCATCCTCCCCCACCCTGTCTACCTCAGACTGGTGGCAGAGCCCTGGGCTACTGGCACATTAGGATCTTCCCTCTCACATGTCCCATTTATTATTTTCTGTGCATCCTTCATGGAGGAGCTTTCCTTCTTTTTCTGCTCAAGGTCTTTGGAAAAGCTCTACTGAACGTGTGACTGTCCCACATGGACCTGAGACATTGATGCTGCTGGAGATGCACAGTGAGACCAGGGTGCCAGTGTGTGTGTCAACAGTGCCAAGCTGGGAACCATGGTGTCCCTGGCATGCAGAGGGATGCTGCTTTCAATCCTTGTCCTCCTGTGAGCACACAGCTGCCCAAGTGCACCATGGCAAACCCACAGACTTGCCATTCCCCACCTCTGCATCACAACTGCTGCTCACAATGGACTGATGTGAAGCTGGCCGAGGTCAGGGAGCAGTCACTGTGGCAGAACGAGAGGTGGCACAGCCTGTCACTTCTGCAGTCAGAGGCTTTGCCTGCAAGAGTCCATGGCCCCTTTACAGGCATTTGTTGTTCTTGGGAAATCTCTCTTATGAGAAATAACCCTCCCTTTCCCCTGATGCTTACCCCCACCTGGTGTATTTATAGAGAGCAGTTGTGGTCCTGCTCAGCTAAACTAAGGCTGTTCAAACCTTGCTACACTACCTCTGTCTGTGCTTTGACAGCCTGTGTCTAATAAAAATTCAGTCCCTTGGCTCCAAGTCTAGAGCTTGCATCAGTATGCAAAAACAAATGCAAATACAGGAGAGGTCTTGCTGGTTGACACAGGTGAGCAGAGTATGGTGCTGCCCTTCTATTCATCTTTTTCCTGTCTTGGCTTTCATTTTTGACCTTGTTGCAAGTCTTGGCTCTGGAATTTCTACTGCCTTTTCCTGTGGCATCCTTTATAAAGGGACAGAATATGTTAGCAATCATATTCAGCATCATTTTTTCAACTCTGTCTGGAACTCTGCAGCTCTGGGGTGTCAGCTCTCCTGCTGATTGCTTTGAAGATACTTTTTACCATCTCAAAAGTGTCACTAAATTTTGAGACATCTCCTCGTTAGAAAAGCCAGGGAGATATTGCTGCTCAATTTTCTTTACATTTCTCCACTCAATTATTCCTCCTCAGCACAACTTATTGTAACATGCATGCAGTCATCCTCTTTCTGACCAGCATGGATTTCAGCCAGTTGGTTTCCCATCAAGTGCAATTTTTACTGTTTTTTTGTTATTGCTTCACTTCCATCTCTCTCTCTCTTTTTTTTTTTTTTTTTTTTTTTGAGTTTATGTAGCACACAGGATTCCTACAAAACCATCAGTAGACTTTTTGAGCCTTTTTCTCTGGCTTATTTATTGGTATCTAACAATATTTATTTAATGTTAATTTTAAATACATATATTTTAGTGCCTGAGTTATTGGCAGTTACTTTATACATCTGGGTCATCAGCTTGTTGTTAATTTTTGTACAGCTGCTTCTCTATCATGTTTTAAATACTGGTTTTGGTTAGGGATGGGCTGGCCAGTTTATTTCAAGTAAGAACAGATCAGAGCCATCATGCCTCACACAGACTCTGGGAGGATCAGCCAAAATCGTGGGAATAGGATAGATTTTTTTGCCCTGAGGCTAAAGAGAAAGTTTCATTTAGGGGATTCACTCTTTTCCTCTTCAGATGTCAGTCAGCTAAATTGTTCAGTCAACATGGCTGGTATCTTCTTCTTGGCTGAAAGCAGACAGACAGCTCAATCTAATTGCACAGAAAGGTTAGCCTGCTTTCCCTTTTCAAGTAGAACAGGTTTATATGTTTCTGTGGGGCTGGCTGAACAAACAACAGGTGGATCTAAAAAAGCCCTCTGGAAAATCCCTACAGTTGATGCACTGGGAAATGACAGGGGAGTGTGTTAGAGCCACTCCCCTTGCTAGGGCAGCCTGTGTTCTAAGCCCCTGAGAGAGTAGGGAAGTGGAGGATGGGGATGGTGCCAGAGGGTAGCGTGATGACAGAGAGTGGGTTCTGAAAGTTTAGGTAAACTGTGCCCAAGTCACGACTTTAAGTGCTTGTCCGTATTCAGCCTAAAATCTGTCTCACTGAAATTTCTCGAGTTCTGCGGAGAGCCCACTTTAAATATAGACAGGCATTTGTATGCTTGTTATAAAGATCAGTGTGAACAGGGAGGTGGCCATCTAAAAATGGGACGTGATGACTTTTCACTTAGTTGCTAAACAAAAATGTGGCAACACAGTGCAAGGTGTTAAATTACTTGGTTGTTTTTGAGGATAGTTCAACTTAAAATATGCAATCTGTACCTCTTTACCTTACTGCCCATGCTAGGTCTGCTATGGGTATAATGGGGCCAACCGCCAAGAAGTTCTGAACTTCTTTTTCCTTTTCGGTGTTTCAAGAATAGCTTGCAATTGGATCAGATTTCTTTCTCAGCTGTAGCCTCTTCCCCCTTAAGATACTCAAGTAGAGGAAGGGCAGCCTTAGTGGTCCACATTCAGGGCCGTGGGGTGAAGAGCAAAGGGTGAGGAGGGAGCCTGCATCCTAGAGCTGCACTGTCAATACTTTAGGGCAGCCAACTGGCCTGGTTTGTAGGTGAATGGAAATGCCACTGGCATTTTGTATTAAAGAAAAACCCAACCAAACAAATCAAATAACCTGTCTAGTGTGAGTACTTCATGCCTCTACAATAGGAAACTCATTTGGCAGCATTTGCTCTAGCACTGACTTGTGCTGGGACACACTAGAAGATGCTTGGAGATGTCTTCTATTCCCTTGAAACAGAGTTGGAAAAAAATCTTTATGAACAATTGCTGCTCCAAAACATGCACCTTTGGTTGCACCATGATGCCCCAACTCAGCATACATGCCTCTGTTCTGGAAAGGGATTCACACTACTATCAAAAACAAGGGCTGGGAACCCATAGATCTAGCCTGAGACAATGCTGTGTTCATCCCCTCATCTCTGTCTTCTGCCATGCTGCCTGCAGTGCCACCTCCCTCCTGCCTGTCCCCCAGGGTTCCCTCTACACAAAAGGAAAGGGAGTTGTCCTCCCTACACCCCTCTGCCTAGCCTCCTGCCTGCACTGAGGGAGGCGGTATCTAGTGAATTCATTTAACAAGAAGAGAAACTAGCATTTAATGAGCAATGAGACCAAGAGGCATTGCCACATAGCCAGGTGATGCTGGTCACTTCCAGTGAAGTGCAGGATGACACCAACAAAGGGGCTGGTACCTGCTACTGCCCAGTCTTCCTCTGCTGGGTGCTACCTGCTCGATACTGACCTCTGTTGTGCTTATTTTCTCTGAATCTCATCCCTCTAAGAGGTTTTGCTCCTCATAGTGACACAGCAAAGTACCATGCAGCCAAATGGATTTTCACAAAGGGTTCTGTGAAACAGATGGATTTCTGTGTTATGAGAAAGGACCTCTCTGAAAGAGTCGTCATGGACATTTTTGGTTCTCTGCATGTGGTATTCTTTTTCTTTAATTAGTTTTTACTTTTGCTAACAGTTCACTGGTAAGCATCATTAAAGCTCATCATGAAAGCTGTAGTAACCTTGTGCATTACGGAAATACTCCTGGGAGGGATCCACAGTCCTGTGGTTCAGCACAGCCTGTCTCTGGTTCCTCTCCCTCTGAGTCACAGGGCTGCAACACTAGGAAAGTCATGGGACTGCAGAACATACCAGTGGGTGGATTTGGGGTTTCTTTCATCATAACCTCAGCTGATACTTCTTCTCCCTCAGTGACCTTGTGCAGGTTTTTACAAAATCTTAGCCATATGCAGTATTGGAATATAAGGATCCAGTCGATATTTAGGTTCCCAGGAAGCATCCCTTCCATGCAGAAGTCACCAAGTTTCATACCCACAGATCAGTTTCCATAGTAACTAATGTGGTTCAACGAGAGGGGAAAATCAGAGGATTTTGAAAGGCAGAGACTAACACTGAAAGGGAGTAAGTGGAACACACAGCATGTGCAGCAGCTTGGAGCACACTACAGGTTTTATGATGTGTGTTTTAGGAAGACTTGCATGATTTGCGAACCGTTCCTTTCCTCATGAGACAAGTGGTCGTGCCAAAAGCTTGATGGTGCAAAGTAAAATGGTACTTCACAGTGTTGCACACATACAAATCCTGTGTCAGTTAATATTTATTCACACACTTTGTGAGCACATGGAGGCAAGAGGAAAATGAGTTTTACTGCCTATTTCAATGAAAATTGTCATACCAATATTTTATTACCTCTGGAAAAACAAACATGCATTCTTCCCATTCTCCTTCCTCATCCCTGCTGCAACAATAGAAGACGTCAAACAGTGGACAAGAGCAGGACTCAGGAAGAACCACATTTCAGTTTCTCATTTATTCTATGCTGTCACAAATGCCACCATCAGTGGATATAAAATTATGTTGCTGCTAACATATTCTTATATATGCTGGTCAGAGTCACTACTACTGATCCATTTCTGCTTGAGCTGTGGGATCTGATGAACTGAAGTGTATATTCTCCTTCAGCCATGTGGTATAACTCAGGGAACAAACATATTGGTTAAAAATATATCTGAAATTAGTTTATTATGTGAATCTAGAATCTTGCTTATGACAGATTGTATGGCATGACATATATTCCTCTGGAAAACAAATGTTCAGAATGTTAATTCTGAAGAAACAATTATTCCGAAGTAAGGAACGATCCATTTAAAAAGGCATAGGAAACTCTGTATTAGTAAATTTGTACCCATAGCTGTACGTGTTTTACTGACAGCATGCATATTTCAACGCCTTGTCCTAGGACTCAGTAAACTGGGTAGAGGCAAAACCACACAAAGCAGGCTTCATGTCACCCAAGTTTAGCTGGGTGAAGAGAGTTGTCTGAGTTAATCTTCTTGGCTCCATTTTTAATTAGTGCATAGTAGCAGATGTCTCCTGTTGGTGACTCACCCCATCTATTTTAGATTGCCCATTGGAGGTTGCTGTTTCTGCTCCTTTACTAAGAGGGAAACTAGTGAATGATTAGATTTAAACAGCCAAAGGCTGGTGAGGTGAAGCCCACCTAGAGGTGTACATCCAGTGAAGGTCAGATGGTGATAACTCTGTGGAGAATTTTGGCTCTCTATTCCTTATTCCCATCCACAAAAAGGGCTAGGATCTGTTTGTTGTTCTTAAGGCCCAGCATAGGCTGTGTTCTTCTAACTATACACTTCACCCCCCAGATCAGGGTAATTGCACAGTCTATTAGAGATGCCCTTGCCTCTGCTAACCCTAGACTGGTCCTGGGTGCTGTCTGGGACAGCACTGAGGGGAGTTGGTCTGAACTGTGCAACTTAACCACATTGATAACTTGTCAGTGTGGAAAAAACCCAGGAGGAGCCATGACACAGCATTGCTTACTAATGGAGGTGTAGCTAGTCAAAAACAGGAACTCATTACATGGAAAGGCACACTGGCTGATGTGACATTATGCCTGTTAGATAGAGAAATGACTAAGAAATTTCTATAAGCTGAGCAGCACAAGTGAGGGCTGTGACAGAATTAAAAAGGAAAATCCACATGGGTGGTGAAGATCTTTGGGCACACAGAGAGCATGGCTATTCTGAGCCCTGGCGAGACTGAGAGACAGACCCAGCATTTCCTGGCAATATGCTCAAGAATGGAAGTGTGATATTCAGTTCAGATATACAGCTACTTCTTGCCTCCATAGTCAAAGCAGGTGGGAGTAGCCAAGCTGAGGGAACGTCACACAAATGCAGCATTCTGTCTGCATGGTCCATCTCTTTCAGGAGCAACATTCAGCAGGAGGGACCAAAATCCCCTTAAGGAAAAGCCAGGTGAGGAGAAGCCAAACACTCTGCAGGGCTGCAGATGAGAGAAGCACTTTATGTTCTTTGTGCTCTTTGCCATGCTGTTTCATGTTTCTGGAGCACAAAGGTGAGCAACTGAGCAGGAGTTATCATTTCTCAGCACCGTAAGCCCTGCTGCACCAAAGAGAAAGAAGAAAGACAGCTGCCGAGAGGTGAGTGCCCCAAAGAATGTAGGGGATACATGAGGAGGGGCAGCCAGCCATCACTGTGTCTTGATGGCAGAGAAAACTAGAATACAGCCCACAGAGCACTGCATCTGCTTGTGCTTTAATGCATTTTGCCCCGTGATAAAGAAATTACATAGATTACAGCTGAACATGGAAAATATGATTCATCCGGTCTCCAAGCACTGGCCCCTCTATCCATCAAGTCTGAAGTGTGCAGCGGAAGCTGAGGCGAGGTGGAGTCTCTGGGGAGCCATCTGCAAGGCTCCATCTCCTCCCAGCCTTTCCCCTTAAACACAGGGTGACAAGACCCTGTTCGTGCTAATAAGACATGGTGGGGGCGGATGTTTTGAGCTGTGGGGTGACCAGAGGCACTGCTGGTGCCAGTGAGCAGCCTGTCGCACTTTGTGAGAGCCCCCCATGGTGCTGGCGCCTCTGGCACCATGGAAGACCCTCAGTGCCTTCATTCTCCTCCTCTGCATTGGCCTGCCGGTGCCTGCCAGTGCCGTGAATGCCTACAAGAGTGCCTCAGCCCAGACTCACTGCTCCTCTTTGACAAAAATAAGCCACCGTGTTCCAGGTACTGAAATGAGAGCAGTGTAGAAAAAGTAACATCCCGTATGCAAAGGTGTAAAGGTTTCCTGTAGTAATGTTGTGGTTAAGCCTGTATTCTGGGAGAGTAAGCTGAAGTTGCTGAAGTTCAATTTGCATCCTGAATGTGCATAATTGAAAGTATTAATTATTTCACTGAAGGTGTGGGAGCCACAGCCAAAGCATCTGTGTAATTGCACTTGTAGCTCAGGTGTAAAGCTAGGATATAGATAGCACTAGGATACAGGATAGGATATGCAGCAGCTGGAGTCGTGCTAAGCAAATGAACAGTTCTTCTTACAATTTTGATTTATAATAGCCACATGAATTTGGAGACTGCAGCAAAAATGCTATAGGGTTTGCATTCCTTGACAGATTCAGAGAAAGCTTTAAAACTCAGGTAAGAGAGACATATAAGAGCTGAGAAATTGTAGTAGAAGATTTAATATTTGAAATTTTTAATTAATATTGGAATCATTACCTGAAGCCTGAAGATCCATCAAGGACTCAGAGCTTTCAGGGTTCAATTAAAACACTGTCATTTCACATGATACCATAAGAAATATTTTTCAGGCGTGAAGGAACAGACAGCATGTAATCATGTTAATGCAAATTAATTTTATACCTGCCTGCCAGCCAAGCTGTTGATGTGCCATTTGTAGACCTCCCAGCACAAGGTAACATTGCTGTACCAAGCTTCATAGAAGGTGGATTAACCTAAGGCAGGATTACTCTGTCCTTGCACAAGTCTTCACCTGCCCCCTCACCTCAAATACTATCAAGCAAAAACATATGGAAATATAAGAATCTGCTTCAATTTTCCTCCATTCTCACTCAAGCCGTGCACTAATACCCATTTTTTGGGACAAGGGACCCACAACTGGAACAAGGCAGGGACCTTCGGGGCAATCCTGACCTCTCTTGATGCAACATCCAGTGATGGAGCCTGACCTGCTTCAGGGGATTGAAAGATGTGTCACTGTGTATGTCCTACTCTGATTGCTTTGCTATGCGGGCTGGTAGCTGAGGACAGAGAGGTGATGGGAAACTGTGGAAATGGAGGATAAGCAGTTTGAGAAGTGCATGTGTTCTGTGAATATTGCACACAAGAAGTGCAGAATCCCTGCAGATCGGCAGCAACTCCCAAAGCCACTGCTATGGGATTTCATGCTATGTGCCCATGCTCTGAGTCCCAGAAAAGTGAGTGATGCTGAAGAATTGAAGTCTATGGTGGTTTTTATGCCTGTCTTTAGAAGATCAAAATACTATTTCTAGCTATGCCTTGGCCTCTTTTATGCTTTTGGAAAAATTGCTTAAAGATGTATTTTTCAGAATAATGAACTGGAAACTTCCTCTGATGCAGCTTCCTCGAGTGTCTGTAATTATGTGCTAGAAGCCAGACAATGCAAAGGTATTTTTAACAGGACATGGGAGAATGTCCCAACCTAGTCAGGACAATTCCTGACACAGGTAATTCCCTTAGTGCTCTCTATGATCTGGTTTCCATCAGAAGGAATCCTTCATGTTGGGAGGGAGAGACTGCTGCTCCTCTTAGCTCTCCATCATCTGGACCAACCCCAGTTTAGTCTCTCTATGATGAAGCTAAAATACCTACTGGTGCTGGCGGAACAGCTCAACCATAAATTGAGCTTCCGCTAGGGCATTCAGGATTAGTTTAAGGAAAACTGCTCCTAAGAAAGTAGAGAGAGAGATCCCTTGAGACATTAAATATTTTAGTTACACAGTCTGGTTGGGGTGTTTAAATGCATGCAGGGATTAACACTTTAACACTGTCAAAAATGTCAGCCTAATAAAGTTTGCAAAAGTGTATGCAAATATTGAAAGTGGAAGATTAAAGGCAGAATATTTGAAATAGAAACCTTGAATAAGTAAAATAGTTTTATAACTTGTTACTGTTATTTCAACCTTTCAAGATGTTTTCTTAAGTTTTATTATGAGGTAATATTTTATTTGGAAGAGAGGTGTATGACCTGTGAGGTAGTGTTCAACGGGAAACATTGCATAAGCAGTGAGGAACCAGCTAGGTCTCTTTTCCACACTGAGTAGAGTAAATGAAATTAAAATTTATTATTCTAATTTCCTAACTCATTTTGCTCCCCATGGCCCAGCACACACACATATGTGGAGGGTCCATGAGGTTGTAAGTTTGTGCAGTTCTGAAGGGAGAATGCCCAAATCCCTTTTTTTTTTTTTTTTTTTTTTTTTTTTTTTTTTTTTTTTCTTAACACACATGGCTTCTTCCTTCCTTTACAAAGCAGAAGACTGAGGATGCAATCACTGACATTCTTGTCAAGCAAGACCACCGGATGACCCTTTTAGCCTCTAAGCTTGAATCTTTTCCTGTGTTTCGTCAAAGTACTACTGTTGTCCTTGCAAGTAGTATATCTCCTGCTGACTGTGCTTTTTGGCTGTAGCTCTGTGTCTGTTTTTCTTCATTGATGTGAGGCCCATTAGAAGATCTAGTGGTTTCTTCTCTTGATGGCAGCATCTCAGGCAATGCTTTCAGTGTCATCCTGTGCTAGTAAGAGCAATTCTCACATCCTACAGATTTGGGTGGGTATTCTCCATGGGCACCCAAATAGAGGGGTGTACCCCTTGAGCCTGTCTGCTACCTTTCTTTCTGAAACAAAACTAAACCAAAAACTAAAATGGAAGACTGCCCTCTAACCTTCCAGATTCCTCAGGCTCGTATTGCAGTTTATTGTCTAGAAGTAGTTCATTTTAAGCATGATAAAGTATGTTCTTGGGTTGGTAAGTCCCATGCTGTTCTTATTTGTGATTAACTTGTTATAATCTTTGTAGTTGACCAAACTTTTTATATTTCTCCAATACTTTGTGGAGAGAGAAATGGTGTTTTTATCTGGATTGTGCTTGATGCCTCCTTCTCCCACAGATGTCCCTATGCTGCATCTGTACTTGCACAGCTTGTTGTGCCCCAGTTTTATGCTATACTCCCTATTGTTTGTGAGTAGCATTAATAATTTTCATTGTGCTTCTTTCTAATGGGCTGATGATCTGACTCCCTCTGTTCCTCTATTTTGGCAAATACATTTTTCTTGCACAGCTGTTAGAACAAAAAGTATTCCTTTGAGATGACATCTTTCAAACCGAACTGGAAAATGATCGTCTGGCAGCTCCTTGCCCAGTCTGAATGGCAGCAGTGGGTACAGTAATACCCAATATAGAGCTGCTAAGGAAGTTTTTGTCAGAGCTCTCTTTCTTAGAAATAAATGAATCCAAGCAGCTCAAGCTCTGTGCTTCTCTGGACTTGCCATGAGAGAGTTGTGCTCTGTGGTGTATTCCTTCACCTTTTTAACCAAAATACTTTCTAAAATTAGTTGTGTTTTAGATTGCAGACTGCATATTTCCTTCAGATGCTGTAAAGATCAGCCCCATTAGCACATCCCACTGAGTTTTTTCTCCACAGTGCTTCCCATTTAAAGTGTATAGATAACTCTACTTGTTTAAAGGTAAACTGGCAGGAGAAATGAATCCGACTCAAGAGAGGTTACAAGTTAGAGTTACAATTTACTAAAAATATTGCAATAAATACAATGATACAGAGAAAAATTGGTTTTAAACCACAAAAAAACAGATGTATAACCCAGCACCCTGGGGCACAAACCGAATGGTGTTCATTAGCCCCTGTGCTGAGCGCCGCATGATCCCCCCTGAGTACAAAGTTAAAGAAAAGGAAAACCTGTTGGGGAAGATGGTGGTTGCAGTCTTGTCGAGAGTGGCAGGTTCTGGTCCTGCTCTGAATCTGATGAGTGGTATCAGATGTTCCAAAGCCTGAAGATTATATGTACTTAGGTTCAAGTGGGAATGCCCAGTACCTCCCCCAGGGCCAGGAGTTTCACCGTGGGTGATTTAACTCTGTGAGTCATGGGATATTTTTGAAATCTTTGATGCTCTGTTAACAGATATGACCCCCCAGGCTGGGTGTGAAGGTGCCGATGCCTCCTTGTAGGGGAGTTATCACAGCTGAGTCACTGGTGTGAAGACGGAAACATTCCCATGCCTCGCAGTGTTCTTTAACACCCATCTTGTAGCCTGAGGGGTCACGTGTGCCCTGGGCAGCTGCTGCAAACAATCCATTATTAACAGTCCATCAGAAATTACACAGAGGGTGTAGAATACACGCTGTTGGTTACACCCACAGAGTGATAAACTAGTTCTGTCCCTTGTAACTAGGACAGTAGCCTTGCATTGTTCTATGTGAAAGCAGTAGTAAAAAATTATTTCTTTTGAGAGACAAAATTATATTGATTCAGACTTCACAAAAATGCAGATTAACAGAGGGTTCAATGCTGGTACGTAATGGTTTTCATTAACAAATTTCTCAAGACTTTGCCTCAACAGGTCAGCTAAAATAGAAGGCCTTCAAATTAGTGACCAAGATGTTGTACTTCCTATGCATCTCTTCAATGACTTGATTTGCCAGTTGTCCAGTTGTACATAAATAACATGCAGCGGGAACAGTGATAGTGTTAGACACAGTCTTTGGAAGTACTGGATTAGCTGCTACATCTTATTAGGAAACTAGGGTGACCTGTTGAATTTTTCTTTTCTTTTTTCTCTGCACTTTTTAGGGCACTTGTTGCCCCTAATACTTGTAAGATATGCTTGTGGGCTGGGAACACATCCACTGCCTGGGCATTCAGCCTGCTGCAGGCAGGGAGTCCCGGGACCTTACTGTCAGACTTTCCTTCTCACTTGCTTGTGTCACCATTATTCCTAGCCTTGAGATGGGAGGTGTGCTCACCCTGCCTTTGTATGTGCAAACTGCTTGGTGATATTTTAATAATTAATTATCAGAGCCCTTCTTTTTTCACAAGACATGACACCAGGCTTTAGTGCCAGCTGGACTTTTTCAAAATGCATTTCCAGTCTTAAGTGCTTTATAATAGAATAAAGATTTTGTTTAACCAAGTCTTCTCCTCCCTACCTATTTTAAAGATTAATTCCAGTTATTGGTGCCAGCCATGCCACAGTGCCATGACAGAGCCTATGAAAGCACGAGCATAAGAGGAGGGGGAGGCACATATGTATCATGGAGGTAAGGGCCTGCCAAAGCAAGACAGTGCATGGTGGAGGTCCTCTGCAGCAAGGATGTCTGGCTGTGGCTGCAGGATGAGGCAATGTCCTGCCATCATGGCATGGTGGTAGGTCAAGTAGTCATCCATTAAGAAGAAAATGAGGGTTGTGCTTCATGAGGACTGTGTTGCACAAGCATGGAGGACAGCATGGCACATGTCACCTTGTGCTGTCTTGAGAAGTCCTGCGTCCCTGTAGTCATGAAGTTGCAGTTTATGAAATGCCCCATGTCTGCAGAAAGTGATCTGTGCACTGAAAATCTTAGAAAAACAGGAATTTCTGTGAGCAGAAGAGTCTCTTGCATGTCTTATTTTAAATTAAGTACCTCTGCATGTTTATGTTTTCCTTTATTTTCTACTAAGAGCACATAAAGTTATTGACAATACAGAAGTGGAATCTAATTACAAGATCCTTACTCCAGTCAGAACATCTTGCAAAAAAATTAACAAACTCTTCCAGGATCCTCTCAGACAGAGATATTGTTAATGTTACCTTTCTTAGATAGCTTGCTGTTGTTTCGACATGTTTTACACATGAAGGATTGCAATATTCTTACAATCAATATGCTTTCATTTTGGTCTGGAAAAAAAATGGGATGGGGAGGGTGAGAGCCAAACTGAAGTCTTTTTGAGAATACATGCTCTTTTCTTTATAACGTGGGGCATCTGCCTGTCCTGGCTGAACAGCAGCCTGCATACCACTGATCCTTTGCAAACCACGGGGGAACCTTCCCTCTGCAGTCTCAGAGGCTTTTGACCCTCTGCAGCCCAACCCTGTGTAAACTACTAGTCAGTGAATATTAAAAGTTTTGAAAATGGTTTGTAAAAGTCTTTCTGAGAAGGCTTACTGCTTAGAGGACCTCTCTAGTCATCTCAGATCTTTCCAATGGCTACACCCTATCCATGCTTGCTGTTTCTAGTAAAGATGTCTTGTTACGATGGTGGCCAGCATGTTCTACTCTAAGGGGCAGCGCTCTGGGGCCGCATGTACCTCTTGGATCTTTTTATACCATGGAGACAGATCGTTCCCCTAAACAGCCCTACATTATGGGGGAATCAAAGTGTTTTAGAGCTTCCTGTCCCAAAAGCCTGGGAATGCCTCAAATAACTGAGTCTTAGCTCTGTGGTTTCTGAGTCTGTTTGTGTAGTCTGGTGTTAGTCTCCTAGACTTTTCCAAAAACATCCTTGGAAAACAGCAAGGAGAGGGTTATAAGGAGGCTGGTGCCAGGCCTTTAACATTCTCAAAAGTCTACCCAGGAGAAAAATAAAGCCCAAACCATTCAAACAATGCAGGCCTACACAGAGATTTCTACGACTCAGCAGTACAGCATGCTAAATATTAATAGTGACTTGCTTAGTATCCAAAAATTCATCATACGCCTCCATCCCAAGGAGCATTCAGCCAAGTGACATGATGAAATTTCATGTGTACAGTTGCAATCCTACTCCTTGACAACACTTGAAAACAATGAAAAGCTTCATCCATACAAATACCACGTGAGAGCATGACCTCGCTCTGGGAGAAGTGCAGTGTGATCAGACTTGTCCTCTGGGGAACTTGGACAGAGCAGATGTGGAAATCCCAGCACGAAAAGGACCTGGAAGGTTGCTAAGGTCAGGTCCTCGTGCTTACTGTGTCATGAATCGGATTCCAGCTCCATCTTCAAGCTAACTAGGGGGTTTGTCCTTCCTCCACTCCTTTTTTGGGAACTTTTTAATATTTAATCTGAACTATTGCTTATATTTGCACCTATGTATCTTCATGCATTCCAGGTAAGTAACTGATGAAGCAGCACGTTATGACTCACTTATGGTCCTCTTATACACAAGCTTAAAAGTTCTGTAAATGCAAAGGGGAAATAGATGCCCAACAAAAGTATTATATAAACTGTGGAGTTGGAATATAATGTATCTAACTTCTAGGCTTTCCATAGTCTTCCAAACTACTCCTTTGCAGGATGAATTTGCATGCATTAGAAAAATGAATGAAGGTATCAACTACCCAGCCTGCTTCTGCTTTATGATTAGATGTGAGAATCATTCCTGTTGTCATCTTCGGACAAATGTTCTGCCCTCCCCAGTTGTCACCTGCACATTGTCAAACAGCTTTGCAGAGAGCAACACACTGATGCTCATGTGCAAAATCTGCTGCAGATCTCAGGGTCCCAAGAACCTTGAAATAAAGGACAGGAATAGGGGCATAAGCTGAACAAAACATGTGCACACACATTTAGACTCCAGGAGGAGGAATGAAGACTGTGTGATTCAGAGCATGTACAGCAGCCTAGCTTAGAACTGGAGTCAGGTTCTGGATTTATTGCGTGTAACATCATCAAAATACACCCCATCTTAATGCAGTCTCTGCTATTTCTTATGACATATTGGAAAGGTCACTGGGAGCAATAATTTATGAAAGCATTTGAAAGAAAATCCCTTTTTAGAAAAAATAACAATCCGAAACACTGATTTTCAAATTTTTCCCCTCATGACCTTGTTCTTCCATGGCCTCAAGTGGCAGTGTCCCTGGCATGAGTGCTTCCAAGCTCATGGCTTCAAGAGAGGGAACCGTTGACCTGGAAACACCGTCTGTCCAGCAGCTCTGAGGCAATCCCCTTGCTTATTATTTATTTGTATTGCGGGAGGCCTAGAGAGATGCTGCAGGGCTGGGTCCCAGCAGGGTGCCCGGCAGTCGATGGCAGAGAGGGGAGGAAGCAGCACGGTGGCTGCAGCAGACCAGCTGGCTCACCATTGTGAGGCTTTGGGGCTGGGAAGTGCAGCAGAGGGGTGCTTGAGGGAACAGCAGAGAGGACAACACTGGGCTGGAGCTGTTGTGGGGACTTCCTTTCACAGCAGATGTATGGCAAGGCAGGAAACATTTATCTATTTACTAGAAAATCTTAGCAATTATTGTGTAATACTGGGGAAATTATGCTATGACAGGAATTCCTATGAATGACCAACATATCACAGTTTGCTTAGTCTGTGCAAGAATTGGTCTTCTATTTTGGTGGGGTTTTTTTCTTTTTTTTTTTTTTTTTCCTAGCCTGTCTGTATTTCAGCAGTATCACAGCAAGGTTATTTTCAATTACAAAGAAGTATCAAGAAAGTAAGGTACATTGCCAGAGACTTTTTGGTAGAAAGCAGTCTTACACTACACAGAAAACACTACCAATACTAATAGTTCCAGATTGCTTCTTTCCAAAATTTTCTCTAGCATACTACATGCTTTATATAACAATTGCTACTTTAAATGAAAATTATTAGACCAAAATAAGCCATACTACTTTTTTTCAAGTATTTTTTTCTTGGGAGAGGAGAGACTCATAGCAATGGGATGAATGTTGGAAACAGTTTCTTGTATATACAAATAGAAAATGGATTCTCAAGTAGAGGTAGAAACCTGGAAAATGATCATGCTGAAAAAAGCATAGGAGAAATAACAGACTTCAGCAAAGGTTGAACTGGACCTGAAACTGTAGTATGAACTAGATTTAAAAACCTGACTGTAACTTTAAGTTGCAGATCTGAAATCTAAAAAGCATAGCAACATATCAAATTTCAGAAGGAAAAAAATAATTTGCAGATATTTGAATAGTGTTGTTACTGGAAATGATGATAATTTTTTTGGCGATCCATTAGCTGGGGAAAAGAAGAAAGAAAAAAGAGAGACTAGCTAGGGATACGATAGCTACACAAGAAACATATAAAGCTGGCTGTCATGAAGAATGTTTTGGCAGAAAGATGTACAAGGATGGATTTACCTGTGCAGGAATTGATTAGACCTTAGGTGGCTTCTGTAGTGATGATAAGTTTATCTCTTGGTGTATGACATGTGACCAAGGTGAAACAGGAGAGAACTTACAAGAAGTTAGCATGGACATGGGCCAGGACTGTGAGGTGAGCTGATGTTGTATAACAGCTGCCCTCTACAAAAATACCTGTTGCTGTCATGTTCATGCTTGAGGTGCCATTTGATGCAAGAAAAGAACAAAATTTTGAAAATTAAGTGCATAGGATAAAATAATGCCAGAAGGATGTGAAATGCTGAAAGTAAGACTGAATAAGAAGAAACAGCTAACAAAATATGTTGTTGACTGCTGCGATAAGAAGTTCCCTGCACAGGATGTGCCACATGAAGATGTGCAAAATCATCAGGAACCATGGTTCCTATACAGGAAACAAAACAGGAAACATCATGAGTCATCAGCAAACAGGCACTGGACAGGTTACATGGCTTGATCCTGAATGAAATTAATAATTTAGCAAGGTTGGAAAAAAGTTACTTAAATAGCATCATAATATTATGACACAAGCTTAGGAAAGACAGACTGAAAATTGAGACTGATCATCTCTGCTCAGCAACAACATACAAGAGAGAGAAGTTACACTGCCACAGTGTGGGACGCCTCATTAAATAAACAGTCACAGACACTAATTAAGAGTACACAGAAAAAGATACAAAAAGGCAAGCATGCTTGGAGACTTAGGAAGCTTTGGGAGTTGCCTGGCACACAGTTAGCAGTGACAATCTTTCTACAAGAAGCTATTTCATCAGCATCCCATCTGTAATCTTCACCTAATTACCCACTGGTTTGCATCTCTGATTTGTATTAAAGGTCCTTCTGTCCATTTATTACCAGCATTGTGTAGTAGAACTTGAATGCTGGAGATGAAGGCAGTGTTGGGCTTTTGGTCAAGAGGAGCTAGCCCAGTAATACCCACTTCAGAGGGAAATAAAAAAAGAAAAAAAAAAAAGGAGAAGAATCAGTGTGACAGAATGACAGAAATCCCACAGGCTGACATAATTTTCCAGTTCCAATTAAAGCAAGAGAAACAGATGAAGCTAAACTGGTGTTTCAAAATAAAGGGTCCATATCTCTCCCTTTATCCCTTTCTCCAAACATTTCAGTATCTCTCAGTTTTCATCTATAGCCAAATAGTCTTTATTCAGTGATTCTTTACATCTGATGAATACAATATAATTCGGTTAGCTGTTGCTTTCATGGTGAGTCACCTAATAGTAAGGTGCCTTAGCTGCTAGCTAGCTCTTTCCTTTATTATAGCAGTGACCTCTAGTGTACGGCTATCAGGATCCAGACCTAGCATTTTCAGTTTACAGAGCAAGGCCATTTTCCATCTCATGGGAAGGAAGTAGCCTTACAAAGTGACCTTTCTGTTAATTTTGGATTTCTTTCAAAGAAAATAGAAAAACTCCCTTGAGACTTTGATAGTCAATAAAGTCGAGCTACATCAGCATGTTGGATCTGTGTCTGCCCAGCGCTTATGCTCTAAAACATTTTCATTTTGGAGTGGCTCAGGAAAAAATTTTGCAGCCTGTAGTAATGCCTGCACTGTTATTTTATATTTTGATGAGGTAGATTAACTGCACATGAATTTTCTTTGTTAGAAAGCTAAATGTCAGATTCATTTTAGTGCAGGACATACTAATCTAGTGCCTAGTAGGTAAAGTCAGCTGGGATTTCTTGGAATGAAATGTGCTAATTATTTGTAAGACGAGTTACGTTTAATTTGTTTCTGCTGTAGAAATTCCAGGGGAATCACTAGGACACACAGTAATAATCTTTTTCTAGCTCTGAGCTGTCTTTGAGGCCAACACAGGAAATTTCATGACTTGTATTCCTATAGGAATACTGTGCATTTCATTGTGTGATACTTCTTCTTGACAGCACCTTTCCAGTCAGTGAGGATGGAGGCTGCCCTATTCCACTGTTGCTGCCAGAAGGGAGGCCTTTCAGACAAGCTGCCAGTGCAGAGGGGTAGCGTGACTTGGTGGGATCAGAGAGGTGTCTCTGAGGTATCCCTCCATGGACCACTGAGGGCTCACAGAGAATTGTATCTTTTATCCGTCTCCTTGGGTCACACAGACCTACAGCCACCTCATTCTTATTTCCCCTGGAGGCAGAACTAGATGGTGCTTGGAGAGGAGTTTGCCAGTGGCAAGTGATGGGCATTAGGGATCTCTGCAGATCTCTCCCTTAGCCATAGAGCTGTCCCAGGATTTTGCCCCGACAGTGAGTCCCATCATCCAAAGTGTGATGGTATGCTGCATCTTCTGGTGGTCTGGCAGCACAGGCCAACTCTCACCTCCCACAACAAAATTTCTCTAAGTGCATATTTATGCACATGCATTTTCCATGCTGTTCATAATTACCAATACTATTTTAACTTAAGGACGTAAATGACCATGTCAGGAAAACAACTCCTCCTAAAAACACAATTGTATTTCAATCTGTCCATCTTCACAGGCGTTTCCCCTCAGTAGCTTCAGTTATTGAAACAGATGTTTCAATAATTGATAAAAAGAAGTCATAACCCAAGTAATGAGGAGGTGAATGGTGGCTGGCTGGAAGAGCCTGTGCACTGTCATAAGTAACATCACCTCACCTATAAATTGCTTTCTAGGTGGTGAAGTTACAGAAAATCACAGAGGAAGGGGTCAGGAGCTTTCAGGAAAGTGAAGAAAACCCATTTCAATACAGTTGGCTTCCTGCTGCAAAACATCCAGCCTTACTGCTGAAGTGTTCCAAAAATAGACAAGCTTGCTCATTAGCCTTGTGAGCATTTAAATAGGAGAGGGATCGTTACCCAAATTATATCCCTTAAAAGGGACTTTCACACTGGGGTAAACTTAAAAAAGAACATTTACGCAAAAAGCAATTTTCTTTGCCTGCAATCTTCTGTATTCCCCAAAGTCTCATTGGAATAAAAAACTTCCTCCCTCTCCAGCCTGAGTCTCTTTTTTTTTTCTTAATCCAGCTGTGAAATCATAAAGCTCAGTGTTTATGACAATAGTTTGCTACCATGGAAACAGCTATGTCGTCACAAATTTAGCCTTATGATATGACCTCCCCTGACTGCAGGAACAAGTCAAAAGGAAAATATACTAGAAAAGAGACCTTGTTTAACCAGAAATGTCTGTTTTAAATCCTTTTGCATAGCACACTCAGCAGCTCTGTAATAAGAGGACCTTTGATACGAACTGTGTACCTCATTACATACTGCTTTACTATGCCATTTGAATTGCTTCGAATGTCACCTTTGAAGGTGAGCTGTCCTTTTATTGCCAAACATTTTGAATTCCCAGTGTCCTAAGACAGCACTGTGATGATTTTTACTACCTCAGATCATTTTCCTTCTGAGCAGTTTACTGTACCCTATGGTTTTGCTTATTTTCTTCTTTAAAAACAAAACAAAATAAATTTAAAAGAAAAGAAAAATCCATGATTGAACAGGTGTTGGAGGGAATCTATCTGAATTCTGGGACACCTCCTGCTGCCACATTGTATGTGGAGTCCTCTCATTATTGCTCTACAGAGGAATGGTCTTTTGTGCATCGATATAGCCAGATATTTTAAATCTGATGGGCATCTGTCATGCCTTGCCACAGTATCCTCTGCCTCCAAGTGAGATAACTTAGCCAGGTACATGTGCATAGTGGTTTCTAATATGGAAGGTGCTGTCTAAACTAAACAGAAAAGTGCCTGATGAAAGACAAGAGCAGCATGACCCTCACTGCACAGCAGACATAAAATTTGGCAGCTGAAGCCATAAACAATCTAGTCCTCCTGTGTCCCTGCTCACTGAGCCCTTAAGATGTTTCCCTCCAGACCTCTTGCTTTAATGAGCCAACCCATGTGCTTTTGTCATGCAAACTGAGAGGCTTCAGGGAGCTGCACAGCACTGGGGGGTTCCAAGGGGCTTCCTGCTCCCCAGTCTCTGCAGAAGAGAGATGTGGGAAGGCTCTTGCATGCCATAACCTCCTCCCCGAATAATAAAATCAATCTTTCAGAACATCCACGGTACAACATTTAGGAAAAAATTAAGCCCTGAAGTTAGGAAAAGGGTTATAAATTTCTCCTCAGCATTTCAGAACAGCAGCTCACCATTTCTGCAAGAGACAGTGTCCAGCTCCAGCACAGGGCAGAGGGACCCACTGAAGTGTCCCCTTGCACCTTTCTATGCTGGCTGATGTGTTACTTTGGGTACCTACACAAAACAAAAGTACATGATTTTCAGCATAATACCTGTGATACAAACTAAGAAAAAATTAAAGCTTCTGTAAGCAAGATGACTAATATATTAAAGTGCCTATAGTAAGCAAAGCTGCATTGAAAATCCTCTTTAAAGTAATTACACTGAATGAAATGTGGGAAGTGTTATCAGAGTGGCAATGGTGCAGGGCTCCAGTGGGTGGAAAGGAGGGGGGGGATTCAAGTGCCTGGCTAGCAAAGGCCGGGGCACCAGCACCCTGCATCTGCGGGAGCTGTGAGGGCTGCACTGTTGTATGTAGTGTGGCTGCGGTCTGCCCACGCTAACTTCAGCAGGAGTACAGACCTGCCTGGACTACACTGCATGTCCCATCTACCTCCATGAATTATGGAAATTCTGCACAGTTTCTTTAAAATACATATATTTTCTTCTTCTTTTCTTCTCTTGTCCTCTGCTTGTCGTTTTGTCCTCAATAAATAGATGCAGCAGTAATCACTACAATTGTAGAAATACTCTTCTACACCTCACCTGTTTGGGTATCTTCTACACCTCCTTGGGTATCTTCCCACCCCTCTTGAACACATTCAGTTTGACCTCTTTCAATTTTTCAGGTCAGTAAGCAATTTCTGTCTATGAATTTCGTCCAGTGTTTCTTTCTGCCAGTTGTAACAGAAGGATGCCTCCAGGCAGATGCTGTGCTTACACCAAAATGTACCTGTGGCAATGTACTTCCGGGAAAGCCCCCAATAGTTTTACACTTGAACAATGTTTCTGTTTAGGATGCACTTGCATTTGTGACAATGCCTTCTGTATGGCTCAGGATCTGCTCTCCTTCCAGGCTGGGCTGTGCTGTGCAAAAGCAACATTCCCACTTTCTGTGTTTAATGCAGCTGATGTTTCCCTGAGATAGGAAGCATTTCACATTTGTCTTTTTAAATCTCTCATTGCACTCTTTCTGCAACTTACCTAACTCACATGTGTTTTAAGTCTCTCCTCCAAATTGCAATACCGACTTGACTATGAACATTGTCCTCTCTGGTGATTGCAGAAGAACATTTACCTCAAGGAAGGCTCTTAGCCCTGAATAACCTTCATGTGTCAGACTGCCCCAGTGTCTTCTGTGCTTAAGTACTACAGAGCCGCTAGAGAATTCCCACACTTGTCCTTCAGCTTCCACCCATTTTGGGGTGGCTTGTCAGCTGCTGGCGCCTCCTTTTAACATGCTGGTTTTTTCCCCGCTATGGTGCTAAGCAAAACATGAAGGGCTCAGTCCTTTTGATTGCTGTCTGTGGCTTGCAAAATGCAGATGTACAGAAAATGACAAGCCTGGTGAGGGGTGTTGAAAGGAAGCAGTGCTGGGAAGCATTTCAGTTTAAGGAAAAATAGTGTGGGCGTGGTGCAGCACTGAAAGAAAATTGGATAGAAAATGAAATTGGGGAGTGAAAATCTATTTTTAACAGGGCTTTGAAAATCTGGCTGGGGCCAGGCCCTGTCTGAAATGATGTAGAGCCGTAACTATTTCCTGGGGCTTGCATTTTCCATAAGGGAGGACATCTGACAGCAGAGCAAGAGGTTTGTTCTTTCTAGTACATCCAGTGAAAGCCTTATTGTTCTTATGGGAGAAAACAGAGGACACTTGCTACCCTGAATGCAGCACAGATGTCTGGCTATTCTCCACACTAGGTGAAGTCTTCTGGGCATGCAGGGAAAAAGAGAGCCCATACAGTGAGAGATGCATCCCTTTAGAGTAGAGAAGAGACAACATCTCACCCAGGCAGGCATTGTACTTGATGAAGAACTGCCAGGAGAGAGATATGCGTAAAGAGATGATGCATGTAATTACTATATCCACTGAGCTTATAACAAAAATGGACATTTTTGTTACTACAATCAGCATTCTCTCTGCTCTGTGCCTCGTGATGGTGCTCAGAGGATGGAACGTTGCACCATGCTCAAAGCAGATCTCTGTGCAGTTCCAAGGTGGCCTTCCCTGGGAGCCAAGAGAGGTACTGGGGAGTGCCTGTGCTGCTTTCATGGGACCACACACTCCTGGTGCCCACTGCTGCCCTGGGCACTCCATGCTTGTTATAGTTTCAAACCTTTTGAATTCCTTCCAAAAGCTTGGAGGCAATGCATTAGCATAACTACAGTGGTTAAC
>JAWWEW010000112.1:68006097-68019632 GCA_035583185.1 Anabacerthia variegaticeps | reverse complement strand
TGTTTCTAAATTTAAGAAGAGTGATTATTTTATTTCTTGGCCAATAAAATATCTTAGTTTCCCTTCAAACTAAGACAATGCTCCCCTTCCAGCTGAAGGAGAGGAGTAGATGCTTCTTGCATGTGAGTCATTTGACCTGCTTAGACACCTGTTTTCTGAGGAGATGAATTGCACCCAAAAAGTACTTTTATTCCAGTGAGGACACAGGAAAGGTAGACATCCTAGATGTGCATTTGGAGCAGACATCTGCCTCATTTGCAAATGAGGACCTGCAAAAAATGCCCCCCACCAAAACCTACAGACATCTGTGTCTGGTTGACAAATTACAGCGCCAAGCCTTCGCAACGGAGGAGCCAAGCCCCAGGAGAAAGGATCTGGTGGTCATTGTGGTGGTGCACACAGATACAAAACCCATGATGGGGCCAGAGGAAATGGTTCAGCAGCAGCTCCTGTGGTTCACTGCTGTCCTGCAGGCACCAGCAGAGCATTTAGCTGCAAACCATCTCTCCCCAGTACCAGATATTGAGCAGCTGTACAGTGTTGCTGAAGGCATAACTAAGTCTTTGAGGAATTTTGTTTCCAGGCCTTGGGACAGTGGCTGGTACTTTCAGCTGGGTGCCGGTGAACTGGCTGTGGGGAGTGGGTTGTCAAAGGTTGTGCTGAAATGGCCCATGTTGTTCCCAGTCATCAGGTGACCCTCTCAAATGCAACAAACCTCACCCTGCAGTGCTTCAGGTGGCCATTTCCAGTGAAGCACAGCCCTCGAGCCCTCTTTCTGCCTTGGCTGCTGGCACCACAGGTACCTGAATCCAGGTGATGGATACCCAGCACCACTGCTGCCTCTCTGAGAGGAGCCTGGCCTATTGAAGGAACAGTTTCAAGAGGTTCTTTAAGCAGTCTCCTCATAGGGATGTCAAGGGCAGATAGTTACATCCCTGGGGCCAGGCTCTGCACAGCCTCAGCAAGAAGGACTGATGGCAGGTGAAGGCAGATGCTTGTGCCACCCTTGGGGGACCTGGGTTGCTCTAACCACCTCTGAAGGGGGTTGTAGAGCCCTGAGGTCACTTGCTATTGTGCTGAGGTGATGGGAGGGTCTAGTTGGGCCTAGTTTCCTTCTAGTTTCCATCTAGTTTCCTTCTAGTGAAGGAAATCCAAAGTTGGTCTGAAAACCGGGTGCTGATGATGGCCGGGTAAGGGCAGCAGCTTTCACTTTTCATGCAGGCTACTGCATACAACATTTTCAGTCTGGACAGAGTAGCTTCACATAGCAGATTGTCAACCATCCTGTGCCATTGACACTTTCTGCTTCTGGACAGTCAGTGAATTTGGCCTTGAGGCTGTAGAGGGGGACCCGGCAACCAACTGGTGTAATTATTATATACATGGGGGATAGTAACCTCATTTCTTCTTTTAATTATTTTCTTTTCTTTCTTCCTTTTTTTTTTTCTTTCTCCTCTTTGTTCACCTGAATAATAGCTACTAACAGTTTAGCTGTACTGTGCAACACATACATAGTAGTGCTGTGTGTATATGTATACACACAACAATCTTCTGTTTCTACTATGGTTAGCCTCCTCTGGAAACATATCTTTTACTGCTAACAGCTATATTTTAGCTGTACATGAAAACCATGAGAGCAAAATCCCCTTCCTTCCCTCTGTAGGCACTGAATCCAACAAGAGAACAAACAGAAAATTGCTGGTAATCCAAGGTAAAGTCAGATTGGGGAAGAAGCCTTTAAAGTTGAAGTGTATTCCTTATCTCCACATGCCCGAATGTCTGAAATCACTCACGTTCAGGAGGGAGGCATTGCCTTTTTGGCTGCTGCTGTGTAAAATTTTCTGCATTTGGAAAGGACTGTGGTCTTGACAGGGTCATACAAGCGCCAGTGTGCCTGTACTGCTGAGGACCTGAGTGCCAGATGCCTCTCAGGTGAGTGCTAATACAGTACTCTTATTAATTTCACCTTCATCTTATTTATAAGGGGAGAATCATGTCCTTGCTTATCAGCTGCTAGCTGGTAAAATGGAACTGTTTTGGTATTTTAGCAGGGCAATTTCAGTATGTGTGTGTGCAGTACATCCACTGTGCTCCTTACAACTCTCCCAGCAGAGCCTTGCAGACAGTGCTGCAACACTGCTCATTTTCTACAAAGAGAAAAGCCCTGGCTGGGGAAACTGTCAGTGCAGCATCAGAGAGCTTCAACTAAGAAATATCAGGGTGTCTAAAAGCCATTAAGGTGCATCAGGCTGGAGAAATGCAATACCCTCCAGTCTCCAAAGAAATGTTTACCCTCAAAGACATTTTTCCTGAGCAAATATTCAATTACGCCATCAGGAAATTCATTTAAAATCACATATGGTTGCCAGTGGGGACAGACACTGCAGCTATGGGAAGGGGGTACTGCCTGGTTTTCTAAAAAATGCAAGCAAGTGGAGGGAGCTGCTGTCTCCCAGAGCCACCACCACCCAAACTTTAGGTCCTTGGGGTCAGCTTGGTTTGTAGACTGGTAGTATGCATCTTTCAAGTCACACTAAAGTGGTAGTGGTTTACTGGCTGTGGGAAATGTTGGGAGGATTTGTCTCATCAGAAATAGCTTCTTGGGGGGAAAGGAGAAGATGGAGATGCACTGTAGAACTTTGTAATTTAAAATTGGATTTTCCCTTAGGTCTAACTAAAAATAAATTAGCTAATAGTATATTCAATTAATTTTGCCAAATTTGAGCAATTTTTTTAATTAGGAGGGAAGAGCTTAATCTCACAGAAAACAGACAATTTCCAAAGGCTGGCACATGAGTATGCCACCGGAGTATGTACCTATGAATTGCTGTGAGATGAAGAACACAGACTTATACAGAAAATATAATTACATGCAAGTAATGGAGACACCAGTGCAAAGCGAGCTATTTAACCCTGAGGAAGTGACATGTGCTGTCAGGAGGACAGGTATTGTGGAGCTTTTAATTGCTTTTAGTGAGAGACTGGAAAACTAGTGTATTATGATAAAATCAGAATTTCATTTTATTGCTCAGGCTAGGCACATTAATATGGTGTCCTTAGACACATAGTGGTGAGTGGAAGAGGGACTGCAGCTCTCACAGCTGTGTTTCTGAAAAGCACATCTGTCTACACCTTAGCAAATTCTGCAAGAACTTTATTTATTAAAATTGGGGTAAAGCAGGAGGGGAGAAACCTGGTGTGATTATGACTTTACTGACATTACAGGGCAATGGCACTGGTTGCAGGTGAAGATATCAGGACACATAAAGGAATAGAGATGGTTGTGCCTTTTGCCTTCCTCTCAGCACACCCCAGCATGAAAGGCCTTGTGATGGCAGACACACAAACTTCACAGGTGTAAAACTCCCTGTGATGGGTCACTTTTAAAGCCTGGTACCATATATTTGTACATGCTCAGCCTTTGGAAACAAGGGTATTTCATTCTGATTTCTAGCTACTCTGCTGTCTTACTGACAGTACAAATAGGAAAAAACCCCAAAGTAATAAAATATTTTGCAGCTTCCCATTTTGCATTAAGGTAAATGTTAACCCACTGGCAGTAAGCTATGTAATTTTACTATTTCTTTAACCAGGTTAAGAGAACTGTGTTGTGAGATTGCAAATAAGAAAATGAGACAAAATGATTTTTACCTATTTTACAAACATTTTTTCATGTACTACATATTTATTTCCATTTTCTGTCTGTCCAGTTGCACAATAAAAGAAGCCAATTTAGTATTTACTTCTCTTTCCTGTTATTAGAGAATCTGAATTAGGGACTATATTGGAGATATGAGTGAAAGTTTCCTAGCTGAATCTAGACAGATGGACAGAAAATTTCTTCTTTCTGAATGCTCCCTGACATAGTCATATTCTGAAATACTAAACACTCCAAGTAATACTAAAATACTGAAGAATATAAATACTCTAAGTGCTTCATGGACAGTAGTGTAAAAACCGACAGCAACAGCAACAATAAAAACAAGAGAAACAAAAACCAACCAGCCAAAAAAAATCCAAAAAGCCAAACAGAACAAACAACTAACCGAGCAAAACACCAAAAAAACTAAACAAAACAAAACAAAACAAACAACACAAAAGTCCTGCAAAGCCCCCAAACAAACAGCAAAAAACCCCCTCCTAAAACAAACCCAAGAAAACCAGAAAGAAAAAAAGGAAAAAGAAAAGAAAAAGGAAATCCAGCACTCAGTTCATCAGGAGTTTCCATAAAACCAGAAAGCATTTCTGAGTATTTTGAAACCACCTTTCTCCCCAGGCTTACGTGACAAATCATGTGTGATGACAAGTCCAGAAAATTATCAGGAGTCTTGTGATCTTTGGTGTTTTTTACTTACAGTCTCAGTTTGTGTGACTAAACAATTCCTTGACAAACTTGGCTTTCAGTTTTGGAAAAAGTTTGTAGCCCTTTGGCTGCAGAGCTGACCTCAGGGACCAGAAGTCTAGAGACTGAGTAAACAGGAAAATAATAAGAACTGTTCATTTTTTAAAATCATGTGCTTTTCAAAACAACTTTTTGAGTCTTGAGGTTTATGGCATGATTGTTGTGTGTGTTTGTTTAGCAGTATCAATTCAGTTTGGGAGGATGTGCTCTTTCTTCTCTGCAGGTCAACATAGGACCGCTCCTTCTGCTGGGGTCAATTAGGGGCACTCAGTTGGTGATCCAAGAAATCACGTCCCTCTGGCCCAAAGCTTTAGCTTTTCCAGGCAAATTGAGGAGTTTTGTTGTCCTTTTATGACAGAGAGCTGATGTCCTACAACCCCAGATGAAAATGTGGATTGGGGCATCTGATCTGGCTGCTGCCCTTTCATCTTGAACAGAGGTCATTCCATGGCCCACCGTTCTCATTGAGTGCAGTTTGCAAATGAAAGAAATTTGTCTTTTTTTACTGTGTGTTTTCCTGCAACATTGTGTTGTTTGATGTGATTACTGACATGCAGACAGGTTATCCGTCCAGCCCTTGAGGACACGGATAACAGAGTGCCCTCTCCAAAAAATCTGCAGCGATAGCCAGGAACCAATGCCAGAGCCATCTCAGGTCTGAGAGAAATCTGGCAGTCTGGGTTTTCTTGGGGCTACACTGGCCACTGCCCAGGAGGCATGTGTGGAGGAAAGCCCCATTTGATATGCCTGGCACAGGACGGGGTAACACTGTTGACTTGTACAGATCTGTTAAAGCCAGAGCATGGTCTTTATCTGCCCTGCTAAGTCTGAACATGTACTTGATGAAAGAAGTGGTATTTATGGGGCCTTTCAGTATTTATAGAATCTGACATACAAGTAAGGCAGAAAACAAAGGCCAAAAGACCTAAAGACAAAAGGCAGAAAACATGCATGTGTGTTACATTGTATACCACAAAATATCTCCTAAGATGCAAAACTTATTTCTTTTGAAACCACAGTGATGGTCACTGTAGAGATTCCTCTGTAGCTTCAGTGGCACCTTAAAGCTGTGTTTAAATTGTATGTATTTCTATTCTTAGACAATTTAACACATCGTTGTTTAAATATTTTCCCAGGTCTGAATCTTTTCCTAGATTGCCACTGGTCAGATGAACAGTCTGTTTTACTAACCTATTTCCACTCTGAAAAGCATCCATTCATTATTAATATTCCTTGGCTCACAACAAATTTTGCTTATGCCTTCCTCTTTACTCACGCAGCCGGTGAAAATGTCTCTGGGGCAAATACCATAATAATTCCCTGCTTCCCTCTGACAATACAAAGTAAGCTGCTAAACCAAGGGTAGCGTGTACTCCTCTTCTATAAATCGCCCTGGTTGCCTGCTTCACACTGGCAGCTGCCTGAAGCCCTGGCTTACGTCATGGGCACCCTCTGTGTTGACACCCCAGCACTGCTGGCCCATGCCAGACCTGCCTCTCCTCTCCTCTGGTGCTGCGGCTCGCTGCCCTTTCTGAATATGAGGCACGTATGTGTAGCACAGCTATAGGCGGGCTGGAGATGGGCAGAGAAAGGGCAGCCCATTGCTTGGCAGAAATAGTCTGTGAGCCGGCACATTCCCACCCATTACCCTTGTAAAAAAGCACATTTTCACACTCCGTGCTTCGCAGTGTGAGCCGGCAGTTGCTTAGGCAGTAGCTAAATAGCTTTTCCCTGGGAACAGTGTTCAACAAAGGCTCCCTCTGCCACAGGGAGCGCAGGAGTCCACTGTCCATGTCAGCCGTCCTGTCCTTCCATTAGGCAAGGCAAGCAGCGCTCTGCCTGCAAAACCTACTGCAAGCCTTCCTGGCCAAGCCATGTTAATGCTGTCTGTGTGATGCCTCATGCTGCAATTGAAAAAATGTCCCTCTGGAAGTTTTGGCTACTGAGACACAATGCTTCAGAGTGGGAAGGTGGGAAGGGCAGTGTTTATCTGGGTGCCCCAGTGCTGCGTTTTCCTCTCCTACCTGCCGATCCACAGAAAGCAGAGTCACGTTTGGGGAAGTCTCTTTGCAAGAGCTCTCTCTTATGACCCAAATTCTTACTCCCCATTAGGTGACACTGGAGCTGTTGTTGCTATAAAAAGAAGTCTTTAGTGTTTGCCTCTCAGAGCTGTAGCCATCCCAGAATGTCACAACAAAGCTACTTTCACATTTTCTATGGTTTTTTCCCTGATTATCAGAATTTAGTCTCCTCCACAGTGCACTGTTTGACATTTACAAAATGGCATTAATAACCTCTGTGGTGAGAAACGTGGGATCTGCTGAACTTGCTGCTGGATGTGGAGCAATTACTCTCTCCTGTCTCCCACCAGACATCCTATCCTCTGCAGAAATAAGGATTTCTGCACCGTGAAGATCTTGGCAGGACACAGAGGGGACTGTGGAACATGCACTCTTCTCTCAGTACTAAATTCAGCCCAGACTCGCTCTCCTGCCCCACTGTGAAGGAGAACCAATGTGTGCTGTCACCTGCACTTAAATCATTAAAAATAGGCAGCCTCAGGAACATGGGCTTTCAGTCTCCTGCCAATCTCACCAAGGTGGCTGTCGACAAGAGCCTGACCAAAACCAGGACACAGTGAAACTGACAGTCAAGTCAAAGCCCTGATGTCCAAGTGGCCATGGCCAGTGAAGAGACACCCCTTGCGGCTTCTGCTAGATGCACATGCACATGTGTAGGGTTGGTTCATTGCCTCTCCTTTTTTTTTTGTTTGCTAACCTTGCATTTAAGTCATTTGCCAGCCCACAGCGCCCCCTCCCCCCTTCCCCCAAACTCAAAAACCCAAAAACCAAGTAATAATCAGAGACAAGAGAAAAACAATAATTTTTCTTTACCCTCACAATTTCCAGGAAGACTGGTTTACCTAAACAACTGAAATTCTGAAAAATCCCAACATGGGAAGAGGAGACCAGCTTCTTTGTAAGTGCTGCCTCTGTCCACGGCCAGCCTGTGCTGAGGGTCACTGGGGCGATGATAGGAACAGAGACAGTCATCCCAGAGGGCACTTCTGCTTTGGGTTGCTGGGTAGCAGCTATCCTTGGCTGAGGGTAGTAGCTGAGTCTGTAGAAAACTTGGAGAAGCTTTTGTTCTGATCCTGCTGGACCTCTCATGCCACTGGCTTTCTCCTTTTCTTATGTGACTAGTGATTTTAGATCTCAGGTTGATGCTTTAAGAGAGAGGAACAAACCAGGTTTTCTTCAAGCCCAGCTTGTTTTAAAGAAGTATCCATTAGATGCTCTGAGTAATTTGTCACCTTTTGAAAGGCAAGCAAAGATGTACTTCTGGGGCAGATTTCCATGCTGCCATGGCAACTCTGTTTGCAGGACCCCAGCTAGACATTTTAAAGGTGTACTTGGTATTGCCATGAGACCCACAAAGGGCTGGCAGCTACGTAGACAATACTTTCGGTGTGCACTTGAAAATAAAAGTTGGAAACTGCCAGATGACTATAAAACTGATTGAGTGAAGTGATTTTTAGTGATAGTAATTTCCTGATTTAATGCATGACTGTACTCTAAGTCCTGTTAGCAGAAGGTACATGGAGAAATGATCAAGTATGTTTCAGACCCAGAGGCTGTCTCTCCACCATAATAAAACAGAGCAGAGACCATACCTGACCCTGAGGGCTGCAGGCACAGCACAGCTCATATCTGTACTACTAAATTCACTTCCCCCCAAAACTGGATCAGTGTCCACCCCAACAAAGGGTGCCAGACACATTCAAACCCCTGACTGTGTTTGGGAGAGTATGAGCAGCTGGAGCTCCAGTATCACTGAGGAAAGGTCTGGGTTGGTCCAGTGCATTGAAGATGCCAGAAGACTGTATGGGCTGTGCATGGAGCTGAGGTGACACAATCCATATGTGACCTGTTTAATTTAGATGGTGTGGCCACTCTGCCTGAACTAGTGTGTCTTTTTGTCCTCCCCTCCAGCCTCCCCTATGGCTGGGCAAAGCTCAGGCTGCCCGTACTTGTGTGTGAGCAACGTGGATGTTAAGTGAGACTTTGCTGAGATTTTAATTGACAGCTGAGCTTTACCCTTCCATACCAGTGTAGTTCCATCCTCTGGGCTATGTCTGTGAGAGTGTGTTTGCCCATGGCAAAAGTCTGGAGTGCATGTTCTGCGGTTCACTTAATGTCACCAACTCACTACTGTCATAACACAGTCTGGGTGTCAGGCAATGTCGCTCATCCATGCATGCCCACCTCAGGCTGTCTCCCAGTACATTGTGACCTTGCCTTGAATCAGATACATGACTCAGGGAAGAACTTTTGCCTGGGTTCTCCATTATCTTTGTCAGACTTTAGACGCAGTTGGGGCAGGACCAAGTTCCCCAAAAGGTTTTGAATGAGTCCATTATGGGGAAGAACTTCCAGCAGGTGGGAAAATCTCTCAAGTGCAGTTTAAATGTGATCTTTTTCCTCTTGTTTCTGTTACAGTATATAAACCCCACAGCATTATTTGTGGTTGTTTCCTTTAGCTGCCTGCTGGCTTTCAAAGAGGAAACTTGTCTTTGTTTTGACACAGCAATAAGAGTTATGGTGTGAAACTGGACAAGACTATTGGAAGAACAGTGCAAGCTCTCCACTGTGAATACCCCCAACTATTCTAAAAACCCTGCTTCTAACAGCATCCTTCAGGGACCATCTTCTACCATTGTCTGCAGTTGCAAACAGCATCTCTAATAAGCAGTTTCTAAACCCTGCCTGCCTTTCATAATTTCATAAGAAAAAAGAACAAATTGCCAGTTTATCTAACCTTACCTGGGTCCCTCAAAAAAAAAACCACTTGGGGCTTCTTTGTTGAATGCAGCTTAGGTGTATGGAAACAGAAGCCAGAGGGCTTAGTTTTTCTGTTCAGAGCAAATGAGTAATGTGAGCATATTCAAAATGTTTAGAGGCTTGAATCAGAACAACAGCAATGAATTATCCTCCATGTTTGGAGATTCTCTGGTAAGTCTCTTCATTTTTTTTTATTGGAGCTTTTTTCATGTTGAAAGGAAGAAGCTGCTGGTGGGTGCTGTGCTGGGCACAGCTGCACAATCAGTTGACCCTGGACACTGCCAAAGGGGCATCCCTTCCCACTGCCCCTCATGTGGCACAAGGAACCAAAGGCACTTTGCAAGGTCATCTGGACTGTCTATGCCAACCCTGTGGCAAGCCTATGGCTCTGCTGTGGTGCCAGCCCCAGAAACACAGACACAAGGCCAGAAGCCGCTGTGAAATCACCTGAGAAGGTCTAAGCATCAAGTTTTACACAATACCTAGTTACCTGAGCTTTGGGAATAATTACTGGCATTTCATTCAAGAAGTTGTGCCAGACAGATGCCTAGACAGAAGAGGCACACTTCTCTGATCAGGTATCACCCCAAGACTGCAGCATGGTCACCAGAGAGAAGAAGGTAGAGAAGTACTCCAAAGATGCACTTCATCTCAGCCTGAGCATGAAGTGTCCATTTGAAGTAATGAACTGCACAATGGGAGTACCTGTTGTTCTCCAGAGATGGAAAAGGTTTCTAGTTGACATATAGCTGTCCCCACTGAAGGACATCAAAGGGAATCTCACCCAAAAAAAGGCAGAGAACTGCCACTCCCTTCCATACATTGTGTTATAGTTAATATTTTGTAAAATACAAGAATTTTTCTGGCTTGAGATGTTCATTGCTGGGGCTTTTGATCCCTGCTTTGTTAGGTTAAAGGGTTTTGTGGGATGACCTGTTAGTCTTACGTGAAAACACTCAACCTTTTTTCCTTAAAAGGAACCTTTTTTTTTCATGTAGGAAGGTACCTACAGAAGGGGGATGTTGCCGTCACTGAAGCCAGTTTATACCTTTGGCTAGGCAGGCTCTGAGGCAGGAGTGCAGCCTTGGGCTGTCTGGATGGGGTCCCAGATGAACTGGATTCCTCGGGAAATGTCAGGGTTGCTGTTGGCTTCTGAACTCCTTTAGGAAAGCAAACACATATTTGACTGAAATAAAAAAACAAGCCACTGCTGTAATTTTTTTTCTCTGATATTAAACAAGTGTTTAATTTAAAAAAAAAAAATCCGACAGATGGCAGGGCTGTACCTAATGCAAGACTGAGCATTTCTCCAGTGAATTTAAGGTGGTCTGCAAGAGATTTTAAAAGACAAGGTTTGGGGGGACAGATTCACTATAGAGGATATATAAAAGAAAACCCCAATATCTTTCTTGCTTTAAATTACACTGGAAAAATTTTCTTCCCTTTTCCTAATTTTTCTTAGCTTTGCATTGCAGAGCCATGCCTGGTCTGTCCAGAGGCCTGCTGGGTATGTGCCCACATTATCTTCCCTCTGGTAAGTGGTCAGCAGGAGAGGCAAGACAAGGTGTTAGGTGCAATGCCTGCACCCCTCAGCCCTATCTGAGGTCTCTGAGGCAGGAGATCAGAGCAGTGGTGAGTGGACGCTAGCCCTGTGAATGGTCTGGCTCCAGCAGCACTAAACCTTCTGTTGCTCTCTCCTTTTCCATTTAAATTGCCCTGGTTTTGCTTTCTGCCACTGCATCGTCTCACCAGGAGTCAGCACCGTGTCTCCCACCACAGGGGGAGCCAGAATTTTAATGTAGCAAAAAATGTAAGGAGGTCTCTGAGGACCTACTTTTGCAGAAGCAATATGGAGAGTTTTGTAGCTCTCAATAGGTCATGACTCATTCATAGAAAATGCAAATGAAATAATCCTTTATGCAAAACAGTACTGAGAGCCTTGGATCTCAGACACATTATTCACTTCTTTATATTAACTCTCCTGTGGGCTTTTCTGGATTGGAGATGACCAAGTCAGGCACAATCATTCACTAGGAGACTTCTGCCTTAATCCCTTCGTGGTTTTTTTTGCTCCCACTTCCACCCACATGGCAAATGAGTCTTGGGCAACCCACTTGCTGAATCCTCCCTGCTATCTCTTCTCCTGCGGCCTGGTGGTGATGATGAACACATTGTTTGGACCAAAGCAAAGACGAAGTAAATGGACACAGTTGTGCAACAGAGGGCGTTGTTTTCTTTTACTCTGATGATTTACAGGGAATTCTGCTGTAGGCATGCAAAAGGAAAGGTAACTATACAACTGAATTGTTGAGGTGGTCAAACCAACACAAATAAGCCACATTAACTTGCAAGCTAGGCAAGCTTTCAAGCCCTCTGGAAAGTTTGAGTTGATGTGGGCGTTTTAGTTGGAGGTTTTTTAGGTTTTTGTATACAGGAAAATGAAATCAAACATGAATGTCTAAAATGAGTTTCCCATAGGCTTTCACTCTTTCCTAAAAGTATGCTGAAGTGAGACTTTTAAGTAGAAAAGTAAAGAACTGTCACACTATTCTCCATATATATTCTCCACATATATTCTCCTTACAATAACAAGGAATGGATTTTTTTTTCGTCTTGAATACTTAATTGTTTTTTAGAGCCTGAAAAACATAGCCTGAGGGCTGGGGCAAGAACTCTCTTATGTCCTTTCCAAAATCTTCCCTTACAAGAGCCTGAACACATGCTGTTACCATCTTTGTGAACTCTGGACCTTAGCCAGATCTGATGTGCATGACCAACATTTGCTCTTTGGACTCTCCACCACCAGTTCCACAGCTTCTGCTATTTTTAGTGGACCCATCCAATGAAGGGATAAATCTTTTCAGCCCTGAAACTTGGAGCAGTTTCCTTTTATGCAGGAAGAGGGATGTGAAAGTGGCCTTCCTCATAAAAGAGGGTAAAGAAGTGGAGATGATTGCACCAGCAGGAAGGAGAGGAGCAGGCATAGACTTTCTTCCTATCTCTGTTTTATTTTCACTTCCTAAGACACTTGCCATGAAAAATGGGTACCAGATCAAGTCAGCACCATACAATTTATGTGTGTCTCTGGGTCTGTAGAGAGCATCATATACTTTTCCAAAGAGATGACTTTGCCATTCAGGTGACTTTGTGCCAAAATGAATCTGGCTATATCAATGTGAATGCACCAGTATTTATGTGGGAATTTTTTTGAAGGTTAATAAAGTAGGTATGGGGAATAAAATAAAAAAAAACAAACCCACAACCCAAAACCCAAAGGGTGGTTAGGGGAAAAAATACAACTCTTTCTGTGTCTCTCCCACACCTTACCCTCAAGGAAGGTTTGGGTAGGACATTGGCTGGGACCTTATTTTTATTTCCGTCGGGAATGTTTTTTAGCTGGCACACAGACTACATGTGTAATTAGCCCAGGAGTTTGGGAAGCTGCTTTACTATTTCCTCCTATAACTAACAATGGAAACCCTTTGAGAACTGCATGAGCCTCAGTGGACATTCACAAGTCTCCTGACGTGGGATTAGCTGCCCTGCTCAAATATTTATCCTGACAGTGCTTCTCCCTGAGGAGTAGCTGACTGCCTGCTCTGCAAAGCAGGCCAGCTGTGGGGAAGAAAGGTAGGGGAGGCTGGAGCTGCCAGTGTTGGGATGCCCACAGAGCTGGGCTATGAGGAGGAAAGCTGCTTTGCAAATATGGTTTGGGTTGATCTGAGCTTATTCTGTCACAGTGAATGCAGCATCAAACAAAAAAAAGCAGAGCCACTGCACTGTATGCAGAATCCACCAGTTCCAGCGTGTAATAGGTTAGCTCAGCACAGTTGCACTTCTTTGCCTTGCTTGGTGGGTCCAATTTGTCTTCATTTTTATTCCTGTCTCTACCTTCACTTTGGCCTTTTTTTTTTTTTTTTCGCAGTCTGTGCCTCTCTGGATTGATTGCACAAAGCCTGCTCCACAGAGGCAGGCAGAGCAAAGACTGATCCTGTTCAGTGTGTATAGGTAATTTTAAATGATTTTTTTGATCAGTCTGTTTGGGTAGAATTCCATGTGGGTATTTTTTGGCCTGTTTGGCCCAGCCACCTGTGAGAAGCTGGGTTTTCTCATGCCAAGTTATGGGAAAACGGGCTGATAAAGACGGTCTATAGCCTTGAGAGAGAGATTTCTGTGTAAGCTAAAATTAATTGGTCTCTCATGATTGGCTGATGACCCTCCAAGGGCATTTGAAGGAGAAAGAGAGGAGGAGGAGGATGAAGTAAACCCCCAGACTCAATTAAGGAAGACCC
>JAWWEW010000112.1:67979034-68003362 GCA_035583185.1 Anabacerthia variegaticeps | reverse complement strand
CCTTGAAACTCCTCCCTGAACCACGCCCTGTTTCCAGAACCTTCCCTCTCTACCCTTTATAAGCCAGTGTACCCCTTCAATAAATGCCATTTTGCTGCAACCCGTTTATAGCAGAGTGGTCAGTCCCCCCGTTCCTACCAGGTCTGCGTCACCTTTCTCTATCGTTTTCCAAGACTGAGGACCACTGTCCAGATCAGACCAGTCTTTGTAAGCTCGCACAGAGCACTCCCAGTCCTGCACTGGCCACATACTTTATTTCTGCAATGCAAAGATGAACAGCACAAATGAGTGCTGTATGCTCTCCTTGCAGTCCTAGGAGGAGGAGAATGAATGGACTAGTCCTCCAACCTTCCTCACTTCTTCCAGATTGGAGAGTGAAAGGGATGTCTTTGGGGCTGCAGGAGAAAACTGTACCTGGAATCTCCTCAGACAGCTGACATTGCTCATTTTTATCCCTCTGAAAGGCTGTCAGGAAAGGTTTGGCAGCCTCCACCTTTGGAGATTTTCCAGATCCAAACAGACAGAGCCCTGAGTAATCTAGTCTGATCTCAGAAGTGACCCTGTTTGAGCAGGAGGGGGGAGACTAGAGAACCTCTGGATCTCTTCCAGCCTCAGCCATCTTCTGATTCTATGAAAAAAGCTCTGTTTTGATAGTATATAGAAGAGACTTTTGAGAAACCTGGGTGCTGCATTCCTAAGATTTTAATGGGAAACACAAGGAAGACCTGAGTCAGATCCGGTCTCCACTGTTCCAAATGCAGAGTAACATCACTGAAATGAACTGATCTGCAGCATCCACTTGTCACCTAAGTACTGCCTGGACTTTATGTTGAATTGTGTGACAAAGTGGTTGTGCTAAAGAAAAGTAGATTCTCAGTGGTTTAGGGCTGATCCTCAGGAGTTGGGAAGAGCAGTTCAGGGTGCATTTGTAACTGCATACAGTGGGCATGTGGTGCTCCAAGTCTAGAAGCAAAACAGAATTGCTTGGACTGGATTTGATTCCATACTCCCACTACTGCCTCTGTCCACACAAGGCTGCTGCGTGAGTGTGGTCTTTGGCAGCCTCCCCTAGTAACTCTTGGGCTTCACAGGAGGTGCCTAAGCAAGGACAAATGCAAAGGAGAGGAGTAGCATTCACCAGGGCACTGCCAACACCACTGCTGCACGGCTGGAGGTTTTATCTTATCCAGAATTTTTTGCCTAAAAATCAAGCACATCAACCTTGATAGCATTAGTGGGAAGGAAATTTGGAGGTTTGAACAGTATTGTGTTTAGGTGTGGTGGCACAGCAGCAAGACAAGGTGCACACTTCAGGGAAAGGTTACAGTTTGGGCTTCCCCACTAAAATTTGGAGGAAAATATGCAGAATATGCAGTAGCATTATAGCACAGTATAGCATCTCCTTCCCTATTTAGAGAGCATGTACTGACTGTTGATTTTTATGCTATGATTTTCTAGGCACAGTACATTACAAATTTTGAGAAACTCTGCTTTCTCTCTCTCAAAAAACCACGTGTTTGGGGCTCTGCCCTTCAGATTTCAGAAATTCTTGTAATACAGATTTAAAGACATGTTAAAAATAACACTGCATTTCCAGCAGCAAGATTTTAAGAATCAAATGTCACCCCACCCGACCTCAATTAAGTCTGGCTGAATCAGCTGGATGGGATCAAGCAGGGTGTGAAAATCTGTATTCTAGCTCTGGGCAGAGAAAAGAACACCAGTTGGAAATTTCAGTGTGAAGCTGGTTCTGTATGAAGTGGAGAATTTCAAGTGTGAATGCTTGTATGTGTTCGTGCATGTGCTGGGGAAAGTAGGGTTGGCAAGGGAGACAGAGGAGAGCTTTGTGTTCAGTGCTTCCTCTGACACAGCTCAGCCTGTTCCCTATCTCTCAGTTTCACTTCTGAATGTGCAGGAACATGCGGTGGCTCCTTGTTCCCACCATCTTCATCATCCCATGTACGCAACAGGTAAGTTCATTAAAAAGAAGAAAAAGATTTCCCCCTTCCTCACCTTGTTCTGGTTAAAAGTTTTTATTTGCTTAATGACAAATTAAATTTCAGAGAAGCAAATTCCTCATAAGCAGCTATTCCCTACTCCTGAGTAAATTTAATTTGCAGCTTATTTACTGCATCAGTCCTGATTTTGGTAGTTTTTTTCTCTCTGTACGTTAATATGATTTAGTGTGAAAAAAAAGTGTTAGGGAATCTTAAATTGCCAGTGACCTTGCTTTTAGGCTAATTTTACAATGACAGAGGCACCTGGCCTGTGTTATGCTTTATGAGAAAATTTTAAGTGATAGCTTTTCCTAAAGGTATTTGTGTCAAAGGCCTATTTCACTATTTATTTACTTAATTTTGAAAATCCCCTTTATGTGTCCACAGTATATTTACCCTTTACAATCAACATGAATGTCAAATGGAGAATTTTCAAACTACTGTCTGCCTCCGCTAACTTTCTGTATATTTAAAGCCAGACTAAGAAAACGAACATTAGCGATAATACATTGCCTACTTCTGCTATGTGCTTATTTATGCCATACTGACCTTGCTCAATCCTTTAAACATAAGAAAGCAAACAACACATGAAGGGTTCCTACACAATGGTCTCATTTTCTGATCTCCCATAGGATCAGGAAAAGTGTGCAGAGGGCTTCTGTGATGTGAATAGCTTTGGTAAAGAAACTGGGGGAAGCAAAAATTAGAAAAATATTTGACCAGTAAACTTTACAAGCAAACTTTACGTTTTGATTGTAACTTAATAGACATTTAAAGTTTTTTTCAGGTATACTAAAGTTCTCAGTAATTCCACAGTTAAAATGGTCAGATATTTGCCTGATGGTGGTTTTCTTACTGAGGAACTTTGCAGTCTCACACCTTTCAGTTGATATCTTACCCTGAAAAAAGGAGAGAGAAATCACTTAGAATTCTGTAGGCTTAAAGCATGTTTTAATTTGTAATAAGATTACTTCCTGCTGCACATACCCATTTTGAAATGCGGTATCTGATTCAAGCCACATAACCTCGTATAGCTGGCACATGGCCAGATTCCTATTATTATTATTATTAACAACAACAATAATGATGATGATGCTATGCTTAAAAAGAAAAAATCAGCAGGGGAGTGTTTCTTAAAGTGACCATATAATCTTGAACGCTGCTAAATGCATAGAAACACCTTGGTGTCTTGTTTCCAGAACAATCCTTCAAGAAGCTTTACATTCCAATGCACATGCTCATCAAATTAATATTATGATTTACAGGAAAGGCTTAGCTGCCTAAAAAAATGTATACTTAGGTTAGTTGTTTTGATATTATTGCTCCATTTATGTAAAAAGGGCTAGAAGAAATCCTTTAGCAAAATTACACGGTTATGAAACTGTCTTCTTCATGTTGCATGGAATGCACATGACATTGCTTAATATTCCTTTTCTATATGAATTGCCTGTGTAAATTAATATCTATCTTAAAAATCATGCAGACAAAGGAACTTGAAAGCTACTACTTTGTAGCTTCATTAGTAGCTGTGGATTAAGATATCGTAAGTATAGTTGTAAATGACCATGAAAAATGGAAATTAGTGGTAGAAAAAAGCCTTTTAAAAGGTCATTTACTGCTGCATGCAATTAGGCCAGCTCAATTATAGTGTGGGAGCTTTCATGGGCTATGAAATATGAAATGCTGAATTCTGCAGATATTTCCAGTTTGAAAGTTGAGCAGAAAGGAAACCGAGCTGCGTGACCCCTTCCCCATCTTTACCTCAGCGTCTCTGCTGGAGGTGATTTCCACATCAGCAGAACCCTGTAGTGTGGAGGAGTAGAGAGAAACTGATAGGTTGGTCTTCATGTGCCCAGAAAAAAAATAAAGGCTACATATTTTTTTTGCCTGCAAGCTGGTGATACTGGCACCTGATGAGGGGCTGGATCTTGCTCTTTGGGCAGTCAGACCTGCTTGATGAGAGTGGTTCCCTGGCCTTGTGTTGTAGAGTGACCAAATGCTGTATGTGCCCACATCTAACTGTGGAACTGTGGAGAATAACTATAGTGTGATCTGCATTTCTGCTGAAATCAGCAGCATGAAAAGATCTAATGCTAAAATCTAAACTGTTATGTTTTAGATGTAGTTCTTAAAAAATACAGACAGACTATAGCTGTCTCAAATAGATCCTTTCACATTCTGTGCTAACTTTATCTTACCCCATGTCAGAAAAATAAACCCATCAAGAATTACTTAGGTCTTCCTTCAATTTAAAAAAAGAAAAAAAAAAAAAAGAAACAGAAAGAAACCCCTACGAATTCTGAGACAGAATGTGTAAAACAGTAAATTCTGGCTAGATCTTGACTTCCTACTGCTGATACAAATCTCTTTAATGAGATAAGTCCTTGCTCTGTAAGCCCTGGATTCAATGAAGATTTAGTCATGCAAATAAATACACTCTTAGCAACCTATTAAGCTCAGTAGAACTAATAGCCTCCCTTATTAGGATTAAATTTTTTTGTCTAGTACAAGAGAATTTATAAATATTATAATTCTCCCTCCCAAACAGATACTCAAATTTTGGAGCAAAAGTAACATTCAAAAGAGGTTCACTATTTTAAAAGGCTTTTGCCGTCAGAACTGACACACAGGACTGTGGCTGGGTATAAAACAATGGGAGGAATCAAAAATGAATTTGTTTGATAGAAGGTTTGCAGGAAGAAATACTTAAAACCATCCACTTTAAAACACTTTTTTTCCTACTTCAGTTCTACTATAGGTTTTGTTCTATGGAAAGCAAAGGCCAATGATTTGTGTTTTGTACAAGCAGTAGGCCAGGCTCACTGGTGGAACACCACCTCAATCCATGGCAGTGGATGAAAATGGTTCTCTGCTTCCTACCTAAACCTCACAGCCTCCAATTTTTCAATCCCATGAGGCAAGGAATGTTACACATCTTCATCCAACTTGACCGTTTTGTCCACCTCAACTTCATTTTATGCTATTTCGGGTACACATAGTGCATTCAGCACTCAAAATATGCCACTGTGTGTAAGCTTTTCCACAGCCCACCAGTGCAGCCTGGAGATAAACCTTCAGAAACTGATGAAGTCCACCAGCGCAAGGAGGTTTGCCGCTGGCCATGCAGATGCCCACCTGTGCCAGCCTGCACCCCCGGGGTAAGCTTGGTGAAGGATGGTTGTGGCTGCTGTAAGGTCTGTGCCAAGCAGGCAGGAGAGCCCTGCAATGAAGCAGATGTCTGTGATCCCCACAAAGGTCTCTACTGTGACTACTCAAAAGACGAGCCTAGGTATGAAACAGGCGTATGTGCATGTAAGTTGTTCTTTCACGTTCCCTTCTTGAAATGCAGGAGGGTGGGACCACGTAGGTGAATGGTTTTGGAGATAAAACTCTGCTTGCAGGTGCTGCACAGCTCTGTACTAAGCAATTTATCCTAAATTAGTCCTCTGCTCAGTCAGAGAATCTGAGAGTAGGGCTGGGACTAGCTTTAAGCTTACCTTTATATGCATTAGCAAAACCAGTTCATTGTGCACAAGCCTGTTATTGGCAGACATGTTGATGACTGATTTAAAAAGCTGTGGGTGCCACTAAGGCTGACCACATTTTAGCACTCTGTTAAGCAAGACCCACCTGCTCCTCCTTTGTTAGTAACTGTTGTTCACCATTTTCAGATCTGGTAGCTGTAGGATGTGAGCTCAATGGAGTTTATTATCCCAATGGGCAGACCTTCCAGCCTAACCCACTTTATAAGTGCCTGTGTGTCAGTGGTGCAATTGGATGTACACCTGTATTCATGCCAAGACTAGCAATGAGTCCCTGCACCAGGGTCGCAGGCAGAAAGAAGCCTGGACAAGCCGTCTGTCGCCTGGGACAGCACAAACACCTTCAATCAACCAACTACAGACTGATGTCAGGTGAGCCTGGCCACACTGGTAAACTTTTCTGTGCATCAGCCTTTCTGCATTTAGTGTCCCTGGCTCCAGCAGCCAGGCAGGCAATGCACTGGCACTTTCTCAGTTCTTGCAGAAGGCCATTGCCAGGGTGACTGTTCTGTCCCACTTATCCCTCTTACTCTCAGGTCACAGACTCTTTTCTCTAAACCTAATGAATGTGAAAAGCAAAAAGGCTTTTGGCTTCTGTCACCAGGGAATTGGGCAAAGCATCTTCCTGCAGAGGTTGATTACTCATCAGATCAGCCCAATTAGGGATGCTGGGGGACAGCCATTTTGCAGCCTGGCTGCTCCCTCACTTTCTCTCACTTTGTGGTGTTAGGGAGTCTTGGTTTTCACATAGATATATTAACATGTTGCAGGCCTGTTCTTCCAACAGAAAGCAGAAAATGATAAAATTGCCTTAGTGGCTTTCCTGAATTCACAAATTTTAGGTCACTGCAAGGACAATACTCCTCCCCATTTCTTCTCTATTCAGTCTGATCAAAAGCATCCACAAGCTTGTCCACGCAGTTCTGCAAGGGTCAGTTGATATTCCCTTTAACCTCATTCTTGCTCTGCTGCTAACCCTGTAGTTTTATTTTTCACTTTGAGGAAGCACCATAACAGAAGCAACTTCCCTGGCCAGAGATGCCTATGCTTATGCCATCTTCTTCCCTGTGCATCTGCAGCTTTGCATCATCTTAGTTACAATTAATGTGGGTATCAGAAAGCTGAGCCATTTATTTGGTGGCAGCTTGAATCACCATCATGGATCAATAAAATAAAACTAGAAGGATTGCAAAGCTTATCAGAAAACCTTCATCAAAGGCCGATGAGTAAACAGGCAGATGTACCTAAGTGTATCTGCCGATAAACAGACCTGCTTAGCAAATCTGAAGTTCAGTTTGGACAACTTCTCACACATTAGCAATGGTTACAGAAGTTAGTAAAAATAAAAAAAAGAAGCTCATCTTGACTTCAAAATTATGATAGAATATCTATATCTAATATCAAAGCCTTATAATAGAAATATCCTTAATTCTATTGTATAAACAGGCACTTGCAAAGGCAACTGACTTCAAGTGAAGAGTGATTTCATTTCTAGAGAACAGTGTTAATCTGATTGAAGAGAGAACATAACACATTGAAAACAATGGCAACCAAACCATTTGACATACATTAACTGGGTTTGTGGGGAGATATATATCAGGTATCCGGACAACAGTATTAAGATGTTTGTTTTGTAGCATTTCAGCGGATCCAAAAACTGAAGTCCGCCCTTCAGTGACCGCAACACAGCGTCTCACAACATTCATTCCAGAATCTGAATCAACAGCACAGCATAAGCTTGAGAAAAGGCACCAGCTTGCAAAGCACACTTCCTATTGGGCTCTGTTGAGGGACCCAACATCCTGTCCCTGTGGTGGCTGTGTGTGCCGAAGGATGCTGTGCTTTGGGAACCTTCTGAAGAAAAACATCTTGAAATTTTTGATTCAAAGTCCTCCCCCTTCCATTTCCTAATCCAGCAGAAGTGTCATGCCAACTTGTGCATGAACTCCATGGATGGCTCAATGGGCCAGTATCTATTTTGAAAATCCCTTTTTCTGTTAGTGTGGATAAGCGCTAAGTTTCATTTTACTGCTCCTCCTTTGCTTTCTAGCTTTCCATTTCAATTTGATTTCATACTGTAAAAAATGTACAAAGTATAAATAACCATTTAACTTTCCTTTATTCATTGCATATATGTGAAAGGCTTTTAAATTGCTTGCTTCAATGAGATCTTTAAATTGCTGTCTACTTTACAGGTATTCTGGAAATTCTACATCAATTCTGGTAACTTCAGGTAATTCTGCCCATGCTCTTACATAAATGTCCAGATTCTACATAGTTTTTTGGCAGAGTTTCACCACGAACTTTTAAACTGCAATTTTATCTCTTTTTTTAAGTGTACTCCACCTAATTCAGCCCTCATCCATCAGAAAATAGGCCTTTTGGTGATATCTAGAAGTCACTGGAAAATTTTATTACTCAATACAAACCCTAGAGCCTTCACAATTTCTACAAAGAGATGAACATTAATGTTTTCAGCAGCCCTTTACAAACTATGCTTGGCTTGAAAAAAAATAATTAAAAAGCCCTGGACATTTCATAAAAATTCCACAAATAACCTCCTCCACAGAACATTTCCATCACATGGAAATGGAAGGCCATATAACACATGCAATCTCATAGTCCTTACTAGGCTCTGAGTATCCAGTCTCACTAGAGTTTAACAGCAGCTCAGCTGGCTTTTGTACGATGTTATTTATGTCTCATTTCTAGGTTTACCTACAGAAGTACCTTCATGAAGAGAAATCAAATTCTTATCCTTGCATTTTCATTCATCCTTTTGGGGCTGTTCTGCTGCATAAATAATATATTGCTGTCTTAGCTTACAGAAGCTTACCACTAGTTTTGAAGAAAAAGTGCCTTGTACAGGCAACTCCCTGGACACCCTGTTCCAGGACCTGTGGCATAGGCATATCCAGCAGAGTGACCAACGAGAACAGAAAATGTGAAATGAAGAAAGAAAAGAGATTATGCTTCATCCAGCCTTGCCTGAACAATATGCTGAAGAAAATAAAGGTATTTTCTAACAGAAAATTACTTTTTATTAGAAAATTAAAATATTGGAACTAGTGGAAAGATGGATATATTAGCAACTACTAAAACATTTACTTCTTTCTTTTTTAAGGGTTTTAAAATGACTCTTCTGTTTTCTACCTTCAGTCTTCAGCTTTCCATAGTAAACTACAGATGTGTAATTTCAAGCAAAAGAATGTAATGTTCTGAAATAGATGCACTTCTAAGTGCTGTCCTGATGCACAGTCACTCTGAAAATATTTCCTACATGTTGACTGATAAAGGAAAAATATGGCAGCTTTCAGACTGAATAACCTTTAAGATATTTTTAAGTCAATGTTGCAAGTTTTTCTTACATGGTCTGTTTTTAATGTGCAGAAAACTCAGACTTTTCTTTGTTTTAATATTAAAGGTTCCCAAAGGAAAAACATGTCAACCAACATTCCAGCTTCCAAAAGCAGAGAAGCTAGTTTTTTCTGGATGCTCAACTACTCAAAGCTACAGACTAACTTTCTGTGGGGTGTGCTTGGACAAGAGGTGCTGCATACCTAATAAGTCCAAAATGATCACTGTACAGTTTGAGTGTCCCAACGAAGGCTTCTTCAAGTGGAAGATGATGTGGATAACATCATGTGTATGTCAGAGGATTTGCAGTGCTCCAGGAGATATATTTTCTGAACTCAAAGTCCTATGACAAGTTACACCATTGACTGTAACACACTGAGAATGCAAAAGCACATTCACATCCTGAAGAATTAGCATAACCCTCTGCCACAGCAGTGTTTATACTAAAAACTACAGAAGTGAATACTCACTCACTTTTTTAAATGGCACTGGAAAACAGAAGTCAGAGTGCATCTTTTTAATGTAACTTTTTATCTGGGGAAATACATTCTTTAGAAGGATGTATGTAACAGTATTGCCCAAACAAGAACTTTTGGTAATTAAGAAAGGCAGAGCAAGACAGCTTCATACCCCACTATAACACGTTGTTGCCCAGAAAGACAAATACGTGCTCCAACCTATTAAAAAGTGTTACTCTGTAACACTACATCTATCATTCTTGATCTTAACCTTTTCTACTATGTATCTGCAACAGTAACAAACATCAATGCTGTTTGAAAATGAAGAATTCAAGTTTAAACTCAGATTGCTTTTTGCAGCAGATAAGTCTTTCTCTAGTGTTGTGAATATAAAAAATGCATGTGCAACGGAATAAATAAGTCGGCAACTGCAGATAATAGATGTAACATTTCAAGGAAATGACTATTTTTAGAACGCTTTCTTAAAAATGCTCTCAACAAATGTTAGCACAATGTTTTATTGAATGCTTCTGGACATACACATTGAACACTGTGCTTACTTACACACCCACTCCAACTCTTCTAGGACTTCAAGCTTTAAGAAATCATTGTATTCATCCATTCTGATCTGTAACAGTTCACTAGTCTTGATGTTTTAAGACAGCCAAGGCTGGGAAGCAACTGGAAATAGCTGTCTATTCTCTTTTGTAAAAGTTCATACTGTAATATAAAAACCAACTTACCCTGATAATTATAAATATTAAAACATCTATTTCACTTGCATTCTTTCAAGCCGATAAACTTTTTTCTCCAAACAGTCATTATAACTTCATTTTAAGTGCATGTTTTGCTCAGAGGTATCCTGAATTATCTTATTATCAAGTGCAACTCAGCATTCATTAATATGAATCATTAAAATAGTATGTTAATACTCCAAGTATAATACTTGAAACAAAATTCATCCCGAGGAATTTTCTGACATTACCAGTTTTGGTATCAACTCAGAATGCTCTAATATAGCTAAGTACAACACAGAAGCAAAAATATTAAAATTATGAACTTAGCTTAGAGCATTCTGAAATGTCTACTGCAAAGCTTAAGAAAGCAGTTTCATTAGACTTGCTTTCATCTTTGAAAAGACTATGTGGGCTTTTCTTCTCTTCGTAGTTGCTTATTAAAAACCAAACCTAGCAACAGTGATCCTTCTTTGAAGCAAGACCTACCTATAGTTTACATAAAGTCTGAGAAAAGAATTACATTTTTGGCTGCTAAAACCTCTCTTCCTTCTCACAGCATACGGTGTGTCAATTTACTCCACAGGTAGGATTACTGCTCTTACTGATATCAGCTATAATTAGGTGCTGTCAAATCTTTCTTACAGGCAGGGCTTAAACCACTTAATAGGACATCTCTCCAGCTAAGGAAGCCGCTGTCCTGGTCCCACTTTGGAATTCCAATAGCCAGGCCTGCTGCAAGTCATTCTGGTGAACTGAAGTGGCTGGATGCTTAGGGAAGTGTTTTGTTTTGTTTTTTTTTAAATTAGAAAAAAACCAACAAACCCCAACAAAAAAACCATCAGTTCTTCCTTCTTTAAACAGCTATCTTCAGTCTTGATGGATCTGTTCTAGGCCCACCTTTTGTAGCATCCAGCTCATTGTACTCTTCTATTAGGTCAGACAAAGAGGACACAGCTTCAGTAAAACAGCTTTGCTCCATCCTGTCTATTTGCAGATAATGGTGAAGGTGAGCCTAGGAGAATAAAAAAAATTAAATGTTATCCTTTTTCTTGGTCCCTAGTTGCTTTGGCTCAGTAAGTACTATTTAGCTTGCACTGAAGGGGGGGAGTGTAAGCACTGCAGAAAGGAGATTTAAAGTCTTATATCATGACATCCCTTATTTAAACACCTGACAACTTTAGTAACAATTTCCTATGGAATCACAATCAATATTACTGATTGCTTAAACATGCATCTTTTCACACTGGTCAGGTGTACCCAAGAAGACAAACTGTGCATCGGATTTATATGACAAGGTTTTGGTAGCAAGGGGAGCATGGGGCTGCAGGGGTGTCTTTAGTGGCAGGATGACAGGAGCTGACCCCATACCAGAAAGGGCAGTTCCAGCCAGCTCCAGTACGGACCTGCCACTGGCCAAAGCTGAGCCCATTAGCAATGCTGGCAATGCCTCTGTGACAACATATTTAAGGAAGGGTAAAAAAGCTGCACAACAATTTTGTGAGAGGTTTTAGGAAAAGGTGGGAGAAACAGCCCTGCAAACACCAAGACTAGCAAAGAAGGAACAGGAGTGAAATTCTGGGACTGGAAAGAAGAGGGTGGAGTAGGAATGAAGGTGTTTTCAGTTTCGGGTTTATTTCTTGCTGTCCTACTCTGTTATTCATTGCCAATAAATTACAATTATATTCCCTATGCCAAGTTTGTTTTGCCCATGACAGTAACTGGTAAGTGATCTCCCTGTCCTTATCTTGACCCACAAGCTCTTCATTGTACATTCCTTCTGTCCTGCTGAGGAAGGGAAGTGAAAGAACAGCTTGGTGGGAACTAAGATTTAGATTACTTCTTTCCTGAGAGGGTGGTGAGGCACTGGAACAGGTTACTCAGAAAAGCTGTGGATGCCCCATCTCTAGAAGTGTTCCTGGACAGGTTCCATGGGGCTTTGAGATGCTTGATCTAATGAAAGGTGTCCCTGCCCATGACAGGGGGGTTGGAACTAGATGATCACTAAGGACCCTTCTAAACCAAACCATTCTATGATTCTGATATTGCCAGGTAGGTACAGATTAATAAGAGGTTTATGTTTGTTAAGCAGCAGCTGTTGGAATGATTCCTTGACAGGTAACTTAAATAAAAATCTTGTGCTGTTAATTTTAAGCCACTCCTTTGCGATACTAAGATTTGCTTCTCAATAATACAAGATAATGATTAGTGACCATGGATATTAAAATGATAAAAGTTGCACCTTTTTCTTGTAGAGCTTCATAAATCTGTCTTTGAGTTCAATGAAAGTTGGTTTTACACAGGTGTTGTTTGCTAGAGCCAAAAGGGAATGGGAATGGCCCACAGGAGGTATTGAACACAAACCAGTCTTCCAGCCCTCTTGATTCCAGGAGACAAAGTGCAGAGAAGGTTTCAATCTGTGATACAAAAATTTAGTGATCTAAGGAATGTAAAGAACATGAAGGCTAAGTTTTCTTTCTTAACTAACAGTCTGAAAAGGTTAACAATTAAGCTTTCAAAATTAAGCAGGGTAGTTATAACTATCATTGTGAATAAAACATTTTAGACTTCAGACTAAACCACTGCATGTATTGGAAATTTAAACTGCAAACACCAATACTGTTTTGTTAATGTAACATACCAGGATTTGAAAAGTGAAGCTACAAGTATCTATTTCTATAAAACTGCACGCATTGTGAGATTTAGAAAAGGGGCATATTAACACTGTGTGGGAACAATCAGTCTACCTGTAGTTTTGAAATAAATCAAATGATTTAGATTCTCAGTAATTTTCCTCATGCACTCCTGTCTGCCTATAAACTCTGTCGATACATGAAGCCTGGCTGCCTTTCATGTTATATCTATGTAGATTAATAGCATAAAAGGTAGAAACAGGGTGCTAACAACAAAGAGCTGCTAAAATAAAGATGATTTTCTATCTACATGAAGGTAACCATGAAGGGAAGGGATCTTCTGTTAAGTAAAAACAAAGTTCTACTACAGAGCTTTGCATTTTTGAAAAAGGGAGGAGCAGCAAAGGGATATCTAGCTAGCTTCCTTTATTTTGAAATCCAGGAATGCTGTGACTTATTCTCACTAATTATGTAAGTTAATTACATTTTTTTCCCTTCTGAAATGAAAAAAGTATTTCTAAGTAAATTGATTTGGTACTGAAACTCTTCATTTGAAAAGTTGGAGTGCTCAGGACAACTGACAACAGTTTCAGTATAAATCCCAAGACAACCTTGTTTGGTATTACAAACCTTTCAATATTTCTGCGAAGGTCTGAAACCTGCACATTTCCTCGAACAAGAAGTGCACAGGCAAGGTAAAGGCTATGCTTTGGATCTGCTTGAATTAGTTGATGATCCCTACTAAACGCATCTGAAAACATCTGGTCCAACCTAGGTGAAAAGAAAACAGTTATCTACTCTTACTAAAGTAGGATACAAAAGTTCTTTAGAATGGCCACCTTTAGGCTTTAAAAGTTCCTAAAATTCTGGAGATAAAGGTACATCTAACCTGGGACCATAAATGATAGGAAAAAGATTCAAACCTTTACATGTACATATATTGGCATTACAAGTTTTTAAAAACACACTGGATCCACTTTTCCCTCTCTTCTCCCTCATGTTACAAGCTACTGTTGAGTCCGAGAAATTGACTTTATAAAGGCAATTTGAGGTCAACAGTTACAAAGTCTCAAAAACTATGTAAAACGATTTAACTCCTTCAGGTTCTGGTTATATGACAATTTGAGTGGATTATCTCTCTGTAAAGGATCTGACAAGGAATATCAAAGTCCTGTTGACCCTTACAGAACTGGTTATCTGCCTGGTACACTTCATTATTTAAAAGGATCAATGAATCATAGAATCTGTATTGATTTTGACTAATGATTTAGGAAAAGACAGACTATACATACTTGTCTACTTATTCTAATTTTATTATGACTGCTCTAGTGATGACCCTGCAGATCATATTCTTTTCACTTCATTAAGCAAGTTTCACTGTACTGTGGGATATCAAAGATGGCATCTTGAGGTTTCTGTGGACCCACATCTAAGCTATTCTTTCCATTTGTTCCAAACTCTGCACTCATCATCTCTATTTCCTTTTTCCCATACCATCTCTGCTACAATCTGCCTATTAAGAAAAAGTAACTAAATAAAGGAAACAATATTACTATTTCCACTTCTTTCTGAAACATCTTTGACTTGAGCATCTCCCCACAGTATGCTTCCTTCCCCCCAGCACCGTACTGACTCTTTGAGGTATGCTTTCAATAGACCTGACTGTCACAACTTGCTATCACAGAATAAGGGTGGTCCTGCCCTCCCCTCCACTTTGCATACTTTCATCACTTACCTCTATCACTGTTTGGACCTCTTGCTGACTGAACTTAATTTCACTAAAACTAGTAAAATATGTTTTAACTGGTTATTTTTTTGCTATGTCAGAGGGATAAATATCTCACAAAAGTGTCAGCTTATCATTACAGTAAGTTGTTAAATAGGCTCACTGCATCTCCAGACTGAAGTAAAATGCCATTACTTTCCAGAGTCTAGTTTAATTCCTTGTTTTTACAGTATTTTGTCAGTCAAGCGCAAACTGTTACTCAAAAGAACTTATGGTGTGGGTTCTATCTAAGTAATACATTTTTCCCACAGAAACATTTCCCAGCAGAGATTAAAAAGATGTCAAGTTTACTGGATCAACCATTACAGAGAAAAGGGACGACAGATGTTCCAAAAATCAAAAGGATGAATTTGAAAATGTGAGACTTAATTTTAGAACTTCCACTCTTAGTTTTGCTACAGAATGGAATTTTTAAATGAAAACTAAGGAAGAAACAGAAATTAAGCTTCAGTTGTCCAACTCCCACAACATTTTTTTCTTACCTTCTAGAAGGTACATTAATATCTGCCAATGTATACAGAGGAGTCAAGCTTGAAACCAAGTAATGAAGTCGAGGAAATGGAACCAAATTCATACTGATTTCATTAAGATCCATGTTTAGGGAACCTTCAAATCTAGCAGAGCTGAAAATTAACAAACCATTATAAAACTGTTACAAACTACGGAAATCACTTCTATAATGTAAATTTCCATTAAATCTACTTTTCAACCATTCTGTACAATAAAAAAACACAGCATTCAAGAAACCGTTCACGTATAATTACAAAACTTTCACGTCTTGCAGAATCAGTGCTAAATCTTATTTACTTATCCTTCTCATTAAAGAACAATAAATCATCTTTTTCAGTATGTGGACATAGTTGATTAATACCAGTTAACCAATACCATTTTAACTAAACAGGCTATAATAAAACACCTGTGACTTAGCATTCCTGACAAGTTGTTTCAAACAGGCCAATACTCCAGAAGTATATTTCTTGCAGCAACAGACAGTTTAGGGGCAAAAATGGTCTGACAGGATTTATAAAATAATACAACTGGCCTAGAAAGGCAAACCTCCTTGGGATCCACTAGGTACTAATGGAAAACAATATACTTTTTCCTATAAACTTATTTCAGTTTTAAGAGTATCGTGGCTAAAGCACCACCACCACAATCTGAATACTTCCAAATACTTTAACATTTAGTAACCAGTTCTTAAAAACAATTGATATTATTTGAATTGAATCAGGCCTGCATATTAGCAGTACACACCATCTAGAGCAACACTTCTTTGTTACAGAGGAATAACCTGTAACTTTACCTTGTCAGGTTCAGTAGCAAGTTGGCTACAATATTATTCATTGCATCAAATGGCTTCTCTTGGAGAGTTTTTGCACTGCCTGCGCTTGATGTTACCAAGCTGTTTTGCTTCACAGTTGACCCCAGCTTCCCAGAATTCATCATCTGATTGATTTTATTAACTATATCAAACAGAGACTTTGAGAGAGAGAAAAAAAAAGCAAAGTAGTCTTGAGCACAGAACTTTCAAATTCAGTATCCCAATGTTTCATTTCTATTAATCTTAAAAGCTAGCACATGGTACTGTAAGCTCCAAGATTATATCTTTGATACACATAAGTCAAACTTTTGAGCAATTTCAGTTGACTGAAGTGTTTCTAAAAGCCTGCTCCTTACATGTCACAAATACGCATTCAGCTTGACTTGGAAGTTTGAATTTTATTCAACGATTTAAAATCCTTTTCTTCTAAAACTGCATTTTAAATTTTCATAATACCTGTGAAAGGAAAAATATATTCTCTAACTATATTTCACTTTCTCTTACTTTTTTCATCAACAAACACCAAGACAGTCATCAAAGCTAGATTCGAATGAGTCTAGTACTTTGTGAGGTCAGGTATGCCTATGATTCCCATATCACTAATCTGTACAGTTAAGTCTATTGGAATCTGGAGTGGTTAGTCATCTCCCTTGCTGGACTATACTAATACTATGTACAAACTGATCGCTAAAAGACTAGAAGATGCTCTGTCTCAGTAAATAGAAGCTTTTCAATGTTTACCTTGAAACAGACATGAAAAAATTCAGTCTAGACTACTTTAAAGGTCCAGACAACTTTTTAGTGATACCCATGGCTCATTTCAAAAGCCTGCAAGTGACTTAGAAGTTCAATTATTACTTTAAAAAAATGAAAATACACTTTTAAAGACATGGTAGTCAAATCAATTTATAAAAGGAAGAAAAACTTCTTTTGTACAGTCTATTAAAAAAAATTGACAGAAATAGAGTATTAATTCTTACTTCATTCTCTATTGGTAGCACACAGTCTGCATGTTCATTAAGCTCCTTCATAGCCAGAACACTGTTATATGGAGAAGTAATAACATCATCTTCACCAGAGGGATAAACTGAAGTAACAAATCTATATACTTCTGGGAATTCATCCTCAAGCAAATTTAGTACAAAAGTCCCAAGACCAGATCCTGTCCCTAATGAGGAATGAAGACAGAATGAGATAAAAGGTTCCCTGTGTTATCTTAGGCCCTAAGACTCCTATGTTGGAGACATACAACTTTTCAATTATATATGCTAATGAGTATTAAGCATTTGGCTGACAGTGGAAGCTACTCAAATGTGTATTAAGGCAGGACGGTTTTTCCCAGACTGGAAAATAATTAAGTAATAAAAGTATTTTCTACAGTATACCAGTCAGGATGAAGTATACAATCTCAATTTCTGCAATCCAAGAAGTCCTATTATGTAACCAACATTTTCTGATCTAGTGTTTCTATTCCTTATTTTAAAATCTTTTATTTGAATTTTTAAACATTTGCTCAAAAGCACTGAACTGCCCCAAAAAATTACTTTCCATTTAGGGTTTCTTTATAAAGTTTTCCCATTATCCAGTCAAAACTGAACCACCAATTTCCCTCAGCACACAAGCTTTTTTTCCTCATTATCGCTAAGAACACAGCGCTGAGCTCAAATCAGACAACTGAACTGTGATATTTTTCTGAATTTTCAACTACATTCTCAGTGGCAGACAATTTATTCTATGAACAAGACAGCAATTTTCTGCAATAACAAAAACCATATCTGCAGGGTCTCCAAAATTAAACAAATGGCCACAAAAAAGGCCACTGACAAAACTATTTCTTCATATTTAGAGCTATTTTCTGTGTATTTTCCCATATCATAACCAGTTTTAATCCAGGTTTTTTTGGGTAGGAAGTGACAATGAAATAATGCCAAAATTGTCACTGCAAATGATTCCCCCTTTTGGCTTATTAACAAAGTAACTAGATTGGATTCAAGAGAATTATGTGGAAGGAAAACAGAGAAACAAAGTTTTTCTACAGTTAAGCAACTTTAGAAGTTTTCCTTCAAAGCCTTTTGGAAAAATCTTTCCCTATGATTAAAAGCAACTTGATTACAACAATGACGTCAGTGTTCAGAGGACACTGACCCTTTCGATCAATAATTCCTCCGAGTTTAGTTGTCTTTGGTATCTGTCTTCATCCACCCACTGCATCATATTTAAAATTTTAACTCAGGGTAACACATTAGGGCTCCTCAGTGCTCTAATAAAACAAGTAATAAATAATTACAGGTCCACTGAATTGGTCTGTATTAATTTTTTTTTATTATGCATTCAGAATAAGGTAGATTATTTATCTTTTTTTCAAGAATCATGTTTTTCTTTTTCATCTGTGGCTACTGCTATCATACTCACCATAAAGAGGTTACTTACCACCTCCCATGGAATGAATTATAAAGAAACACTGCAGACAGTCACAGTGTTCTGCCATTTTCCTCAGCTTCTCCACAATGTTTTCTCGGTACTGATAGCCATATAGCTTATGACCTACAGCCCTGAGGATATGAAAAGTACTTTGAAAAAAATAAATCCAACAATCAATCTTTCAATTTTTTATTTTATCTCCTTCTCTTTGACAGTTTAGAGTTCAGAGTCCAAGGCTGTGTGTAACACCTCATCTGTGAGAGTTTCTAAGCTGTGACTACATAATGAGAATATGGGAGTCAGGATACAGTTTTAATTTTGAGGATGCAAGCAGCGCTAAGCTCACATTTGGAGCATGCACTATTACTTTGTACCGATAAGGAAATAAACTCCCACACTGGATGATCTAATTGTAATAATGAAGTGAAAGGTATATACTTCTTAACAATATGGATACCCCTATGCAAAATGTGTGCTCATCTTCCTTTGAGTGTTACGCAAGTCAGATGATACCAGTAATTAAAAAAACCCCAAAGAGCTCATGTTCTGTACACTTGCCAGCTAGATGGTGAAGTTACAGGATGTTTTATTCCCTGTATCACACTCTCTTTTGGTACATTTCCTGATGGTTTGTTTTCCAGTCTGTATGCACTGAATATTATTAGAGGTGCATTAAGGTCTCTGCAAAAATTTGGAGTTCGTTATGTTAATAAATCTTTTTCTGAATTTCTCTTTTTGGTAATGCAGTTTAGGAGCATAAAGCCAGACTCTGTGGTGCTCAGAAATCAGAAGTGCATTTGTTCATATATCTCATTTCCACAGTAGTTGCGGTCTCAAACTAGATTATGGTTTTGACTGAGCAATGGAAGCAGCTGAATACCAAAGAAACAAACAAACAAAAAAAAGCCTGTTCTTTTGAAAAGAAAATCAAAAAAGAGGGAGGAAAAAATAGACAAAATGGTGTATCAGCAGAATTATCCTTCTGTAAAAATCTTTTCAAAGCTCTCCTCCAGGCAACAGTGACTCCAAGTTTACTGGTAAAATGCTGCAGCTCCCCAGGTGCAGAACGAACCAGAAAGCTACGGTTATCATTTCCCTTTTCAAATGCCATCTAATTAGTTGCTAAGAAATGTGTTCTGAAGAGGTTCTCACCAGTTGTTTCCTGAACCAGAAACATCTGTGATAAGCTGCTTGCTATCAAACACATCCCTCAATGGTCCCTGCAGAATTTCATTTACCACACCCTCCTCCATGTCAATCAATAGTGCCTTTGAGAACAGAGAGAATTAAAATTCAGTCAGTAAGCAAACCACTCTTGAAATAATCACACAAAGAAATACAAAATTATTTACAATATAAAAGGTATACTGTTTCTACTCAGTTCCATAGAAATCTTTTTTTTTTTCCAGTTGTTAACTAGGAGACTAACTAGATTAACCTTAGCTGATTTGCTAGAAGTTATTCACTAGGACAGCATTTCAGATAATGAAATTTTGTTAAAATTTTGTAATATTTTGCCCCAATACTTAGGAACGAAGGCAGTAAAACATTTTTATATTTCAAGTTTCCTTGCTTCTTAATCATGTAAAGTATCTCAAAGAAACAGATTTCTTAGAAAATTCAAGTAAAACTTAGTTTTAAAACTAATACCTGCATTCATTTTATTAAAATTACAATTTAAATTACCCAACAAGACTGGCAGCAAACTGCATTACTTGACTGAACCATAAAAGTTACTATTAGAAATTTTACTATTCATAGCAGTATTTAAACCTGTAAGCAATTTTAAGAACTTCATGAAAATTCCCACAGGGTTGGACATAAATATGCAATGTCAAAAGAATGACCTTTATAGATTGCCTTACTCGTGCTTTTAAAGAGCAGATTTTTCCTTTGTAAATATCAGGACCATCAGCACCACCTCTGAAAAGAAAAAAACAGTAACAGAAAAATCTAAGCTCAGATTTGTAATAGAAAATCTATACTACTATAAAATTTATTCTTTAATATTTTGTGTTCAGAGGAGTATGACAGTGCAAACAAACAGAAACACCCTGAACATGCTGCTAAGAAAGACCTCACAATTCCTGAAAGTAATGCAATTACAGGACATGATCTCAATCAGAAATAAGATCTTAAGTATTACTTCAAGAAGCTGAAAAGAGAAGCATTGAAAGTTGACTCTCAGATACAGGCCCTGCTCTGTAGGAATTCTACACTTTGCCAGAACTCGAAAGGATTTTTTTTTTATCAGCATGTCATATGTGTGCCTGCATCACCTAATGAGCCCAGTGCTACAAGTAGCCCTGCGAGCTTTTCCCTGGGCGTAGTTATAACACTGTGCTTCTACTCAGGTGAGAAATCTGTGTCACTGCACTAGCACAGTGCTGTGCTCGACTTATTTTGCTATTAAGATTTACCAGTTCAAAAATCATGCTGGGCTGACACAGCTACTTCTTTCCCAGGACTGGTTGTACTGAGCCAACGTGAGAGACTACGCATTGTGTTACAATCACATTTTTTCCACAGTGAATGCTGGTGTTTCTGCACTCAAAGGATGAGATACTCCAGTGTGGCCAAACTATATTCAACACAGGGGAAAAAAGGCAGGGATACTGGGAGATGGATCTAATTTTCCCCTCAGTTACCTACCAAACTTGGGACCTGGCCAAGCCTAAATTTAAAGTATGTCTTAGACCACTCTACATTCAATCACAATAATATTCCCAAAACATCAGCTAAAATTTGCTACAGTACCATTGTTCTGACCCTGCTTAGTCCCACCAGAACTGAGGGGAAGAGAGTATGAGGCTGCACTGGATTTTCCCAGGATTTTCCACCTTCTCACTCAAAGAAGCTCTCCAGGCACTTCTCATTCGCTGAGCAGTTCACAGCAGTCTCCAATACTCATGTGATTCCTCTAGTCTACACAACATTATAGCACCACTAAATACACCTAGAGAAGTTCTATTTCTCTTCAGAGACTAATAAAACTTGAAGAGGAAAAAACTAAACCCCAAAACAACACTTCTTTTTCTTCCTATTGTGTTTGTGGTCTTTTGTGCCAGACTATACTGTCAATCACTTGGATTCAATAGCTGAAAAAAACCACCTCCCCACATTCACAGAATCACAAAATGGTTTGGGTTGGAAAGGATCTTAAAATTCATCTTCTTCCAACCCTGCTGCCATGGGCAGGGATGCCTTTGACCAGGCTGGTCAAAAAGAAAACAAATGTTTCTACTATAGCCAACCTGTCAAATAAAAATTTGGTGGTTTCATCAGGCACATGCAGAAACATAGGCATTTTTTACAATTAAATTTTCTTGGTTTAAAAAACAAAACAAAAATATATATATATATATTCTAGGAAATACCCACAAGGAATGGAAGAATGGTAATCCTAAACTCCAATGCATTTGCATGTTCTTGCAAAGAGGTAAAATTTGAGACAAAACAATTCGTATTTCAATGCTATTTTAGTTAAAATCATATGCTGTTACTGGAACCTTGTTATATGATGTAAGAGAAAAGAGGTTGGTCACATCCTTTTTAATGAATTTGAATACAACAGCAATATCCAAGTGCACATTTTATTCTTGCAGACTGCAAGGATTTTTCTAACTGGATAGGCAAGAGATGGCTGAATGCTCTTAATGAATGAATTGACTAACTTATAAAAAGAATCATTGCCGCTACTCTGTGGAACAAAACAGTCAGATAAAAAGGATTAAAAAACTGACAGTCTTTTCTGACTGTCATATACAATCATCTTATATTACTCCTTAAAAAACGCTGCTAGGTTTTTATTCAGAGGACATGCAATCTGATTGTGACTTGCAATGGCAAAAGCTGACTGTCCATCTTTAGGACAAAAGGAAAGGAAAACAAACCCAAACACTTCAAACACCTTTAAGTACTGAAGTAAGCATACTTAAAATTGAAATGTAAAGACAGGATTTTGAGGAGAATAAAAAAAGGAAAATCTTTTTCTAGCACAAACTAAATATGACTTGAAACAAAGAAAATTATAACTTCGGTTAAGAAAAGATACTTGAAGTGTTGATCCACTGTGTTAAGCTCATGAGCTGCTTGATAAAACTTACCTTGTATCTACGTTCCTAAAGAAACTGCTTAAGGCTTCATCATAAATTCCTTTCTAAAAGGAAACAACACAAAATGATGTGCAATGTCAAAATTTCTCAGTGCTTTTTCATAGAATAATTTAAGTAGGAAGGGACCTCTGAAGGTCATCTGTCAAACCTCACCACTCAAAACAGACTGAACATCTATGTTGACTGCAGCTAGCTCTGGTCAGCTCTAAAAAGAAGATTTCATTGAAAAATCAGCTTGCTATTAAAAACTGACAGGAGGATGTAACTAGTAAATTAATTTTTCAGCACAAGACTAAACAACTGCAGTAGTTTACTGAAGATCCCAATGCAATTGTTAAACCAAATAGCTGCTGTTTAGCTGACTCAGTTCATCATGGGCTCCATGCCCATGATACCAATTCCAGTGAAGCTCTGCGAAAAGGAAAGCACATCACACTGAATCAGTGATTCCACAACTCCTTGCTGAGAGATAGCATGGAAATTACTTACCCCACAGTAAAGCTAAAGAGACCTGTCAAGTTTAAATACTTTAACATTATTATTTACAGATTGCTTACTATACTTAAGACCTGGTGAGGCAGAATTTGGAAGACATTGTTTCATATTACACTACAACTCTCCACACACAATATGAACTTCATTCACTGCCTTTTTGCAGCTACTTCTAGAGAAGGCATTGAGGACTGCTCATCATTATCTGTTATTGTGTTAACCAGGAAGCAATATCTTTATAGTCATGGCAAGGAAGGTGTGATTTTGTTCAGGGTGCTCAGCACAATCCTATGCCCTCTTCACATATGCCCTTTCCTTTAGCACAGCTGCATGGCAAGTTCATGGCATAAGCTAACATGGAAAATAACAGTGGAATCTGAGGGGGCTGCCCTTCTGTTTTACTGCCAGTGGCAAAGAACCTGCACTGAACAGCCCTCTCTTGCCACTGACTCCGATCTGGTAATGCTTGGCTGTAGGGTGACATCCTGGGCTTTTCAAGGTGGGAAGGTTGGAGTAAGCTGACTGGAATTAGGGATCAGAGAATCATAGAATATTTTGAGCTGGAAGAGACCCACAAGGATCATTGACTCCAACCCTTAGCCTGTGCAGAACAGCCACAAGAATCACACCATGTGTCCGAGAGCGTTGTCCAAATGCTTCTTGAACCCTGTCAGGCTTGGTCCTGTGACCACTGCCCTGGGGAGATTGTTCTGGTGCTCAAACACCCCTGGGTGAAAAATATTTTTCCAATAGCCAACGTAGACCTCACCTGATACAGTTTCATGTCATTGCCATAGGTCCTATTGCTGGTCACCAGAGAGGACATCAGTGCCTGCCCCTCCTCTTCCCCTCATGAGGAAGTTGCAGACTGTGATGAGGTCTCCCCTCAGTCTCCTTTTCTCCAGGCTGAACAGACCAAGTGTCCTCAGACACTCCTCACATGGCTTCCCCTCAAGGCCCTTCACCATCCTTGGGGCCCTCCTTTGGACACTCTCTAATACCTTAGTATCTTCCTTATATTGCAGCACCCCAAAACTGCATACAATATTTGAGGTGAGGCTGCCCCAGTGCAGAGCAGAGTGGGACGATCCCCTCCCTCAACCAGCTGGTGATGCTTCGCCTGGTGTCCCCCAGGACAGGGTTGGCCCTCCTGGCTACCAGGGCACTGCTGACTCAGATTCAACTTGCCATTGACGAGGACCCCCAGGTCCCTCTCCATGGTACTGCTTTCCAGCATCTCATTCCCCAGACTGTACGTACATCCAGAGTTACCCTATCCCAGGTACAGAATCCGGCACTTTCCCTTGCTGAACTTCATATGGCTGGTGATTGCCCAGCCCTGTGATTTATCAAGGCCTCTTGATAGTTAAACTCATGAGTTTTGCTGACAGTGAGAAATGGCCTTAGTTTAACCAGACAGCCCCAGCGCTGAGCACGGAGGGGAGCGGCGGGGCAGGGCAGGGGAGGGGATG
>JAWWEW010000112.1:67863900-67978934 GCA_035583185.1 Anabacerthia variegaticeps | reverse complement strand
GCAGGGAAGGGCAGGGCAGGACAGGGGATGGCAGGGAAGGGCAGGGCAGGACAGGGGATGGCAGGGAAGGGCAGGGCAGGACAGGGGATGGCAGGGAAGGGCAGGGCTGCCTCCCCCCGACCGGGCAGGGCAGGGAATGGCAGGGCTCTCTCCCCCGGGCAGGGCAGGGAATGGCAGGGCAGGGCCGGGAATGGCAGGGTCAGGAATGGCAGGGCCGGGCCGGGCCGGGCAGGGAAGGGCCGGGCAGGGCTGGGCCGGGCGGCTCGGGCCGGGCCAGCGTCGCCCTTACCTTGTTTACGGCGGCGTGTTCCCGCAGCGCCAGGTCCCAGAACCGGCAGCCCACCTGGTTGCCGCACTGTCCCACTGCAAGGGGGAGAGACAGGGCTGAGGCGCGGTGAGGGGCGCTGGGCGGTCCGGGCGCCGCGGGCCTTACCCTGCACCACCACCGACTGGGCCATGGCCGGCACCGCCGGCGGCGCCGCGCTCCCGGTTCGAAGCGGGCGCCCGGAAGCCGCGCCCCCCGAGTTCCTGCGGTGGAACGGCCCGCCCGCCGCCTCGGCCGCGGGCGGAGCATCCCATGAGGGAGCGCGGGGGGTGAGCCGGGCAAGGTGTGGTGGTGAGGGGGAACCTGCGAGGTGTCTGGTAAAGCCGGGATACACGAGACTCTGCAAACACCTAAAGCGAAGCCTTTGCACGGGAAAACACAAGCCATCGAGCCGTGGAATACCCTGAATTGGAAACACTTCCATACTATACAGTTCATTACCTTTTATGGCTAAAAACGTTGCACCAAGAAACATTTTATTTTAGCCAAACACATAGTTCAGGAAGGCGTTGTGAAACTTGCCAAATTGGCATGAAAATACAAATTAAAGGCAAAAGTGGTCATTCGGAAATGCTGCAATGTACCCTCCCACCCAGGCTCCCTCGTCGTGTTTTCCTTTGAGCTCAGTTTGGAATTTCTTGTGCATGTAATTTTGCACAGTGCAATTAGGAGGTGCCTTTGCTGGTGTGTTGAACGCAACAATTTTGTGAATAAAAAAAGGAAAAATCAAAAAACGTAGAGATGCTGTTGTCTCAGCATAGCAGGAATGGCCCACAACATAGATAAGCTGCGGAATAATAGACCCGTTTAGGTTGGAAAACACCTTTAAAATCGCGGAATCCAGCTGTTAATCCAGCACTGCTGGTAATCCAGCTGTTAGTCCAGCACTAAAGCAGAACAGAACGTGTGGTACACACAGCAGTCGCCTGCAGAAAGCTGTCTTGTGTCACAGATGGCATTTCTGCTTCCTGTGGGAGAACAAAAGCACTTCCACGCAACCCAGTTCATTAGGTTTTATGGCTAAAACTATCCAGCAAAATAGTCTTTTTCCAAATATGCTATTTCTAGTGCTGGTGTGCAAACAAAATTTGCTCTGTGTGTGAAATTTTTAATCCTTTATTTGCTCCTGGATATGACCTAGGATCCTGCAGAGATTAATTATAGGTCCACAGGAAAATAAATTTATAGCGAATGACTGTTGTGAAAAACTTTCCTGGAAAGATTATGCATGTATTGCAGCAAATAATATATTGTACAATACAATATAATAATGTATTGCAAAGAAGAAATAGATACACAGACTAATTTTTTAAAACTTAATTAGAAGAGAAGAATCCATGTACTGGAAATTCGTATTGTTCTTAAGAAAAAGTACTGAGTGGCCCAAGCCTACTTAAGTGTCATGTATGAAGTTGTCAAGGACCAATGGCTTTAGTGATATAGTCACATTTAGCATGAAAAGAGTAATACTGTTTCAAACATTTCTTTTATAAACCAATCACCAATGTAAAACTACCTGAATATTAATCAGGAAAGCAGGTAGTAATTTCTCTTGACAAAATAGATGTAACCTATGGCTTAATTTTGTTCCATGTGTTTATCTGAACTGGTCCAAACTTGTAGGCTGTGCTCTGTTCTAGCTGATGTCAAACTGTCTCTATACTTCTTGCCTACTGTCATGCCCCTAAAGTCTTCCCTTCACATGTCTTTTTGGCCTTACTTAGGCTAAAAGCAGTACAACATTGCTCATAAGGATTCTAAAATTTAATTTAAAGTCTGCAGAATCTCTTAATATTACTGTAGCTGGCTTTCTTTCTTTTTGTGTAATTAGCTACACTTTCAACTTGTCCTTTCATTTAGTCGTAGTTTTGTGTTCTGTGTCCCCCATCAAGATTCAGCTTAGCGGGATTCACTCTATTGGACATGAAATTGCAGCCAGACACTCTGTGCTTTGGCTTCTAGTATGCTATTAAGAGGTCTGTGAGGGTAAATGTTAGGTGATTATTTTCACTGAGCTTGGAAACACTGTAAATCAGAGATGCAATTGAGATTTATATTCATGTGGGAATATTTTTTAGCTTCCAAAGGAGATCTAAGGGCAGGGAGTTGATGCATAATAGCCAGGTTGGCTTGATGCATGTGCTCAGAGGTTTAATGAAACAGTCAGCTCAACTATGTGAAAGAAATAATCACACACTGACTTTCTGCTTTGTTGTAGATGAAGCTCTACTTCATCTACTATATTATAAATGCATGAATCTATACGGGTCCCCTCAGAGACTTTTTGTCTAAGTTAATCATTTAATCAACAGTCTTATGTTAATGTGTATTTCTTACCCTTACTTTCTCAGTAACTTTTTTTTTGATGGTGTCATACAGGAATGGAGTTCCACAGCTTTGGAATGCAAATTGAATAATTGTATGGGTAACTTACTAGGTTACTGAGAGGAAATTACTTGCCATGGACCACAATGAATCTGTAAATAACCCTTAACCCAACTGTAACAAGAGCCAAAAGTACATAACAAATACGTGTGCTATGCATTCAGCATCTTTTTAATAACAGTCATTTGACTATTTAGGCCGCATGCTGCTGTAGGGAGGATACACTGGAATTTGAACTAACACTATCCCTTGATTTATATCAGGTCTTAATTCACATATGAATGTTTGTCTGTTTTTAGTTTTGTTTCCTTTTTCCCCTCCTGTTCCCCTTCCTGTGTTTTTTTTTTTTGTTTGTTGGTTTTTTTTTTATTATTTTCTTTTTCTTTTTTAAACTGAGAATGGTTGCCTTTTGTGGAATTACTGTCAGGCTTATCTGACACTTCATCTTTAGTTTTCCTGCTCAGACTGTTGTCCATACTCTTGATCCTTGAGGAGGGGAGATCTCTACACATCATATATAAGAGATAGAGTGGACAGAGATCCTATTTAAATACTCTATTTTGAAGCAGTTTGCTGAGCATTTCATCTCAAAATTGGATTCTTTCTTGTATAGCCATGCAAATGTCCAATTTCAGAATATTCCGTGAGATAATGTGTAGTTGTAGCCCTGATTTCTTGTAGTTGTATACTACACTAGTGTAGTGTATACAGTGTAGTTGTAGCCCTGATTTAGATAAAGGCTGTAACAATGCTTATGAAAATGTTGAAGGTGACAGAGAAAAGTGGTCATTTCTTAGGGTCAGTGCTCATTTTTTTGTAGGCTTTCTGCAGAATTGAGATAGTTATATTCATATTGAAAACGTAAATGGACAATCTGACAATGTAGCTCAGAACCTGAAGGTTTTTTCCAAATCTTTGCAGATGAAGGGTTTTGTACTTCGGAGCTGTAATTTTTAAGATAGATGGAGAAGATAAATTGAATTCTGGGAAAATTCCTACTTAGGCAGTTGTCTTCTCTTAAACAGCATCAGCTTTGAAATGAATGTGGAGGTGTGTGTAATATAACTTTCTTTGGTGCATATGAAATGGTAATTTCAAGGTCTGTGTGGATATTGGGGGCAGGGAAATTTGCATTATTTTCTGCTCTCCCCTGAGTCTGCAAGTATCCTCCGATTTATACTATTTTTCTTTGGAAACACAGTTCTGTAGAGAGAAAACCTACATCTCTGAGGCCTAGAAAGGAAAATTGACAAAGATAACCTCCACAAATACTGCTGTGTTTGATCAGCTGGTGATATAGTAAAGAAGTAAATTGAATGGTAGCAGTTTATGAATTTTCATGTGGTTTTTATTCACATATACTGTTTAGTGTATTTTTAGTTTTCCATATATAAAGTATGCAAAGGACTGATTAATCAGAAAAGTAATTCTTAAATGTAAATTCACAGAACAAACCCAAATCACATTGCAGCAAATATGACTAAGAGAAATATTGTTTATTCACAGAGCTTGGATGTGGATATGAGAAGTGATTTGGTTTGAAGTAGGTGCGAGACAGAAAAACATTCAGAGTATGTGTGTACCAGTTAACATACAATGCTCCACTTAATACCAGCATTCACGAACTGTGGTGCTCTTAGGGGGCACAAGCATATGCTATTCCTGGCTATCTCTGCTTAGCAGCTGCAGGCAACCTCAAAAGGAATTTCAGTAATCCTTGTAACAAACCTATCTAAGCAGGGAATCTGCTGTTCTTTTCTCTCCATCCATAGGGTCCTGGAGACCAGGGCCTGAGGAAGCTTAGCTCAGGTTGTGGTGTCACCAGCATCGATTGAGCCAATCTAACAACTCACTGGCACCGGAAGCAGGGAGTTTTCCTTTACTATCTTGCTCTGAACTGCATTGGCCTGACACCATGCATGGCCTCTGGTGTGCACTGGGAACCAAGCTCACTGATCAGAGGATATTTCCCCTCAACAGCAATAATAAAAAAGTGCCCAAACTAAAAGCCGTAAATGTTTTCTGTTTAAGTCTGGGTAGTGGCTGGGAGCAGAAAAGAGTTGAGTGGGCATAGTTGTTTTGGTATCTAAGACAAAGATGGCATTTGGAGGCAAGTGGATTCAAGGACCCATGCTGGATTCAGACACTGCAGGGAGATAATCTTAACTGCTTGTTTCTGAAGCATTAACAATGGGCTATGGAATGATAAAAAGAGGGTTCTACCACTCACAAAAGTAGGGGGTCTCCATAAGGAATTGGGAAGGAAATCAGTCCTCAGAGCACACTGCCTGAAGGTTACAGGCATGTTCAGGAGAAGGCAGGCAGAGGAGGCATGGGGCTGAAAGTATGAGGAGACCTGACAAGGGTGGTTAAAAGAGAGGCAGCTGGAGCCACGCTGTCTTCTTTTGTCCACTTACCACCCAACACTGGACTCTAGAGACAAGTGGAGAATCAGTGATGGGGTCCCAGCTGCTGGAGAATTCCTGTGCCCATGTATCCAGAGCTTGCAGTTCTTTATCCAGAGTAAGCCAAGCCCACTGCAGTCTGTCAAAACCTTTTTCCCACTGGGAGTAGCAGGGAAGCTGCTTACATGTGTGTCTTATTCTGGTGGTTCCTCCAGCTGTCCATAGATCCAAGATCTTTGGATTCCAGTTGTCACTTGTGTGTTTTCCAGATGAATTCCTGTTAATTTTTAGTCTCTAGGGTGTTGTCCTTTATTTTCGCCTTGCATACTTTCTGCTTTGCAGCTGGTCATCTTTAGAGTTGATCCAACAATAATTTATCTCACAATCATAAAACTTTCTGTCAACAGTACTTTATGCTTTAAAGAAAAGAAACCTAAAAGGCTTTGATGCCTTTTATGTGATCACTGAAGAGACTAAGTTTTGCAAGTGACTTGTATTCAAGCCTACTGTGAGTTAAACCCTAGCTTTAACTTCCATCTACCTTCTATGCTTATAACAGCTCAGATTTGCAGCCCTTTGTCTTCTGTTTTACATCTTCCTGTTTCACTCCCAGTTGCACTGCAGCAGCATATCTTTCACAGGAACATGTTCCTTGTTTGAGGATTACTGCTGTAAACCGAAGTCCTGCAGCAGTCTCACAAGGAAGTGATGATTTTGTATGATAAGGGATTCACCTGAAAATGTGACTGTGATTTTGCTTTCTACACTTCATGTTTATTTGTGTTACATTAGTGCAAATGAAATCACAATGAGGTTGTGAATTTAGTGCTGTGTTTCTATGTAAGTGCATTTAAGAATAAAGAGAGAAAACCTTGAAATTTGGAATTTTGTCTCTCACTTTCTGTGTAAGGTAAGTATTAGTATAAAATTAACTAGTTTAGGTACATGATCAAATCTGTCTTAAAGGATATACATCCTGTCTTCACTCTGTGCTAGAACATACCTATGAAGTCCAGAAGTGAAATAAAAATTTTAATTTTTCATTGTTTGTATGCTTACATAATTAGTATACTCTCTGCCCCCCATTTTATTTGAGGAATGCGTAAATGAGTTGAATGGAAAATCAAAAATATGCAATAAAATCTTTGTGATGTAAATCTATTATCTAGCTTTATTCTTTAATGAGCATTAGCAAGTTCTTTCCTGTGAAACAAAGGGGTGACTAAGGTATGGAATGAAATGATGTAGAGACCTATCTTGACAATAACATATTTAATATAATTTTAATTTCTTTTATAATCCCACATTTTCATGTAACAGAATGGCCACACATATACTATAAGAAATGGTAAAGCTCACTCTTGTGGTATAGTAAGAGAAGTGCAGAAGCAATAGCCTGTTATTCTTCGGTGATTTTTGTTTGCGTGTAAATATTAGAAGTGACCCTTAAGCAAACTGCTTTCTGTAGACGTAGCTGTGATATTTTCATTCTTCTTCTCTTACTGAGCATGGTTACTTTTGTTCTATTTTTCTTTCGGTGGTCTAAGGAACTTCACAGGATTGATGCAGTGTGCTATCAGGCTGCTGGACAGGTATTAATGCTTACAGCACCACTAACCAAAGCTGCTTTACTAAAACTCACTGCCTTTTCATCAATCATGAAGTTACGAATGCAGCCAATGAAGGAATTGCGTGTTGTCAGGCTTGTTGTTAGCAGAGACTCTGGAAGAAGCAGATTAAAATAAATAAATAAATAAAAATTTAGAGCTCATGATCAAAATAATCAGTTTGGTGGCAAAATCTTTTAAATTTGCTACTAACTGCAGCTCTGCTGAATCTTCTGGGGGACTTTTAAAGCATCTGGCTTACTGCCAGTGTCCTAAAAGTCATTACAGTAAGTCTGGTTAGTTATCTACAGTTACGTAAAACTCTTGATACTGCATTGTCAGTAGAGACACAATTTGCTTTTTCTTGACAACCGAATTTTCTTTTAAGTAGGAAAGCAGATGAATCCCCTTGTCTGTTTTTGTAATTTAAAATTACATGTATTGTAATCTGTGTCTGATTTGTTAGTTTGCATCTAGTTTGCTGTATTTGCTGGTATTATTTAGCATTATATCTTGTTTGTTGCTATGAAGTTCTGTGTAAGATTTTGCTGTACCAGGGTGATAATACCATTATAGAGCCAATGAATGGCATTGCTTTAGTATTTTATAATTAATGCAGAAATAGAAGGCTCTATTATGAAGCAGAATAGCATTTGCAATTACCGCTTTATATTACCTCTCTGGGAAGGGTTCTGTACTAATAAAATTCCAGTTTGGATTTAAAAAGTGAACAAGCATCTGTGCATAGGTTTTATTATTCCCTTTAAGCTAATTTTACCTCCTGGTAGTGTGGGATGGATGTGAACACCACACTCAAGCCACTAATCCAAGATAAGCAATATAAAGAATTTTGTAGTTAGAACTGTTCATGATTGACATGCAAGGCACAGAGAAATAATGCTGCATGTTTTCAATGAGAAATGTACAGGAGTTGACTTAAAAATTGAATCACGTAGTGTTGATTACAGTTTGTATATGAACCCCAACAGAGTAGCTCTGTCTGTTGAATAAGGGAAGTAAATGTAGTAATCTTGGCCCACGCTACACAGATGGTCTGTGAGTCACAAATACACATGAGCAGACATCTGTGCAATAGAAACAACTAGTCAGAGAAAGAATCTCCTTGTTTTGTCTTTGTTCAAAGATGCCATTGCTTGAAGAAGAGGAAGGAAGCCTACCAGCAACTAAACCTTGAGACTTCAGCTACAGTGAATTTCCAATACCATAAATAAATAAATCTTTTCTTAAAAGAACAGCAAGCCCATACTGGAAGGTAAAATAGAAAAAAAATGATTGCTTTTGTACCTGGCTGACTTTTCTACTGAGTCCATACCTGACCCTCCAGCAGCTGTGAATGTTTTAATTTCAGTGAAGCAGAACTTTCTTTTCTTTAAGAACTTGAAGCAGAACATTTCTGATCAGCTCTTGAGCCTTTGAATTTTACCAGGTTGTTCACTTGTTTTGTTCTTTATTGAATTGAAAACTAAGTCTTCATGATTTTTCTGGAAACAGTGTTGAAATCTGAGAAAAACATACTACAGAGCTGTGAAAAACATACCTGGTACACCTCCAATAAACACTGGCTCTCTGTGGTCAATTGCCTTTGGATTTAGTGGCCCTACCACATGGTTGACTTCAGAGTCTACATCCAGCTGCACCACATTAGCATCTCTAATAACTGAAAGGAAAAGGAACAGGGATCAACAAGAAGTAGCACATGAGTTTTCTATGACAGACAGGAGTTATCTGTTTGATCTGATTAGTTCACTTAGTGTTTGCTAGATTGAGCCTTGGGTGACAGAATGTGGGCAGATTCTGGCACAGAGCAGGGCCAGTGGAAGATACAGCCTGGGAGCAGGGGTGCTTTAGAGTGGGGGCTCTTGATTGCTGGTGGCTGTTTCTAGGCTGTAAAGTATGAGCATACAGTGGTGTGTGGCTTAGAAAAACTGCCAAATCATTCCCAGTAGGGGATGTACTGGAGTGCAGTGAGGTTTCCTCCTTGCTTGTGTGCTTGGACTTCCTTCAGAAGGGAACCAGAATGCACAGCGAAATGGTACACACTGAGATCTGTTCTGGATGTGATCCTAAGTCAGCATCCAGACAGGAAGATAAGGGGGTTCAAAGTAACTGAGGTTTAGAAGTACTTTATTGACTTTCAAATCCAGGAAAGAAGGATGACTGTCTGACAGAGGGGCAAAATCCTGACTGTAAACATCTCTCTATGTCCTCAGGTGTGTCTTGTTATTTGACCTTTAAGGGCAGCATATACTTCTGCCTACTGCATTCTACCAAGTTATTTAACCTCAAATTGGGAAAGGAAGAACATCATCTGGTATGTGACTTAGGAAAGGTTGCCAGCATTTCACCTAGGCTGATTTGTGTTCTCTTTGAACAAGCAGCTTCCATCTTTGCTTGTTCTTCAGATCTTTATAGGAACTTGTGTTTGTCCTTCCAGGAAGCTCTACAGTTCTATATCTGAGGGATGAATAAGACTGTGTCTTTCACACAAACTTGGGTCTTGACAGGTGAAAAAGAGGAACTGAAAATACCATTGCATTCCCAGCGCTCTAGCCCCCAGAGAAGGGTATCTGATGAGGGAGAGATGGGCTCTGCAACCTTCATTAGGACATGATCACATTTGACTGACCTGCAATTCGATGCCACCTGCCATCACAGAGACTCTGTTTCAGTGTCACTGAAGTTGAGAAATCCCTGATTCCATTATTCAATTTCACAGTAACCTGGGGAAAAAATAACGTAATCATCACTGTAAACCCTCTCCTTTTCTCTTTTTAACTTCAATTGTAATAATGCTGTATTCCCCACTCAAAATATGTCAAGTATACAAGAGAAAGGAAAACATGATTTCATTAAATTTTTCAAAATAAAGTACCTTTTTAACCCACAATTCAGGTGGTGGTGGGTTTTTATTGTTGTTCAGATTCAATAGTTCTGAAACATATCTAATTTAACTCAAGAAGGATTTTAAAAAAATATTTTAAAATAGCAGCTGATTTCACTCATTTTCTTATACCTCTACTCTATAATTTCTTGTGCGGTAAATTAGTGTTTAGAGGCATCAGATGATGTTTTGGCATCTTGCTAGACACTTAATTAGGAAAACAATAATAAAACCTCAAGTATAAACAAACAGAAAAGATATGAGAAAGATAGTGAATTTAGGAATGACTTTTAAGTTACTTTTCCAAGCTTACCAGTAAATCTCTGGGAGAGATAGAAAATGAACCTAATTCTGAATTTTGCGCCTCTAGTTAATGTAGTAATATCTTTCTGCGTGGAAATGTTACAGAGGTGGCAGTGCAGTGCTTTGCCCCTGTTGAGGGGCATGACATTCCCAGTGGTGATTGCCAGAGAATTCCAGACTCTGAGTTCAGCCAGTCAGGCTTTTCAAACATAGAAGTTACCCCTGATTATGCTCTGACATCATGTTGACTGAAAATCATAGAATCAGAGAATGGTTTGGGTTGGAAGGGACCTTAAAGATCATCTAGTTTCAAATCCCCTGCCATGGGCAAGGACACCTTCCACTAGACCAGGTTGCTCAGAGGCCCATCCAACCTATCCTTTAACACTTCCAGGGGTGGGTCATCCACAGCTTCACTGGGGAATGTATTCCAGTGCCTCACCACCCTCACAATAAAGAATTTCTTCCTAATATCTAATCTAAACCTTATTTTTTTTCCTGTTTGAAGCCTTTCTCCCTTGTCCTGTCACTACATGCCATTGTAAATAATCTCTCCCAAGGAAAGAACTTATATTTAATTCTAGATGGTCTCTGTTTGATATAGTTGTAACTAAGAAATTTTAAATCTCTTTTTTTTTTTTTTTTTTTTTTCCCCCCAGCAAATACAATTGAAATGATCCTCATGTTCTCTTTTATCCACCCTTGGACAAAAGATATAGATTAAAGCAAACAAAGAATCATGAGAGAAAGTGACTCCTTAATAAATCATCTAGACAAGCTGTACTGATAGAGAATGATGTGTACATTTAAAAAATGAATAAAAGTTGCTGATCTTTTTTGTCCAGCAAAACTGTTTTCACAAAAGAGGTCTTTCATAATGCATTCAAAGGGAACATACATGTTTAATGCTAAAGAAACACAGATGTTTACTAAGAAGGTACTGGACTGCTGCAGTGACGAGCGGGGAAGAGCTGCTTTTCCAGGGTGAATTTTGTTTCTGAATTGCATATGCATTACACAGGAAGTGAGGTTTGAAGCAGTAAGTGAAGCAGCATCTTTGTTAGACCAACAGATATACTTGGGAAAACCAAACAAGTTTCTGCGCATGCAGAACTCCAGTTAGAACTTTGCATAAGAAATACTAGACTGGACCAGTTGTATAAGATTGAGCCTTTAAGTGTGGTTTGATGCACAGCAATGCAATGTACTTTTACTATTTCTTTGTTAGTTCACTGAGACCTAGCTACAGGGTTGAGGATAAGCTTTATCTTACCTAAATAGCTGTCAAAAGCTAGGTGCCTGACTGAAACACCTGTTGTTCCATCTATAACCAATATAGAAAAATAGATTCTCTGAATAACAGTTCCGTTAGTCACCTATTTTAGACACCTGTTTTAGGGTAGGTCCGCTCAGTCACTCTGCTGTGGGTTCCTGCTCTTGTAAGAGAGGTGACAGCAGTTTCCTCAGGTGATGCATTTCTCTGCCCATCACACACATGTATGTCAAAGGAAGAAGAGACTGAGACTCAGGCTTCTCTTTTAATAAACAAGACGTTAAAATTCATCAACAGTTACCTTATTTGTAACTGTTATACATTTTTATTGTGTGAGTGAAAGAGCAGCACCAAAGAGTCTACTTTTGCTTCTTTTTAACTGCCTGTGAAATAGCTATAGTTTGTGTCAGTAAAGTAATCTGATCTTGTCTTTGGTGTTATTTTTTGTATTTTAAAATAAATATCTGGATTGCCTAATCTAAGCAGTTATTATATTTAGTACAGAAATAAGACTCAATTAATGGCAAATTTGTAAGACAAAAGCTGCATATTGCAAAGCCCAAGTAGGTGGAAGAGAAACCAGTGAAAGCAGTGGAGGAAATGTGACCTTCATTATACCTGTCCATTTTTCATGTGCATGTTCAAGTACTCTCCATTCACGCTGTGGCCATGCAGTAGAATTCCTGAGCTGCTTCGGGGACGTATTTCAAAAACAACTTCAAATTTCAGGCCTAAACTGAAGGATTCATCTGGGAAGTAAAAAGAATAACATTGTTTTTGTGCTGAGTTAGTGATGAAATTGGACATTTTTTCAAAGTCAAACCAGAAAATCAAACCCAGAGTGGAATTTATTTGTCCTTAAAATCGTTGAAATGTGAGATAGCATGGTGTGCTGTCAATGACCCATTTCTACTTTTGTTTTGATAATGTTTGCTTGGAATGCTAATGAAGGTTTATTTATTTTTTCTCATTATTTAAAAAATCTATTTTGTTTTAAAATATTTCTTAGCAGTGAAATGGACAACAAGAAGTAAATGATCTGTATTTTTTGGCAGTTTCTTATTGTGCAATTTGCTAGACATTCAGCAGTCATTATTGAGTGGGAATTCACTTGAACTTTCATGATTCAGTAGGAGAAACTCCCTTATTCAATCTGGTGTCAGGCCAGGGAGCAAATTAGAAACACTCTCTGATTCTTCTTGGTGTTGCCAATGAATTTGATTGCACAGTTTCCTTTCTTTTTCAGTCTGATCAGAGCCTATGTGACCAAAACACCCTCATAAAACACTTCCTGGAATACAGCAGGCCTAAATGACAAAAAAAGATGTATTTTGTAATGCTGTTCTGTATTAAGACATGCAGAAAGCATTTCTGTAGGATGTTTTAATTACATGTTTTATTAATTAAAAAAACTAAGGGATGACCATTTGCTTGTGTACTTGTCTTAGCCACATTGACTTCTATGATAATTTTTACCATATTATAATTTGTTCCTTTGTGAAATTATTCTAGTTATTTGAAATACATATATACAGATGTGTTTATGTAACAACTTCTTGAGATTCACGGTGACATTGTGACCTGTCAACATTAGCTGCTTACCATGGTAATGATCTGTATCTAATAATCCTTACAGCTCAGAGCCCCAGAAATTACCACGCCCTTCAGTGAAATATGCCATTTTGAAGCACAGTGAATACTACAATCTTGTTATGAGATACATTTGTTTAGAAGTGTATTACCAAGGACGACATATCCTCCTTCTGATGAAAAGTATGTTCCTGCCTCTGATGGGCCTTCAAAGCAAGGTGTTACACTAAATGTCTGCGAAGCTGAAGTAATTGATCTTCCATTGAGCTGTAAGTTGCTGAGACAACCACTAAAACTATAGACAGAGTTAATCTGAGGAGTGAAAAAAAGCATGATTAGTAGATAAACTGCTTATGGAAGGAAATACATTCTCCTGTCCTTATTTTTCTTGTTTGTAAGCTGTAGGGCTGTGATTGTCTGGTGCATCAGTTTTGATTTAAAAACAGTTTTCAGAGAATGGAAACAGGAAAAATGTGTTTGTTTTTTTTTTTTTTGTAGCCTTGCAAGTCTCTCTGATGACTTCAAGGTAATTCCAACTTGCGTTGTTTCTCAGAGTCCTTACTGAATTGTGAGGAACAAAAAAAACTAGAGCAAGGCAGCGTTAAACATATATCACAGCCTCAAGGCAAGACAGGGGTCTGTTTTTTCAGAGTAGTTTATCTATCTAGTTATGCACATAACACTAAAGATTACCGTGAAGGAGACTTTATGTTCATTTCCCCTTTAACACTCCTTTCCACATACTTCAGTACCAAGCTGTACAACAGCATCCTGACTTCTAGGTACTGCCTTAAAACAGAGATACTAAAACAACATTAAAATCTCTTCAAAACTCATTCTATATCTCAGCGCTCAGGGTGAAATTGATCTTGCCTAACTTTACCTGTGTCATTTAAGCGTTGATGTTACTAGGATTTCTCTGTTCCTCACAAACCACTGACTTTCCATTTGCTGCTGCAAGTTTGTGGAAACCTAGCCCAGCTACCACCAGTCCAACCCTATGGGAGTTTTGCTATACGCTTGAACTGAACTGTCTGCTCCACAGTGTGCTGAGGATTCAGGTCTGAATATTCAGAATATGCTTTTCCCTGAGCCCATTCCTACAGTCAGCTTTTGTATTAGCTATACATAGAGGTATGGGCTGATTTAAGAAGTGTCTGCTTTACCTGGATATTTTTCACAGCTTTTCCAGGAGCTACACCTCCAATATAGAGTGGTCCAGTGACTTGCCAAGTATTAGAATTACTGCCAAAAGATTCTTCCAGTACTCGGAGACCATCAATTATCAAGCGACCAATATTTTTCCCTCTAGTAAATATCACCTAGGAATGGAAGAAAAAAATGTGGAAGATTACTTTCATCTGTAAAGGAGTCACTGCTGTGCAGTGAAAGAAGATGAGACATTTGAGAAGAAAAGCTTGTGACTGGGCAACCCTCTTTTTTCACATTCATGTGAACTCTAGATAGTAAAACTGCTGCCTTTCTTATGTTTTGGTGTAATAGACAGAGATAATCAAGATGTCACAAGATCTACGGAGATCTACCCATCTTGTATCCGCATATATGACTTGTTGCTACCTATCACTGTTAGCATTTTCACAGTCTTCACTAGTTTTATGGTCTGGATTAATCCAATCTGTTTTAAACACTTAAATGCTCAAGTTAGTAGCTTAGTAACTATAGACTTCCCTGTAGTTCCTGAGGAGAGAGATACCTACAGAGGAAAATTCACCTTGACTCCTAAAATTGTCTTTTTATTTTCATACTCTGCAGAGGGAGCCCAAGACAGCTGTGCTCTTACAGCACTTCAAAGACATCTGCTGAACAAAATTATCATAGTACTTCCTTTCCTAGCTCACTTAACTCTTAATCGCCTTACTGTTCTGCTTGTTTCTGTCAGTTCTGTACAGCTGTTAGTGTTGGGAATTGGTGGATTTTTATATGTGACTCACTTTCCCCTCCCCTAGTTAATGACTTGATAAAATGCCCCATGGAAGATTTAAAGATATTGGTGGAGGTGTCTCACCATATATGTGTGTTTATGAATACATGAATGAAAACTCCCTGAGCTGTCACACTAGGAGTGTCTTTACTGCAGCCTGGATAGCATCTGCCGTCATAATGATTGCTTTCTTTTACTTACATCATGCCACAGACCATCATTGTATTTTTCTTGGCTCTTAATCCTTATCTTCTGATGACCAGCATTAAACATAAAAACGAGTCGGCCGTGAGCAACAAAAAGGGCCATGAAGTTGATCTCTTTTTGATCCGAAACGTAGAAAATCATTCCATGAGATGAGTGAGTTTTCAGACTGATAGAGAGCTGAGCTCTGGCACATAAAAACACAATATTAAAATTGAAGTAAATACACTTGACTTAAATAAAATGTCAGGCAGAGGAACACTGAGATTTTCCTTTAATCTAGAGGAATATACATCTCCTTTATGGAAGTGATGTTTCTGAGAAACATTCTCTGCTGGTTGTTGGAGTAGAAGTTAAAGTTGGTGAAGAAGCTGACTAGTAAGGAACATGTTTTCAAAAATTAAAATCTCTGGAGTGAAAAAATTTAATATAGACCACAAAAAACTGACACAATGTACACTGTTTTCCATTCCTGAACAGCAGTGTTGGACAATTTTTAACTGTGATGGCATGGAGGCCTGATAGTTCACAAATCTTTAGTGCTATTCCAGACTTGGCGTTAAGCTTCTTCTTCCTTGTAGTTCCTTATTAAGTCCATGGCAACACGGGCTGTTATACCATTGTTGGTTTGACATTGTCAAAAGGGAAAATTTCTTCAGTGATTCCTATAATTACTTTGATGTATTGGTGTAGGACACTGCCAAAACTGACCCCTCCTTCTTATGTCAGGTGACTAACCTAGCGTCCATTCTTTGTATTGCCTCAAGGATCTGCGTGTTCCCAATTTGATGTGTGTTTACATTCCATACACACTTAGACCGTTGCCAATATCAGTTGTCTTAAAACAACACAAGTCATGGTTTTTTTTTTTTTTAAATGCATATTATAAAGATGAAGCTTTAATAACAGCTGGAAAACATATATGTGTTACAGGGACGAAGATGGGATGAAGATATTAGATTTTGGGTTTTCCTTCATATGGGCACTTTCAGGACTGCCCTAAGAAAAAGACTATTGAATTAAAGTGAACAGAGTGATTTTTTCATTTAAATCAGGAAATAGCACTCCTCTTTTCTGAGTTAGTGATCTGGTATGCTTCTAGGAAGAGTTGTGTTGTTGAATTTGTAGTCTTTTATGAAAAGTGTTACAACAAAATCCTTGTTAGTCTTAACATACTGCCTGACATATTCTGTGCGAGCATAAAAATGAAATGTCAACAGTAACTGGACTCATTATTTCTTGAATTTCCATTACGGCTTGAATTGGATGTAGTTTTCATAGCTTTATATCCTACTGCACAGTGTAGATTGCTAACCATTAAACTGCTGACAAGCATGTAACTGCTTAATTTCTTCTTGAGCTTTCATGTTCTTCTCCACCTCCACTCTAATGTCATTACTTCTTGGGTAAAGAGACTGATCATGCATTGCTTGTATAGAACTAACATTCTCAGAAACTTCATGTAAGTAGGCAAGAAGACACATTTTGTTAGTGTACAATGCAGATGAAGACCCCACAAGAGGGACGTAACTGGAAGCACATTCTATGTATTGCTCTTACTCAACTGAAGCACCTTTTAACCTAAAAACACACTCTATACATAATTTGGCTTAAGATGTAAAGGAAAAAGCCAGGGTAACAGCAGAAAAGTGTCCGTTCCTTTTTTAAAAAGTTGGAAGACATCTTTCTCCTCCCCAGTGTATCTAATTTTTATTTCTGAAGTCACTTTACCTCTGACTGAAATCCTTTGGTATGTGATCAAATTCTTGCCGGCTGTTTGCTGTGCCTCCAAACTGATACGCGTGTTCAGTTGCCTTGGGATTCATGGGCAAGTGGCACTGAGGGTCTCTTTGCATATTCACTTGATACAGTTTTTTGAGGCCAGTTGAAGGCTGGGAAATCTTGTCTTTCTCTCTTTCCACCTTCATAGAAAAAGAACTATTAACCATAATTGTTAACTAAAATTGGACATATAGACAACACTATCATTTATATCTAAGCTAGTAATATATTGTTTCCTTACAAAAATACCAGAATTGTTTCCAACTAACATTTTCCTTGAACAAATCTAACATAGATGCTGATGTAGGACAGAACAGTGGATAAAAAACATACTTGTGTAGCTAACATAATTACAATCCAATTTTTTTTTTAGTTTTCCTAATTACATCTTTTCCTCTCTGCTTTTGATGGTACAAACTATACTACAGGCATAAGAGGACATGCTTGAATTAAAAAATCTGCATGCTGAAGGGCTTTTTTTCACATTTATAATAATGTGTGCTAATTGTACTCAGTAGAGAGAGCCACACAGAAGTATCTGAGAACAGAAGCAGGTTTATTGCCTTTAGAATATAGAAGAAATCAAGAAGGCTTTTTTCTGCAGTACTTTTTTTAAGAAATCAGAAATTTTACTTTGCAGTTCTAGCAAGAGAGAATTATGCAAGTGTAGGCCAGATAGGTTGGGTCAGGGCAAGCATTTGCAGTGATGGAACATGTGAAAGAACAGGATCCTTTACTATATATATCTGAAATTGTCTTTATGTATTTTGGATCCACGATTTTGAGAATTACAAATGGCATTTTGGAAATCTCTGGGTTGGTACTGAGGCAGTGCGTAGCAAACCTTTTTATAACGGTTTCCTTTGGCTTTTGATGAGTTTTTTCCTTTCTTATGGAGCAGAGCAACTGGAGGAGATTCAACAGGGCATCCGTACAAAGACGTCTGAACTTTCTCGGGGTACTTCTGGAAATCTTCCACCTCAACCTCTTCATCCAACCTGTTTCAAAAGGGAGATGCCAAGAACAGCTTTTTTTTTTTTTTTTCCCCCCAGTTGTTGGAAGTGCCTTCATAAAAGTCACAGAATTGTACACTTTTAGTTTAAATGATGTTTGGGTATTTTTTATTCTTGGATCATGAATAAAAGCACAGATTGATCCCTCAATCTTTGGGTAACATGGACAGCCTATACTACCTCTGCCTGCTGTATCCATGCTGCATACAAACAGCATGGATATAACTCATAAAAAAAGAGTTCAATCTGCAGGATCAAATTCACTTTAAAATCTTTTATATAAAAACATTTCATAAAGTAATTAAGATCAACATATTCTGAGCATTTTCACATGACCAAACTCCTAACTTCTGCAGCTCCTGTGAGATGCTTTAATATTGTTTTGTTTCAAAGGCAGAGCTGAAATCTGCATAATATAAATGCAAATTATACATTGCACCAGCAGCATTAGCAGGTGCTGTACTGAAAGCTGATTTCATCAAGTTATTCCCACCTTAACAATATCTTAACCTAGCAGGTCTGTGCTAGCAGATTCCATAGCAAATAAGGCAAGAAACTTATTCACACATACTGTCTAGCCTCGCACAACGAGACAGGAATTTTTATTGTGACAATAATAACTTCTCTTGACCTACTATTCAAGCTGTCAGGCAGTGACTGCCTGTGTTTGGGAGGAACTTACTCACCTAGTGAAGTAAGCATTGCTTATGCAGCCAGTGAAGTTTGCTTGCTGTGTTCTGAGGGGAGAGCCACCAAAATAAAACTTCTTGACACTGTCCGGGCTTTTCCCTGCTCTGTCCTTTGCTGGGTTCTTCTTGCTTTGTTTCTTGTCATCAACAGTCAGCTCATACCTGCAAAGGCAAAGCACCCATTTTGCAGGCTAGTTTTGGAAATGTTAATGTCAGTGGTTAGACAGCATATTACCTGCATCCAAAATGCTCCACTCAGTGTATGCATCATTGAATGGCAGTGCTCAAAGTCATGAGAAGACCTTCTTGCTTTCAGCTGTTCAGTAAGTAGCAATGCAATAAACAATTGGCAAAGCTGTGTACAGAGACCCATGGATTTAATAATATCCTGGGCTTAATTGTAAAGTCCAAAAATATGCAGTCCTTTCAGTGACGAAAGATAAACTAAAGGATTGCTGATAAATGAATGGAGCCACCATTTGGGTAAAATAAGATCTAAGCACATACTAATCCTTGTTTACACTTCCATTCGTTTTCCCTTCTCTTTCATCACAGCACATTGATGTTTGAGTTTGTACAATGCATTTTACCTAATCTTTTTTGAAAGTCTTCCACTGTATATATCCCAAATGAATGCTTTATGTGAAGATGCCTCAGTTACTTCGGGGTCAATTGGGGATTGCTTTAACAAATTAGAAGAATCAATCCTGCTGAAAAATGAATCTCATGCTAGTCTTAAATGACCTTAAACTTCTTTTTTACCTGAGGACAAAAAAAGGACTAAGCTTTCAGAAAAACTATTATTTTGGTTTTACAAAAAATTCCCATAATCTTATACTCAGGCCAAGCTGCCCAGTTTTCAGTGCCTGCCTTGGTCAGTTAAAAATATCACTTAAAAAAAGCCCCACTTAAATGTCACTTTGAAAGTGAGAATTAAAGGATAAGGTGCTTTACAAGAAATACTTATATTCTAAAGTTAGAGAATAAAAGATGCTGGACAGTTTTACCTTTCTGGGGTGACAGAAGTAATGATGAAGTGGGTTTTCCCATCATTGTAATTTCGGTCTGGTGATTGAATTTTGGTTCCACTTGCATTTAAAACCACAGCACCTCTGTCCATAGAGATGGATAATACGTCTGACTGAAATACAGACAAAAACATATTCATAAGCAAGTATAAGACAGAAAAATTATCAGTTCTGTTCTTCCCTATTATATTTATTTTCCTTCATGCTGTTTTCCCCATTTGTGCTTAATTTGCAAAAAGATATACTCTGAAAAGCAAAACAGGAGATGATACCATTAGAATTTAAATTCTTGCTGTTTTTAAATCCTGAATTCTGGGAATTCTGCTGCTCATTATGTCTCATGTATCTGTCGCATTAATTCCTTCCATCTAGCATGATATTTACATTTCATTTGTGTTTCTCGTACCTTGGTACTGTATTGAGCATCTGTTACTGTGAGATTCCTGCTGTCATAAGTCCAAGACATTTTTTCTTTTCCCAATTCCCCCTGATCAGACCTGTACAATCACGCAAAATTATCTCGGAGATAAGATCTGGTATCTGGGTCAGGCATAGGGGATCACTGTGCCACTGGCAGGAATACTCTGTTCCATTAGAGCAAGCACTGTCACTGTGCACTGGTAGGAACCATTCTATCTCATTCTCTCAAGCGCTAAATAGCTGAACTTCTGTTTATTAAGTAGGGCACTTGGCACCTCATAGGATTAGAGCTTTTGAGTTAAAACCTGGAGTGGTGTGTGTAAGGCCTCATTTATGCAAACGATGCAGATTACTGACTTGGTTACTGATTTCAATTTAAGGTAATACTGCAGGCTGCAAAATGTGAAAGTTTAGAAGTGGTTATCAGTGTCACACAGCTTTCCCTGCTGCACTGCTGATGATATTCTGCAAGGATAGCAGAACAGACATTTGGGGGTGGTTGCAAATGTTCTGTCATCTGAGCTCACGCTTGTTGCAGATGTCAGTCTGAGCCTGCAGGATCCTGGGATCGCTTTGTCTCACACAACATTCTGTATGTGCAAGTCCATATTTCTGCCCGTGTCACACTTCTGAGGGGGTATTTAGAGCAGACTGGCTTCCCATAGCTGCAAGGAGGCATTCTCAAGTGCAGCTTTTCCCAGGTGCACATGCAGTACCATCTGGGAATATAGGCAGCTTTCTGACTGATTTCTGTCAAGTCAGCAATGCTCAAAATACCATGCCACTAATTCAAACAAACTTTACTTCCAGGTGGTTGTCTCTGGATGGCAAATGTCAGTTCCTTAATATTATTTGTACTTTGGTAGCACCTACAGGTGCAAATAGGGATTGCAATACTGCTAAGCACAGCAAGATGCACTGCGCATTTCTGCCCTAAGGACTTCATTGAGCACAAATGGATGCAGGTTGATTCCAGGCATATGATCCAGTTCGCTTCTCAACATCAAAATAATGTCTAAGAATTGCTGGTTTTCATCTGTAGATCAAATGCAAACTGTGAAAATGAGGTCACCAATGAATGCTTCTATATTGCAGACTGCTTTCTCTATTATGAAACCATGAAGTGAAAAATTGTATTATTCCCCTAGTATTTCCCTGGGAGAAAAATGCAAGGATAAAATCAAACAAACTGTAAAGAAATAGATACTCACTCCCTCAGAATAGTAAAACAACAGCCCACTGGGCTGCAATGTCCGGAAATTAAAGCCTCCTTCAAATTCAGTAAAAAGAGATGCCTTTTGGCTTGATGCAATGAAGCTTTCTCCATTAAAGTATGCATTGCGGGACATCTGTGTATTGAATAAAACAAAATTACAAATAAACCTCAGAAAACATTCCAATAATAAAAAGAATGAAGCTATTTTTTTTCTTTGCTTGCCTTTTTTTTTTTTTTTTTTAAATACAGCTAGTTCAGTTCTAGAGAACCTTAAATTTTCCATGCATGTCTTAACCTAATTTATATAGGTTTTCCCTCACATGCTGGGAAAATCTTAAGAAAGTGTATCAGTTTCAAACAGTGTAAGTCAAATTATTCTCAACTTCCTGGGATCTTAGCCTCCTCCTAAGTCTGCTGATGTTAGTGGTCATGAAGAGTAGAAGCAGAGGGGGCTCATGCCCCTGCCTGAGCTCTGTGGCACTGAATCACAGTTCCAACACATGATATATTAGTTTGTGGGCTGCACAGAGTGTTGGGGTGGGGTGGAGTGTGTTCATGATGGTGTATAATCCTGTGAGTCTCAGGAGCAATACTGGGCCCAAGGTAGGACAAATTGCAGATAGCTTCCTTCTTGACAGAGGGAGAGATTGTGGGAGGAGTTCTACAAGTGGTGGGATCTTTCCTCTTCACAGGTTTGTAGCATGGCTTTGGACAGACATGTCTGCAGAATGAAGACCCCAAACACTATTTAGATTTACCAGTTTTGCATTATAACACACAAATGATGAATGATGGAAGGGATAAGAAGCAAAATGGCAATTTTCTCAGTGCTAATGCTGGTGCAATTGGTGTGTGTATCACAGAGGAAGAACTGGTCTGGCTGAAGGGGAGAACTGATTTAAAGGGTGAATATTTTGCTGTCTTTTCTATTTCATACATCTGGATGCATGTGAAGACAATTCTTGTATCTTTGAGAAAAACAAATTACATTGTCATATTTCTTTCAAAACACAGCACACAAGTTGTTTCAGATTGATCTTCCAAACCGCAATTTCATTTATGAAAAGAATATCAAGTGAAACACCTTGTGCTAAAATTCAGGATGAAAATTGGGCAGACTTAAGAGACACCTCTCTGCACACCCCCCTGCCAGCCAATGAATGCATGATCATTTCCATGGTTGAAGACTGTCCTTCCATTGTTTGTAGTAAAACTCAAACTCACAGCTATATCCATTGTCAAAACTCTGTTGTTATGTCACAAATTATGTTATGCTTACCAATGAATCCTCTGGGCACCCATAGCTGATTCCCAGGGTTCCTGGTTCTTCCAACAAGTTGAAATCCTTCTTTTGGAACTGAAAACCCTTCATGCAGCCTTTAAAGCCGATACTTCCTGCCAGATGTGAACTAATGCTGCTGGAAAACAATGTCAAACAAGCTGCAGTTAAGTAGCCCTTGCCTTTCTGAAGAGTCTTTTGTTGCCAATATATTCTAAAAGGCTTGGAAGAACTTCAATTATTTGCCTTACTAGTGCCCAATTCTTGCATCTTTATGTAAAACAATATGTATTTTGAAAAGTCAAAATGCACCAGTTGTAATAAATGTTTTGGAGAGAAATACACAAGAGTTCAGAGACAACATCCATATAGAGTAATTTTAAAAGGGAAAAATTGATGCTGAAATAAAGAGACATTTTAAAATGTATTTCTACCCACTTACAGTGAAAATCAATGGATTTTTATATAATTTTTTTAACTTTTAAGGAAAGTTCTGATTTAGTTTCCTGTCTTGCTTTTACTAGCAAAATCCATTCTTTTCCTTTGGAAGCAAATGGAGCTCTATTTCTTAATAAAATTATTAACAGAGGTCAAGGAAGTAAGAGTAAGTTCTACTTGCTGATAGGTGGGTTTACATAACTGTAGATGAGAGGAGTAGCTGGCCTTGCAGGATCCTTTTTATGTCAGATTTGAGGCAGATAGCACTGCAGTGTATTCACTGCTTCTACTTATTATTCTTAGTTTTTTAACTCCACACCTTACCAAGATATCACAACATTATGGCTTAGGGTCAATATAATTGAATTTGTCCTCACAATTCTCAAGGTGCCTGAAGAAGTAATTTGCATAAAATCACAGAGTCTGTGTCAGGGCAAGGAAATTACATGGGATATACTGGGTACCAGTCTAAGAGATAACTAGGGAACAAATGCACTTAAGGAGTGAATGTGAAATCCAGGGGTTTGACCTGGCTGCCTGGAAACATTCTTTGTTCCTTAAACAAGATGTACCTTAGCAGTGAGATTCTTTTCTTCTCGCATGACATGATACAGCTGACATCTGCTTTTGCACATAGTTATCTATGAGTTACCTCATTGTAAGGTTGACATTGGAAACATGGCAGATGAATCAAGCTCTGGATATGCTTATTTTGTTGTATTGGCAAAAATGGACAATCGGGTGAAGCAGTGCAGATTTACATGTACGTGTCTGAAGTAAGGAGAGAGGAGGAGTGCTGTAGGGGCTTAATTTGCTCCTCAGTGAAATCAGCAGGAAGGCGAAATCAACAAGAAGGCTCCTGCCATCCTCACTGGGATTTGGATCAAAGTGTGAGGTATCAGTCAACCAGTATCATCTTTACTGTGGCTGAACATGTGACTGGCTGAATGCCACAAATACGCCTGTTAAATGCCATTAACCTAACAACATTTTCTAGCAACAGGAAGTATAGAAGAATGGTTTTCACCTAAAGAAATGCTTCTGAGTTCATTTCTTAACAGTTCCCAGTGCCCCATGCTCCTATATCCCCTTAGCTTTCTGCTTTATGCAGTGACTGAGGTGGGAGAAAAATAATGTATTGCGGTACTTCCAGATCCATATATTTGGAGAAAAAAAGGCAATTGAGAGAGAAAAGTGCATTTGAAGTGAACACTGCTTTAAAAGAATATGAAAATCCTCCTCTAAGACTAGAGCTAGTTTCCCAGCTAGCTGTTGCCCTGCAAAGTCAGTTAAATGCAAATCTGTCTGGAAAAAGGAAGCATAAATATCAGTAGTGGATGGTAGCAGTAGAGAGAAAGCAGCACATCATCAGTAGAATACTAACTTATGCTCCTGATGAAAATGGAGTGATGCCACCACGTTTGGACCATACTTTTTGCTGTCTACCTGTGTCATGAGAATGAAAGGCAAGTACAATATTGAAGACAAAGTTGTAGCTCTGCTTAAATAATTTCTGTATATATTTTTCAACATTATAATTGATCATGTTTTTATGAAGTCTATGTTTTGGGTTTTTTTTCTGACATAACTTGTAAATTTAGATGCTATTTTTCCTGCTTTGACAGTACCCTCCAGGTATTTTCAAGAATAACTGCAATCTGCTCAGAAAACTACAGGCATAATTCACGTGATTCATCTTCTATGCTACACTCGTGAACAAGTCTTATTTGCCACTGAGCTGCTCAATTGCCTAGATTTCTAGGTCCTTCTGGGCTTTTTCAGTGTTCTTTAGCCTTGATTAACCAAAGTAATTTTCACCATCCTTTTGTACTTCATTTTTAGTCATTAATGTATTTAATACCAACCCTAAGAGAGATCCTTTGAGCATGTGCTGTAGACTTTTTATACTGTGAAAATTGAAGAGCTAGTACTATGTCCTATTTTCTCTTTCCCAGCTGCTTGCTAATCCATTGCAGCTTTTTCCCTCTCCACTCCACTAGTTTTCTTAATAGCCCCTTATGACAGACCATTGTTAAGAACTATTTGAAAGGACAGATAAATGATATACTCTGTTTCTCCTTTGTCCACCATTTTGTTTGCATGTTCAAATAATTACATGGAATTGAAAGGCATAATTTTTCCTTGCGTGAAGTTTGTCCTGATCTTCAAAACTTCAAGATTAAGTATTCTGTATCTCAGACATTATTCATCAATTTAACAGTCTCTCCTGACAACAAACTAAGGCTTCAGGAGATTTACCACTAATTCCTAGAAACTATTGTGCAACATTTGCTATCTTACTGTGGTTTTATTATTTTTTTTTGTTTACATAGAAGATATTTTAAAGAGAAATGGTATTCCCGTTAGCAGTTGTGACACTTGAATGACACTTGAAACAGCAGCTGGAGCCCTTCTGAAAATGCTGGCCTTGCTGTCTGATCCTGGAAATGAATATTGCCTATCAGAAGAGCATACTCTGCTCCAAGCAGCCAGCCTGCTCTCAGAACATGACCCTGGGGTCTGGAAGATTTCTACTGCAGGAAATGAGAGTTATCTACTCTACTGAGATTAAACTTGGCTTCTGTCAAATGGTGCAATGGGAAAATGAGACTTCTTCTTTTCTTCCCACGCCTACACAGAGCCAGCTGATTTGGACAAATCAGAGCTGAAATGCTTAGTAGGAAAAAGATCATCTTTAGATTTGAAAATGCAGTTGGTAAAGGGTCTCCATCCTTTAGCTACTGCATTGCTATTTTACAAACATCACTTTTTGCAGAGTAAGAAGAAATATCAGTTTTATGTAATAATGTGGTCTTTGAAAATGCCTTTATGCTTTAAGAAGATGACTGTTTCTGTTACCCTTACTAAAACTAGGCCAATTTCAGTAGAATTTAACTGTGCTGGATCAAGCCTGTGGTACTTCAGGGCTCTGACAGACACTTAGAAGAGCATCTGAGACATTGTTTTACATAAGGTGTTGATGCCAAAGCAAATGTTTTATTGTTACCCCTTCAGCACAGGTCATACAACATAACTTAAATATGGTGATCACTTGAATATAAGGATTGAACCCCAGCTGTAAACCAACCTGGAGTGCAAGATATCAGCAGGCGCTCCTCCAATGTAGATATCTGTGAATGGCATTGCTGTTCTTTCGTTGTCCACACTTTTTATATGTCTCCTGTCTACTACCAAGATCATCTTCTTAGAATTGTGATATATAATAGAAATCTGAAAAGAAAAGCATGTGCTTAAAAATGTCATCTCTTGTAAGTTGTCATGGTGATCTTGAAAAATTGATTACATCTTTATATCTTTTTGTTTCAAAGGCTTCTCCCATTTATCAAGGAAGTTGTTTGTAACTTGGGAGATGCTGACAAGGATTACTACTAGGAAGTTTATTTTGATTGATCACAATTTCTCTGATGACTGAATCCTCAGGATATTTCACTTGTGAATAAATCCACATGAAAGTACCCATGTCAAATTCTGCACTGTGGCAAACAGATAAGCTCCATTAACTTCAGAATGTTTTCTGAATTTACCCAAGAAGTTATGGCATACTTCTTAAAAAACTTATTTCATTGTCAAAACATAAAAAGCCCATAATTATGCTCTACTTAAACATGATCAGAACTGTAGTTGTGGGTCAGGAATCAGACTGAATTTACATCAAGGAAAAGGCAGAAGAAGCAACTCACTAAGGGGGATTTGTACAGTCACAGTTACACTGGCTTAAAGCAAATTCCCTGAAATGAAATACAAGTAAATATTTTACATCTGCCCAAGGTCCCTAAAATACTGTGCATATATAAAAGGCTGCTACCAAGTCAACTCTCTTTTCAAATGAAATGGGAAATGCCATAATTTTTGTAATATAATGCATCACAACTAAGGTTGTCCAGTTAACATAATGACAGTATTATAGTTGAGGAGTGATGCATATTTGAAATAGATGTGTCTTCGATATAATTTTGAACTCATAACACTTTTTCTCCCATGTAAACTGTCCTGTCCTTGGCCACTAATACACAAATCTGTCTAAAAAGGAGTGGTTTATGGCAGGGAGAGCCTTTCCTTTCCATTGCTTGGTGGTCATGGGACTTGCACACACTCTACTCTTCTGCCTGTTCTGCTGTATCACCACCTGGACCCTCATTCTTTTGCTTCTTGCATGGGCTTTGGAGCAATTATTGCTGCTTTGGAGCTTCTGGGTTAGTTGATCAAATGGCTGTGATAGTAACCACATACCTACCTCATGAAATTTAGCATCATTAATCTGAGCCTTCTTCATGGAGTCCTCGAGAAGCACAGGACCATTGCTGAAGCCAAAATCATAGCGGAGGTACAGGAAACCATTGTGCATCTCTAGGCTGAAGAACATGCTCTGTATAAAACAAAACAGCAGTCAGAAAAGCGGTATGTGGCAGCAATTAAAAAAAATAATAAACAGTGTTATGAGAGTGACATTATGAAAAGCATGCTGGGAAAATGTGTTTTTATTTGCAAAACTATAACACAGTTTCTAGAATATTTTTATATTTATAGTATATGTGTATATATGCACATGCACACATAGTTGTTTGATAAATGACACTTATTTGAACAGCTTCCCTATAGAAATAATATTTGATAGCACAGCAATGTCAGTATTCTTTTTATTTTGCAAAGTATTCCTAATGCAAACACATCTATTTACTGTTGAAGTAATACCACATGACCTAAACAAAAACTGGTAAAAGCAATGTTGTGCTAGAATAGCTGTATCTGCATTAGCACCTTCTGTCATGATGTCTGTAATCACTCAGGATTTTTTTTTGACTTTTCACATCCCTGATCAGCACTGATGTATTTACAGAATGTTGAACTAGAGTCTATTCATTATGTATTTGGTTTTTGGAATTCCTGACCATCCCTGCTTTATGGTTTGGATTCTATTCTGTGGCTGGGTGACCTAAATTTTATAAACACGACCTGCAATTCAGAAAATCTTTAAGGAGTGCTTGAAATGAAGGTCTGTACCATGGAATTAGTCTTGTTCCAAAACTGAACATAAAGAAACAGAAAGGAAAGTTTACAGTTTATGTGCATCAGGGTTAATGCTTTTAATGCTAATGTTTGTTTCCTCTGGTATTGTTCATGCCTGGTGGAAACATGGGAACAATAATTTTCAAAACACCACTGCAGGCCAAGAACTGCTGTCTCTATACACCTTCAGAAGTCATTACTTAAAGAAGTAAGAGTAGGTTTTAATCTAACAGTTTTACATGAAACTGCAGCTTGGGTTTGTTTTGAACAGCTTAAACTTGAAAATGAAACAGGAATTACATTCAGAGTATTTATGAGCTGTCTTTGCAGAACTGAATAATGGACCAGCTTATACAGACTTTCCAAATGTGCCTGTGAGCAGACATGGTCTCCCACAGCTGACATCCAACTTGATTCCAGTTTCCACCATCAAACACAACCTGCACACAACTTCAAAAAACCTCTACATACTCTTTCTTGGAAGAAAAATAACTGGTCTGCAATAGAGGTTGTTAAACTTTTAACAGCAGCTGCTCAGTCAAAACCTCCTAAGAATGAAGGTTAGTGGTAGCATGCTATGCTGCAGAGTAAATTGCTTCCCACAGCCCTCCTCTGGAAGTTACTACAAAGGCAAACACTGGAGAGTAGCTCTCCTAATGAGAGTGATTTTTTTTTCTCTTCTAAATGCTTAATGCAGTATTACATGTAGGCGTCTAGACAAGTGTCTGTCTGTGGACTGCATCTGCGTAAGAAAAATGTTTTCTCTGGCTTTACCAGGTTGTAATCCACACAGGACTTGGAAGCTTGATGTGGAGATGCCCAAAGGAAAAAAATCTGAGTTTGTCTTTGCAGGGTATTTCCATGTGGAGACTACTTTCTTCAGACTCTTAGAGAGATTGCATCACTCTCAAACTTCAGAAAAGCTGCAGACATTTGAATCAAGCCTTTTTATTTGGACTGTTTTCTTTTTTCAGTAACTTAAATATTTAACTCTAGTACACCCTGAGGCACAGTTATAAAGTGGCAGCTACCAAAAAGTGGCTGCTTTTTGGGAGTTACTTCACAGAAATTTCCTATTGCTTTGATTGTGTATTCACATTTAAGTAAAGTACAACTACTGGGCTTAACTGGAGTCTCTCTCAAAGTATCAACATAAGGATAGGACCAGTTTGAAGTCCTACCTGTATCTGGATGAAAGCAGAGTCCAGCTCAGGGCCACAGCTTCCTGAGGCCTTTGCAGAGCAAGTTCCAGTTCCCTACTAATGTATATGTACACCAGACAAGCACAAAGTATTTCCTCTTTCCAGAAGTTAAATGTGAGGACATAAGCATTTTGGATTTTCCATAATATTATAAGTACTGCAGAACTTGTGGTGCTCATGGATAAAGGGTACCAGCAGAATTTGGTACTCACCCCATTAATCATCAGCAGGATCAATCCATTGTCTGTAGGTGTTCGAACTTCTATATCAAATCGAGTCACCTGGCTGAATCTTCCCCTTCTCTCAATGTTTCTTGCCAAGGCATAGCCAGAGCCATCAAAGAAATAGCTCACAGCTCGACTCTGAGTGAAAGCCAACTTATCTCTATAAAAAAAACAAGATGGGAAGGATTAGTTGGCAGGTACCCATTTTAATTTAGGGAAATTTAAAGGCCTTTACATACTTTATTGAAATAATTTTTCTGAACTTCTGCTTCTTCCCGGCAATGGTGAGACTGATGACTTTCTTTCAAAGTTTTTTCCTTGGAATTTTTTTCTGGGAATTTTTTTCTGAAAAATAGTGTGTATCTTTGAAGGTGTATCTAACTCCTTCATCGTTATGTCATGCTTTTGTCCTGTGCTGTATGTGGAGGACATGAAAATTCTTTGCTCATTCTTGTAAAGTGACAGGCCCACAGCACCTCCTCGTGTATAAGAAAACACATATATTTCTATTAAGAGCTGTCCCAGTTGGTGCAGAAATCCATTTGAATTCTCTGAGGCCTTTTGCTGAGCGTGGTCTCTGCTGGGGAGCCCAGGAGCAGTTTGCATGCACTGCTGTGGAGAGCAGCAGCTTGTGCTCTCTGTGGGAATGGTGTAGAAAGCCACCATTTGCTCCATCCCAACACTTCCTGCCTTTCTTCCCAGTTCATGCTGCAAATTTCTCTCCTGTCCTTTCTGTGGAGAGATTCTACTGTTGCTGCCTGTTGTGTGAGCAAAAGGCCTGCTATGTCTGCGCTAAACGAATGCTGCAGTTGATGTTCACTTCTACTTTAGGAGCTGCATTTTCCAGTTCGTGAAAGGCTTATCTAAGGAATCTCTTTTGTGGGTTTGAGAGTGTATTACAGAAAGATAACTTTCATATGGGCTTGGCTAGCTGGGGGTGGGATCACACTCAGGGTTACCAGACCCATGAGAGTTGACTGGCTGTGGCTGTATCACTTGCAGAAACATAATCTGAGTCAGGAACAGTCCTGTCCTAGGCAAGCAGTGGGGTGAGGAGGGACATGGGACATGCCTCAGCTAACATGCCAGTTCCATTTTTGAAGGCATGAAGAAGAATGTGAGATAGTTAGTGGAGACAGCAAAAAAATAGAATATCTCAAATTGAAAGGGACCCATAAGGATGATAGACTCCAACATATATACATATATATACATACATATACATAAACATACACACACATATATAAATATAAAAATTATACTTGTTGATGCAATTAGGAGTTAAAAGTGACCAAGTTCCTTCTGGACAACTCAGCATCACTTTCACGATTGCAATCTACCACGGGAACGAACCATCAGACCTGGCGCTTGCAACAAACCAGAGCAGCAGAGTGAGGATGGGACTGTCCCCTACCTGGCACAAGGTGGCGATGTGGTGGTGTCGATGTTATAGACGTGCTTGAAGTTGTACAGGCTGATCACATCGTTGTTTAGGGTAGCCAGTTCCAGGCAGCCGATGAAGCCAGGTAGGTTTAGGCTAGGAGGGAGCTGTGCAGAGGACAAGGGAGAGTAAAAGGAGAAAGGTCACACTCTTTCGTTAGGTATTGTGAGATCATTTGTGCCTGGAACTAGTTTTGTCCCTGTGCAATTTGTATTTTGAAAAAAATGGGATGATGCTACTGTGAATAGTCTTCGCAGTTCTTATTATGATATGGCCTGTGGGCTGTAAGTTAAAAGGGAGCACATGAACGGTCTCACAGTGAGAAAATTAGGCCAGGAAAGGCAACAGCAAACAAAACCTCTTTTGTAGTTTTGATTGGAAAAGAGGAAAAGGGTTAAGATTTGACTAATAAGAGACCTTACTCAATGTATTTGAATCTCTCAGTAGATATTTCATATCTAATGTATAGACATCCTTCACACCAGAAAAATGACTTCATATCATGATGAAAAGAGAGAGAAATGAAAGAGCTCTTTAAACCCAGGAGACTGGAATTCAAAGTCAGTACCAGTGGGTAATTCTCAGTAGGTTTCATTTTGAACAGTTAGCAAGATGTAGAAACTTCTTCTTTTAACAAAGGTCACTGCAAATGGAATTTAAATAACCACACTGGTGAGGGGAAAAATCCAAATTATAAATCTTACAGAGCTAGCGAATCATTCTTTTTATATGAAAATATTCTGCCCTGTGGAACAGGTGTGATATCAGTAACAGCTCTTGTACTTCAGGATTTGATCACTGTGAGTAACTTCATCTTCTCATTATTTCCATTTTGCTTATTATATAATAGCAATGGTAATACAGCAATGCAGAATACATGTAGCTGTAAAAGAGAATTAGATTCTTATCTGCAGCACAGATACATTTGGTAAATGGTCATGTTTCCCCCCCCCCCCTTTTGTTTCTCCTACTATTTTGTTAAACTATGTTAAGCATGAGACTTCTAATGGTTAGAAGTAAGTGTTACATTTCATATTTGCAAAGTATGTAACCTGGAATCAAAGGCAAAATCTTTTAGCAAATAAGACTGTATGTTAATAAACGAAAATGTGAGTTGTCCTTTTATAAGAGAAAAGAGACCCTCATCAAATATATGCTTATCAAATAATACAATGAATCCTTTTCTTCCCATTTCCCTTCCCATTTCTCTTCACTTTTTCTCTTTTCTTTTTCCTCTGCCCTTCTCTAGAACAGACCTGGCGGTTTCATTTGCTGGATGCCTTTTTTTTTTTGTGTGTGTGTGTGTGTGCATGCACAGCTGTTCTTCAGTCCTCAGTCCTATTCTCAGGCAATTTGCGCCCAGGGCTCAGAAATCTAAAATTCAGACTATGACATGTATTTGCTAGTCATAACAATGCAAAGTTCAGGAATACATAAATGCATTAAGTTAATCTTTCTCTGTTTTTATATTGTTAGGAGAGCAGCTTGTGGATCAGTATTTGGATCTTTTTAGCACCTGCTACACTTAACCTAAAGAATTTAGCATTCTCTAAAGTCTTTCTAGGTATGTTTTTATTCAGCCATGCAATTTTCATAGCTAAGATAGTTCATAGCAATTTTTAAATCCAAAAAGAGGAACTGGCATGTTCACAGAAGCAGGTGAGGTGTTAATTCATGCTGACTATTAGGAACTAGATTGAAGCAACTGTCTCACATAGATCTTCAGACATATTTTGCACAGGGAATTTTTCATGCTGTTATAAGGTTGGATTTAAACCAATGATAATTTAAATTCAAATAAATTACTATATTGCTAGTTTCCCACACTGTCTTAATATTAAGAATACCTTACTTTTCATTTTTGTGATAGTTGTAAAAGAGAATTGCAAGGTACCAAGAACTCACTAGCACAGAAAGAAACTGGTAGCCTGCAAGCTTTGTTAAACTGGACTAATTTATGCCTTCATTTATTTGAGTTAACATCTAGCAAGCCTTTCTTTAGTTACATTTCCAAGAACCTGAGTGTCTGCTATCAGAAATCTGATCATTTTGCTGTATGCCATAATATGCAAGAGAAAACTCTTCGTCATGGCCTAAAGATGGATGATAAATGACTAAATAAGGGCATTTTCTCTATTTACCATTTCTGTGTTTAAAGGGAAGTCCAGCAAGGTAAGTTTGCACAATTTAGTTTTGAATATAGGATATTTATCTGACCAACCTTGAAGCCTGGAGGCACTCCACCGACATAGAAAACAGCATTTTCAGGTTCCAATTTAAGAAGTGAGCCAGGACCAAGAACCTCTCCCTTTTTGATGAATTTTTCTTCATCTGTGCTGCTAAGACTGGGCACAGTTAAAAACATTTTGCCGTGTCTTCCAATCCTATAGAAAAGGATTGTAAGAGAAGAGAGTTTCACATTGTCAGGACTTACAAAAGAACAAGAGGTGTCCAACTCCAGGAAGGGTTTTTATTTCCTTACTAAGAAGACTAGTAATCTGGGGGAAAAGAAAGGGAGCAGCCAGAGACACTTTCTCTCTCTCCATTCAGCCCCTTGGGTACTGGGTCTTGAAAAGCAAAGAGAATTTCCATTTATTTCAGCAGAAGTAAAACAAGGCACTGATGACTACTGACACAGCCTTTTCTGCCTAATTGTTTTGTTCCTACAAACTGTTTGATTTTGGGGAAAATGCACATTATCACTTTACCTCTCAATTTTGATGATGCTGAAGTAAGAAGGCCAGGTGCTGACTGGCTTGGCATCCAGAGGTATCTCCACATCTTGGCCCCCGAGATTGTAAATGTACACAAGGTTGTCATTTTTAATTGCAAGACCAATGTAATGTTTTGCCTAAAACACCAATGGAGAAGGATGTCAGAAAAACAACATCAAAAGAGACTTAATGCAGAACATTAGTAGAGGGTGGGCTTTGATAAATTAAATTACACCTTTTAATATTACGAATAAAAGTTATTTAAATACAAATAAAAGCTTCATTCTCTAATTGGTTGTTTTCACCAGATAAAAGTGTACAGAAAAAGTCTCTTGATATTTTACTTTGTATCCATTTTGACTGCAGGAAATACAAGGCCATGAGATGTCTGCCGACTGTGAATTAGTCACGTTCAGTGGGCAGCTGTTCATCAGTACTTAGTGTGCAGTGTCATGCAGGTAATAGACTAAAGCCCAGGTATTATGCTACAATTAAATATTCACCAAAAGGGTTTTCACTTGATTTATATTCAGTAGACATTCTTTTTAGAAAAGCTTGAAAATAAAAGCCTACCTCTTTACTATTCCCAAGTAACAAATTGCCAGGATTATACCTGGCTTGTGACGTGTGATTTTTTTCTTTTAGAAACCACAGTTGAAAGAGGAGCTATTTCAAAGTAGTGATCTACAGAGTGTACAACAGCAGCACAAGCCACAGATAAGGAAACCTGCTTATCTTGTGGGTCTGTGACCTCGGAGATTTGGAACTGACACTGTCAGCAGCATAAACTGATTAAAACGTATCTCACAAAAACCAGGTGGGTGACATTAACTGCTTCAGAGCACCTTGGTACCCGCAGTGGAGATAGCAAGTGTGGCTTGCAGAAGTGTCAATCAAAGCTGCACACTCAATAGGCAGTCTCGCTTCCTTTTAAGAGAGAATCCTTCATCGTTTCAGGTGAGAAGTCTCAAGGACAAGGGTCTTAGGAACCCTTGCTCTTTGCTTGTCACAAAATCAATGACAGTCATGTGGTAGACACCTCTTATTTTGAAATGTGGAATGAGAGGAAAGACCAAGGGCAAAGAAACTTCAAACCAATTTCAATTTTCTTTCTTTTTTTTTTTCCTTTTTTTAATAAGTTTGAAAAAATTAAATGAGTTATTCTCTTACATTTTTGTTTCCGAGGTACAAAATGAATCTGTCTGGAGATGCTGCCAGTTGTGGGTTGTCTTTCTGAAGCTTTATGTACAAGCTCATGGAAGTGAAAGATTTCAGTTCCTCCACGTTGATCTTTGGATTGACTTCAACAGCTGATTGGCCTCCAAACATCATGGAAACTTGGACCTGCAGTTGTAAGTGTGCCATGTGAGACAGATTATTGCTGCCTGGGGTCATTACTTAAGGTAAATGTGCAAGATTACTTAGCCAGTGGCCTTGCTTAGTGCAAGAGTGGAGTTAGCACCTATATATTAGCCACATGAAATTGTATGTTTGTAACAATCAGTTCTGGAAGACTGTAAAAAAGATGAAGGGAATTAATTTTAAAATTAATTAAAGGTCCTAATTAACTCTGCTTAAGCATATTCATATCGCAAATTAAATTTCAGTGGAGATAAATATATTAGTTGAGTCAGGGCTACACCATTATGTATGGCACATAATGAAATTCCTACATAGCTATAAAACTTCTACTCATAATTTATTTCTTTGCTTTGGGAGTACCATGACCAATTTTCTGTTTCTGAGTAATCCTGTTATATTACTGAATCTACCGTGATATTTATGAGATGCTAATAAAATTGAAAAACCTATTCATTTTAGTTCAAAATGCCTTCAACATAACTAGAAGTAAGGTTTTCAAATTTAAACACAGTATGCCTGAATGACAAAGTACTTTTAAAGAACAGTCAAGCACTGCACACATACTGATTTTTCCTTTTCTTTTTAAAGTAGTGTATATGGACAGCATATTCCAGCATTTTGAACAAAAAATAATGCACTAAATTTTTTATTTCTCTGAACTCATTCAAATACATTGTTTTAATTTTTGACATTGGTGTTCTTGTTGTAGAAAAACCTCTCATTATTTATGAATGATAGTGAAAGCCTTTTTTCTCCATTAGATATGTGGGAGCTAAAGATTCTCTTACCTCACAAAAAATTAATTCCAAAAAAAGAAACCCAACACTGTTGTCTCAGAAAAGTTTACATTAAATTGCCCCAGTTACTACTCCTGGTAACTAATGTTGATCTATCAGTTTTAGCTTTGAATAGTTTTGTTGCTGTGGCCATCTTAAACACTTTGACAATAACTCTATTAAAGTTCCTACCACAGTAACAATAGTCTGCCCTGACTACAGTGATAATGTTAACTGCTTGCAAATAGCAACTATAATGATTTTAATGACCTCCATGGTGCTTTGTTTCTCCAGTTTAGGGGAGGTGATAATGTCCAGTTTGGGCTTCCAACACAGCCCAAGAAAATGGAGGTTATAGTAAGAGGCATTTGATTCTTAGCACTGGTATCCAAAAGTTCCATCCAAAAGTTTTACCTTGCTCGCTACACTCCTGGTTTGTGCAATTAACTCTCTGATCCGCTGAATGCTGGAAGAAATATTGTTTGCTGGTGCCTTCTGTTCCACTCTGCGCAGTTTGTCCAGGAGTTCAGGAAAAACTTCTGTAAGTTTCTTCACTGTAGTTAGAAGAGAAGTGACAACTTGCTTTTTACCTCTTTGAAACATTTATTCTCATCCTCTAAGGTGAACTTACCTGCCTCCTTCTGCTATAAGAACAAGTCCTAACTGTGGTGTATGAGAGACAGTGATTTCATAAAGAGTAGTGATTTATAAGAATCTAGTATTGCAAAAGTTTTCAGAAATAATTTTGCACAAAGGAGACTACATTTTAATGGGACTCCTAGGTAATACTGTGGTTACCTCTGTAATACTTTCCTCAAGGAGCTCTGCAAATGTTAATAGTTTTAACCTTTTCATCTTCCTTCAAGGCAAATACATGTTAAACCTAAGTTTACAGATATGGCAACTGGAGCAGAAGGATTATTTGTTTAGCATCTCACTGGGTATCTGTGGCTGACCTGGGAAGTGCATCTAGGAGTTAGGGTTCATGAGCTCTTCAGATTCCTTGTAGGGAGATGTATAAGTTGTTTTCCTCAGCTTTCATCTCTCCCAAAGGTCATCACCTGGATAACAGCACTGGTTGCACAGGTGATGTGTCTGCATGTGGTTCACAGCCCACACTCATAGCAGAAACACTGACACTTTCAGACTGTGGTAACAGGTCTATACTGTACAAAAGTAGAAGGCCTTAGATGATAATGCGTGTGCACCTAAGCTGTACTTATGACCTGCCCCAGCCCTTGTGATTGGCAACCTCTTCAGCTTTCCTGCCTACATCTGCGAGGGGTCATGAATTAGAGTCCAAGACCTTTGGTCTTTCATTGCTGTGTCTTGTGGTGGTACATGTACAAGTGTCATTGTTATCAAAGGGAAATGCAGGGGCTTTGTTGTGTTCAAAGGGAGATAAGTCCTTTTCCAAAGAGATAAGCAGAAAAAAATATCAAGAAAGAAAAATAACTGCCCTTAGTTATAATCCAATTTTATCACATCAGATTCCAATGACATGTTGCCCTTTGAAGGATATTTACACATCACATCATTTTTCATCTTTAATTAAGTGTAGGTAGAAGTAGCTGAATATAATGAAATGCGATGTTAGCTGCAAGCTACATGCGTGTAAGAAAGATCCAGCATTCAGAGTCAATTTCTAATGACATGAATTGACCATAAAGGTTAAACCAGATTTGTAGGGTTTCCAGTTATATTTTAGGGGTTGTCAACTTGTGTCCAGCTGCTCTTGTGTTCTTCCCTGCATTTTGATACTCTTGACTGATAATCATAGAAACATAGAATGGCTTGGGTTGGAAGGAACCCTAAAGATCATTTATTTTTAATCCACCTGCTGTGGGCAGGGACACTTTCCTCTAGACCAGGTTTTTCAGAGCCCCATCCAATCTAGCCTTGAACATTTCCAGGAGAAGATAGCAGAGAGGCGCGTAGAGGGGCTAATCTTCAGATATACCAAGACTATACAGAAGGTAAGAAGAGAGGAGCAGACTCCAATCACTTTTCTGTTCTTCCAGTCTGGATTGACTAAAGGCTGAAGCAGCTCTCAGGCTCATTCAGATCAACCCAGAATATGAGAAGATCCCATGGAGTCCTACAAGTCTGCTTCTCTTTGGATAGAGTAAAAAGCTATATTTGCCTCAGTCTTGTTCTCTCTCTGCTTGGCTGTGCTCACTTGTGATTTACTTTCCTAGTTCAGTCTAGGAGTGGGCCATATAGAGCTTTAGTTATTACAGCTATTCTCATTAAGTCCTGAAAGGCCTTATGTGCTGAGAGTCAGTAAGCAGGTACTCTATATAACACTTATGGTAAATTAAAATGCCATTATTTTCGCAAATCCTCAAAGAACTACACTGAATTCTGAGTAACACAGTAATTACAGAATGCATTAATAGACTGAACACAACTAATATAATAATCAACTTATAAAAAGTTTACCTTTCAAAGTGAATGTTCCATTGCATTGGAAAAAAAACCACATTAGTTTTAGAGGTTAAAAAATTACAAGCTCAGAAAGCAATTTAGCAAGTTGTAACTTTTTGTGTGTGTGTGTGTGTGTGTATTTTTTGTTTGTTTTGTTTGTTTTTTGATAATACATGACTGAATTCAAATTGTGTTTGGTCTGATATATCTTTTAAACATGAATTTTCATCTGTTTGAAATTTGATGTACTAAATGTGAAACACTACTGTAATGTGAAAACACAAAACTAACATCTATTCCTCTAGAACTATTATAAAAATCTCAACATAAATACCTTCCTCTGGTCCTTTATAATGGCATTCTTCAACACAGAAGAATATTGATTTTTGATTTCAGTCATTGGGTTGAAAGTAAGAGTGAAAAAGGAAAACTAGACTTACAAAGTGATAAAGCATAAAAAAGAATAGAGGGGAAACTGTCAAGGAGGATATACCTTCACTATAACCTTCCAGAAACTTTCTCGTTCATGTTTTCCTTCCCAAACTGTCCACCCTCTCTGATGAAGCCCACCAGTTCCCTGCACAATGGCAACATGGAGTATTCTCAGACAAACTGCACAGCCAAGACATGCTCTCACCCTTCCAAAAATCAAGTGCAAGCTTCATTCAAAGGTAATCCAGACATGCCAGCTTAGAGGCTTCAACTGGTGGTGCTATTGGCATGATGGTCAGGTTTTTTAGTGTTCCAGGCACCCGTCTGAACTTTTGTTGTGACTTTCTTTTGGACTTTGATGGACAATCCTCCTGTCAGATCAGCCTCTCCCAGCAAAATGCACAGCTGATCTGGGAACACTCCACTGTGCCTGGCATGTCTACATCTGTCTTCTCAGGCTGTGAATCACAGTCACATCTGTCTGGAGCACTACCCATGCCAGCCTCCTGTGTAGCACCCTTCTCTCTTCTCAGCTACTTCCACCTGAACGTTCTGGCAAAAAAAAAAAGTCGTGCTCCCTTTGTACCTTAAACCAAACAAAACAAATGTCCTTTACAACTTCTGGTGCATGTACCATGCAGGCCTTTTTGGGAACATAACCAGCTAGGAGAGCTGGGCCATCTTAACTATTCACTCTTACGGAACATCACAAATGCTACTGGAAATATTTCTTCCATTACAACAGCTAGTATGGACATATTTTTTGAATCCTGAATGCCTGCTGGCATTTTGAGCTTGAAGAGCCAAATGCAGTCTGTATTGCTACTCTATCTACCAATCTGGCACTGGTAAATGTTAAATGTAAATCAACTGTAAAGGTGAATAAAAACAAAACCTTTCATGTGCAAGCTATAGCAGAGTGTTTCTCTTGGATGTTTTTCCTCACACCATTCCCTTCTGGGACGCCAATCATATCCACATTTACATTATCTTACATGGGAATAGGAGCCCATATCCCATAGCCTAAACTCAGCTCTGTGGTGATCAAAAGAATTTTACAGCAATGCAATACAATCACTGTTAAATTAACTACACTCTTATGGAGCTCTGTGCAGTGACTAACAGTGAACTTATCCATTCCCAGAGGGAGCAACTCATGGTTTTCTTATGATGTAAAGCTAAGAAAAATCAGAATTTCCTCCAGTTCTGAAGCCAGAAACTGGCATATTGAATCACACCGAATATTTTCTTGTGGAGGCAACCACTTCTAAACCAGTTCTTCGAAGCACTCACTTAACAAAAAATACTAGTGGAAGGGTCTTATTCATTATTGGCTTCTGAAAGTAACATGACTCTTGGGTACCTAGCGGGAAGAGTGTGACTTTGTGACACTAGAAGCAATAATGGGTTTGGTACTCATAACACTATTTGCAGTAAAATGACGCTTGAGTTGCCAAGTTGCTGACAGAAGAAGGATGGACTTAGGGCAGTAGATCTTAGGTTCAGACCTCCTGGATATAGGTTCAATGGAATTATGGATCTTCTCTGAGGCACTTTCAGAAGGCAAGACATCACTGAATGGTGCTACAGTTGATGGTATTATCAAATGTATGAAGTAAATTATTTGTTCTGGATTTCCAACTTCCCTAGCCATAAATATATTGGGTTTATTGAACCTCCTGAGCAGAGCCAGGAATACAATAAATAGTGGTTCTTGTCACCAATCTTTTATTCTGAATATTTTAATTTCTAGATTGATTATTTTCTTTCTTATTGTTCTTTTCCTTCTTTCAATAGTCACTTCATTTCAGCTTCAGTGTACCTGCCTTTTTTCCGCTCTTGCCTGCCATCTTCACTTACATTTTGTAGTCTGCCTTAGGGTTTTCTTTGGTGTTTTTATTTATGTTAAATTTTTCATAACAAGTTTTCCAATGTTTACTTTTTCTCCTCCCCCAATAATAAAAGTGGAATTAATGTGATGTTTACAAGCTTTTCCAGCAATCACCCTTCTTAAATATTTTATTTTCTCCTTAATCCTCTTTGTCCCCTTTGTTTAGACTACAAGCTCATCGAGTCAGGGACCATTTCTCCTTCATGATTGTACTACTGAGGACAAAAGGGCTCTGTTTTCAAGTGCTTACCCACATTAAAAAACAAAAATACAAAACTAAATCACCAATCATAATAGCAAGAAGTCTTTAAACAAGCTGTCTACCATTCAGTGTGACCTTGATACTCTGATAAAAATTACTTAGAAGCCAATAAGTCTCCAGCACCTAAGTGTTTAAATAATTTTTGAAAATGCATAAGTAACCAACAGTGTTAAAATGCAGTCAAGACTCTAGATAGTAGCTAATTTTTAAAGTGTTTTCATAGAGGTAAAATGCTAGAATACTATATGCAATAAATATGCAATGTAAACAATTAATACAACGTGATGTTCTGATGATTCCCTGACTTTTAATGCTAAGGAATGGCAAAACTCAGGTCACCATACCTGCATCCCCAGCTGAATGCACAGCATTGTCATATGCCTCTGAATTGTGCTGGAAGTCTTGCAGGTTTTGAGACCACAACCTCACATTCTCATCCATGGGGGTTGTAGCCTCAGTTACTGTTGTGGTGGCGCTTACAGCCTCTGCAGTTTTCTGGTTAGCTTGCTCCAAACGCTCTCTGGCCACTCCTACGAAATAAATGAGGAGTGAACTCTTTCAAAGATTCAAGTGTGTTGTGTGCCTTGTCTCTCTCCCCCATCCCCCAGTGTCCCCGACACCTTCTTTCTTCCTCCCAGTTCATATCCTGAACATGTCATATGGTATGGAATATCCCTTTGGTCAGTTGGGGTCAGCTGTCCTCGCTGTGCCTCTTCCTGACTTCCAATGCACTCCAAGTGTCCTCAGCAGTGGGGCAGTATGAAAAGCAGAAAAAGCCTTGGCTCTGTGTAAGCACTGCTCAGCAACAGTGAAAACATCTCTATATTATCAGCCCTGTGTTCAACACAGATCCAAAACATTGTCCCATACTCAGCACTGGAAAGATAATTAACTCTACCCCAGTCAAAACCAGCCAAAGGATCAAAAAGAATGTTAATAATTTCAGATGGCAAAACATTTAATTTCATTATGAATGTGTTAAAGCTGAATGTGTGCTATCTAGGCCTACTAGTTTCAGTAAAATTTCTCTAGTCATCCCTAATACTGAAGTCTTCATAGGCCATATGTAATGATAAAAATATGCTCTTGAATGTATGAAGATAAAGCATGATAAAGATGAAGTTCCAACCTGATTCTGCTGATTGCATTTTTGCAATGGCTCTCATCAGTTGGTCTCGCAGAGCGTTCATTCTGGCAAAAGTGCCATTAACCTGCCAGCTAGTGTCTGCGATGCTATAATCATGACCTGTGGGGAGAAAGTAGGAGGTAAAGTTGAGTGGCATCAAAGTGGCATTCAAAAAGGTAAATTTAATTCTGTGGGGGTATGTTATTAGACATTTAATACACCACAGACATTATACCATGGCCTCTTTTAGTATAGGACATTCTTGCACTCTTGACCCCAGGTAAAGAGGAAAAAGCAGCCTTGAAGTTCCCAGCCACTATTTGCTTGCCACAGGGTGTGTAACAAAAATAAGGAGACCTGTATCTCAGTCAGTACTATCGCTCTTTGCTTTACCAGAAGTGCTGGGAATTAGCTGCAAGAAGTACACAGGAAAAGTTTTAAGGAACTCAAAAGGTCACAAAAAACTGAAAAGGTAATTCTGCAATTTTAGAGCTTTCTTTCTTTCACAGTGAACAAAAGCCAAAATCCTTCTAAATTTATTATCTTTCACTGGTGAAATCCAGCTTACTGAACACTTATACTGTTGTGATTTGATTTTAGCTGAACTACTAAACTGAGTATATTTACCAGTGAACAACTGTTTGCAGGGTGACGTATTTAAAAATAGTTGTATCTGAAATGATCCTTTAGTGAACGAAATAAACTTTTAGCATCTGGCAGGATGATAAGACATGAACTACTCAAACTGTGACTGTGGCCATTTCAAGTACTTTGTGTGGTAACTTGGATCAATAACCTATTCTGTTACAGCAGTAGTTCTGCCTTAGTGATGTGCTTTTGAAATTTATTTTAACATGCATGCCTTTATGCTGACTGGGAAGGTAGAAAGGATGTATATTTACTGTCATATGCTGTCCGCTGTAGCTGCATTGCTCGGATGAGAAGTTCTTCACTTTTACCTTTATGGTAAACAACCTGAGTATCAATTCCGACTGCAGCCTGCAATTATGTTCCAAAATAGAAAGTCAGAATAATGGTTACAAAATGTTCTACTTTATAGTGTTGAATTATAGACAACATATTACCTGTGTATAAATGCAACTGCAGTTTTGTTTGCTTTGTGAACATTTAAGATTGGCAATTGGATTGGAAAAAAAAGTCTGAAAAGCAGAATTTTCTGTTTTAAAAATGTTTAGAGAAATGTATGGTTTTCCAGACAACAAGAATGATAAACAAAGGTGCAGAAAGCACAAAAGTCCTCTTAATTTATCAGCTCCACTTTATTCAACATGACACCCATGGTGCATGTTAGTTAGGCACTGTGACTATTGTCAGATAGGTGCTGAATGTTTGCACTGTATGGGGAGCTGCTTTGAAGTCTACAGTAGCATGCTGGAAACAAAGGGCTGGACTTCAAATTTCACAGCCCTCTGGGCTTCCGGCCCCTTTAATCTATCCAAATCCTCTTGCTGTCCCACTAATAAATTGCTGGTAAATAGCATGGATACAGATTACAAACTATAGACGTAAAAAAAAAAAAAAATACATATAAGGTATTTTGGAACAGGTAAGACCACAGACAAAATTAGCATCCTTATCCTTACGCTGATTGCATGAGTGGGCTTTGTCCCTTTTTAACCTGACATTTTATGAGAAATGGTGGTGCTTCTATTAGATGTCTTGACCACCTTTCCTGCCACATGGCACTGAGTGAAGTAGTAGGACTCAAGCACTAAAGGCCAGGAATTTGTCTGGACTTTCACAGAAATGTCTCAATATGAGTCACAATACAGAGCAGCATCACTCTGGGATGGGATAGGGACAAAAAGACCTGTTGTGTCTTTTCAGATACCAGGGGAATTCAGACTGGCAGGATATTTAACCACGTAGGACTTAATTCGGGAAATAACAGAGGGGAAAAATTGTGCAGTGAGAAGTTCAATCCTGCCAGTTAAGCTAAATTTTGTTTTTTCTTTACACTTAGGTGTCTGAAGTCCCTGAAGCATTGCAAAGTATAAGCTGATAATATGAAAATTACGCACATCTTTGACCCGGTTTGTTGTGTTCAGTGCCAGCAATGCAGCTTTATTAGCTTCTTCAACATAACCAGCAATGTTTTCATACACATTTGAAGCATTGATTGCTCTTTGTACCAAACCATTTGAATCAACACCATACAAATTCCTGTTGAAAAGAGTAAAAGAAGAAAGAGAACAAGCTGAATCAAAGTAGTTTCAAATTGATTAATTTTCTTAACATTCTGTGAATTGTGACTACATAATCACACACAAAAGTATACTTGGCCCAAATGGTTGTCTCTTCATTGTCTATGATCAATCTGAAACAGGTGAAAACTATGTGGATAGAAGGTACTTCCCAATCATTTAACTCTGGGAATTTTGCCCTTAACAGCTATGTGAGCAGCAACAAACAAATACTGAGCTTTTATCTTTTCTTTAAAATCTAAATTAGATATGCCATAAATTAACTGAATAACAGATCTATTGTTAGTCCTTCTTTAGGAATATCTTCTGTTCATGAATGGAACTGTGTGAGCCAGTGATCAGGATAGATGTATCACTTGCATGTTTATATTTTCCAAAAGTAGGTGGGAAAAGGGGGAGGATCAGATGAAGAACTACTCATGGTCACAAAACTTTGCAAGAAGAAATTAAATTTTAAAAACACAATATAATTTTGATGGCTTGATTGAGCTTGATTTCCATATTAGGTGATAACTGGGAGATAAGGGGAGATTCCAAAACAGCAATCGTTTCAGGGCTCAACTTTCAGCTGTTAACAATTTTGAATCAATATTATTTTTTAATGTTTTAGTGATAAGCAGATTTCACAGTATATATGAGATATAGATTCTAAATATAAATATATGTATTTGCACATGTGTGAATCCACTTCAAAGTGTTTGCACACTGAGGGATTATTAAGTTTCTAGATTCAGCACTATTGCAAGAATTTTCTGTTATAGTCCCCTAAGGCAAAAGAATAAACTCTATCAAATAAAAGCCTAACAGGCTAATAAAACAAACCTATAAAACCAAAATGATTTGAAGACAGGCAAAATGCTTTAAATGATTTAAGTTTCACTGCAGGACAATCTTCTTAACAAAGAAAAGAGTTGGCATATTTCTGTCTGGATATTTTGCGATTGTTTTTGTTTGGTTTTTTTATTTATTTTTTTTTTTTTTTTTTTTTTTTGGTGAAATGCCTAATATGTTTGACTTAGTAGCAGTTTTTAAATTATTTTGGTAAGGAAGAAAGGCTAGCCATATGGGGTATTGTCTTTCAATTGATTCTGCTGCCCTGAGTTAGCTGATCTCAGACTGAACATATTGTTTGGTTTTTAGGTTATCTGTAGTTTGTGTGGCATTATAGAACAGTTTCAGACATCAGCTTTATACAATTGTATAAAAGAAAACCATCTGTTACTTTTTTCTCTATTTTAATCTCCTATCTAGGGCATACTAATATTAAAAAACAACTGGTATTAAGATAATATACTTGAAGAGCAGTTTTAAGTTTATCTTCTGAAAGCATACATCCATGATGTTTCTTAAGGTAGAATTCAGTGACATATTTTATATAAGAATTCATTTACAGGAGTAATTTTTCCATGGATAGTACCAACTTCCATGGGTAGTCCCATATCTGTCTAGAAGCAATAAAACTGTAGTAGTGGTAAGTTAGTCTAGCAGTAAATTGGCGCAATGTTGATGCATTTAGTATCTTTCATCAAGATAGAAAGACTTATAGTAAGTTTTTCATGTTTCTGTGGGCCAGTTTCACTAGAACACAACCTACTGAGTATCAGAACTACTCCATCTGTAAACCAGTTCTTGAACAAAAATTATCTCAAAGCCCATTTTGTGCCCTGTAATGCTAAACATTTTTTGATGTGAATTACCTTACTGAATAAGATGTTTCTGCAAACCCCATTTAATCTGCCTGTATTGTTTTACTTTTCATTAATCTACCTTTCCTATTCTTTTACAATGGGAAGAGAACAACCTGCTCAGTTAGAAGACGGAGAATGTCATGCAAGATATGTGTCTATTCTTTAAAAAGTTTAATAGATTTTGCTTAGCTCAACTTCAGTTTTCCCTCTGGACCATGACAAGTCCTCTTAACCATGACTTAACACTGATTGTTTAGTGCCTATTTATGGTCACTGTGTTTTCTGTTTGCCTTTTAGTTCATTCAGCTGTTCAGTTAAATTTTACCCGTCCAGCTCATCAGCAAGTCTTCTTAGGTTGTGTGCATGATTCATAGCCTTTTCTACCAAATCGTCATCAAATAGAGACAGATTGGCTATTTTTTCTTGCAACTCCTTTTTCGCTCCATCTATTTCTGCGTAGAACCCTGATGCGTTCTGAACAAAATAGGGAAGAAAGGAAAGAAGATGAAAATTGTAAAAAAAATCAATCCTGTATTTTGATTATTATGTATTATTTTTCCCTTTATATTGTTACAATGTCCCTTTTTTCTGTTATAGTTAATTTATTTTACACTTTTAAGAGAGAAAGAGGGAAGATCTAAAGGTGAATATCAGTATGGAAAGACAAATGCAGGAAGATAAAAATCAACCAAAACTCCAGGAAACCCTTAAGAAGATATTAGAGAGATACAAGTAAAAGACAAAAGAAAAACTGATGAGAAATATCTTACTTTATGTCTTGTATGTTTTCTTCAGTATTGTGCAAGTGACAAGTCCTTCAAAGTGAAGTGCTAATAGATGAAGTAATTAAACCAGATCTTTACAAAAATCCCTTCATTGTGGTTCTTCTAAAGTTGAGAGCTGGGAGCCATATTTTTTTTTTTTTTTAACTTCTCTGTGAAGACTGCAGGCCAGAAATTAGTTTTTTTTGACATCTAAATAATATTCATACAAATGAAATTAATAGTGCTGGTTGTTGTTGGGCTTATGCATCATCCTGCTACTGCATGGGCCCTGGCATTGCTTTGGCCCTGGCCAGGTCCTACTCCCCCAAACCTGCCTCCTTGGGAATAGCATGGTATGATGCCTATGCCCTGGGTTACAATTTGGCAATTGCTGGAGAGGGGCAGATAATTTAATTGTACAGCTATGAGCTGTGCCACATCATATAAAATGGGCCTGGGCCCCTTTCCATCTCCATGACATCTCATATGCTAAGGCATCTTGGGTTAGTCAGTCCACCTAAATACCATGCATACTATGTATAGGCAAGGAGAAGTAGTATCTCTTTGCCTTAGCCATGTTTCTTCCTTATATGAAATATTTGTGGGAAAGACCAAATGGGCTTCACTTTCTTTCTGATACACAAGCTTGCTGATGTGTTTATAAATTATAAATGTGGCCTCAAAATATATGAAAAAGGATGAAATGGAGGGAGAGAAAAAGGATGAATGAGTGAAACATAAAAATACTTATTGTTGATGAGGAGGAAAGATGTATGATATTTGAATACTACTTCATTCCCTGCAGTGGGAACATCCTTCATGTGTAAATTTATCCACAGGAGTGGGGAACGTGAAATCATAAACTGCAACAATTCATTTTGCACAAAACACAGGAGAAAAAACAAAACATACTGCTTGATCACAGCTGTCTTTCTGTTTTCTCAAGTTACTTTTTCAAATTAAAACGAATTACTTTTGATATTTGCTTTTATGTTAGGAAGTGGGCAACTATGACCAAAATGAATTCTCATGGAAAACTTTAATTTGTATTAAATTATTTCAAAATAAACCATGAAGGAATAAAAACAGCTTTTGTAAATATCTGTTAGCAAAATCCCAGTTTTATTTTCTTCATCTGTTCATAGAAAATCCAAAACCCTAAAATTTCAAAAATTTCAAAAGATTTCCTACAGCACCATGTCTCATTCAAAATACTGGATAGCAGTCTACAGTTCCAGAATAGGATTTCTATAAGACAACCTGTTTATATATGTTTTCCACAGTGCCTGGTTTTAACCCTGATATATGAGATCTTTAGTCTTCTTCCATGCTAATTCGTAGGCACTAGAAAAGGAATTTAGCCTGTAGTGCAGTCTTTTACCAGAGCATCTTTTGACAGCTGCTTGTAATGAAATAACTGAGAACTCTACAGAAAAGTCTTTCATTAAGCTTTGACTACAGTAAGGTGTCATTATAATAATTTTCTTTTTTTTAAGGCAGTAAACTGTAATTAGAGTTTTCATCCAAGGGATCTACCTTTTCAGGGGATATTAATCAGTATTTCATTGAAGTAGTATAAAAAAGAGAGGTTTTTTTATTAGTGGTCCAAACACATGACTTCAAAAAATCAGGACATATCATTTAAACAAGTCTCTGAGGCACCTACCTTTATTACCTCACTTAAATCAGAGTTGACCTTTTGTGGTCCTTCCAAAACAGTTGTGGCACTGAGCAGAATGCTGTTCACTTCATCTATTTGCTCTTTTACTCTCTCAAGCTGTTTCTAAAAAGAAACCCCAAAATATAAATCACAACCAATACCATTTTTGCATTGATAAAATACAGTGTCAAGTGAATTCAAAAGATAGTGGTGAACTAAATTGATTTTAGACATATCCGAAGTCTGGTTTTCCCAGACATCTCTAATAGCTGCATATTATAATATGACTCTGCACTTTTTTGTTTTTGTGAAAGAAATGTTAAGCGCTTTGTTTTTAATTTGTTAATTTTATTTTGTATTACCTCATAAACAGTTATTGGAATGAAGCATTATTCAGTGCACTGCCAGCAGAGACAAATTAAACGGATTTTTCATAGTGATCTGGAGACTAATTTTTTTCTGGAGTTTTTTAAAATCTACAGCAGAGAGATCTCTTTTCTTTGTTGGTAGTAAAGCTAATGTGAATGATTTCTTTTGTACAGCATGTGCCTTCATTGTGAGAAATAATGACTATCCAACTGGTTAAAAACAGTGAACAAATGCAACTACAAACTTTAGGCTTTGCTTCATAAATGTGAGACAAGTTGCAGCTTGGCACTGTAATTATGAAACAATGGAACAACAGAAGGGGCTTTGTACTTAAGCATCACAGTCTCTTGAAGAAGGATTCATGAAAACAGCAGGTCTGATTTCTCTATTGAATTATTAGACCTTCCACATCATCATGAACTTCTAGCACTGCAAATTTCAAGAGCTCAAAACTCAGCCCCTGATGCTATGAAACCCAGAGGCTGGCCTGAATTTGCAAGATCATTCTTCAAATCACAAAATTTCTCCCTAACCCTCCCTCCTCCAGAATCCAAACAAATTCAGCCACTGAAATGAAAACAGTCTGCTTAAAATGGTCCCAACTTCTTCTCTTTGTCATTTTATTCCTTGCTGAAAAAATAAATGAAACATTTTATGTGGGATATTCTGCTTTTGCATTCCTTAAAAAAAATCTAAGAAAACTGGGAAAGAGTCACAGAACTGCTGGGAAGAGAAAAAAAATAATTTTTTTTTTTGTATGGATGATGGATTTGGTACTTTTCGGGGAAAAGAGACCTCAAAATTCAATTTCATCATCAGCCATATGGGATTTGAGACTAACACCACAACTTACAGGCAAACATTCCATGCTGTAAGGGACAGGTCTCCTCTGAACTCTCCTCTGAAACTATTCATTTGAACAGGGCATAGGGGAAAACTGCTGTAGCCTTTTAATTAATCTGTACACCCAGGAAGTAGGAAACCCAATTTGAAGGTACCTATTGTGGAGCAGTTAGACAATGGATGTATACATGAAGATGCAAGGGTAACCTCTGCTCTTCCTGAAAAAGCGCGGATGCATTTTGTTTGGAGAGGATCAGAGAGAAAGTATGGATGAGACAGTATTAATGCATTCAGCCCAGGGCACAAATGCAGCGCAGAGTCTTTTCAAATAATTGTGTTCATAAAATATAATTACTTTTGTGAGCATGAGGTCCTTCTACATTATAAGTCAGTACATTATAGGTTAAACAATCCCACCACAATATTTATAGCAGCCATTTCAAGCTTCTTGGGTTTTACTGTAATATGCCATCCTAGTTTAGGCATAAGTATCCATCTCTTTCTTGGTCTGATGAGACATGACATGCCAGCATGTTTGTCATTTATTGTCACTCCACAAATAAATAATAGCACCTTGCACTTCCACAGCTTGTTTTTTAGAACTGAAGAGTTAAACTTGTCTTGCTGAGTGGACCAAGAAATTCTTTTTTTGTGTGGTGATTCCTGGCTAACTTATGTGCAATCTACTATTTTAAGCAATTGCAGAGATGGAGTGTTCACAGACAACAATTGTGATAAATGTACTGCACAGTACCTCACGCCTTTGGAGACCGGCTGTGTTTTCTTTATTTATATCCTCCGTTTGTATAACGTAGTCGATTGCCTGGTCTAATGCCTCCTCCAGGTCTGACAGCTTCACATCCTGCTCGCTGAGCTGCTCTAGCACATCAGAGACTAGGGATCTGGTGTCATTGTACTTCTCATGAAATGCTTCAATTTGCTGTAGCACTGGGAGAAAAATAACAGCCCAATAAATCCAAAGCTTGGATTTCTGACAAAACTTACCTATACAACAATTTCTGTTGCTGTTACCCAGGCAAACACATTTTTGTAAACCTCACTTGAGAGATCTATACCTAGATTTTAATTTTCCTTTGTCTTTTGAAAAGGAAAGATGCCTCTCATTTTACTATCTCATTTTAATCCTATGAATTCCCCCTCTCAAGTAGATTTTCCTAAAAGAAATTAGCTCAATCTTTCCATGCTTTTCATTTGTTTTTCATTGTCAAACCTAGGCAGGCTATTCTGGAGAAGACAGTCTTTAAGTCTCATGTTCTGACTCACGTTCACCAAGCTGTGAGAACTAGGCTTCCACTCTTTCCCATGCCTGCAGTTTTTCTCTCTCTGCTGGAGTTTGCTGTCCCCATGGCACAGCTGGCAGGGGAAAAGACACATGAGCAATTCCAGCCCTGCCATGAGCCATCCTAAACAGCTGTTGTTGAGGTGCTGCAGTGTGCAGGCACACACAGACACACAGATCTTTTTCTCCCTTCTGCCACGGGGGCAGCAGGGACCAGCAAAGACTTGGGGCAGGCATTTGGAAGCAGCAAGACGTCCAGCACACTAGCTGGTGCTTGCCAAGTGCCTGCTGGTCCTCACCAGGGGCTCAGCAGGTCACCCAGAGCCGTCCAACACATGCCAGCTGTGCAGCAACACGTGAGCAAATGGAAAACAGGCTTAAAACTCACACTTTTCTGCTGCATTTTCCTCCTCATCTGCAAGTTGTCTTTGATTAGTGAAAGGCTTACGACGTTTGATCTCCTTCAACATCTCCTCAGCCGCACTTAGCTTCTGGGCAACTTCTTCAGAGCTCAGCTCTTGTTGTTGTTGAATTGCATAGTATTTTGACTTGCTGCTGATTTCTGGGGGGGAAAAAAGGAACAGATGGTCAATTCCCTGTGACTACAGAGAAGTAACTACCGTGGAGTACTTTTACTTTTGCGAATCCTGATCATACCGCTGGCAAAAGAAAGTTTTAATTATCTTCAACTCTATAGTAGATAATTATTATGTTTAATCCAGTCTTAAAATTAAACCTCTAAATAAATCACCCTTTCTGGCATATGTGGAGGTCTCATCAGAACAGGTATGGGCTGTGTGTGTTATTTGGCTTGGCAGTTCTTACAGGTTGGGATCATAATTTTCTTTTGAGTTCTGTGGCATGTAGCTGACTGGGGCTTTCATCCAGGATCGAGGTTTTTAAATGCTGCTTCAAAAAATTTATGTTTATTATATGACAATAATGGTAAGAAGAAATTTTGTGTTTATTAAACAACAACAACGGTAAGGAGACTGAAGTAATCTCTTTTTCCTTCTGCAGAAGTTTGAGTCACCCTAAAAAGGTATACTCTCTAGCTGGCTTGGCGAGAGATACTATTTAGAGGTTTTGGTTCCAGTTCGAGAAACACTGTTGGATCCCTGCAGCTGAAACTGAGTTTACCCATCCCTAGTGTAAGCATTACAAAGTTTACCCACTTCTCACTCCCTAGCCTCCAATACAAATCACCTCCTCTTTTACGCTCTGTGATATGCATGCCTTTGACTTGCATTCATCACTAGTTTTGCAGATAACCAGAGATGGCAAAACCAGCACAATGTACCTGTAAGATTTTTATAAAAGACAGATGTGTAATTGTGGCACTACTTAGTCTTTGACAGAGTTTCTTCATATGCGTTTTCTTGCTGGGTCCTGAGCTCATTAGGGAAGCTTTAAAGGCCCATACTGAGCAGTAACTGATCACAACCAGAGGCTCCATGGTGTTCTTTCGTGTGCACACATACACCTTCTCTATAGTAAAGGGTGGTTTGCCTTCTATAGGGGTGATGCCCCTGTAGAAGAATGGTTTGAGCATGGTGGAAATAATTTTCACCTACTTATTTCCTACTGGTTTTACTCTCTTTATTCACAGCCAGGGATGTTGCTTCTTCTCTAATAGCTTAACCTGATTATGTTATCTGTGTACCAAACTAGATACATATCTGCCTTATGTTGTTGCTGTCCTGCTCCAAACCAATTAATGATATAAAAGGATGAAGCACAGACATCAACCATGATTGTTAGTGACATACAATGAGGACTCATGCTGAAACTTAATAATTGTAGAAATAAAATGTGACAAATGACAAGACAGCCAGAGGTGGTTTAGCAATAGATAGAAAATAGTACAAATGTAATATGCTATGAGCCTGGTCTTAGCCTGCCTCTTATGTGTGATGGGATATATTACCCCTGCTTGCTGAAATAAAGTAATGGCTGGAGCACCCATAGAGGCAGGGATAACAATTGATCTGTTTCCACTTTTTTTTACACACGTTGCCACATAGCTTGCAGTAACTGCTAAGATAGAGCTACTTGGGTCTATTAAACAAATATTTCCATTGGAAAAAGGGCTGTTTAACCTCAGCTAACAGTCTATTCTATTCTGGTGCCATAGACAGCTTTTGTAAATTGTTGGCTTTGCTGAAGACTGAAGGAAACCAGTATATTCTACAGCAGGATGGAGGCCTTCATGATGTAGCTGTACAGGGGACAGGGATGTTGCTGAGTACATTCATTTGGGGTTTTATTGCTTTGTTTAGGTACTGAAGAAGAGGCTGCAATTGGTTTAGTGTCATTTTTATACATCAGGATGATAAGAATGTCATAGATATTCCAGATGAAGATAATTATCTCTGACTAGGAAATATTTTTTTAAGTACAGTTGTGCTTGCAAAGTGTTTACTGTTGTCATAAATTACGTACTGATCTATATATCAAAGGATAAACTCTTTGATACGTAGGACATTAAAAATTCTTGAAGATTCATTAATACATGAAGGTTTCACTAATACAATCTTGACACTGAGCTGAACCAGAAAGGAATCTATTTACCTTCAATGTTATCTCTCATATTATTGAGCTGCTGCACAAGCTGAGTAGCACGGTTGTTGGTATCCATGGTTTCCTTCTGTACCAGTCGGCCTTTGCTGGATGCTTCATTTCCCTATGAATAAACCATATGAAATAAACATTAGATTTCTTTTCAGACATGAGGATGAGCAGTATAAACACACATTTGACTTTCTCCTGTTGAGCATGTGAAAGTCCTTTTTATCATATAAAGTGGTATTTACAAAGGTGCTCAAAGTGCAGATCTGTCTTGGTATTTTCAGAATTGCAGAGAGATTAAAAGCTGTCCCATATTTATCCATCATTTGCTGCAATCAAATTTCCATAAATTATGTACAGTTGTAAAACTCCATCTGATAAGTCTCCCAGGCATCCAGTGGGGCTGATTCATCTTGCTGAGTGTGGCATTTCCTGAGTAAGCATACAGAATGAAGAAAGAAGGTGTCAAGCTCAGAACCATTTTCAGATCAGTATCTTCCTCAAGTGAGGTCCCCAGTGCTGAAACTTGTTAAAAGTAAGAAAAAACGTGAGGATTGAAAATACTCTGAAAATCATAGCCACTCTCCTGTACTACTGTGCTGGAGGCTGTACTCTGCATTGTGTTCCCTTACATGTAAGGGAAACGGAGAGCTACCATGTTCTAGTCATCATCTTTCCAAGAAGGTTTCTGACTTTGCGAGTCCTTAGACTTAATTTTCACTGGTATTTCCTAAGAAAAGGAAAACCCATATGACAATTGTGCCATCGACACTTCATGGACCCTTCGTGTGTGTGTGTGTGTAAGTCCACACCACACACCACTGGTAAGGTGTTTGTTTCCCAGTCTCCTTTGGGGCTGGATCAGTAAAAATTCCCACTGTAAAGCTGATTTACAAAAGGGTTTGGGGTGCCCTGGCACCTCATAAACCAGAAGATACTTGGCTGTTGGTATGCTCATTTTTGTTTGACTTCATATTTGTTTGACCCTACAAGAAGTGCAGAGGGTTGAGCTATGGTCTGGCTGCAGGCTCAGCGCTGGCAGCAGCCTTCTCCCAGATTTTCACTTGGCATTTGCAGAGGCCCCAGGTGGCATTTGAAGGCAGGGCCAGGGCAGCCAACACTGCTAAAAGGGATAGGTATACTCATAAAACAAATGCAAGGGTTAGTAGAAAGTATTCTGGTTCACTTCTGCCAAACATTCAGGATCAAGCTACATGATGTTTTATTCAAAGCTCATCTCGTGCAGGCTCAGAGAGCTACAGGTCACATTTAGTCTTCTCATTTGGCAGGAGGTTTTGCCTACAATTGGTGCATTCATCCTATCTTTGAGGTTTAGATCAGAATCTGCAGCAACATCTGAGACACTGGGACATGCACGTGTTATGTTCTGAACAGAAAATGGTGCATATCTCTGCAAAACCCATGGAAGGCCCTATCACCCATTTTCCATAAAAGTGCCTTGAAAGGCCACAGTGTTCAATATATTCAGTATTATTGTGGTCTTCCTCCTACTCTGAGAGTCTGGGTCCATTATTTGCCTACCTTTGCCTGCAATCACAAGTATTGGTGTGGAATAAGAATCAGAAATTACAAGGGAGAAAAGACCAGAGGAAACATGGAATTTATTTGTTCACAGACAATAAAATTGAGGAATGAGCTAAGAAATCCCCAGATTGTACTGAAAATGAAATGTTATTATCCAAATTCACTAAATATTCATAGAAAATCTAGTGCCTAAATCATCCTGCCCACCAACTACGTAGTGGGACACTGAGGCATTTGAGCTCTGACAGATATTCACAGATACTGAGCTGTGTGTGTGAGCTGATTTAATCAAAGCTCTCTTGAGTAAAGGCATAGTCTTTATAATTTCTAGGTGCCCTTTCTGCTAAGTAACTGTTGATTATAAACAACCAAACCTAAATTTTCTCTTGCGCTTTCCTTTGTGTTGTTTTCTTTTCCTCCCTACTTGCTCAGTATTTGAGTTTTAGTTTAAGGTATAATTTTAATTTGTCTTGTGAAAGGATTGGTATAGTGACTATAAAGTCTGGCATTTTGCAATAACCATGAAATATAACCTAGTCCTACTACAGCTTTGGTTATTTCTGACAATAGCATAGAGTGATGTACTTTACTAATATATATATATCTCTTAGCAGCAGGAACACGTTTAATATTATCTTTTTAAAATAGAGAAGAAATTTCGAACCCTATCTCTTCTCTTAACATATATCATAGCAGTATTGTTCTAGGGTGGAATGAAAGTGTTGTGGGAGCTGAGAGCAAATAACTTGAATTTTATAGCCAGGCAGTTGGATGTGGATGCAACATTTATGACTACAATTGTGTTAAAAATATCTTGAGTGTTGAACAGGCTCCCATTTCACTGGATACCTGAAAAACACTTTAAACAGGCAGGTTTATAATATATTTTGAAATGTTTAATTGTGGCTAATTTAACTTTATGAGAGCATACATGTAAAATAGATATAGTACAAAGTCAATCTGAATTAACTTAGTGTTGGTTACTTCACTTAATTAGAAATCAAAATGTGAAAGAGAGAGGCAGTGTGTCTATATCAGATCAAACATGTTGTGTAGGGAGTAAGTGGAAACTCAGATCCTGAGGGTAAGTTTTTTGGGAATGATGACAAACCGCCAACCACACTCAACACACTTTGGCCTTACCTCCTGCCTTTTCTATGAAGGCTCGGTAAGTCGTTTATGTTTTTAATTCAGAGTCAAAGTAGTAAACTAGAAATAGAAGTTTCTCCCAGCTGTCTTTCAGGGCACACCCACTTTTGTTTAGTAAACCTAGAGAGTCAGACTAGGTGGTAGGAAATATTTTATTTCCAAGAGGGGTCAAACACTGGAACAGGTTTCACAGAGAGGTGGTTGATGCACCCGTGTCTGTCAGAGTTTAAGAGGCATTTGGATAATGCCCTCAATAACATGCCTTAACTTTTGATGGGCCCTGTATTGCTCAGGCAGTTGGACTAGATGAACATTGTAGGTCCCTTCAATCTGGAACTATTCCATACTAGCCTCTTATGTCAACAGGCAACTATGACAAAGTACAAACCCTCAGAGTTTTGGCAGGAGGCTATAAACAAACCTGTTCATCAAGTGTTGCTGCTTCTCTCAGGAGATCATTCATTTCATCTGCAGCATCGTCAACCTGGATGGTCCAAAGCACAGCATGGTTCTTCTTTTTGGTCATTGCCTCCTGTATGTGGGGAAAAATGTCAGTGCATTTGAAAACAAATTATATCTCTCGTGAGGGCAGGGATTGAGATTTACAGGAATGGAGTGGAAATTCGAAGATTCAGATTACATCAAAAAATAAAATATCATCAGTGTTTATACCTGGAGATGGGTAGTTGTGAGGTTCAGGTCATTCAAACGCTTTTGAGCTGCAAGACCTGTAGAAATGCTCAGTAAAGTCGACTTGCTTTCATCAATAGCCAGAACAGATAATCGGATGTCATCTGTCAAATCCCAAATACATTTATCGCAGCCTGATAAGAAAATAAAAAAAAGCATTATTTTTCTTTAGTGTTTGTGCCAGTTAACAGCAAATATCTTAAATTCATGTTATAAATTCATGTTGTAGTGCTCTTGCCCCATGGTGTTTCCTCTCTTTGTCATTGATGGATCCCGGTGGATACCCATTTTTCTTTCACTTTCACCTACTTCCAAGGTCCCACAGTAGAGTTACAACATTTCGAGCTGAGCAGCACCAGATGGGACTGCTCAAAGGGGCTGCCACAGCAATTCTGCGATCAGTAGGGAGAGAGGGAGAGGTATTTCCTGGCTATTCCCTAGGCTCTGCATGTTTGTGGCCTGAAGATGAGGGTAAAAAAAAACCCAACTGCATTATGTCAGAACCCAAAACCCTGTATTTAAAATTTAGTGGTTTGAGAAGTAAGGATGTCCAGCACATGGGCTGCCTACTTGATTAGGAGGACAACTTCCAAAAACACAGTTATAACATGCTTGGAACCCATGTGTGCTACATGGTCTGCATTACACCGCAGGTATAAATATACTAACATTTAAAAAATTATGAGTGGTTACCAATGTTTATAACATAATTCTTCTGGAAACTCTCCAAGTTTCCTATCATTAGAATATAGGAGATAGTGGAAGAGCAACTGACTGATGGATATATGTCAAACTGTCAACAGAAATATTCTGTGTTAGATGTGCTGGTTTTGGCTGGTGTAGAGTTAATTTTCTTCACAGTGCCTAGTATGGGGCTTTGTTTTGGATTTGTGCTGAACACAAACAACTGGGTTGATAATATAGGCATGTTTTTATTATTGCTGAGCAGTGCTTACACAGAGCCAAGGCCTTTTCTGCCTTTCATACTGCCACACTGGTGAGGAGATTTGGGGTGTGTTGGAAGTTAGGAGGAGACACAGCCAGGACAGGTGACCCAAACTGACCATAGGGACATTCCATATCCCTATGGTCCATATTGCATATGACATCATGCTCAATATATAGAGTGGGGAAAGAAGGAGAAAGGGAGGAGATGTTTGGAGTGATAGCATTTCTCTTCCCAGGTAACTGTTACAGGTGGTAGAGCCCTGCTGTCCTGGAGAGGGCTGAACATCCACCTGCCCACAGGAAGCAGTGAATTAATTCTTTGTTTTGTTTTGTTTGCATGCATGGCTTTTGTTTTCCCTATTAAACCACCTTTATCTCAACCCATGAGTCTTCTGGCTTTTACCCATCTGATTCTTTTCCTGATCTTGCTGGATTCAGCAGGCTGCTGTGTGGTACTTGGTTGATGGCTGGGGGTGAACCACAACAGATGTACAACTAGAAAACCATAAATTAAATTGGCCCAGATAAAGTTCTGAGGGCAGCTTTTAGGGCCAGAATATTATTTTGAAGACACTACGTCTCAAAGTATGTGGAAGTGGTTTTGGTGACACGTTCCTACTGCTCTGCAGCTTGTACCTGAACATGCAGTCTGTATCACAGAGTAGGACATCTGCATGTACTCAAACAAGTGTGTGAGAACTTGTTTAAATACTCAATCAGCAGAGCATTGTGTATATTCATAAATTTAAGTGACTAGCGGAACCACAGTCAAAGTGCTGAGTCCACTGGCGTACCAAACTCTTAAGTTAGTGTTTGTAAGCTTCCCAGTACAAGAGCGATATTAATTTTTGGTTTTCTCATGATAATGTTCTTACTGATGGTTGGGCAGTCTGTGTCAGTAGAAGCTTCAGGACTATCTGCGAGGCATTCTCCAGTCTGGCTGTCACACATTCTCCCTCCACAGTTACATGCTGGGGGAAAAAGAAAAGACTTTTGAAAGAAGAATTTTCAAAATGTAAAACTCCCCTTTCCCCTTCTAATACTAGTGAAATTATTATACTTAGGATTGTGCATTGGACTGATTTTACCCTTCAGTATGTAGAAAAAGGTGTTTTTTACAGTGTAGTCAAATTGAACCAAATGAAATATAAAGTGAAAAACAGAACGAGAACACCTCTGCTGAAATTTCTTGTTCAAAGCCTGATTACAAGCAGTCAGTGAGACCAGAGTTGCCCAGATGGGCCATTGTGCATCAGCATCTACAGAGAGTTACATTTAGCATAAGTGCTAAGAAAAATGGCACAACTAAATTTAATTATTAGTTACAAATCTCTCCAAAGCCCTGTGGACTTTATCAACACTGTGTCAGGCTGTCACTAAAAAGGCTTTGCAGCTATCAGGGATTGATAGTGTACTCCAAATCCATCATCAGCTTGAACACATCAAAAAGTAAATATCTCCTACCATTTACAATGAAGAATAAAAGATGTCTTACATTTTTTCAAACTTGAGTGAGAAACATTTCTATTGCCAGCACAAGTGGCTTTTTGAAAAGTCTAATTTTTAATCCAAAGTGTCTCTTTCAAGTTTTAATTGGCCTTTTAAAATATATTATTTTAAAGATTAAAATATTCTTGGAACACTTTGATACAATAACAAAAGCTCAAGCAGAACACAAGCACAGCAACAACTTTTCTGGAATTTGTTTTGATATTGTGATTCATGGTTTCAGCAGAATCTCATATAACAAAATACATTACTGCCATTTTATTGCAGCCCTTTCACTGTTCTCTATGAACTACCCTTGTATTTACATTTCACATTGCACATTCAAGGAATTATCAGTGAAAATATGCCATACAGCCTCAAAGACAACATGATGCACTAATGTTGGAATAATTTAGTGTGAGTGGACCAGTGTTAGTAGAACTAATCAGCTTTTTACTAAGGTATTTTCACCTTACCACAATCTCTATGAACTGGGTGCCTTCCGGGTTTTGGATCTACAATTATTTTTAAATTTATCTTTACCTATATCATGGGAACTAGGTTATCACCGGATGGCCTGATCACTTTTACAAGGTTCAAATCTGGATGAAATTGGTGCTCAAGTAAATAAAATTCTGTCTTCTTATTTAAATGAATATCTGGTAGTTTCTCACACAAACACTTCTAGCAAATTAATTTCAAAAGCAGCCCTGACCATTTTTCAACTACTTGTTTAGGAAGGACCACATTTTTTGTGGGAAATTAAGACTTACAATGCTACCATGGTTTACTGGTAGAGAAATCTTCTAAATTTACCTTTATTTCTAAGGGGCATTTGTGTAGATTTTGAAGCGTGACTAAAGGACTTGTGGTTAAAAAAAATAATATTTAAAAGCAGCTGAAAACTACTATTCACAGCTATATAAGTTTTGTCTTTTGGCTCAAAAGAAAAAAAGATGAACTTAGCTGTATAGAGCTGCTCATTCATATAGTACTCCAGCCTTTTTTTAATTCTATATATCCTTTGAAATGCTTTGTGGAAATCATGCATGCAGACTGTCTTGATCTTTACAATTGTTTTTTTTCTGTATTTTTCAATTTTAAAGAAGGTATTTGTCTTATTTCAGAATCAATTCTAAACAATAATTCTTAATTATTCCACAATGCCAAACAAAGTATAAGCTTTCTCTGTAAATTACACAAATTGAGTATCGTGGATGTATTGATGTACTGCAATCTACGCAGTACTGTCAAGTACAGCACATTGTGGTGTTCAGCAGAAATGAAGATGAAACAGGAAGTGTGCGATTCACTGAAACATAATACTGGAAAATCAGGATTTGCTAAAGTGAACTTCAACATTAAATTGAATTCTAAATAGAGAAAAGCTGTACCTCTCACAGCATATTCAAGTGCCCAAGCACTTTTTATTTTTAGCAAAGATCAAACACTACAAGGAAATCTGCTAACGAAGAGAATTACCATGCTGATTTACACTCTGTGTGAAAAGCCTTTATACGGAAGTACTTTGCACCTACTTAAGGGTACAAACAAAAAAAAACTATACTGATGTGACAAAAGTCTGACTTGAGTTTCAAAACTCTATGTTCAGAGATGCCTTCCAAAATTATGTATCGCATAACCTGTTTAGACACTTGGAATGCCCTGTAATCATCAGACTTCTGACAAAGCTACTCTTAGGTGTTTGAAGCTTTTCTTTTGCTCATGGCCAGGGCATAATGGCTGTGGTTTGCTGAGTTGAAGTGCTGGGTGTGTATCTCCCACCTCATGGAATTCAGGAACCACAGACTAGATCCCATCATTCATTCCTTATGGGAGAACTGCTATTAAATCATCTCAGGTGAAGTGAATTAGGCACTGAAGTTCATAAATAAGGTTTCCTTTTGCAACCTCAGAATCACGGAGGGTGCCTAAAACCAGGCAGGAGGTGAGTTTTGTGCCATGATATTCCCCGCAGCTGATGCCTTTTTAGTTGGTTTGGATACATAGCTTGGGTTTTTGGGATCACTGTGCATGAGCACCACCTCTTCCTGTTCCTCATAAATAAAATTTAAGAACATAACTTAGTGATGTGAATTACATCCTGGAGATGGACACTCAACTCCTATCTGTCAATGGATCATAAAGCTAGAAAGGATCAATAGTGATATCATATGTTGTCCCTTACAAATGGAGAGAGCAGCACAAAGGGCATTTGAGTACGGAACATCCTCACAGACTCCATCCTGTGTATCCCAAAACACACCTTTAGCACTTCATAGTAAGGTACTAAAAAGCTAAGTCCAAGTGCACAGTAAGTTGCCAAAAGGATCAAAACATTGCTAAGGCCCTGAGGCCCATAGCTCTGTACCTTGAGGTCCTGGGGCACTTCTGAGGTGCAGGTTGGGTGCGTGGTTTGCCTGTGTCTTACCTTTGAGTCAGGCTAAGAGCTAGGAGTGATCTGCCTCCACAATTTCTGTTCTGGTCCTTCAGGGAAAGACCCTGCCAAAGAGGTTGGGAGGGAGCCCCAGGGTCCTTGCTCTGAGCACCCACATTTTGCCTTTAGCAGTGGCTGTTCCTAAGTGCTTTGAAGGAGGATTTGAGCTTGTCTTCCAGAACCAAAGCAAGGACAAAAGGCACAAAATCAAAGGACTGAACTCAGTATAAATTAGGAGAATAACTATATTAGCAGAGATAAACCTTTGTGACCCTCTGTGCAGGTATGTTGTGGTAAGGTCCTCTGGGTAGCACTTTGCCGGACTCTGAAAGTACAGTCATCTCTAGTGCAGAAATACAGTAACCATCAGGACTGCGCTGGCTCATAGGAAATGCAGAATACATTACCAGTGTGGAAACCAGCAGAAAGTGAGTGGGGACAGGGTCAGGGCAGGAGGGATGATTCTGTTCCTATAAAGACTGTTCCCAAGCATTTAAGCACCATCAGTCTAAGTGGTCATGCTGGGCAGCACATGGTGTGGACAAGCACAAAGGTGAAGTCTCTGCCCAAAGAAAGCTCAGACACCCTTATTTAAAACAAGATTCAGGAGGACACAACAGTGTCGTGGACAATTAATGTTGTCCAGGCTCTAGAAACGTTGGAGTCTGAGGTCCGAAACTTGCTCATGGCCAATGGAAAGAGATATTTCCCTGGTGCCTGGGATGATCCAACTGAACTGGCATCCAAATTATCCCACCAGGTAGATGGCTGGGAGCACTGCCTGTCTCCCAGGGCCACAGGGTATGGTTCAGGTATCTCTGATCTCTGGGAAATCATCCATAGATCAGTCTGTGCTGCCTTTTGCTGAGCTCTGCTGTACTAAGCTGTAGACAATACCTGTACAGTTTTTAGCGAATTTGGCATCCCCATAGTAACCCGGAGCGCAGTGTTCGCACTTGAACCCGCTGGTGTGGTGCAGGCAGTTGCGGCACTGGCCAGTCACTTCATCACAGTCTTCGAAAATCAGGTTTGGGTCTGAGTTGCCATTGCAGTCACATTTTTTACAAGTGCTTCCAATTAGCAAAGGGTTCCCATAGTATCCAGGGGCACACCTGAAAGGAAGAAGAAACTCAGCAATGATGAGCAATGACACTGCCATCTGCAGTACCATTTTTTCTGACCTTATTTGTGTTACCACTGTCTACAGCTACTAATGGACAGACAGGAGGGAAATTAGGAGCTGTATTCCTGTAGAGGCTGTTTTGTGCTCTAATCTCAATCTGTACAGTTATATATTTCCCCCTTCTTGAACACCCCTGGTATCTCAAGCACATCAGTCTGCACTGATTTACTTTTTCTGTGTGACTTTAGCAGTGAAATGATTTGATATCTATTATATTAAAATCTGTGACAGAATGACCTTGGCAGATAAGCAGGTCTATAGTGTTTATTTTGGTCTGCTTCAGCTTTGGATCTCACCAACTATATTGTGTTATATAGGAAACTGGGGTAAGAGACTGCATTTCATGATGCTGAAACTCAGAGGAAGTTCAGACCTTATTTCTGTTATAAATGTACATAAAAAGTAATGATTAGAAAAGGTTTATAGAAATACTTGTATGGTGAGGTATTTGGGTGGTTTCTGATTTTTGCAAAACAGAACAGGCACTGAACCAGACTCCTTTTTTCGGGTCTGTTTGATGTTAACCTGCTGGATGAGGGCAAAAGGCTGAGAGCAGCGACCAGCCCAGGAAGGGAGGATTCCTCTGTTGGTTTGCAGAGGGAGAGAGGGAGGTGGGTGCCAAGCACCACAGGGAAGGCCTGAAATTGTTCCAGATTGCTTATCATGTCTTGTCATGTTCGGGATGCATTTCAGCTAAGAACTTTCTACAGCTTAAAATGGAGGAGATGTTGAAACTGTGGTGGTTTTTGAGAGCCTATACAAACCAGTGATATGTAACATTCCTGGGTGACCAGTGTCCCTAACCTAAGAGGTAGTAATATATTTGGTCACCATTTGGAAATAAAGTGTCTCAGTCAGAGATGTTTCTGCTTATATCAGGGAGTGCACTTAATCCTACAAGCAAAAGGAGCTTTTGCAAAACAACCAATGAGGCAAAGAGAACGGGTACTGGGGTGGGCATGGAGTATCTCACAAGAGCAAATCCTCAAGCAAGGGATCCACTGGAGGATCTGGTAGCTGGAGCAGCATGGAGCAGTGTCTGAAGGACTGGAGTGGTCAGCTGGAAGGACAGAGGCAACCCACACTGTTCAGTGTCACTGTGTGGTGGCAGGAGAGCCCATGACCCAGAAGCCTGAGGCACAGAGATCAGGGACGTATACCCCCCAAATTGCAAATGAAGAGTTACTGCAGTGAGGGAGATTACTAGCTGGTGTAGGAATTGCTGGCTGAAGAACTTGGAGGATTGAATAGTTGCTGCAATGATTTAGGTAATGAGTATTTTTTGTAGTTCATTCTGTTTTATCACCATGTTGTCCTCGTCTTCCATCCGTAAAGTCTTGTTTAAGATGCTGTTTGTTCTGCTGTTGGTGGATGGGGAGGGTGAGCACTCAGGCAGTTCTGTTTAATTTTCCCAGATTCTGGCTGGGTACGTGAGCCAAGGTCTGTCGTCTCCTAAAACCTGAACATAGTCAAATCCAGGTTCTGCCATGTCTGAACAATGAAAATGTGGGAGACCTGATAAAAACTTTGAGGTTTTATCTGTTTCTACTTTTGTTGATTTTTTTTTTTTTAATAAAGAAAGTAATTTCCTCAACACTGCTTTGTTCATGTTCCAGTCTTAAACCCCGACAGTAAAAACACATAAAGTTTTAAGCATCTTAATATAAACCACTTGGTTGCCTCAAATACTGCTTTTGTCAATGACAAAGGCTCTTTTTTGTCTCTTTGCAGCCCTGCCAGAATCTTTGGTACAGATTTTATCATTTGGGTGACCCAGATGTAAAGAATAAAAATACGACCAGGAGTTCCATGCAGCCCTTGAAGAACTGTGAATGCTACACTGAGTGCAGAGTGTCATTTATCTGCCTTTGGTGAAGTCACTGCCCGTTCCTGTGGGAGTTAGAGCAGGCAGTGGTGGGTAACACTACTAGTCAGTCATGCCAAAAGTCTTCCTATGGTTTCTAATATTTCAACCAATCTGAGATTGTAATATTTTTTCGAATTTCAGAATATCCATGAAGTTTGAACCAGGAAAAAAGCTCCATGTTGTTGGATTTTTTTTGGTTGGTTGATTTTTTTGGTGTTTTTTTGTTTGTTTGGGGTTTTTTTCCTCTTTTTTTTTTTTCTTTTGTTATAAACTATATAATCGTGAGGTGTTTTTCTTTATTTTTCTGTAGTTATTTTCCAAATGATCATCTGTCTAATGTGGCCACCAAGCTACAGAGGCTAATGAGTAGGGCTGGAGCCAGACCAGTCTTTTGTGTACTGCTAGCCACCATCTGCCAAAGACAGTGTGCTATCCCCATCAGGCCTGCAGGTTCGTGTCACTGGGGCAAGGTAATTTTTTTTTCTTCTTTTCTGAAATATACCATTCAGTTCACTTGCCAGGAGTGTAGTGGACATTTCCTCACATCCTGACAGATACATTTTGTAAGTGCTGTTTTTTATGACCACCTGATTCACTGGAACAGGTTGCCCAGAGGAGTTGTGGATGCCCTATCCCTGGCAGTGTTCAAGGCCAGGTTGGATAGGGCCTTGAGCAACCTGGTCTAGTGGAAAGTGTCCCTGTCCATGCCAGAGGGTTAGAACTAGATGATCTTTAAGATCCCTTGAAACCTGAACTCTTCTATGACTCCATGACTCACTTTTATCTTCTCATCTGGAGTAGCTGTATAAAACAAAAAAACACAAGCTTTAAGAGCTGAAAACAAATGTGTTGTCTTCACTTTCCCTTTCCCTTTGCCACTCAATACATCTCATAGGGCTGAGGCACTTGGCCTCTTTTGAATAATAAGTAGCATGTGAGAAGAGCAGAGGCCACTGACTGGAGATATCTTTGCACTTTATGGCCTGAAAAAGTTCAGAGGCCTGCAGTAAATGTCTTTTCCTACCTCGTATCAATAAATGACTCTTTGTTGCTATCAAAGGATATTTTGTCTCCCAAAATAAAACTGTTAAGCTATCTTTGTTTTCATTTTGCAGCCATAGCTGCTTCCTGTAATTATTGGTGAATAATTAACTTCCTCTTCCCTGGCAATGTTAAAATAACTTCTTAGATTTATTTGCTTTGAACACTAAAGTGTAATTTTTTTTTTTTTTTTTTTTTTGACATTTGGGCATTAGCAAAACCTGCTTTTCATCAGCTACCACCCTGATGACTTATTGCTGAAGTTCAGGAGAAAAATGATTAATTCCTAAATTCTGAATTGGGAAGCTGATTTTCTCAATTCCTAGCAAGGGCCTCCATGAATTCACATGACCATTTGCTGGCAATCATAAACTGGGTAGGTTTGTACCGAGCCTCTGGAGCAGCACAAGAAATCCTCCTACACAAATGCCAGAAGAAATGGAGCAGGTTGCCTCCCTGTGAGCTGCTCTGGAGATCTCACATGCTGCCTCTGGAGGGGTGTCCTTCAGCTCTCTGCACTGGTGTGCCCATCACCAACTGCTGCGGAGAGCTGGGAGGGAGAATGGGGAGCAGGATGTAACCTTCCTCTCCCTGGAGACAGGAACTGCTCTTTGGGATGCAGGGACAGACAGGGGCAATTACCCTTCTTGCTCAGGATCCCCCAGTTCTCCTGCCAGAAATCTGACGACATGAGAGCTGCAGTGGGAGTAGGGACTGGTGTCAATAGCCAATAGCAGTGTATGTGAAGTAGGGACTTGCTCTTTAGCAAGTGGGCAGGGACAAGCAATACATCGTCCATCTCTGAAATCCTGTTCAATGTTTCTGACACAAGTAGGAGTAGGACCAGGAGCCTACCAGAAGGCAGTCCTGTTTGTTACTGCTTGCTGCTTACTCCATCAATTAGCCAAGGTCTTAATGTGGTGACCAGGACAGGCTGATTTATTTCTGTAGCTTTCGCTACACAGCTTTGCCTTCCTTAAGACAGACACACTGTGTAGGCTGGGTAGTGGCTATTAGAAAACAAAACCAATGCTCTTTTTTTGCTGTTACTATGCATCTGCTGCCTATTTCATAGGATTTGTATTGCTTGTAGTCTATGTTGACATATTAATAACCATTAAGAAACCTCACTGACCTTTTAATTGTCTGCATAATCCTTTGTGTATAAACCTGACATGTTGGAAGAACAAAACAATACAGCCATGGGCCTGTAAACAAGGGTGATTTTTTAAAAAAATTTTTGTGCCATCTGTCTGAAGGGCTTTCACTATTGCTGTCACCACTTTAGTTATGCAGAGGTAATATGCTGATGTTTTTGCTTCATCTGTAAAGTGAAAAACTTTCACTCATTTGTTCACCTTACCTTTTTCATATCAATTTGTCTTTGCATCTTAAGCATCCTTTTTCTCTCTTCTCTGGCAGTTACATTATCATTTGAATTCAAGATGTGCCCATTAATAACTGTTGACTAAAGACTTAAATATTTCATGGACTTTAAGGGAAAAAAAGACATGCTCAGGAGCCATCCCATACCTTTCAATCTTTATGTTAGAGCTGTTTTAGTTTATTGGCTGCTCAAGGACAATTTCTGAATTATCATCAGGCCTCTGACATTCATTGAGATGTCATCCATGTGTGCTCATATTGAGTAAGACAGCCTCTTACAGGACATGAGAGGAAGTTATATTTCTGTTGTATAGCTCCATTTATTTGTGTACTTTGTTATTTAGAAAATATTTACTGAAAATTGTTTATCGACATAAGGCAAAGTTGAAATTCAACACTGGCTGTGTTTTCTTGCTTGACTTTATTGAATCATGGCTCTGAAGTGCATTTGAAATGTAACTAAAAAAGCTGCATCTGCTTGTTAAGAATTTGCTTTAGAAAAATTGCAAGAAGCATTGCAAGAAGAATTGCAAGAAGCATTGCAGGAAGAATTGCAAGAAGCGTCTATGTGGTGGCTATTTTTCACTTCAGCTGCTGTTTCTGATTTGTATTTTGTATTTTTAAATTCCATTCCTTTTAGTAAGAGCACCACATGAATGTACACAAAGTGCAAGGACTAGATCAAAATACATCAGACGGAATGTCTGTATTACACTGACAGATCTCAGCAAGTCTGAGTGGTTTTTAGTAAAAGCTGAATGAGATAATTTAACAGACATGATTCAACCTGAAAAAAAAAATGCACAAGATTTCTTAACGGTGTGGGAAGATTCCCTGAAAAAATTCTGGACTTCAGTATTGCTGACCAGTAAGTCATCCTATTATTTTCTTACCGTTCACAGTTGGGTCCTGCATAGTTTTCTTTACAGACACAACGCACACTTCCACTTTTTCTGTAACAGGAAACTGCAAAACTGGAATATCATTAGAATGAATAGTTAGAATAACAGGCAATGGCAAACACTTGGGAATGTTTCTTTATCACATTATGGACATTTGCTGTCAGTGTGAACTCTGGCTCTTGACAACTCATAGCTGAATAGGTATTAAGCTCTTTATATTACTCACATTTATACCCCTTGTTTAGTCATACTAATTAGTACAGAAAGCACTAATTAATATATAGTACTATAGAGCTGTACAAATACATATCTATATAAATATAGATATAATTTCTTGCAGTGTATATCAGATACACCTGAAGGTTTTGATACACACATTTTAGGTAAGGGACTAAGGAAAATGTCTGTGTTGTGTGAATCTAATTGTTTCCTGTCTGTTATTGTAAAGGCTAAAATATTGCTTGTGAAAGACTAGAGTGAGCACTTCAGGAACTGAGATTCTGGAATGGGTGCAGCAGTTTCCTATGGAAATCCTATAGCTTTCCTCAAATCTTAAAGTACTAAGTGGTGAAAATTGACTGCAGTGATGCAATCCTCACAGTAATTGAGTTTACAGTAACCAAGATGACAATAACCAAGGCTGATCTACCATCTTTCTGAGTAAATTGGAGAGTTTGTGGTCTCTTCTGAGACCAACATGCCAAGCAGTGACACTGATTGCAGTGGGCTGTAATTTTTACTGCCTTGATTCTGAATCATGGATTACTTTGTTTTCTTATATTTTTAGGATGTAACAAATGTTTAACTAAATATGAGATCCAAGGAACAGCAGTAGCCAAATGTGGAAAGAGCAAATTTTATATACACTTGAAACACAGTGGTGGACATGGCTTAAAGACATTTACAGAAAAAAAGAGTCCTAAAGATGTTTCAAATTAGTTTGCAGTATGTGTGAATAAATTTCTGCCAGCACTAGAATGCAACCAGAGCAGTGAGTGGCAGCAGCTGCCAGCTTCAGGCCCATGGTTGCTAAAACGTGGCTCCTGTGGTGCTGCGCAGCAGTAGCCAGGTTGCAACCCTTTCACACTGGACAAAAGACTCAGATCAATTCGAAAGAGCATGAGCCATGCACTGCTTGTTCCAGGGGCAAACAGCATTGAAAGGTGACAAGAATTCCTGCATAATTTCAGTTCCTGCCAGCATTTCTCAGCTGGTTGGACAACCAGAGACAAATAAATCTGTGCCTGGATCTCTGTTGTCTCAAAATATTTCATATAACCACAGAGAGCATAAAATGAGATTCTTCTCACAGAACTCGCAAATTAACTCCTGTGCAGCTTCTACAAGAACATATTGAGAAAATCATAATAGTTTGGCAGGCTTCCTCTTTTTTTACAGAGCCTAATTCCTTCACGTAGTTGAAAAAACCACATTGTGGATCTAAGTTATAAAATACAACTGAAATGTCCTGAAGTTTTACACTTTTTGTGATCTTTTAGGGAAAAAAAGATTGTATAATTCCCTTGGGTTTGAAAAGAAGTAACATCTGCTGGACTGTGAAGCAACCTCCATCCTCCTTTTTTTATTCCAAAGAGATGACATTACTTTTCATGCGTAATGTCCAAAAGTTACTCCAAAATTTCCCAGGGTAGCAGATATGAAGATAGGCTGGACAGGAAATATAGAGACACACAGCTGAATTCCTGGAAAAAATATCTATCTGATGACTGTCAGTTTACAGATTTGCTCATTTTAGCTATTATGAATTCACTTTGCCTATTTCCAAAATAAAACAGAGTACAAAACAACATCCTTTGGATGGCCTTTGAGACATTTAAGGCTTCTCTGCTTTATGGTAGAGTTATTATTTTGCCTTACTACATATGGAGTAGGATTAATGAAGGAAAATTGAAAAAAAAAACCTAAGAAAGAACATTTTTTCTTTGAATTTAGTTACGCAAGGCTTAATGTTACTCAATTATTATTTGCCTGTGCCAGCCCCAGCTGAAGACTATTTCTGTGGTCAGGTCTCATGCACGAAGCTGAATAGGCAAATTCTGCATGTTATTTAAATAGGGGTATGAGGCAAATTGAGAGGGGATATTCCTTTAATTATTGCCTTCAGGACATTTCTGAGGGAAAACTCTGAAAAACTGAAGTGGATTTTTACTGAGGTAGTTTTAAAGGGGAGACATATCATAGAACATAGAATATCCTGAGGTGGAAGGGACCCATGATCCTCATCAAGTCCAAGCCATATATTGCTGCTGATGTTGAAGCATCTGCATTCAGGCTCTATGTGACTTTTGTTCTCCCTTTCCAATCCCTTGCTGCTGTGCTTTTGGGTTTGGGGGCTTCCTTAGCTCTGATCTGAAATAGGAGAGGCATTATGTCTCTAGCAGAAGGGCTAAGGAGTGTGTTGAAGAAGGGAATGCTTTTTGGCATCTGCTCCCATCTCACATAGCACTGGCAGAGATAGGCTGTAGCTCAGTCTCTGCTGGCCCCACTGCACTGAGCCCTGCTCAGTGGCCTGGTGGACTGGCCAGCTCCCTTTCTTTCAGGGAGCACTGCTGAAGAGTCTGGTGGGCTGCAGGACTAGGCAGGGTCTGGCTGAATGCAAACCTAAACCTGCTGTGTCAAATCACGCTGTAGGGAGGACAGACCAGACCTTGCTTTACTGATTTTGCTTAGAAGAGACTGGGTCTTGTACAGTAGTGCCTCAGGCATGTGCAGCCCAGGTTGGGGTTGAGAGAACAGCTTCTCACTCTGAAGTGGCTGCTCTGTGCCCGACAGGTTAAAAAAATCACTTTGCTAAGGGAAAAGCACCGCTTCTCACTGTTGTATTTCTACTCTTTTTTTTTTCAGGCATTACAGCTGCTACTGGAACTGGAGGAAGCAGTCTGCTTCATCTCTGAGCTTGCTCATGCCTAAGCCTTTCTACATGTGAGCAAAACCAGGTTCGTCCACTGTCTCTGGAGGATTTTCTCTGTAATCTAGGCAAAGCTGAAGTTTTTCAACATAGCTGTTCTCCACCCCAGGCCCTTTCACATGTTTGCAGCTTGCTACAAAAGCCAAGAGGTGATCTGCGGGAATTTGGCTGGAGTGATTTTGTTCCATTGCCAGGTTCCCTGAGCAGTTGAGCAAAATGCAGCTCATCCCACCTTAAGGCTGTGTGAGTAATCCTATAGCAACAGGAAACAAATACAGTGAGGACAAAACCCGCTTTGCTAAGAAGCCCTGCTGAGAGCAGAATGGAAAACAACACAAGGGGAGTACGTAGCTTCCTGAAAAATTGCTCCAACCTGTTGGCAACTGTTTACTAGCATCTTGTCTATACACTGTGGTGGGATTTGCATAGATGCCTCTCTACCAGAGCAGGAAACTTGATCAGGAAGAAGCTGGTTATTTCTTTCAGCTGCATTACTGACATGCCATTCAGTTTCTAATGGCAGGTCACGGTTTGCAATTTTTTGTTTGTTTGTTTTTGTGGAGTTCTTTGGCTTGATCATCTTTTTCTGTCAGTTTCCTGTAAGAGTTTCTTACATAAAAGTAGCTGGGCATCTGCTGAAGGGTCACAGTACCTATCACAGGGTCCTCTGGCCCTTTCTTTTTAACTGTTATTGCACTAGGCAGATCAAGCTGCTGTTGACTCAGGAGACTGACATGTTATGCTTTTTTTTACTCGGTTTTACCCTTCAGAGGATGTGGATTGATCTTTTTGTCTCTCTGTCTCAGCCGTATACATTCCTCATGCCACTTTCCTTGGGAATCGGACTCTTAAGAGATTCTTAAAAGTAACCAGACAACGAAATAACCTTTCCTACCTAAAGGAGGAAATTGAATTTGCTCAAGTATTTTTTCCTCCCTCCTGGTAAAAATTTATATGAGCACTTTTTTACACCTTTCAACCAAAATACTGTTTCCTGTGGTTATAAATGTGAGCAACTGGTAGTCCTCTTATTTTCCCCCATTTGTCAAGGGCAGCAGCCTTTGTTTCCTGTGCCAAGGAAAGGACGCTTACCCCACCTCAGGAAGTGGCAAAGCCAGCCCAAACCAAAGAAAAGCAAAGATTCTTTACATACTTGGACTGTGCTGGCAGAGGACAGGGGCAGGGCTGGCAGAATGTGGGCACTCCTCTGACAACATCACCAATGAAGCCATCTGGACACTGCTCACAGTGCTGTCCTGTTGTGTTTCTCTGGCAGTCCTTCAGTGGAAAGAGAGAGAACAGTGAAAGTTAAACGGAGGTGCTGCCTAATTCAGAAAGAAATCATTTAGCTGAAGAACATGCCAAGCAGAAGAGTGGATGATGCCAGATCTTGACCCTTCAAGGTATTGACAGACTCAGCCAAATCAGCCCACACTGCTGCAAATAAAAATGCTATAAATGATTACACTGGCCAGCAGCAAGTACTGACAAGGTGTGGTACAGGATAAAACAGACATATGTGCCTGGCAGGTGCTGGAGCAGAAGCAGCACTGCCTATTGTCAGAGATATAATAGGTACTCAGATGTAGCTGGCAATCCTGTTTTGAACTGTTATAGCCAGTGGGGCAATATCCCTTTTACAGATATCAAAACAAAATAAAAAATATCTGCTGGTAAATACTGTCAGCAGACTTCAGCTCAGATACAAGCTTCAGCAAGGCTGCTTCTAGGACTTGATGAGAATCTGCATGCAGATGCTGCCTGCATCAGTGGCTCTGATGTTTTTCTCCTGAAATGAAGTATTACAGCAGAAAGGGTTGTGTTACCACTACATTCAGTTTTCAGTCTTAGAGGAGGTCTACTTAATGAAGGGGAGAAAAAGGAGTCTTCTATAAGTGGCCTTTCTATAAAATACTGATCAGCTGTGCAAAATGTCACTTTATAAGCAAGTTTCCGTGGTTTAATGTTTTTAAGGAAACATGCTTCCTCATGCTGAAGAAAATTGGCCACTGGCTGAAACTGTTGGTGCCCCATGGAAGTAAATCAAGCTGTGGTAATTCATACAGAATATATGTTCCAAAATATTTCATGGTGCTAGATACAAAATTGTGCCTCTCAGATAATACTTTCAACAACAAAAGAAGTCAAGGTTTGCTGTAAACTGTTCTAAATAGAACTGGTAAATTCTGCAAGCTTAAGAAAGCATTATTTTAATTTTTGGTTTATAAATGGACACACTTGGATGACACAGGTTATGTGGACTTTCCCCTAGGTAACATCTCAAGGGTGTGGGTCATTAGTGCAGAGTTCATGATCAGTGCTCCTGCACTCTCCAAATTCTAGTTGTCTCATATAATAATTTTAAAAGAGTAGGAAAGATGCATAAAGACTTTCCATTCTTGCAGCAGTGCAATGGGTTTTGCAATGTCCCTGAATCAGAACTCTCCACTTACAGCACTTTGTATGGATACAAGGCTTGAGGCAGCAAGAAAAGAGCTTCATGGTAGAAATATGTGGAGACCTACTCTATCAGTGCATATTTGCTATGCATTTGGGTTAGCGTCCTTGATTCTCTCCTCTCCTAAGAATGAAAAAACAGTCATCATGGAAACTGCAGACTGATAGATATGATTTCCAACTGTAGTAAGATGGGAGTGTCTGTAATAAAGAAGAAGATCTCTGAGTATATGAATAAGAATCATCTGATTCAGAAACTCCTTCTTCACTAATCTGCTGTATAATGGTGCAAGTGACTAAGGGTATGAAGTGGAACCAGAGGGTACAACCTATCTGGGCTTTCAATGAAAGCCAACTAAGTTGTCAGAGTACTTGAAAAAAGGTTCTTTTGCAAACTGAAAGGCAAAGGATAAAGGGCAGGATATTAAGGGCAGGATATAACAGTTACTTTTCAGAGTGGCAAGAGTGACTATTTGGATCACCTAAGGCTTGGGGCTGATATGACTTTTCTTCAGTATTCATGAGTGCCTTACAGAGATCAAAAACATAGGACTGCTCTGCTGGGAGAGAAAAGCGGGAGGATGTGCTTGTATAATTAGAAAGTTGGTAAATAAGGTGAAGGCAGTACAATAGTTCACCCACATTCTGCAATACAAGAACTGAAAGGCACTGACTTGAAAAGGTGCTTCTCTACACAGAAGATAAACATCTGCAATAGGGTTAGGGTTAGGGAGACAAAAAGGGATTTCCTAGAGAAATTAATGGGCAACAGATTCATAAATGGATATTGAAAGGATTCAGGAGCCATGTACCCCACAACATACTACAATACAGCAATTGTGGATGCTGGTAGAGTACAAAATGCAGACTTCAGAAACAGGCCAGTTTAAGTGCCCTTCTAGCCTGGACCTCCTCTTGCCACTGCTGGAGACCATATATGAGCTGCAGAGACCTTCAGGTGGGCCTTGCATGGAATCTCTTGTTCTACGTTCCCCCAGTTTATTCTCCAACAGTCATTTAATCTCATCACTAGAGTTGCTCTGCTGTCAGCATTCTCTGTTCTTACAGGGAAGCTGGATGGGGGATTTCAGGAGCACTCAAAGTGGGAGGGAGCAACCTAGCCTGGGGCAAGGGGCACCTTGATGTCTTTGTGGCTGAAACTTCTTCAACAGCACCAGGCTGGTGGTGAGTGAGATCAGCTAACCAATTTTTCACCTAAGGCAGTCCCTACAGATTTGAAACTCACTTTCTACTCCAAACATTTTATGTTCTTTGAAGAAAAGAATATGAGAAGAGAGGAATGCGATTAGGGGAGACATAATGAAAATAAATAGTCAAGCTTCATTTGCACAGGCATTCCTAAATGAGTTTTGTATATGAGTATTGTGACTTTGTGGCAGAATTTTATCCTAGCAACATTGATGTTTTGGGTTTTGCTTGCTTTTTTTTTAAAAAAAATAATTTTCTTTCCTCTCTTTTCCCCTTAAGCCTGTGTTCAGATATCATCAAACTCACCCTTGTGAAAAAACATCTGATTTTCTCTTTTTTAAAGCCAGTCTTTCTTATCTGAATTCCATTAGAGCTCCCTGGTTAGGATTCACTATTTTCCAGCAGACCTTTTTTTCATTCTAGAAGACTTTGCCTGTCTTGCTGCATGTTTTATAGTTATAGAGAACCCATTGCACAGGAATTGTTTATTTCTACAAGGCTGTGATTTGGCTAGAGAACTCTACAGTAAGTAGAATGTGATAAGAAAAGGAAAAAAAGCCAATTTTTATTCCATAGATCTTTAACTAGATTAAACATCAATAGTTTTAGAGCTAAATGTATTTTTTCATAGTTGTATTTGCTGTAAGGAAGAAAATATTTAGTATACAGAAAACCAAGAGGTTATTTTAACTAAGAACCAAAAGAACTGAAGCACTGACAGAGGACTCACATGGACTGCATTCAGTTGTGGCCTTCATCGTGTTTTATGCTTGATCCATTCACTTCACCTTGTTTGTCCTCAGCTCTCCAAACAATACAGTGGTAAGAACAGAATAAATTTGTTACTGATTTCCAAAGCTCAGACACACCACTGTGAAGAACAGAACAGGGCAGCAAATGTTGCTCTTAAAATCTGTAGTTTTTCATCGTCTAAACTGATGGGAAGCGATAAGGGGTTATTTTACCCAAAGATCCCATCAGCTGAGTGATTGAGGAACTTTTGTAGTTTTTTTTCCTGGTTAATGATTATGTAACAGTGACTTTATCTTATTTAACAGGTCAGAACTGTGTATATTTAGAATCATATATTTACAGTGAAAGAAAAAGTCTCCTTATATTTTGTGTTCCATTATTTTGCATCTCTAACAAAACTACTGAGTGTATTAAGCCTGGGAAACATCTCTGATGGGAGGGAGAACACCCTTCCTGCACCTCAGGGGTTATTCGAAGTGTTGAGCAACCCTGGCTTGGTAGTTTGAGAAAAGTGTTTTGCTTCCAAGGGGGTCACTTTTGACAGAGAAATAGTGAGGAAAAAAAAAATGGAATTCCATTTATGATGATTTTTATGAAATTGTATTTCAAATTAGTGCTTTGCTGTAGGAGTTGTAAGGGCTACTCTTGGTTCTGGTATTCGTGCATGTTTTAGAATGAAAGACATCATTTATGATTGAAGTTATATGTCAGACTATGAATGGGATTGCTTACAGCCTTCCCTGTCTCAGTGGTTCATTCAAATATGCATACAGAATTGTAGAAATATGTTTACTCATATTGGTGTCTACTTCTTGAAATAAAGAAAGTCAGTATATTGCTTTTTCTTTTGGTTTCCTTTGAAAAACAAGTAAAAATCTCTAAAAAATAGGCAGTGGCATGTACCTTAGGACATAAAACGCTAAAGTTTATCTGAAAATTGCTGCCTGTATTTGTACAGGACACAGTGAGAAATGGTAAAGGTCAAGAATACAGATACAACCATGTAGCTAGAAATATCACAGCTAGGCTTTACAGTACTCTGCTTTTTGTAAACTGTTTCCAATTAAAGCCAGTTAAATTCTAAGCTCAATTCTTTCCATAAGCCCATGTTAACACTTTTTCTTTCCTCAAGCACACTTGAGTTTCAGTGGAAATAATCCAGTATAATAGCAACCTGGCTTCTAAAACCTTTTATATGAGTCTACAACATATAATAATTCATCTATCAGTACACCAGCAGCAACTTGTCAGATGACAGAGTGGCTGGAGTGGATTTGTCTGTGTATGAAAATGCCTTAGCTTGCCCTACTACTCTTCTCTCACTGAGTGCCAGCAATTAGGGTGAGCATTTCTACCTGGCTTTTACTGAAACTATCTATATGCATACAAAAAGAAGGTGAAATGATGCAATGGGGCAGGGGTGAGGGGGAGGTATAATTTGGAAGTGATTGTAAGCACTGAGCTCCTGAGCTCGTTTGTTGGAAAGTATAGCTGGAACCGCTGTTCTGAGACCATAGAGCACTTTACACGATGCAATTCTTCTCAGTAAATACATTTGTGCACTAATAATAATGAAAAGCTTGTTGATTGTCTTCAGGCAATGGCATTAGGACAAGTTTCCCAGCACAAGATAAACATGATCCTGTAAATTAATATAACTGAAAATCAGAGAGCTGGTAATATGCCCCAGCTTAACTTAGGAACATGAATTTACAAGAGAAAGTCTCATTCTAATGGTCTTCAAAGGCACCAGCTTAACTAAAGGTGCCATTTAGGCAACTTTAGGAAAATTATTTCATCATTATTCCATCAATTGCACTTTGTGCAATTTAGGCAGTTTGGACCTTCTCCATAGGAAACAGCAGGCTAGTTTTCTGTGTACCCTCTGAAGTTAAAGACAGATAGGACCTACCACAGAGTGGTGCAGAGCACCTGTTAGGCACATAATGCTGGATGGTATGAAGACACTGCAGGGGCAATCAAAAGTTACTACTCAGCCCTGCCTCTGGTGAAGTTAGTACAGGAAAAAAACCCAAAACCCACCCCAAATCCCTGGGTATTAAATGTTATTTGTGAAATCTGGAAGTGTCCCCAGGTCCTGGCTATTTTATTACTTGCTGATGAAAACACTACAATGTGTCAGGAACTGTGGGTTTGTTTGGGTTTTTTTCCTCATTTCTTTTTCATCTGAGAGATAGTTTTATAATGACTGTTAATGCAGAAGGTTGCACAGGGATAAACAAATCATATAGGTAAAAGAGATGCAAGTGATTTACATTGCTGTGCAGTCTGTATCTATTGCTGGGCCATAGGAGATTGGTCTGAGGTAGATTTAGGCTTCCCCTCACATGTGCCCTCATGTTTGAGGTTACAGAACTGCACAGCATTGCCAACACCAGCACACCAGAACTTGTTGCTGTCCCAAAATAATAATAATGATAAAACAAGCACAGCATAATGACTTGAAAGCTAGGAGATGTACATGTTTTATCTTTTTCATCGGTGAGGTTTGTGATTTCCAGCTTTCCATCTCCACCCACTGCGGATGAAATGCAGTGTTAGTTTTCAGACTTTTGTATGTAAAAAGGAGATAGAGCACTAAAAATAAACAAAGTACTGTTCAATTTTTACTGAAGACAATTGTCTACCAAAAAAATTTAGAATGGCAATAAAACTCACTTCCTGATCCAGTCTGGGTCAACATACCCTCTGTATGTCAAAGTTTTGATTTGTAGAACTTGTCCTGTATCAATGAAGTGGGAGCTTGTATTGAGTTTCTGTGCCCAGGTTTTGGTAGTGGGGAGTACAGGGATGGCTTCTGTGAGAAGCTGACAGAAGCTTCCTCCATGCCCTGCAGATCCAATGCCAGCCGGCTCCAGGATGGACCCACCACTGGCCAAGGCTGAGCCAATCAGGAATGGCAGTGACACCTCTGGGATAACATTTTTAGGAAGGAAAAAAATGTTATTGCACAGAGGAAAATTTCAGCCAGAGAAGAGCTGAGTGAGAACATGTGAACAACAATGCAGACACCGAGGTCAGTGCAGAAGGAGGGGGACAGGTACTCCTGTCACTGGAGCTGAGGGTCCCCTGCAGCGCCTGGTGCAGCCCATGGTGGAGCAGCTGTGTCCCTGCAGCACATGGAGGACCACAGGGGTGCAGAGATCCACCTGCAGCCCACGGAGGAGCCCATGATGGAGCAGGTGGTCGCCTGAAGGAGGCTGTGACCCTGTGGAAGGCCCATGATGGAGCAGGGTCCTGGCAGGGACCTGCTGACCCATGGAGAGAGGAGCCCATATTGGAGCAGGTTTTCCTGGTAGGACTTGTGGCCCTGTGGGGGACTGGCACTGGAGTAGCCTATGCCTGAAGGACTGCACCTACTTGAAGAGCGATCCACATTGCAGCAGTTTGTGAAGAACTGTTGCCCGTGGGATGGTCTCACACTGGAGAAGTTTGCAAAGGAATGTCTCCGGTAGGTGGGACCCCACAGTGGAGTGGCAGAAGGACTTTTCTCTCTGAGCAGGGGCAGAAACAACCTATACTGACTGTAACCCTCATTCCCCAACTCCCTGCATCACTGGAGGGAAAGAGGTAGAACTTGGGAAGGAGGGATGGATGGGAAAAGGTGGTTTTAATATTTATTTTTCTTCTCATTCTCCTGCTTTGATTCTGTTAGCAATAAATTTAATTAATATCCCCATTATGAGTCTGTTTTACTCATGATGGTATTTAGGGAGTGATCTCTCCCTGTCCTTATCTCAACTCATGAACACTTCATCATATTTTCTCTCTGTCCAGTTGCAGAGGGGAGTGAGAGAACAGCGTTAGTGGATACCTGGTGTTCAGCCAGGGTCAACCCACTGCAGAGCTGATATCCTGTGAAACCCACCTGGCCTGCTACTTTCTCATTACCTGTCTTAGCGAACTGTGGCAAATGCGGCTGAGCAGGTGTGAGAGCAGCAGCAGCCCCTCCTTGCAGTCTTGGCCTGACTTCCTTCATGCCAGGCTGTGCAGGGAGCAGAAACAAAGTGGTTGCATGTTTGGGGTCACTGTTGCAAGTTTTCAATAGTAAACCAGTTAGGACAACACTCAATTTAAACATAGCTAAAAGAAAGGAAAGTATACCTGAGAAAATGAGTTGACTACCACTAGTGCTTTTGACAACTACTGCATTCTAAAACACTCTGGAGAAGAGAAGGGCTGCATTTTAGCACAAGACTGTTGTAGTTCTAGTTACCTTTTCAAACATATATCAAGGTCACTATAGATAGCTGAAGTCCATCTTTATAGAAAGAAACCTTGAGCTATAAGAAAAAAGTCTCTTTGTGAAGCCAGAAGTATCTAATAAGCTGGAGAATTTTACTAGCTCCCTACTGCTTTTCGCTTATACTTGATGGATGGTTGTAGATCCACTGGCAATTTTCCAGACCAGCCTTGGCAATCATGTGGAACATATTATCCTCTTGGGCAGAACTGCCAAATCTGTTCCAACCTTTCCACTCAGCTGTAAATCCAAACACTTAAACACAAATCACTCACATGACAATATGCTCTATTGTAAAAAATTCCATAAAAGGCTGGAAAGGATACCAGAGGTTTTATCCTCTTTACAGTTATGATAATTTGCTCTCTTCTCTTCCATATTTATTAATTCGTATTTATGTATGTATGTATGTATGTATTTATTTATTTATTTATGAGTATTTGGGTGTCCTATATAAATGCTAATCAAATATATGGGACTGAGATGATAACAAGCCACTTAGAGATTTTTATGTATAACAACAGATTTACCCTTCACCTTCTGCCATAGTGATCTCTCTGTCTTACTTGTTCTGCTCAAAGTGTTTTCATGCACCTATGAAGACCTAACCTCCACTAACAGTAGAAGCCACACAAAGGACACTGATAACTCAGCGCAACAAAAATTTTGCTTGGATATATAGCTTGGTGATTTTTAAACCTTTTCAACCTTTCAATCCATTTTGTTGTGTTTGTCTGGAGTCATTGCCATAGTACATTGCAGTCACCTCAAGCAACTTCCTTCTCTGCAGTGTGCAATCAAAATTTTTGGTAAATCCCTGTCAATTATATTACTTGTGTATGATATGATAGCTTGTTGCTTTAGTGAAGATATTTCACCTCCATATGCTGCTGTTTTCAGAGCTGACCATCACTGTTTTGATGTCCAGTCATTTGAACCCTGTCTCCAAATCTGAATTTTTGAATGTTGAACCCTCAGAGGAGGTGCTCTAAAGAAATAGCTCAGCTGTAGATTGCTAGTGGGGTAGGGTGGGATGGTGAAGGAGGCAAAACATTCCCTTCATATCTTTCTAGCTTATTAGCAACAAAACATGATGGGCTTTATGTAGGAGAAATGTACATCTCTGGGTCTGCAGACTGCCACTTGCAGCTGTTGCATTTTGACCCATTTAACATCCCGTGCATGTATATTTCCAAAATCAAAAGCTAGAGTCCTTCAAGTGACTTCATTTTCTTCTCTTAGCCAGGATTGAGAAAATTCTGTTAAAAATCTAAAGACTAAAATCAGCACAATGAATTGATGTTTCTTCCCCTACTAGACTTACATGTGTCAACAGATGATGTCTTTGAAATGAAGTTATTATTTGACATCTCTCTATTTTTTTTTTAAAATTATTTATATCATAAATGGAGCTTACACTGGGTTGGCTGTTCTTCTTCTAACAGTTGGGTGATTTTCCATCCTAAAAAAAATGAACTGAGTGTCTCTTCCATTTTAATCATGGGACCACATGGCTGATTTCAGCACCAGTTTTATGTGAACATTTATGAAGGAAAGCCTCTGTCTGCAGTAATTTCTGCTGTCTCATTACCTAAGGAGTTTGTTGATTCATTGATCATGTCATTCAATAAGCTTTTAACAACTTGAGGATTTGATTTACACTCTATGAATAAGCTGAGAGAAGTTTTGAAACAGAATCTCAAGATATATATGCCAGCAGAAATTAAAGATGTGAGCACTCTTACCTCAAGGCATTGTTAATAAGGGTTTAATTTTATTTGATTTAAAATTCAGGGCACAGGCCAATGAAAATGTCATTAATTTGTATGCTGTGGGAACTATATCTGCCAAATTGATTTGGGGGATTTGCATAATATGATGGTCTCAGAACTTCATATGGAGTTTGACCCTTATATTTCATCCCGTTTGAAGCAGAGTACTTTTTCCTTTTTATACCGTTTTGTCCATTTCACATATTTAGTCAGTTCTTATATCTATGTTATTACTTAAACTGTAAAAAAATAATTATCTACCAACTGAACACAAAGTTATTATTACTTTCCAGCATTTTTAGAAGTGTTAATTTATTTTTTTTTAATGTTTAAATAAATCCATTATGTGAATAAATATGCAGACATAGAAACTTTTAACTCTGGGGAACATTAGTTCTTCTAAAGATCTTCTGCTGAAGACATTACATATCTGGCTCATGGTTAGGGTAAGATGTGGTGATGGTGAGGGGTTCATAAGTGATAAAACATTAAAACACTGTTGCTTCCTAGAAGCAGGAAGAGAGCAGGTTTATATTGGTAGAAGTGGAAGATGACAACAATAATAATATGGGATAAATACATACTTATTTGTTCAACAGCCCATCAAAAGCTAACTCAACGCAGAAAATCTTATGTCTTACTATCAGTTGTGGTGGTTACTACTGTAAGGATCATTGGATTAGTTTGCCTAAAAATTTGAGAAGAGAGAAATGTGAGCTCTCCATACCATGTGGTCCTACATCTTCACAGGAACTCCCAACTGTACAGGTTCCTACTCCACTCTGCCCCAGCTGCAGTCTCAGCAGGCTTTGGCCAGGTCCATACACGTGCTTCTCCAGAACAGTGCTATGGGAAGGCTGCTTTGTCCACTGATTCTAATAGAAATCACATTCCTAGTCATCAAGTCACCTTTTTCTAAATTAAATTAATTCATTCATCTGACGTGCTTCTTCTTGCCATAATTCAGGTTACATCTTTCCTTCTTTAAACTTTTTTCTCCCAGACTTTTTCAGTCACATTTTGTGGTTGACCAATTTCATTAGTCTTCTGAACTTCCCTGGAAATTTCCAAATCCTCAAGAAAGTCCTATTGCTGCAGTACTCATGGGCATCTCTGGTTCTGTTTTGTGCTATCTAACCTTAAAATACCTTTTCGTTCTGTTCTTTCCCTTTTCCTCTTATTTCACTTGAGCATTTTCACTGTTCCTCTTTATTCAGAAATAAATGACCCGAACTTAATGGCATCTTTTCATTCAGATAAGATATCAAAGGGCTTATTTGAACTCAAGTAGTACACTGGTGTTTAGATTTTAGTTTTGTTCCTTACTACCGAGCTGATTTCAAGAGTTTAGTATTCTGAAGAAACACCAGTCAGGAATGTGTGAATGTTTTCAGATTACTTCCTGCTGATATGGTAACTATTTTTTTCTTTTTTTTCTTTTAGTTTGTGAACCCTTGACATCAGCCTTATTTTGTAGAAGATAGGAAACGGGTCCTCTGTTATATTTGTAAACTGAGGATATAATCACTTCCCTACCTCATATATTCTTTCTATTCCAGAAGATCTCTGGTGACTAAAGTATCAGAAGCAGATGTTTGACCAGCTCTCTCTCTTGTTCCCAAGTCTTCTATCAGAAGTTTCCCCCTGACATCATTGTCACGGGGCACCAAGGGAACAATCATCCCAAAAGCAAAAGCCTTGCGCATGTGAAAGAGAATAGTTGTGAATGCCTGGCAGCATAAAACCACTTTTGAAAACTGAATATTAAAACACTAAGACAATAGGTGTTCTGCAGAAACCAGACAATTCTAAGGGCATTACAGCGACCAAGTCATAATAATTGTTCCTGGGCTGAACAGCTGCACTGTCTTCTTCCCACAGAAATAAAAATGGTAGGAAATATGCCATGGAGCATGACTTTATGTGTTTGTATAACTGAAAACTTGATAGTGGCTGCAACAATGCAAAGTATGTGAATATTATGAGGCTATTTTATGAAGAGACAAACTGAGGGCAAAGGTTTATGATTTGCCAAAAGTAACACATGGCAGAGCAAGGAGTTCTGGGCTCTACTCGTGCTTTACAAGCCTGCAAAGAATATACCCATGCCTAGTTCTTGCTATGGGGTTTAGATAGATTACAGTATTGACTTCCACCATTTTTTTATTGTATTATTTTTTATTGTATTTATTGTATTTTATTGTATTAGAGCTCTGATTGCCCACTAGTAGCTGGGATTACTTTTACTGGACTGATTTTTCCTCTGGACCTACAAATATTCAACTACTATTACTAACACAAAACTTTCTGTATGAACTGATTCTGAGTGAGACCGAACATATGGGAAATTGTAATAGTATCTTGCAGTTTAACATGGTCTTCCCTTGGTGTATTATTTCAAACCTTCTCATATTTTTCATTCACAGCAGGAGGTTGCCATGCAGCAGAATTGCTATGGATAACACATGTCTGTACACTCACAGGGGTCACTTATCATTGTAAATTCATTGTATTATATAAAGCACTGTATTCATAAAGGGGAGAATGAAATGTGTTTGAATTTATATATATATTTTCTCCAGTACAAAACTCTTTCCATATTTCTGATGGACTAAAAATTTTCCCCTGCATACTGGATCTCACAAATGTGGCATGCAGGAAGTGTTTCAAATGTGCAGAGATAATTTAAGTGGGTGAGAATGAAATTTGGCTGGGATAATCTTACTAATGTATTGATCTTGGACTTATTTATGATCACTCTTCAGCAAAAAGCTCCTTTGGTACAGACACTGCTGTTGCTTTGTATTGAAACTGAGCATGGGTGTTAATAGAAGGGAAGAACAGTCAGAGAAGACAGGAATTCCTTACCACACAGATTCCAGATCCATCAAGGCATCTGTTTGCATTACCATTACAGTTGCAAGGAGAGCATTTTCCTGAGTGGGTACGATAAAATCCTTCTTGGCATCCCTGCAATGAAAAAAGAAAAAAGCATTTCCTATGCATATGTATTTGGACAGTGAGGTTTCATGAGAGGGGTAGAAAGCAAAAGCTACAACTATCAGGTCTCCCCAGAGCACACTGCACAACCCCATCATAGCAGACCACACACACACACTGCTGAACTCAAGTCTGTTTTTTTGCTCTCTGTCCTTGCTTTTTTGCTTCACAGTGTTTAAGCTGTCAGCATTCCTGTCTGTGTCCAGTCCCTGACCAGCAGTGGGTGTGGAGCTGGCAGATTCTTGCTACATTTTGTACTAGAGGATGAGCTAATCAAAAACGATAATCCTTATTCAGTAAAGAAGGTGTATTTATAGGAAAGAAATGGCTTTTATTTAAAAAAAGGAAAAGCTTTAGAAGATTTACTTTACATCAAAGCTTTGATGAGCTTTTGATGAATAACCAGGAGATAGAAACATGCCTATAAAGATCAAGGCCTTCTGAATAAATATGTGCCTGTGTCTGTTGTATATAATTTAGTATTTTTGATTACATATTAAAACTTACCAAAATTAAACAGAAGATTGCAAATATCTATATCACCTTCTTTTAAATACTAATTAGAGTAATAGTATGAGTAACTAGAAACACAAGGCTATTAAGTTGCCCCTCTAAGACCAAAAAACAAAATGAAAATTAAAGAGGATATCTTTCATTCAGTGTGTTATGTGTAAATACTTGTTACCCATGAGGAAATTTCTCATTAGGCAAAGCTGATGAGACATGCACAGGTTGACCTCAGGAGCAACATCTCTTACTCAGGCAGCACTTGCTAACCTTGTCCAGTCTCCCTGTGTCACATGTATTACTTTAGATCCATGCAGACTCATGAAGTTTTGGATCACAGATATCTTACCCTTGTCTAATTCTTGTAGTATTGTTGTAGAGCTGATGTAAAGGCACCAGAATGTCATTTAGCTCTCCAAAAATTATTTACAGCACCTCGTTTCTGCTGTAATTTACAAACAGCATCCCTGAGGTGTCTGTCAGAGCTTGAGGTATGCCAGGTTCTCCTGGAATACTTTTTGTGCCCATCTCTACAGCACTTCTTGCATTCTTTGGATCTTGAAGCCACCTACCCTTGCGAAAAGTGGGAAGAGTGGAAAATTCAAGTTACACAGAAGGGTATGAGTCTTCTTGCATTGGTATGAGCTAGGAGGCTTCTGATTATATCGTACTGATGAAATTAGGGCAGATTTCCTTTGTATCTGCCTACTCCTTATTTTCCTGGGTTGCTCTAAAATAAGGGATGAACTTTCTTCTGCACTGCGGCAACCACTGGTTCTCATGCCCACTGTAAGCTATGACATGAACAGCAGATCTACAGAAGCAAATGTGGCACCACACGGTGATACCTCCACTAGCTGCAAAATCTGGCCTGTGAGTAGTAGTGCTAAATACCCCTGCTGGTACCTGGGGCTACCCAACCCTGGCACAGTGGTAGGGCCATGTTGCCTCTGGAACCTTCTCTGATATGTCTGCATGGTGCTGTGGTTGCAGCTGTGGAGCACTGGGTAGCAAGAGCCAGCAATCCTGAGTCTCATTTGCCTGTTAACTTGCATTCTTCAATGTGAGTAGGTACTTCTATCCAGCCAGATAAACTTCTCATTTAGAAAACAATGTATCTTGTAAGATGATGAACAACGAGCTTTAAAAATGAGGTTTGAAAATGAAACATTAATCCAATCTTATCCCAGAGTGATCTGAGAAGCTGTGATGAACATAAATGGAAAACACAGTTGCCTTTACCATTCTTACGCACAATATTTTATCTGGTTTGCTTTGGAAACACTTTATTTGATAATAGTTCCTAGGAGGAAAAGTCTTCATACCACAGCCACTTTGGGACAGCAGAAATACTGTCTATTTGCACTGCTTGTTTCTTTCAGTTGTTTAGTCTTAACACAGAGTAGTAGGACTGGCTCCGGCCAGACTGAGGATTGCAGCTAAATGATTACGCCACACACTGTGGAAGTGAGACAGTTTTTAAATTGAAAACAGATTCCTATCCCACTGTCTGCCTTTGCAATATTTCCTTCTACCCATACAGATCTAAAGCTTGTTACATTCTCTAATGCTCCTTAGCTGGAGGGTGGTCCTAGATGGTTCTTTATTGTCTGCCCAAAAGCTTTCTTGGTTTTGCAGTCTAAGCAGATTACTTTTTTACTTATGACAGCGAATATGGACAGTGGAAAAATAGGGATGTGTGTAAAGGTGTCTGTGAAAATCCTTCAGTCAGCCATAAAGATGATCTCATTTATAGTCCAGCTAAGGGTATACCTGCATTGCAGCAGTGAGTGAGCTTTCATCTTGTCCACACACCAAGCAGTAACGAGTTAGGTGCAGTTCAGTGCAACATTGCTGGTTCCAGCCTACTGCGCAAGTGTTGCACAGTCTTTGCTGAAGCCCACTGGGAACCAGTTTACCTCCTATTCTGAGCAGACACACTTGGTTCCTCAGGCCATCTGCCTCAATTTTGTGTGCTTCTGCTATTTTTGTTGTCAGAGTCCCTCTTGAAAGTAAGATGCAGGGTCCCAAGTCACCAGAGTATTCTTTTTGCAACATTTTTTCCCCACATTATTCAATTTGTCACAAAAACTTAGAAGGTGCTGATGTTCACTGTTTTAATACAGAACTTTAAACCATGGGTTGCATCAATGTAAGCCAGAAATGAGGTATTGACAACCAATGCTATGAGGGGAAGAGGGAATGAGGGGAAAATGGAATCCAGATTGTTTCCTTTGGGCTCAGAAGTTTTCTCAGGCATTCTCAAGTATGCTGATATATTTTTGTTGCTCCTTGCCCTACTAGTGATAATGGAGTGATTGGTTGGTTGTTCCAGGGCATGAGCCAACAACATATTTATAAAAAGAAGTGTCAGAATGTTGAACTAATTGAGGGATTCAAATTGCTGAATGTTCTGGAAGCATTAAATAATTGCACACAAAGCACAAACAGGTCTGGAACAAAATGGAAATACCCTCCCTGAAAAATCATTATGCAGGCAATTGAGTGAGGAACATTTCCGTCTGCTGTCTGTTTCGGAACGGTGAAGACAATTAGTAGGCCAAAATGTTAGGTCTGCATTAGCAATTACGTCTTCACAAGCATTAGATTTTTTTCTCCCCAAGGGACAAAGTTTGTTCCAGTTCAAGTTGAAAAGTCTAATCGAATGTTGGTCTTGATGATCTCCTGAAAATTTTTACACCCGTGGGGCATTTATTCCTCCCCTCCTGCTTTGCATCTGGATTTAATTATTATATTTTTTAAAAACAAGAACCAGCTGCATGCTGAAAGCACTGCAGAGCCTGTAGTCATATTCTGTTTCTTCAGACCCTTCTGCTGGTCTGCATGCAAGACAGGACTGAAGATGGAAGACAATACACATATATATGGTATGAATTTACTCCCATATTATATCCAAGCAGTTCCATTGATTTAATTGCAGCTGCTCCTGATCCAAACTTGCATAACTGAGGGCAGAATCAGGTCCACTGTTCCTTCCCTGCTGCCAGCTAGCAAGTGTGGTGCAGCCATGCCGGGATAGGTATGCTTGCTCTGAGCCCAGCTCCTTTGGCTTGCTTTGTCCAAAAGAAGAGTGCTGTGCTGATAACACACACAGAGTGTCTTCTGTGGATACATCTGCACTGGCCAGCTGAAGGGCAAGGTGTGGTTTCAGGCCTCAATTTGCTCCTTGACAGATTGTGACTTTCCTGACAATGACCAGGCACAGCTCAGAGCATGGAATCTGTTAGGATGTGCTCCCATGAGTGAGTCTGTATGGGACTGCTCTTCTCTGGGCCAACATGGCGAGTGCTTCAGCACATGGACATGGGCTGTGTTATGCTGTTTGACTAGGAGTTCCCCACACTGCTTTATTCAGTAATTCAGATGTAGCCATTGATTCTCTCATCTAATGGTAAGAAAACATGGCATGTTTCTTTAGTTAGTACTGGAACTTGTGACTTTCCTGTGAATATATAAACACATAAAGGGTCTCTTTCTTCCAGAATAAAAGGCTCCCTTGGATCCATATCAGTGTTTGTTATTTCCAGAGTTTTCTTTTGAGTGCTAGGGTACATGAAAGGATGTGTGTTCAGGGTTAAACAGTCTACATTAAGACATTTCAGCCTTTGTTGTATCTATTATACTCATGTCTACCAGTCTTGGACCAGGAATCCCATTACAATCTGGTCCAAAACAAACCCAGAAGAAAAAGATGGTGCTTGCTTCCAAGACCACTGTAAAAGAGGAGACATCTGTTGCACTTGGGGAACTGAATCTGAGGAACAACACTCAAGGTAGTAGTCATGGCACATCAGCTGCCAAGTCACTGCTGAGTTTAGTGTCAGTTGAGCCTTGGCTGTATCTCACTAGCGGTGTTATGGTCTTTGCTTCTAGAGAGAGAGTCTGAAGGCATGCTTCCTTCCAGCTCTGAGAAAAGTTCCTCAGGGGGGCTACAGGGATGTTCAGGCATGGGGGCAAAGATCAAACATTATGGTGTTACTTAGTAAATTCTCACTTCAAAGATCTCACTTCATGATAGTAAAAGTGAATGCAATCTGGACACAGCTAAACCTGATTAACCCATGAGTTTGTGATGAAACGAAAATTTACTTAACTAACATAATATCCCAGATCTATGTGCAAAAATACAAAGAAGCTCTATCCTGTGTCACAAAAACCTGACTTTGTGTAGAAAGGTGATTTTTGAATACAAGAGGGAAAAATGCACATTTTTTTAGTTTCTGACATTAGTTCTTCATATGCCAAGAGGTTAGATAAATTACTATAGCATAATTTATAGTATGCTATTAAAGTTATAATAACTATTCCCGATCATGTTCTTTTAGCCTTCAGTGGAAGATAATTAAATTAATTCTCGTTACCTGTCATCTGATGATGGCCATGTACATACATAGATAGCTGTTTCTGGCTAAGCTGACATATGACAGCTCCCTCACCTACTTTATCTTGATGGTGTTGCAAGTTCATTGGACATACAATTTAATTTTGAAAACATATTTGTGCTTTTGAGTTTTCATTTTTCTGCACTCTGATGTGTTCTCCAAAGGTGGTAGAAATATTGTCAGAAGACATATACCTAAGGAAGTCATAATCCAAGAAGTGTGACATCCGGCATGACCAGCTAGCTCTCAATCAAAAACAATATGGAGAATTGTGACACATATTGTGAATTATTTGCATAATAATATTTATCACTTGACATAGATTGATCAACAGTTTTGGAACTGTGGGATCCTCAAAAGTCCCCACTGTTGCTTGTGAAATGAAAGAAAAGAAAACAAACTCTAGTTGAACTTTATCAAGCTTTGTCTCAGAACCTGGGCAAAAGAAAATAGAAAACTGTTGTTCATCTGATATAACAGGCATCATATCAGCCATAGATACCTGTAAAAGTAGGACGCATGAATACATTAAGTCCAAGTTTTTAATGTGTTGATGAAAACAATTAGATAAATTGAGTGAAGAAATGTACCTTTTTGACAGCTTCACACCAATATGTAATGTTTATCTGGAAGGAGTGGTTTAGAAGTTTAGGACACAATCTAATATCAAATCCCTGAAACTCTATAACTTTTACCCTACAGGGGTGAGTGAATACCCTAAACATCCTCCATCCATTTTAAAATCCTTGTGTCTAGACCAGAGACCAGTTTGCTGGAAGTGCATGGCATTGCAATGGAAACATCAGGCCTCTGCTCCTTGAGGACATTTCCAAACCCAACGCAAACATGCTTGCTTTTGTTTATTTGTCTTTATGAGGCAGTGTTTGAAATTGGCAGTCACAGTTCTGAGGCCTTTTTGAAGATTGTTTGCTTGGGCCGAATTGAGATAAATATCCTACTGCCCTTCCTAAAAATAAAGATGTTTTCCTGCTTGAATATCTCCCAGTCCTGTCATTTATGTCATTATTTATTAGAAATAAGAACATTAGAGAAACGAGTTTGAGAAAGCAGTCCTCTACTGTGCATTTGATATTATTTCAGTTTCTCTAGTTTCCTCAGCATAGGACTCTTTTGAAAAAACAGATTCTTGTTTATGATCACCTACAATAAGGTCTTCATTTCCACAAATACTCAATCCCCAGCCAAGAACTCACAGAAATCATGCCAAACATTCAGCATTCAGCATGTCTGTGTCAGCCCTGAAGATGGTCCCAGGCTGAACCCCAGAGAACGTCTGTGCCCCAGGTGCAGTGCTGTGGTAACACAGCTGTGGCTGTGCTAGTGCAAGGACATCTTGGCCAGCATCCTCAGCAGCTGGTCAGCGGGACTGCCTGTGTAGGAAGACCAAACCACACCAAGCTGGGAGGCATCAACATGAAGACATCCACATGGAAAGAAGCCAGCTGGACATCCTTTGTATGGTTTGATTTCTTCTACGTGGAAATGCATCTAAATTAGGTCAGTTGTGCCTGTTGCTCTCCACTGATTGCAAAGGGGGACTTGGAGGGCCAGCTCACATGTAGGTGCCAGCACTGCATACCAAGTCCAGTGAGATGAAACCTATTGCACATATCAGATGTTCTGTGCCTTGTAAAAGTGTCCATGCTGCAACAGCTATGCTGGAAAAACTGCTGAGCAACCCGTACCTTTGGAGAAATACAGGGGTTCCTTAGAGTCTGTTCCACCAGGCAGTATATTCAAATAGAGAATGTGGATGCATCTAGAAGATATCTTGATGTCTAATAGGCCCAAGCAATTCCTTTCCCACTCTTCAGTTAGGTTGATTTTGGCCGGTTCAGAGCATGATAATGGGATTTTTCCATTTGCCCAGGTAGTGTCTGCTCTGATATTAACAGGTAACTTTCCAAGGGAGCTGTATTATATCACTCTGCACTGGTGCCACCTGCCCCAAAGAATGCTCGTGCATTTGAGAATCCACAAACAGAACTTTTTCAGCCCACCTCTGAGATATGTTTATTTTTTCTTTTGGAGGCAGAGAGCATACATATATACTAGTATCTCAAGTAAAGCTATAATTTTTAGGAAGAGTTTTAAAATATCACTAAACATTTACTACCTGGAAATTGATTTTATTGCTACTGCTAGCTCAGTCTTGCTTCAACTTTATGGCTTTAGACAGCATAGAACATATTTAGGAAAGAGAACTGTAAGAAATTATTATTAAGACTTTGTATTGTAATCCAAAATACTTGGTGCTCAGTGCAGTGACTTTAGTTCTAATTCATGCCTGTGAGATACGAGATTATCCCATTCTACAGGGAACAAAACTAATGCCTGCCATCATGTTAGTGCTGCCTTGTTCATTCCTTGCTCAAGCTGAAGTTAAGAACTGCAAATACAGCAGGAAAGAAGAGCTCTGATGCTGTGAGGGACTTTGTCAATCTCCAGACCTGGTGACTGGAGTAAATTTACTCAAATAACCACACAAGAAAGATCTAGCACAGAAAGAAGCACAACCCCACTCTTAGGACACCATCTGGTTCCCTCTGAAAGGCACATTTTTTCTGCACTAAAAATACTACTTTGCTAAATTGGGATGTAAATAAACAATGTGTTTGAATCCATGAACATCCTAGTTTAAAGCTACTCTGGGCAGGCACAAAATGTATGCTTTATTGTGCTTGGAAATCATTAACTAAAATACTATCTTATTTACCTTGGACAGATATACAAATCTACTCCTAGTGTTTCATTCATCAAAAGGTACTGAGCATGGCAACATGACTTCTAACATCTGCTTTTCAGCTCTGGTCATAATTGACTTTCAGTTCATTTAAACATGGATTTTTTAAATCCAGACTTCCATTTGTAGACTGATGGTCGTTGACCACTTCTTGCTCCCTGGGAGCAAACTAACAGACATTTCAAATTCCTCAGGTCAAAGACAGGTCATTCATAAGCATAGACATGAAGATTTAGTTCATCTTCAGTCTGCTGGGAAACTTTATGCAAAGAAAAAGAGCTGTGATAGCACTGCACCCCACTCTCCTGACCTTCCTGCCTTTGGTGAGGTTCAGCAGAAACCTCTCTCCATTTGTTGCTAAAACACACTAATCCAGCAGATGTACAGTAAGAACGGCATGCAACTGCAGCTTGGTTCCAGCCCACGCCACTGGTGTGCAGCACACTCAGGAGCCCTGGGCACTATGCTATCTTACACAGCCACCATGCACTTAACCAGTCCCAGAGAAGGTGCTTAACTGCTGGAGGTTAAATTTTGGCTGAGGAATTCAGTATGTGTAGTTTTTAGGAGTACCCTTTGACTGCCTGGGGTTTCAAAACTCTGTGTGTATATGGGGATGGACAAAGGTGAAGTGGGGGAAAGGGACATACATACATGTGTTCTGTAGGACCTTACTGCTGCCTGAGCCATGCTGGTTGCTGCCTTGGTACCAGAGGACTAGATGAATTTGCATATTCAGTAGAACACCTATGAACTGCATTTGCTGCATAGGGTCATCAGACAGGAAAACCTGTACACCTTTCCCCCTTTTCTGAATGTGAGGACAACTGCTCTGAGGCCATCAGAGACTGAATTTATCAGACTTGATGGGGTGTTTATTAATTAATGCTCTGTTTGAATGGTCCACATAGACATGTCTTTTATGGCAATAGAGCCCTGTATCTGGTGGGGAATTGACTGCCAAAAGCTTTTATCCACATCTTATGTCTTATCCAGCTCTTCCAGGCAGCGTGTGATGCTCCGTTGCACTTCACACCTAAATTTTTCCCGTTTTGTGGATAAGGAGCTCACCGGTGCTAGCTCACCCGTTGTTGCTGAAAACACTGTGGGACCAAATATTGACTACAGCTAAGAAACACCGTGAAGTAACTTTTGGGATGTGTTTAAAGTTAGAACTATGCTGTTTTTATCTGTGCCCAGGAGACAGTACATATTTTACAGGGACATGTATTATATCTGAGCAGTGTGCACCAGCAGGCAGGCTTCCTTTCTTACTTGGCCTACTTAACCATGAAAGGCTGACTTTCCACACTTCATAACTAGGAGATACCAAAACACTGAACACAGCACCAGATGCTGCCAGATGCCTCTGTATGCCTGCTGATTCCTGTCTTCCAAAAAGGTAGGCCCATCAGAGATAACTGTATTAAAACAGTGATTGTAATATTATTTGCTGCTTTGAATATTATTTGACACTTCTTCTCTTCCTCACAGCTTTTATCCTCATCTGTTTGACGCATGAACTCTAGACGGTTCACAAGATCAGCAGCAATGTGTAATCAAGAAATGCAAAATAAAGCTCTAAATTTCTTCACATAATACCTGCTAAGGAAGAAGCTTAAGAGAATCCTCTTTCAGGTTGGATAAGGCCTTGAGCAACCTGGTCTAGTGGGAGGTGTCCTTGCCCATGGCAGGGAGGGCTGGGACTAGATGATCTTTAAGGTCCCTTCCAACCCTTGACATTATATGATTCTATGGTCTGATGGATCCTGTGTGAAGTGAATGACTCAGGGTAGAATTTGTCTAATTATATTCTCTCTGCTTTATTTTGTTCTGATTTTTTGAGGCACAAGAGAGAAAATATTTCTAGAAGGTTTCCTTGAGCTCTTTATATGCAAGTACTCAATGACAGTTCTGATAATTGTCATTCATATTCCTGCCACCTTTTTACAATTATAACTATATAGTTGCAAATCATTTATTAATATTTTTTAGATCCTGTGTCCCCAAAATTTGTGTGGATTTGAATTTGTTGAAGGAGATAGAATACTCATATGGATAGAGATTTGTGCAGTTACAATTTTCTCAAAAGCATAAGTGAGTACTTGTGGCAACGCGGGGTTTGCTGCAGACAGCATGTTCCAGTAAGTTCATTTATATATAGTGAGGCATTGATTCAGTCCATGGCTCCTCAGTTTGTATTTATAGCACATGTTCACTCTATCTTTTATTTATAGGTTACTGTTTTGTGTTGTCTATATTATATGTCTCTCTTGTTGGCAACAAGACTTAAATGTCATTTAAGCAGTCTTACAGTAAATGCCAACTAGATGAGATGATTGTTCATTGGCTCTTCTTAGGGGAGGCCTCTGTATTTCTCTTGGGCTATATCTATTCATGGAGCATTTGGACATTACACTTACGGGTTGTGGATCTCCACCTGCCCCCAGTGGCTCCCACAGCTGGTCTGTTGTTGTCTCTATTCATGCTTGTGTACTCCCTGTTCTGCTTTCCCTTTGTCCTCCTACTCCTCCACTTTGCCTGCTCCTGCACCTGGGCATAGTCACTCACTTTATTACATACCCTTCACTTCTAATCTACGAACACCTCCATAGCAATAGTTTCATTATATTATTGGAAATTAGCATAAGGAAACAGTCCTTCTCACTGAACAGCAAAGAAACTCATCACCTTGTTTCCACGCATGACTTTCTCTGTCCCTCATTGTGTTCATAAGGATTTTGGGACTCAAGAAAATATACTCCTTTGCTCATGACTTGGGCGATGATGTACATTACTCCTTAACATTGTTTCTCAATCTGTAAAATGGAATAATGACCACAGCCACTCAGAATCACAGAATAGCTGAGGCTGGGAGGGACCTCTGGAAGTAAACTGGTCCAACCACTCTGCTCAAGCAGGCCCACCTAGAGTTGATTACCTGGGACTGTATCCAGGTGTATTCAATGTAATACACATCAGAATATTCAGTATAATCCCAGATTACAGTGTCCCAGATGTACCCAGCAGTGACACAACTCAACAACTTCACGTCTTTTGAGAGAACTAGTCAGAACCATCAGGAATAATGAATATCCTCACAAGGGCAGCCATTTCTGGTAGTTAGGTTTTGCTTGTTTCAGATGCCTGCAGTGAATATAAAGCTCCCACTCTTTAAAATCCAGCACTGAAAGAATTTTTTTGGCTAACAGCCAATAACCCATATTTTGAAGACATTTTGGTAGGTACACAGCACTGCTTGGCATTGTGCTGCCTTTCTCGTTTCTTTTCTCCATCCTTTCTAAGTGTTAGACCTCACTCTTTTATTTGAGGGTAACTTTTACGAGCAACCTGCAATGATTTAATGCCAAAGCATACCAGATATATGAAAAGGGTTAGTCAAAGAATGTAGTGAGAAAGATTTACATTTCAGTGATAAAATTTCCCATGAAAGTTGAAACTAACTTTGTAAGAGAGCTTTTAAGATATTTAGGGAAAATCAATTTTTTTTCATAAGAGGAAGGAAACATGAATATGGAAAAATCCATTTGATACAGAGGTTGTTTTTGTTAAAATATCTTTCATGGTATTTGTTTTTGTTAGGTACAATGATTAAAGCATTTTTCTCTTCTGGAAAAAACAAATGAAGAGCAGGAACTCTTACTCAAGGTACAAAAACATTAGATCTGCTGGAAACTTCCCCTTTAACCTGTCCTGTTAATTCTTATAATTAACTACATGCATCTTCCTAGACAAGGTCTTGGCTACATAGGAGATTTCTGTGAGTTCTTCCAACCTCTGATTTAAAATATAAGTAATTCAAAAAATAAAATGCCCTTAAGCCCTTTTACAGAGCTGTCATACTTCACGCTTCAGTTATCATTTGAAGAAATATATTGATTTTAAATTACCAGACCTTGAATAATAACAAATTTAAGATTGTCTTTCCTCTTAAACCTATACAGCCCTGTGAAGTGACATTTCAGAGGGATCTTTGTCCTCCTCTGGTGTATGAGGCCCTCAGAAGTGAATAACTGACCTATTGGTCAGACATGCTCTACCATCAAAGTAGTCTTAGAGAGATGGACAGAAATCCACAACATGCAAGCAAAAGTGGACATCTGCTCTGCAATTTTATTTCTTCTCTGTTGATTTTTACTAGATTTATCTGTGCTTTGAGGCTTCACATACTAGAGAATTAAATACAAGCAAGCTTGCTCACCAGCTTTCCCTAGGCCTCCAAGCTCTATTTATAATTTCTGTAAGCCTTCATTACCTCTGGTCTACAGTATCAAATTCTTCTGAACTAGAAAGGTCAAATTCTAACTATTATTACTGAAGAAATTAATTCAGTGTGTGACATCATAGCTAGACAGTTAATTACCACATTTAATAGGACACTACAGTTGTCAGAAGACTGTCTGTATGCAAAAAGCCAGTTTATAGTATTTAGAATTTTAAGGGAAGAAACCTCATGCAAATTAGCCATTTGCAATTCCAAATCTATTTTTAAAACTGTAAACATTCCTGGGAGGAACACATTTTTTAGTTTAGTCTCCAAATCAATGTTCATGGTAGTATTATAATAAGCACCCTGGTGTAGTATGTTAAATCCCTATATTGTTCTTTTAAATTTCTGACATTTTTAACTGTGAAATGTTTATTACTTCCAGTGTTCCATTGATGTTGTAAATTAGGAATTAACAAATTGGTGAAGAGTTTTGAGCACAATGCTGGTAATCTTTTTTTATCCACTTATCTTGACAGGTATCTCACTTCTAATTGCACTTAATGAGATTGCAAACTAAAGCAATTATGTGAATTACACACTAACAAGCTTTCTGTTTTGTTATTTAACTTGCAAATGTAAAAGCAACTACTTTCCTGCTTAAACAGTCATTCATTGGAACCCCCCAATATTTTTGCATCTTCTTATTTTTTAAATTAAATTCTAAGATGAGATAGGTTCCATGAAGAAGCCTCAGTGAGTGAATTTGCCATAGATCTGGGAAAATTAATATAATAATGAGGTATCCTAGGTAAGTGATATGAAATGCTCATTACAGCTGCAGTGGTGTGTTTTTGTGAAGCTTGGTAACTTGAATCTTCAAACATTAAAAAATAATAATAAAGCAGTGACAGTGGCTGTGAATCTGTAATCTTTTTCAGTAAATGAACTGTTTGATAAGTGATGAAACAAATGCAGCACTATTTTCTGTTACTAGTGTCCTTTCTGTCCTTTCTGTCATCCCTTGTGCATGAATCTCAGTATTGTTCCTTTACGCTTGCATCCCCGAGTGATGCTCCCAGATGAGAGCACAGGGCTACAGCTGATGTGGAGCCATGCACACCATGTCTGGCCAGTCTGCAGCTGCTAAAGAATACATCTGATGACTGAATTTAGTCTGGTTTTCCAACTGCTGTTGTGTTAAGCAATAACTAAACACTGTATGTTCTCAATCATTTATATATACAGAGGTTTAGCTTGCTTCAGAATTTACAGAAAAAGTTATCATTGCCTTAAGGGACACAAGACAAGAACCTAACTTAATAACAGTCTAACTTGAAAACTTCACTTGCTGACTTATCCATGACAATTGAGATTATTTCTGTTTTACCTGAGGAGTTATCAGCTCATCAGCTTCCAAAACAGAAGCTTATTTTTGATGGTAATAAAAAAGAGATTATGATGCTGATGGAAACTATCATCCCAAAGTTTAAGACACAAAGCTCAGAGATTAATAAACTAAAACTAGCAAGACTGAAACTAGTTGCCATAATTCCAGATAAAATCCGTCTGGCAGGAAGACACAGAAAAAATATTACTTTTATTTCTCCCTCTGTCACAGTACATAGAGCTGGCAGTTTGATAGAGAGAGAATACAGCTAATGGCACATGGATAATCCCCAAACCAACAAGTAAAGAAGAGCATGAGCAGTAGGAAAAAATGACAAGGATCCCCTTCCCCAGCCCACTCTGTATTCTGGTTCCTTGAATGGGCCTGTGCGTACCTTCACTGCAGTAGTGACAGACTCATAGTGACTCCTACCAAAACACGAAATAGCTGAAAGCCAGTTGACTTTATGCAGAACAACAACATTATCTATTACCTTGACTAAGTAATTGTATTAAATTTTTTAAAATTTTCCTGTGTTAAAAAAGTTTCCAGACTGTTATCCCTTCCCCAGCTCAAGTGGAAAACAAACTGCCATTCAGCAACAGAGATGGGGTTGGATCCAACATAAACACATCTCAGCTAGGCATTCTCCATAGAACTGCATAGTCATTTTTTCCATATACAGAGGGAAAGACAAAGCCTCTGCTTAAAAGGCATTCTTCTCCAAAAAGGGGGAGGGCTAAAATGTTTTAGCTGTCTGGAAGCTGGCTAAGAAATAGAGATTAATACCAGCCTCTGCTCTAATTTACTTATTAGTACAGCCACCAAGTGAAAAATTTACTCTTACAGACTCTCACTGTTGGGAATAGAAAATCTGCAGTTAAAAGGGTAGCTAGTTGATTTACCTCTTCCAAACAAAATGCCAAGTTTATTCAATTTACAGGAAAGGGGATAAATCTGCATTGTTTCCTTATTAAGCACCCTCCACCCAGTCCTCACAACACTCAAATGAAATGTACAATCTGAGTCATACTTTCTTTTCCCTCAGATAAGTGAAACTTAATCAGCTGACAAACTACAGCACTCCCTGAGAGATTTCCAGAGAGAGACAAAATTTTTCAAATGATGAAAAACAAGAGTGGGCTTTAAAATGGGTACAACTGTGCTTGTGAGACGCTGTTAAAGCTGAGAGGATAAATCTGAAGTTTCCTTTGATTTCCCTTTTGGAGCAATGCTCCCCACTTCAGAATTCTAGTATTTCCTGGTTTGATTTTGCAGCTCTCTGAAATGTTGGAATGACAGTAGAGAAAACCAGTGATCTGCTTGACCAATAGCCATAGCACCAATTTAAAAGCCTGTTAGAATGAAACACAAGCCACTGTGAAAATCTTAAAAGAGGAAGATAAAGAGCTTTCATTCATCTCTGGCTCCCAAGAGTGGACCAACTATGAACAGGACAGGCAGCTGCTGGGGATGGCTGATGGGAAAGTGCTGTTTCTGGGCTGTTTTCAGAAATGGGGCTTTCCCCTTGACTGTTCCAGCACTTTGCTAGTGTGTGGGAAGGAAGTGAAACAACTTGGCATAGTTAACTTTGTACTACATGCCTTACATTCAGGAGGCAGAGGCTGTGCTCTGAAAGGAGGGAGGAAAAGCCAGGGCTCGGAAGATGTGGTAACCTACTTTGGTTTCTCAAAGTCTCTAGGCTTGTTTCGGCATAGGCATAGTCTGATAATGAAGAGATTAGTTTCTTGTTGACTCACAGAGGGGGAAGAATAGATGCTTCAAGAGAAAAACCCAGCAATTTCTTTTCTCATACCTCACAGAAACCCATCACCCAAAACCCTGTTTCCAGCTGATTTAAACAAAACTAGCTGGTGCCGTAGAGACCCTATTGAGTCTGCGCAGACAATCCTTGCAATTAACTGGAAGTAGAGAGCCACAGGAAACCACAAACCTGCAAAAGCTGAGTAGGGCATGAAAACTCCCCCTGACCTTACACCATGTCTAGACCTTCAACACCTGTTCACCTCCCTCTGAATGGATCTGTGCCAGGTGCTGCTGCTATGGAGTCCTTGTCAACTCTCAATAGGCCAGGCTGTGTTAGCCTTTCTAGGGTAGGAAAGATTTTCACAGCTGGAATAGGGAGAGCTGGGGCATGTTTCGCCCTGCCCGCTCTTGTATTATTATTTTCTTTTTTGGATACTGGACCCGAACAAATGCTTGCTTCTGCAAAGTGCTTTTGAGGAAGGCTCCCTGGAGTCAGGAGTGGGGAGAAGAGCACAAGGGAGTCATGAAAGGCAGGCTCTCTATGGCTGTCCATGGGCTATCATCCAAGCTCAGAGGTGGAAAACCACAGTGGGAAACTGTAGAACATACTGGCCTTGCATTAGCCTTGGCAGAAAAGTCTGCTAATCTCTTGCCACTTAGAAAGCCTTTCATGAAACAGTAAAAGGATGCATTGTAGGGTGGTAACAGCTCAGAAATTATCTGATTTAGGTGCTGGTTCTGTGTAGCTACTTTTCCACCTGACATTAATGGTGAAAGGCTGAACAAGGTAGTTTTTATTCATTTTGTTGGGTAGACAGTCAAACAATGATTCTGAGTCTTATTGTTTTAGCTAAAAAGGCTATTTTTACAGAACATATGGGAAGTTATGCATCCAGGTAGACACTTTTTATTCAGGAATTATTAAATTATGTTTCAAACTAACATTCAGGTGTGCCAGTTTTTCTCATGCTTCCTGGCTTCCACATATCATGACTTAAACAATAAAATTTTAGTTGCTCCTACAGTCTTGTAAAGTTGGAATAGTAAGTTCTAAAATATTTTTCATAGCCCTATGTCATTTTTTGGCTTTTGAATGCTGGGGGTTTAGCACTGTTTCTTGCTGTTTTGTCATAAAACAAAAAAAAAAAAAGGAGTTCTATTTATGAAGTATTTATTTCAAGAAAATAACTACACAATACAGCTGAACAGGAACAACGAAGCTAGATCACATTTACTGCATTTTAGTCAATCTCTGACTACATTGTCAAATACACACTGTATGTATCCTGACTGATAGCAAAAACTGTCAAGCTCTAACAGCTTTATATATACTGCTTTTCAGCAATTGTTGAATCTTGCATTAGGATGCATAACCCAAACATCCCCCAGCTCATGGTAGTGTGTGAAAGTGGACTGGGACCAGATCCAAACATTCAAGAGGACCAATTAAAATACAAAACCCAAGAGTGTCTCTATTTTGATGTTTGAAATCTAAGTTCAGAAGCAAGCTACAAGTTATCAGTGGCTGGCTATACATTACTCAGCAGCTAAACCTCTTTTACACAGCTCTTGAACACTAGAAGCTCTAATTGTTATCAGTTTAAATCAGGCCAAGTTCTCCTTCAGAGAGCAATTCTTTTATTTCTTCTCAGGCCCCCTGGAAAAACCAAACTTTTAATTCCTTCCTTGCTTCCCATGTTATGAATAAGAGTGGGCATGAAATGCCTTTTATCGGTTTTCACAGCACTGAATGAGCTTTGGGGCACTTTGCTGGTACTTGCCCAAAACTTGGTGGGAACTCGCTATTTGGAGTTTAAATTGTATTTTCTGGTGTTTTATACATCTTCTTGAAATGAAGAACGTTTCCCACTGTCCATTTACTCTGTCCTGTGCTTCCATTTGCTGCACTTTCCTATGATTTAAATGGTTTGAGGCCTGACAGTGCTACTCCAGGCAGCTGATTTTCATTAAAGCCTTGATGAGAAACTTAAGCTGGAATCACAAACATCTGTAGTAAAACTTCCTCCCCACTAATAGATGTTTCTCAGAACATAATCTCCTTGTACCAGAAAAAAACAGCAGCTAGAAATCCAAAATGCCCATTATGGGAGTTAACCTAACATAACCTTGAGAGTCTTTAGTGAGTTAATTTAAAGATCTGTATTTTTAAAGTAGATGTGGTTCCCATTAGCTTAAAAGAATATAAAGGTTTCTGTCAAGCTAAAACCCTTTTTGGCTCACACTTCATGATTAGGTCTTCTGCTGCTTCTTGTACTGGTCTGTTTTGAACAGATTAATGCCACAAGTAAGGATCAATTTGTGGTTTCTCTCAACAGTTTGCAAGATTCTGTTCCAACCTTTTTTGGGGAAAGGGGTGAAGACGATTGGGTGATGGTTTGATTCTTTGAGTATTTGTTAACAAGTGGCTGGGACTTATTACTGATCTCTTTTTATATATTTAACGTGGGCCTTTTTAGAGAGCTGGCCCCATGCTGATTAATTCTTATCACTTTAGAGAACCAGAAAGAAAGTACCTCAAATACCGTTTCTTGCTTTTGATCAGCAGCTACTGAAGTCAGGTGGGAAAAAAAAATTGTCAAACATGTCACTTTAACATGCAAGATCCACCAGATAGCTTCTACTTCTTACTTTCCCTTGTAGTAAATGGCTAATTTTGACTTGACCATGATAATTGTTTCCTTTAAAGGACTTTTGCCTCTCTGCCTTTCTCCTGAGCCAAAAACACTGATGCTGGAAACAGTTTTCCTCTTCTATGCATCCAACAATATCATGCCTTCCTTCACTCTGGGAATTGGCTTCCTGCCGTGTTCCAAGTACTTAATTTTTTTTTACTCTTAAGTCTCTTGATTATCTCATTCTTGCTCTAATTTTTTCCTCTTCTTTTTGTCTTCTTCCTACTTTAGTTTGCTTCCTTTCCCACTATTTGCTTCACTTCTTTCCGCAGAGGACATTTGAGATTATCTTTTTTTAACTTGGCAAGTGTCTCTACGGAATGTCTGTCTTCCCTTTCTTCCCCCAATCCTTCCCACACTCATCTCCTATACTGGTCTCTGAACTCTTGTAGTCATTTATATTAAAATGAAATGGATGTCACCTTATATTCATTTTACAATAAAAAGAGTAACTGCACAATGTGAATTACAGGGAATCATTTGCCATACTCTCTAGTATTTGAAGTCTTGTACCATTGTTTATTTTCGCCTTTCACTTTCTTCCTACTGGGAAACAAAATCTACACCTATATAATTAAAACCATTACATCAGTGGAACTTACAGACGCAAATGTTGACATTGGTGGGCTTCGGACCTAAATGGTAATGTAGGATCTCCTTCTTGCTTTAGAGGCGTGTGTTTGATAGTGGGATATAACTGTTCTCAGAAGTTACTTCTGGCTTTCAGTTTTACTCCTCTGCCTCACCAAAACTAGAAGGGTCTTATCACCCCCTTCTTTCTTCTGTGTCCAAGCTAGTGAGTGAAATGTTAAAACTAAGATCTCTGATGTTTGCCACTTGTTTGTTTGCTTTCATTTGATATTTATCTGTCAGTTTTAATTGTTATGCTTCCATCTCCAATGAATCTTCCTTGTAAGATAATTTAATCGATCCTTATTTGGCAAAATTAATCTTTGACTTCATGCCACCAACTGCTGTTGTGTTGCAATGAGGACCTGGATCCAGTATTCTGTGCTCACTCTTTTTCTCCCTGTCTCCCCACAGACATCAGAATTTGTCACTGTAACATCTTCCCAGCCTCCCCTTATTGTCTTCGTTAGCCAAGGCACTTAGTTTGCCTAAATAGCACACAGACAACTGAGTATTTGAGAGTGCTTTTTGTATTATTTGCCCCTTGATAGACAAACCAATACAAATTAATAAATTCTCCAATACTTAGTTACTTGTGAAATTAAAATTTGTAACTGACTTGTACTCTCAACCTGGTCACCTTTAGTTTCCTATTGTTGTATATCCTGAGACCATCATTGGGTGGACTAACAAGCCTATTATTATTTTCTTTTGCCTGTGTATGTGCTTACACAATAAATTCATTTTTTTTTTCTTAACCTCACTCTGAGCTAGGCAAATTGGGTTGTAGAGTCTCTCAGATATCTTCCAATTCCTAACACTGTAATCTTTCTCATGATACTTTTCTGAATAATTTTCACCAATTTATAAGTATTTTTCTTGAAACAAGAGACAGAGAAGTAGACATCTTATTCTCTAGTGGTCACTAAGCAGTGCTCCTTAGGTAGGTAGCACGACATTTCATTGTGTGGAATCTAGTCCAGTTAATTTAAATATCTACATTTTGTGCCCCAGAACTTTAGCTGATTAATAAAGCTGTCCTGAATCAAGCATCCAACAAAGTCCTTACAGAGGAAGAGGCTTCTTTGAGGGTGTGCAGGGAAGACTGCTAGGAATTAGAGACTTAAAAAAAACCCCTAGTGTCTCCATGACTGTATGGAAAATCTACATAATGATTAAGAACCAGGCCACCAAGGTTCTAGATGTTCCCTGAAGTCCAACTCAAACCCATGGTCCACTATGTGCATGGGTATAGCATATTAGCATACCATTGAAAATTTAGTTAGTTCTCTTCTCTCTGCTGCTAAGACGTTTTCATTCAAATCTAAGGCAACCTCCCCCACCCCCAAAAAAACAAACAAACAAAAAACAGAAAAGAAAAAGCTCCACATCAACATTAATTCTGACTTTTTAAACCACTTCTCCCAGTTCCTCTCAGTTTAGGGTTGCCAAACATGGGAAAGAAAGAGGAGTGAAAAGCTGATAAATATTCACTAATATGTTTTTGCATTAATTGGGATCTCCTGTTCTTCTGTAGGTTCCTAATATCAAACTCTGAGTGGGATTTAAGAGCATCCCACTAGCTATAGCTTGGAAACTCCCACTGGTGTGTTTCATGTTTCAGCTGAGTGACACCACAGACCACAATGAAGCCCCATCCATGGCTTTGTAGCTCTGCCTCATGAGACTGCCCCCTTTGTATAGTTTGGCACTATTGGAGGTGACTAACAGCCTCTGTCTGCTCGGGAGAGCTGTGGGCCTGAGTCAATATTTAGACGAAGGAGCTGAATCAAACCATGCTGTGTAAGGGAGTTTACTCTGCGGTTCGCTGTGAGCTGTGGGTTAAGAACTTGGGCTTAGAAAGAGGCTAATTCAAACCTGCTGGTATAAACCCTGTTCCCAAGGCTGAGGGAGAGGAGTTGGCCTGTGGGAGAGAGAATATCTCTGAGGACCGAAAGAAATGTTCCTTCCTTGGGCGAGAGACTACCAGACTATCACTGTCTGGCCCCTACATCAACCTTCAGGCTTAGAGCCTGTTCCCCAGATCCTGTTACCAACCACATCTGTGGATTAAGGGGTAAGCACGTTTTCACTGTTACAGAGCCATGAATCCTATCCCAAAAGAGCATCCTACTGGGCCTCTTTGGAAACTGTCATGAAGGTGAGTCCTGAAATCTGCAGCTAGAAAAGGGTCCTGAAATCCCTGCTCCTTCCTCATGAAACTATAGCATCCTGCAACCAAGGGCCTTGACATGATTATATCAGGCACCATCATCCAGTTGTAGCATGGGATCCAGAGTCTAAATGCTACCATTGCAGGGGCTGAAGTAAACTGCCAGAGCAAACACCAGTTACCGAGTCCATGAGGTACAAAGAAAGAAACTGAACAAAGAAAAATTTAGGGAGGATTGAAATGGTTGAAGGAGACTAAAATATCATTCCTCTGCACTGTCCAGTATATCTTACAGCACTTTCCCAAAGGTAAAGTCTAATATATTTAAGTGAAGCAACATGAACTGTGTCTTTGGGAAAACCATACTACACAATCATATCAAGAAAGACTAATAATCACTTATGCCCCTTATCCTGGGAAAAGCAGCTACAAAACCCATCCAGCTCTTCAATCAGGTATTTCATTGAGGGACTTTCCATGTTGTAAGGAACAGGTGGTAATGCAGCATCCTGGAGCTGATCTCAGGCCAGAAGGAAGATCTGTACATTTCACATCATGGAGCTTGCCCAAGAATCGGGATGGCTCCTGAGAGTCCTTATGCTGAGCAAAGCAGGGTTTAACCTCCAGTTTTCTCACACAGGTCATGTTTCGTGTTGAGTTGCTGGCAGGGTGGGCAGGCGTTTCCTGAGGCTGTCCAGCTGCTTGGAGCAGGGGAATGAGCTCTGCTGAGCCCTGCAGCAACACTGGCTGTCTGAAGGGCTTATGAACTTATTTCCATGGCTGTGAATTTTGGCAAGTGGAGTGTAGGTGGAAAATTAGCCATGTGATATTGTAGATTGCGATCTTGGTATTGTCACAGTGACACAGCTGTGCTAATCTCACCTCATTTTTGGATGTTATGCTGGAAGAACTACTCTTTCCCTTCCCATGACCTTAGGGAGCTCAGTTGGCCTCCTACTTTGCATCTACCATGCATGAGCTATTAATGTGTCGTGTCCCCCATTCCACCCTCCCTCCTCCCTAAGGGTATGCTGGAGTAATTTATTTCTTCCTCATGCTGTATTTTTGAGTAGTCCATCCCCAATGCAGCCTTGCTAGAATGAGGAGTATCAATCAATCTCAAAGCACAGGGGTTGCAGGAAAATTTTCAATCATCAGATTGCTTCTCAGATCTCTCTAATTTCATTTGTCACTAATCCCCACCTCATATTTTTTGGAAATCTCTGCAGGTGTGTTCTCTGCAGGCAGTTTCCTAGATGCATTTGATTTATCATCCCCTGCTTCCACCGTGAAAATGAACTTCAGATTTTGGAGGCAGATGGCATTCAGAGGCAAAAGCACAAACTTCTACAGTACAGAGTTTGCCGTCAAAAGACAGACTCTTTCAGGAAATTTAAGTGAACTACAATTGCAGGAATTACAACAAGGCAAGCAGAAAAGCGTTCTGACAATTAACTCTTCTAAAATAGCTGTTTGGACAGGCCTGTTTAGTTATGTTGGCAGGAAAGTCAGCGACAAGCTAAGCCAGCCTCACTGCAAAGTACAGCAGCTGTCTGCTCACAGCAGGCAGGGCATGTGTACATTTTGAAGTCTGAACTGTATCTCTCCAGTCCTGAAATGCAACATCTCAGACACCCGCCCACCCCCCAGCTCCCCTCCCTCAAATCCTCCTGTATCGCTTTAAGGATCGAATGATTAAGCTAACGTTAACCATATGGGAGCTTTGACACAGACAGATGAAAGCAGAAAAGTGCAGACACTAGAGAGAGAAGGGAGTTACTGTACCTCAGCAAAAGGCACCCAACTTCCAGTAGCTACTGCCTGCTGCTGCCCTCTGATAACAGTGGCTTCTTGCGTGCTGACCGCTGAGCTACCTTCAATGTCAAACTGAAAAACGCTTCCCTCACTCGAGGCTGTGCTGGAGGACAAGCATCTCAAAAAGAATAATATAGGAGAAACGAGGGGCCAGGCGGAGATCAAAGCCATTTCCTTCCCTTACATCCAGCAGTGGTCTTCTAGCGTCTCAGTAATTGTTTACCCTCTTCTGCAATCAGCCCCCCTTGGCTTAGTGGTGCCTCAGTTATTTTAACTTTCTTTCAGCATTCAGTTTCCAGATGTGGCACTTCAAGGCAGTCTAACCAGATCCCGATTTAAAAGAATGAAAAAAAAAAAAAAAGAAAAAAAACGAAGGGAAGAAAAGCGCTTTTGCTGCCTCCCTCGTTCACTCTGTGCCTGTGGCTCCTCTTTTTCCCCAGAGGCTCCAGCACAATAACATACAGATGGGCAGTGCTTAAGCAGAGAGTGTCAAACAGAGATTGTATTCCAGGAAAGCACCGCTGGCTCCCCAGCCACCTTATCTCCCCCTGTCAGGATACAGACTGACGCTGCGTTCAGTGCTCTGGCTTCCTTCACATGTTCACATCATTCCCTTTTTTACCTTTCGTGTTGAGACCCTCCCACTCAAACTTTGCTGTTCGGAAAGTGAGGTCACCCTTTCCTCCCACTCTAGCCTACCCCCCCTACAACTCCATCTGACCTCTCTACACAAATCATTGACTCTCGTGACTGTTTATTTTTTAACATCTCCAGTTTATTCAAGGGAAGGCAGAAAAGTGCCAAATTTATTGAAAAAACCTCACTAGACCAACCTTTCCTTGTGGCATGGGGGAGGGGAGGCTGTGGGTGGGAGGAGGAGGAGGAAGAGGAGGAGGAGAAGGAGAGAGACAGCCTAGCTGTTGCACGGGCTACGAGGTCTAAGTGGTTTCTCTGACATAGTTCATTCAGTTCTTTTCCCTCAAGCCCACCTCTCAGCTTTTCATTGGCTTGTGAAAAAGAATATCGTTCACTGCGATTTTGGAAAATGACTTCATTCCTCAGACTCATGAACTTTTATTTACAAAGAGCATCTTGTATTCCTTTTCAAGAGATGCTTTGTGAGGCCCTGGTAACAAGGCTTGCAGTGTGTGCATGAAAGCGAGCTGAGTATGTTGCCTACAGCTCACTTCATTTTATGACTACAGTCTCAAAAAGACAAGACAGTAACTCTTGCTAGGTTTTAGGATGAAGTCAGGGTATAATTGCACTAATGTGCTCAACTCCAGCCAAGGGGTCAGCGCCCTGTCCCTCAGAGGTCCTGTGTGCAGGGAGTGGTAGCACCCTTGGTCTGTCAGGCTTCATTCTTAAATCTTCACAGAAATTGGCTTACTGGTATTTATTCTGAGAGTGGGTTCCTTCATTTTCCTTCCCTCCATCCTTTCCTGTCTGTAGGTGTTATCAACCAAGGAAGCAGCTAACAGAGAATTGAGGGTAAAATGAAGTGTTTTGCTGAGCTGTTAACTTGTACATACCTGTAGACACAGTTTTGGGTCCATAAATTTTGTTCAGAGGGATGTAAAGAAGTTCACTCTGAATTAACTCTGCCTCATTCAGAAACTGGGTAGCTGAGCAAGCAAGGCCACTCAAGCTTGTGGGACAAAGTATTGCCCCAGCAAAGAGGAAAACACTGTGAGACACAAGGCTGTGAGGTTTGGGACCAAGGTTTGTAGGAGGAAATAAAAGATATTAATGGTAGTTGTGAATAGTTCTGTCCTGAGAGGAATAGAAGTGTCTCTCAGTTAACTAAACCTGATATGGTGACAAGCAGACTGTCCTCCAGGAGTCGGAGGGTGAGATGTCATTGAGGGCTGCCAGGACTTTTCTTTCTGGTAATGGCAGTCCTTGGAATGACCTGGAACAGGTCTGAAGGCTCAAGAAGCAGAAGACCAAGAAGGCCCCAGACAGGAACTCCATGAGTCTCACATTAGGCTTCCTGCTACAGGGACAAGCTTAAGGTGTAAAGATAAAATTAAAATAGGGGCAAAAAAGAGAACAAAACATCTTGACAGTAAGTGACAGAATCACAATTCCCATGGTGGCAATGGAGATTTTTGACTACCTAGTGAATCGTGCAGCAAATTACTGGAATATGTGTTGGACAATTTTTTGGATACTTTTTTTTTTTTTTGAAAAAGCAGCCACCACACAATCTTCCATGTCTGCTCCCAGGCATTTGGCAGCAGGCTGGCTGGCTTGGTGAGGCAGGCTTTAAACTGAAGGACTTGGGGGATGGCATCCAAAGTGGCAATGCTCCCAGCATTGTATCCAGCCAGGGAATAAGCCAGGCAGAAGCAAATTTTCCTTAGTTGCCTCTCAAGATGAGAACCAGAAGGCCAACCACCTGAAGGGTGTGTATGGCTATAGTGGATCCTCTTGCACTCCTGGGAAACCTGCATGCTTTATTAACCCTCTGAAATGCCTGTACACCAACACACACGGCATGGGGAATAGACAGGAGGAATTAGAGGTCTGTGTGCATTCACGGGGCCACGATCTCACTGCAATTACAGAGACATGCTGGGATAGCTCGCATGACTGGAATGCTGTCATGGATATCCATGTATTTTTAAGAAAGACAGGCCAGCATGGTGAGGTAGTGGAGTTGCTTTATGTGAGAGAGCAAATTGAATGGATGGAGCTTTGCCTAGGGGTGGATGAAGAACTAATCAAGAGCTTACGGATAAAAATTAAGGGACAGCCTAATATGGGTGACACTGTTGTGTTTACTCCAGACCACCTGATCAGGAAGAGCAAGTGGATGAGGCTTTCTAAAGCCAGCCAAAAGTAGCCTCACAATCACAGGCACTAATTGAGGATTTCAACCACGCTGGTCTCTGCTGGGCAGACAGCACAGCTGGGCACACACAGTGCAGGAGTTTCTGCAGGGCACTGATGGTAACTTTTTGACACTGGTGGCGGAGAAGCCAATGAGGAGAGGTGTGCTGCTGGACCTTGTGCTAACAAACGAGGAAGAGGTGGTTGGGGATGTGAAGTTTGGGGCCAACCTTGGCTGCAGTGACCATGAGATGGTGGAGTTCAGGATCCTGTGTGGAAGAAGCAGGGCCATAACTAGGATTACAACCCTGGAGCTCAGGAAAGCTATCTCTGTCCTCTTCAAAGATCTACTCGGACGAACACCATTACTTAGGACTCTAGAAGGTAGGGGGGTCCAAGGGAGCTGGTTAATATTTAAACATTACTTCCTCTAAGCTCAATATCAGTGCATCCCTTTGCATAAGAAGTCACGCAAAGGGGACAGGAGGCCCTCATGGATGAGCAAGGATCTTCTAGCAAAACTCAAATGAGTAAGGAAGTTTATGGAATGTGGAAAAAGGGACAGGCCACATGGGAAGAATATAGAAACATTGTCAGAGTATGCATGGATGTGAAGAGAAAGGCTAAGGTCCATTTGGAATCAAATCTGGCAAGAGATGTCAAGGACAACAAACAGGGCTTCTAGTCCATCAGTAGCAGAGGGAAGACCAGGGAAAATGTGGGACCTCTGCTGAATGATGTGGGTGCCCTGGTGATAAGCAAACATAGAAGGTGAAGTGCTGAGTGGCTTTTGTGCTTTAGTCTTTATTGCTAAGGACAGTCCTCAGAAATCCCAGAACTTGGATGCAAGAGAGGAAGTCTGGAGAAAAGAAGACTTTCTCTTGGCCAAGGAGAATCAGGTTAGAGATCATTTAGGCAAACTTGACACCCACAAATCCAAGGGGCCTGATGGGATGCACCTACACGTGCTAAGGGAGCTGGCAGGTGTTACTGCTAAGTGATTCTCCATCATCTTTGACAATGGAAAACCCCTGAAACACATTTACAGAAAACAAAAATACTATTCTTGAAATGGGCAAAAGTTACCAAGTGAATACAACACTGTTACCCATCACATTTCTTTATGTAAACAACAAATATATTCATATCCCTGTAAAAGAGTTCACCATGCTAATTTACAGCACTTTGAGAGAGGAAGTATTATAATTACTGTCACGATCAAAGTCCTAAAAGGATGAATATGTCTGCTTTGTGTCTTTGGAAAATCCCAGAGTGGCTCAAGGCCTTGGAAATCTGAAAAATCTCGTTATGCTTCTATATAACAAAGGAAATACAGATAACTTCAAATGGTAAAATTATTAAATAATGATTAATTTATTCTAAAGAACTCAAGAAAAACACAGTTCATTGCAGCTTACAAGACCTAAATGTTTCCACGAATATATTAGTCCTATACTAGAGAAATTATAATGAAAATATTTGGGGCAGAAAATAGAATATATATATTAATTTCTCTAAATATCACTATACAGTAGGATAGCTTGTTAAAAACCAACTGCTTGCAAGAGCAGTTTCTTGCATTTAATTTAAAAAAATTTCAAATATTTTATTCCTTTTTAAAAACTGCAGATGTGTGTAAAAATCTTGAAAAATTAAAAGGATGCATAGGGATGCTTATAAAAATACAAACCTCTGCATATAAATGTACTCTGCAATGGATTTCCAGTTTCTTTATTTTTGGCAGAGATGATGTGGCTGTGTTACATAAACAGTCTGAAATTTGGAACAGGAATTCTTCAATATGGCAGGGTACAGAAACAGGAGGTTTCTCCTTCTGTTCTCACTGTATCATCTTCTGTTCTTTTTACAAGTTCCTTCCCCAGTCTTTAACATTTGGTTTTGATTCACTATGATAGACACTAGGACTGGTGAAAGACAAAAGGAAGAATCCAGTGGAAGCCTTAATACAAATAAAATATTCCAAATTAACCAATCTCAAGCTGTTGTGTGTGGGCCACTGGTGGTTTGTCAGTTCCCAGTGGGACATCTGCAAGCAGCCTGTTGAGCTCTAGTGCCAAATGTTACCAGTTAAATATTTGATAATGCTGCATGGTGGTCCAGCGGAAATGTCGACAGTTGACTGATGTTTGCCATCCAAAATGTTTTGGAACCAGTGCTCAAAGTACCTTTGTAAAGGTTAGAAGATACCGGCAGCATATCTGTGTATCATCAAATGAATGAGCTGTCTACAATCTGTACTAGAAAGCTATGGCAATCGAGGGGTATCAGGCAATAGTTTGTCTGTCAGAGTTTGAGCCAGAGAGAGATGCTAACAAGATCTTAGTTATGCAAATGAAGCATCACTTTTGTTACCTTATTTCCCATGTTTTGGATTATGTCATACTAGGAAAAGTCTGAGTCTGGAGGTAGAAGGCAGAATTTATTCTGTAGGGTTTAAGGATGGCATATCTCCAGACTTTGAGTTGTAGATCTGGTGCAAGGAGACATAATCATGTTCCTTGCTTCTTTGCCATACTAGGTAAGGGCATAATCTGATTATTTTCCCACATGACAAAACTCCAAATGCAACAGCTCTTATCCCTTGTGGGGTTACTAACAAGACTGGGATCTGGCTCATTCCAAGTTGTTTACGACTAATCTCGATGCGTTTCTGTGCCTTGATGCTTGTTACTGTCCAATTTTTCCACTGTAAAACTCTTCAATTAACTGCGCCAAAGTCTTGCAAATCTGATGAAAATGTCATTATTCTGTAGTACTACAATATTAAAAGCAGCCTTATTTACTGAGAAAGATGTTTGAAGGTTTCCACATCCAAAGTGCAACAGGGAAACAGCTGCCTGTCTTTCTTGCGAAAAGCATTGTCCTTGGTAACTGTATGGACCTTGTAAAAGTAGAAATGAACCACAACACATGTAATACTGGATAACTTACTTGAAAAATCCAACTATACTGGTTGCTAAAAGTAATCAGATTTAAAACAGTGTTTTTCCCAATCCAGTGCCCTCTCCCCAGTGGTAACCAATAAGTAATAATACCATTTTCATAACTTTTCAATACTTCTTTCAGTACTTCTGGTAATTTTTGACATTCATATCTGGATCCCCTGGTACTCTTCATATGCCATTGTTTCTTTTGAATGGCTTGAACTAGAGAGGTGCTATACTACTATTAATGATATTATCTGTTTAATTCCTTCCAGATCCTAAGGTTCTATATGCTTCTGAGACAGTTTCTCTACACAAATTACTTAGAAGTGGGTAAGATGTGTTAACCTAACTTCAATTGTAGATGGGTGCATGAAAAATGAAAACACCATCACACATAGTGTTGCATAAATAGCAAAGATTCATTGATGTTAAAAAGTTTTCTAGAGGAGGCTGGGCGGATGAGATGAAGGTGAAGTGTATTTGCAGGGATGGAGGTTGTGCTTCTTGTCCTTTGTGGACAAACATTTGAATCTTTTCATTTCATGTTGCGGTTCTCATGCCATCTTGGTGGTGACAAGAGGGCCATTGTAATATTCCAATCATTTAGTTTTGTGTCACCCAGTGTTTTGCTCTGACACCTTGGCTTGCACATTCAGAATGTATTTCCAGAATATCTCTCATATAAGTCCTGGGCATGTCTTCTTATCTTTTAGGATAAAATTAGCCAAGGCAAATCAATTCAGTCAAATGATCCTTGATAACAACAACACATACAGAAGAAAGTAGATGACCCTGACTAGTGAAGTGTCAACAGCTTCTTTTGGAATCAATGGGAATGGGCTTCAAAGCCAGGCTCGAAGGGTAGAGATTAATTGTAAGACAGACACATATTATGACCTTATTTATAGGCAGATAGGGGAACCGATGTCTTGTTATAATTAATGAAGTAACTGGGTATTAGTAAAGAAAGAAATCTTCACTGAGTGCTCCAGCACAATGCAGGGAGTCTAGGATGTGGATGGTGGATTCTTTTCTGCTGTTGAGTACTCATTTATTTTTTAAAAAGATTGCATAGGTAGAGAGAAATGATTTTGCACATTTTATCCCATTTAGACTAATGACAGGTGATTAGTGATGCAATTAAGAGAACTCCTTCTCTTAAAGGGAAGGCCTATTCCAAACTCAAATCTCCTTATGTTTTTCCTTTTTCTCTTCTCCTTGCAAATCTTCTCCAAATCTTCAGAAAGGCACTCCTTAATTTGTCAATCCTTTGTTATTTCTCTCATGTCATCACTGCCTCTGAAAATTAACTGGAGAGTCCTCAAAACTCCCACAGTTCCTTTGTAAGGCTGCCGTCTTAGTCTAGTGATTCCTCTCCTTGACTTTATCTTGGCTCCTTCATTGCAACCTTGGGCACAAGAGACTAGCTGCTCTTCCTGGACAAGGCAGGAAGAGTTTACTCTAACAACTACAAAGAAGAGTAAAGCAAAAAGAAAAATAAAATCCTGCCTGCTTTATTTCAAAGCGGCCACTCTCCACCTGCTTTTGGTACTCAAACCCTGATAAACTGGCATACTTAAATTATTATGTTCCTCCACAATGCAGCATTTCCCCTTGCATTATGTTTTGTCCTAAGCTGACTGCTTTCCTCTCTGTGTGGTGTCTTCAGACACTTCCCTTTCTCCCCAACTTGTTTGTCTAATTTAAGTTGCATATCTCTACCTGTTTTTAAATTCTTCATTCTCCCTCCAGGGAAGCTTCCCCACCCTTCCTCAGCAGTTGTTTGATAATAATAATGGAACATTGGCTAAAGAAACTGAGTTGCATAAAAATCCACACTGAACTTTACAACCCCTGTAGAACTGCCCATAAAGCAACTTTCCAAAACTGAAAAAAGCCGCACCCAAAAGCCTAGACCCTGGAAAACTGGCTAACAACTCTCTCAAATCCAACAGTGCTTAACTTAGCCTTGGATATGAAGTCACACAGAAGTACATATTCCATCTCACTGTCAAAATGCTTCCCATTGATCCTGCACAGTCAGCACAAAGAAGAAACTGTCTCAGATCCCTTCAAGTTTATCCTATACACCCCAAGGATATGCTGGTGGCCAAGAAGGAGTATGTCACCTATAGCTGACAGCAAAAATGTAATCTGACAGAGCTAACCAAAGTAATACTAAGAACAGTACGGTTTAGCCAGGGCAGCAAAGCACTCGGTGCAACTTGTTTTCTGGCAACTTTGATGGGCTTTAAAGTCTCCTCTAAACTCTGAACTTACCCTGACATGTCCCTTTGTGCTAGATGTAGCGGAGAGATAATGAGCTTGAAAGAACATTCTTTTCCAACCCTGCATGTCCCATAGGAGGGCATCCCAACAGCAGCCAGCTCTGTCTGCTCAGTCATTCCCTTTTTAAGCATTGCACCAGTTTTCAAATTGCTCTGTGCCAGCAGTGCTTGAAAACCAGCCTTTGCTGGCTTGCATAGCAGGCTTAAAAACCATTCAAAACCTTTCCTACTGTGATGGGAAAGAGAAACGTTACCCTGTAACATAAACAGTCCAGAAAGGCAGATTCAGAATAGTTATGTCTAGATTATTTTATCACACCTATGGCCACATGATCTGATGCGAGTTTTTTTAAAAAATCCTTGGTTTCTCTGGTACTGATTTATGTTTAAGTGGAGGGATCTGTGAATGTGCTCTGTCTTAGATTATTGGTTTTGGATGCTAAAATTACTTCCCCTGAATGGCCCAGTAA
>JAWWEW010000112.1:67826236-67863890 GCA_035583185.1 Anabacerthia variegaticeps | reverse complement strand
AATAAATTTTGATTGTGCTCTGCCACCTGTACTCCTGACAGCTTCATTTGTTAATGTCAAATCTGCAGGCACCAAATGAATGCTCATGAAAGTCTTGACTATCTGATGAAGGGCACTGGCTAGTATGATGCAATTAGCTGAGCTCATCGATTATGATGGACAGCTGGAGCTCTCTGAGTTTTTCTGAAAGAGCTTAATCAAAGGCATCAGAATAATAGAAGTTCTCTAAATGAGAAAGGCAGTGAACTAAGACAGTTAATTAGATTTTTTTTTTAATATTTTTGTGTTTATTATACTTCCCATTTGTCATTGACATTTAAGTCTTAACTGCAAGTGAACATAACTGTACTGCTGATTTCAATGCAATCAAAACCAGTTTTAATTTGCATAATAAGCTGAAAGTATTTGTTTGAATGTAAGACCTATAGTAATGCAAAAGAAAAATTCTCACACAATTTTTCAGGAATTTCATGTTTTTTCTTAAGAGCTAGGTAGTTGAAAGCCACTTTCACATACAGTAAACAGTGTTTTTCAGATTTTTTGTTGTTTTGTTTTAATTTTTTCATACATTTTTGTTATTTTCACCCTGGCCAACTGATGGCTTCAAAAGAATAACAAAACCATTCCCTTTGACAAGAGGCACAATACCAGCTCACACAACTTGTCTGCTAGAAATGGGCTGGCTGAGCAGCTGCCCTCTGTCCTGCTGCCAGGAAATGCTGACAGGAACAGCTACACCATTTCAACTGCTAGCTGTCTCCATAGCAAGTTTTGATGGCTAATGAATTGCGTAAGTGCTACCAAGATCTGTCCAGACCTGAGGGAAAAGAACAGCAGTTTGGGGATGTTGGCTGCTTTGAGAGAGACCCGGCACCACAGAAAGCTTCTTTCTAAGGTGCGGTCCAGGCTCTGTTCGCAGAGACTTTACCTGGTGTGTGATAACACAAATCAGCCATGCTGCATTTTCTGGTAAAGAATGAAAAGGAGTTTAGGAGACACCAGAATCTTTCAGCTGGCACAGAGTGTTTTGCTATGACAGCAGCCAGCCACGATGGAGCCAACAGACAGAGCAGTGTGCATGCATGTTGAAAATTGGCTGATTTAGTTGCTTACCCACACGTACAAGCGAATCCTGGTAGCTCCCTAATTGCCAAGCTATTAGCTATGCAGTCAGGCAGCTCCAAGATTAAGCAAGTCCCTTCAATTTTAGACACTTGCTTTCATAGCTGTGAGGAAATCCGTGTTGCTTTGTCCACTTTTATTAAGCTATCAGAGATCTGAATGTGTACGCATGCGGACAGGCATTGTGTAAATCTCCAAACAGATCAGTGCTGGGGAGGAACTGCCCTTAGGTACACGTGCTGTGTGGATGACCAGAGGCAGCTGATTGTTCTCTGGTGTCTTAGGCAGACTTTGTCTGTAATAAGAAAAGTCATTTGCCTTGAACGTGAATCAGAAGCTTTACTTGGTGGCTTTTTCTAAGTAGTAGAAAGTTATGAACTTCATTTGGGATGATCACAAACATATCGTGGTGAGTTTTGAAGGCAAATTTCCTGCACATTGCTGAGGGTTTTTTGGTGGTAGAAGCTATTGATTTTGGGGAAAACTGCCCTTGTGATGCCTCCTCAGTTGTGTGTCGTAAGTTCAAGCCTCCTGGGAAATTTTTGCTGCTAGATACCTGATATTTGAAGAAACAGTGGACTGTTCAGATACCTTTGAAAATGTTTCCTTGGATTTCCCTAAGCTTTGCACTGAGCTCAGATGATTCTTCTGGGCTGGTCTGAGAATACCTTTTTGGGAAACTGCTCTTCATAATTAAGGTGAAGGATGTAATAAGACCTGATTTCTGAGCTGAAAGTGTTTAACAGCCCTAATTAATGGGTCAGCCTTGTGGGTCTGTAACTGCAGGCTACCAGGCCAGCTGGGCTAACAGCCCCATAACCTGTGATGAGCGTGGATGGATACCACTTGTATTCCAGCTTCAGTGCTCCCCTTCTGTTCCCACAGAGCTCTTTGCCATGTGCTGTGTGAATGGAGAAACCCAGTCAAGCTACCATCTATAGCATAGATGCAGTCAGGACCAGAAGACTCACTCATACAGAATCAAATGACCTCACCAGTGATTTAATTCTCCATAGTGAGGTATAGTCAGACTTTTCAGGTTCTATAGTTATTTTAAAAGGAGCACCAGTGGATATATCCCAGTCCTCCTGATTCACAGTCTATGATATCATTCTGTCACACATTCTATGTCTGCATAGCATCAGCCATTATCCTGGTAACTGATGGGAATTCCAAATGTGGCTTGTGTAGCCAGTATCATTCTGATAACTCCTGACAAAGTTGCAGAGTACATAGCACTTTTTATTTTTTTTTTTTTTTTTTAGCACGAATCTAATAGTAGAAAATACTCCCTGTCAAAATTTCTGGTATGGAGACAATAGTCAACTCATTAGCAGTTTGACACCATTCCCATTGTGGTTTCCAAGAAAACCAACATTTTCTTTAGTGACTATCACTAGTTTCCATTATTGCTACCTGCCAAAAAGTTTTCTTCACTTCTCATCTAGTTTTTATTCTTACCTGCACCTGCAAAAATTTAAGCTCCTCTGTTCTATTTTCTGTTTTCCTTAGTTGTCAAGCACAGGTAGAGGTTTAGATTGCTTTCAATTTCTGTGAAAATCTTTCTTGATCTTTCCCTCACTCCAGACCTTGCCAGAGTTCACAAATGCTTGAACCAGACAACACAGTGGTTTCTTAAATTTTACTTTTGTGATAGGAATATTCATGGCTGCTGCAGTGGCTGCACTTATTGTATCCATAGCAGCCAACATCACACTTGACTGCTTTGGAAGTGTAGTCTGTGTTTTCATGCAAATCCAGTGATTTGTATGAAAGGCTGGATTGTTCATACAGGCCATCAAATTAAACAAAGGGAAATTTCCCTCTTAGGTTCCGTTTGCAGAAAGACAAACATAATTGCTGTGGGCCTCATACTGTGAGGCCTCAGTGCTTCCCAGTCCTGAGCAGGTTTTCCTGGGGATCAAATCAAGTTATTTAAAACTCTTTTGTTTGCCAGTTTCTGACACACTACAGTCTGACTCCTCTCTCAGAGCAGATGACTTTAACACTGTTTGCCTTACAAAATATCCTTTCCTTTCTGATTCTTTTGCCTTTTTATAATGTCAGTGGTACCTGCCCTCTCACTTTTTCATGTATCATCATGTGTCTGCTTTGATCTGAGAATACTATTCTGTACTAAGATGCTCCCTTTCTTTTATGCAGCAAAACCAGAAAGTTTTACTATTTTAAGATTTTAAGCTCGTGAAGTTTGAACTGTCATTATCTGGTATGAGATGTCCAGTTTTTTAGGTTGTATTTTTAGGCTAGATGCTTTAGGCCAGATTTCATGGTTTTTGGATTTGTGGGTTAGTACTGAAAGTTCAGCACTGAAACCTCTTGCTTGTTGCCAAACTGTTGTTCGTTAATGGTTAGTTTAGGCTACCCTGGGTTTGGTTGTGGGAGCCTTAAGGTATTGTGGTAGACAGGAGAAAAAAAAGCAGGCAAACTCCAAAAAACAGGCTTTTAAACTTTCACTGCAAATTTACCATGCAGTTTTAAGGGTGCTATCAGGAATAGAAAATTGTGTCATGAAAAAGTAGGGTCTTTCCACAGACTTCCTTAAAACATCTTAGAGAATGACTTAGATAACTCTTCCTCTTTTATAGGATTATATTGGATAATAAAAGCCTCAAAACCTGTTAAAAACAAAAGGAAGTTGCTCTGGCAGGTCTTTTCCTGAGTAATTTCTGGACAAACTTAGTACATATTTAAGTAGGTCAGTGGACAATTTCATGCTGTTTTACTCCAATAGTGCTGTTCCAAATGATGAATGTGATAAGCAGGATACACTGAATGCAGTCATAAAATGTGAATTTAGTCAGATTCTTACTGTGCTGTTCTCATTCTTCTACTTAACTGCCTGTAAGCCTTATGTTCAAACTCCCTCACAATTTATGCTGATCTAAATCCATGTGTTAGCACTGGCCTTTTTCTGATCCTGTGGTGAGTTGGTTTAGGGAGCTGAAGAAGAAGAGAAGTAACCTTGCAAAGCAAAGCAAATTGTTTTCAGCCATTGTGGCTGCCTGAACTTGGTTGCTAGGAGATCAGCCAGTACCAGTGCTAGTGCAAGTTTAATGAATGCTCTATGAAAAAAAGCTATATTTTAGGAGCAGGGTATCCTAAATCTTACCTGATCCCTGTCTTTTAATGATAGCATAAATCACAGTTCATCAACTTCTCTATTAGAATAACTTGCTTTTCTTTTTCTCAAATGCACAGTTTGTTGTGACTCATTAAGACGCATTTGTTGAAATAAAATACAATGCAAATAACTGAACTGACTTAATGGATACCCACATACCAGTACAAATATATAAATAGAATGCTTCAAAATATAACAAGACTGCAATCTTTTAATGAGGTCATGTGTGCCAGTTCATAGTTCTGCCAAATGAGCAGGTAAGGTAATGTCTTGACCTCACTGGAATCCATAGGAGTTTTTTCATTTATTTGAGCCGGGATTTGACAGCAAAGATTTTCATCTTACAACAGAAAACAGAAGACTAGAATTACTGTCTCTGCATTCACAGTGGCCACATGTTTGAATATGTAAATATATTTGTTTGTATAAAAAGGGGCTCACAAATGCAGAAAAAAAAAGTGCTTTTAAAACAGAAAAGAGGAGATAAACCTCTAGAATCCAATCAGGAGCTATGGAACATATATGTGTTGATCATTGCAACATATGTTCCAAGAAAACAATTGATGCTTTGGAGATAAGGAATACTTTGTGAAATATTAATTTAATCTTAATAGATCTTAATAAATTTAGTTTAATAAATCAGAATTTTTCAGCACATATCATACACTATAGTAGGATATCTGCAGTTGTGAAACCTTGAAACACCCAATGTTACTTTTTACCTGCTAAAACAATTGTCTCTTTCAGTGAAAGACTTTACCAAATGGTTTGCTGGGATACAATAGAATACAGATGATAAGGCCCAGAACTTGCATTCCTGTATTCTTACATTTATTTGAAAATATAACTGAAAGATTAAAAAATGCATAAGGAGATTACAAGACAACAGATACTGTCTGTTGTCTGACACAGACAGTTCAGATATTGTGACTGATTCCTTTCTCTGATTGTCAAGGTCAGGCTATTAGTCTGACATAGCAGTGATTGTTTGGGCAGAGGGAAAACAACCTTTTCAACACAACTATGTCAATTTGAATATGAGTAATATTTCTCAGCATTTAATCTGGGAAAAACTCTCAAAGGTGAAAGCTGTAACCTGAAATAAAAGCAGAAAATTCAAAGCACTTTGACAGTCAAGACTGAAAGGCAGGGCACAACTGAGCCTGAGCAAACGTGATCGATTCTACTAAAAAGGCAAACAGCAGAAAGAAAACAGAAAGATAGTTTTGAACACTAGCTGTTCTTGGCAGAGTGTATTGTTCACCCTGGTGTTCACCCTATATTAATCCTCTTCCGAGACTGTGCCAGTACACAACAGTGTTGTTTTAAAGACTAGTGTTTGACAGCTGTTTTTCTTGTACAGAATCATGGAGAACTGGGATTACATCTTTTGTCCCCACCATCTGAATGCATTCCCTTCCTTTCAGCAGTATTGCAACTTAATTCTCCCAGAAAAAGGAGGAGTGGAAATGAGAAGGAGGAGGAAGAAGAAGCGGAAAATGTCAACATTTAAAAATGCTATGGGTTTAATTTGGACTAGAAAGAGACTTCACATGTCTGGAAGTACAATAGCTCTTTCAAGGCCCAAATTATCCTCATTTGATGACCTTTTAAAACAGTTTTTCAGAGGGATCTTGTCATGACTTGGAATTTGATTGCATTCTCAAGTGCAGTGACAGCTTCATTGATAGGATTTTTTCTACTTTCTGTTTCCTGATGAATTCAGAGTAAGTAGATATGGCAAGAAACTGAACTTTTCCACCATTTAATGAGTGTCTCCTCCTCGGTGGCCATCGTTAAATGTACATGGGATCCTGGGATATGGGACATGGGCTCCACAGCGGTCAGTGGAACTGCAGTGCTTTACAGCTGGAATGAGCAGCAGTAACTGAGTGGAAGCATCTTTCCTACGTCTCTTGGGCAAAAGTGATTCCTTCACACTCCCTAGACCATGGGAAAGGCAGAGATTCACAGAGACTACCAGCATGCTAAAATAATCTGGAAGTGATTGCATTGTAGGTAGTGTAAATATTTTTGACCTCCAAGATGATGCAATTTCAGATTGGTTTTTAGTTACTAAGTGTGGTTTGGCTCTTTCTTAGGTCCCATTGTCAAATGTCTTTTGCTATTCTTTACAAGATTCCCTTTTCAAATGGTCTAAAGTAAGAAGAGAAAAATGAGGAATGTGTGACAACTGTTTAATTAATTGTTTACATTGCACTGGGAGGGAGAGGAAAAGCAACATAAACTTATAGTAAGTTCTCTAATAAATTTGTTTATACGTCCTAATAAAGAATAAAAAAGAAATTTTTTTGGCATGTTAGAAGCCAACTTTAGAATTTTTGTACTGAAATATACTGACTGTAGGCAACTTTTGACTAAACATTTGCTAAAATACTGTATTTCATGCCTGAGGTAAACAGGCAGGGAACAAAAGAAACACACACATATAAAGGTAGCATGTACTCAGTGGTTTATTTCCGTGTGTAATGCAAATGTCATTGCTTTATCTAACTCTAGTAGTGCCAGGAGTTTGGTAGAGATATCTTGTGTTTGCTCTTAAAATTAAAAACTCATTCTTTTTAGATTTTACTCAGAATAGCTGCAAGGCTACTAATTACATTTAACAGGCAAGTTTCCCTGATTTTGTGTTCTGAATCTGCCTAAAACACAGAAACAGGCTGTATAAAACAAGATAAGACTTCTATGTGGAGACAGAAGCAGCACAGCATCTTGTTTGGAAAAAAGTTTGCTGGTACGAATGAAGTCTGTATGAAGTGGTCTCCATTCAGTATCTTTGGCTATAGTCTATTTCCTGCCTGGCCATGAAATATTTGGAAGGTGAATCACTCTCTTAACCAGCACACTACTGCCTCTAACACTTTCTTAACTGGAGAAATGAACTCTGGGATGAACTTTGCACTCTCTCTTGTTCCCCCAAAGGTAGTGACAAAGGTATTCTCACTACGTATGTGTCTCTCTTTTCTAGGTTAGCAGGCTTTGTGTAGGCTCTTTCCTTCTCTTTCCTATATTGGTAGCTAGGTCCTTGCTCAGTTGGTAGACATTCAGACCCCGGGGATTACATGCACAAAGACTCCATTAGCTTCACACATAAAGGAGCCTTCAGCACTGACATGCCTTTCTTCTCCCAGAGGAAGGGCTGCGTGCCTCTGCAGGGTATGGGGAAGAGCCATGAAGGGGGCGGACAGAGGCAAATAGGCAAAGGGTACATTCCTTTTGTGCATATGACGTGCTCCTAGTCAAAGGGGAAATAGTTTCAAATAAACTGAAAGCTGCCACTTTGTGGTTTCTCTCATGTTTCAGCTACCAGGATATATATAACAGTATTAAAGGATTGCACTGGCCTCACAGGGATGCTTGGAGGCAGCTACTGTAAGGTCCTCAAGATGCCTATGCTCATGTGATGTGATTGTGCTGTGAAGACCATTCAATAGTGCAACAGCCACGATGTCTGCCTGACCAAGGACACTGGTGCTGAGTTCACACCACTCCTCAGTTACCTTGGTAGCTGCTGTCTCTGAAACACCATGCTATGTCCCTGAGACAAACATACCTCTGTGACTGATCACCAAAATACCTTCCCTGCATTACTGCTTAATGCATGCAGACAAGCTGATCCTTCCACCACAGCAGACAGCCTGAGAAGACTTCAGCCACAGGACCAATAGTTCAGTCCTGGCTATGCGTAACCTGGTGTTAGACACCCTGATCTCTGTCACCAAGGGGTGTGTGCACAGCTGTGGAACCAAATAGATTCAGTTCCTGAATGTCTTAGAAATTCTCTCTATTTAGTATTTGAAGATAAATTTAGTGCATTATTTTTTTTAGTAATTCATTTATTACTCTAGAAACTCTCTGAGAAGTAAAAACCATGAAGTATAATGATACTGCTGAGGAATAGCTGTTGCTCTATACGTGCAGCATGCTGAAGCAGTGGAGTTGACTCTGAACTGGTAATGTTATTGTCATAACTGTTCAACATTCCTGTTCTACAGATCAGCAGAGGAATCCAAGACTCAGAGAGAAAAGCTCCAAGAGATATATAGCTGACTTGTTTGTTCTTCATACTTTCTGCCTTCTTTATTTAATTTATTATAAAGCCTAGTAAGGGGCTTTGGGAGACTTAATATATTAATGTTCTGTTGAGGAAAGCAAGTGTTCAATTGTTCAGACAATATCAAAGCTGCAGTGAAATCAATATTGTGAAGCATCACATGTGCCTTTCAACTTGAAAATTTGCAGTAATTGGTTAGTGCTGATAATTCAAGTTGCACACAAGTCAAAAGCTATAAAAAGAGATTGATTTTTGACAGGAAAACAGAAATGGAAATAGGGTCTGCATTAAGCTGTAAATATTATAAGCTCCTGTTTATCTGCCTCCAGGTTTGGACGCACTTATGAGAGAAGACTTTTAGTTTTATTATTTTTGGAGAAAAAAAAATCAAAGAACGTAATGAGAAGAGAGGAAAAAAAAAAAGAAAAAGGATAATCTCCTTGACGTTTTTTATCAGCTTACACAGCCATTTCACCTGAGGAACAAAGGTCATGAACTGAGAAGAAGAAACTTGGTGGAAGTGAAGCAAAAGAATTTGTGAGGAAGGATGATGATGTGGTCAGTGCATGAACTTGCACTGGTTCAGCTATTTGTCCTTTCTGGTCTTGTGTGGCTTCAGATGAGTTATTTCAGCTGTGTCTTCTGTCCTTTTTTAGTGACACAATATTTCTTTGATTATTGTAAGTATAGGCAGATTGGAAAGAATAATACTTTAGGTTGGGAAATCTGTATGGCCCTTACCTTGGGGATAGTAGCATCCTTTCCTCACAAAACTTATAACTCAGTATAATTTTTCTCAGTCTTATTACCCTTTTATGTTTAGTATGGGTAGTACATATTCTCACAGCAAGTCCAGTGGTGCCGAGCATTGGATTTTCCTGGCTATTCACAAGCTTGCATAGATGGGCATGTGACAACTTGGGCTGAACCCTAAAAATGAAGTATCAGGGTAAGTTATAAATTCCCTGAAAGCTGATGAATTTTTTTGTTTTCCAATATATCACAATTAAATATGCTCATCTTTCTAGCAGTATATTGATAATAGCCTGGTCTGTACTTGTTTTATTTGATACTGTTCTCTTAAATCTGTGTTGCATTACAAATGTGTGTGCACACCCAAAGACACAGTCCCACTTGCACACATCTGCTACAAAACAGTCCATTGACATCCTCACCGTCTAAAAAGTGTTGGAGACATCAGCACCAAAAAGTATGTCTTCATATGGATTTGTTCAGATGCCACTTCTAAGATCTCTGGATTCTGGGAAGCAGGTCCCTTCTACATGGATCTCATGACCTCATAGTGCAGTACTAGGAAATCTTTATACCAAGTGTTTCCATGGCCTTCCAACTTCCTCTGGAAACCAGCGTGATCTACAGAATAAGAAATTTTTCTGGCTTCTCCTGTGATATTGTTTATGATGCAGGGAAGAGAGGAACACATCTTTCAGCTTGACCCGGCTCCCCAAATCTGTCACTCAAACCTCCATCAGCGTCAAGCAATGCCGAGCTCCTCAGGGAGCTGCAAAGAGATGGAATTGGAGCTTACTGTCTGGAATGCAGCTTTGCAGTGAAAGACTTTGGGGTTCTGGTGTACAAGAAGCTGAGTATGAGTCAGCCTGTCTGGCAATGAAAGCTGTCTGAACTTTGGGCTACATTGCCACAGAGTCTATATTGAGTGGAATAACTACTAACCCCTTCTCCACTGTTTGACAACATGAGACTTTGGGTGAAATACCATATCTGGTTTTGGACTCCCAGTACAAGAAAGACACTGTCAAACTGAAGCCAGTGAAGATGTTTAGTAGGAATATGTGGCATGAGAAGAGAGATTGAGGGAGCAGATTTTGTTCTCCCAAGGAAAGCAAACTGCTGTCTTCAGCTGCAAAAATAAGGTTATGGAGATGACAGAGGCTGACATATCCTAAACAGAAGTACAGTCCTGGGAGTAAGAGGCATTGCACACCAGCTGCACCAAGGGAAATGCCATTATACATAAGGAAAACTTTTTTCAACCCAAGGGTGTTTGAGCTTAGGGAGATATGATCAGAACTGGTTGTGGAATCCCTATCCTTCGTGATATGGCAAACTCAGCTAGGCACAACCCTTAGCTGTCTGATCTAGCTGTATAGGTATCCCAGCACAGAGCAGAGTTTGGGCCAGATGGCCTCAAGAGGTCCCCTCAAGACCTAACTATTCTGTGATTATGTAATTCTATGGTCTTGGCATGGAAGTACATACACACGTGCACACACACACATGCACACACACAAAGGTACGTGTAGGGTCCTTGCAATGATCAGATTCAGGACCTGGCCTTTGTTTTTCGGGAATTCAAATAGTAATATGACTGTGAGTGTAGTTCCAGTAGGGTATTGTCCATAATAGGTGCAGAACAGCAAGAAAGAATTAGACACTTAAATAAACATTTTCTTCCACTGTTTCTCTTAAAGAGAAGTATCTGGGTGATAGCTAGTCTTCCTCTCTTCTGAACAACAAGGTCCTCTCCATTCAGAACATTGCCATTCATAGACAGCTTCTTGTAATTTGCTGCATTACATGCATATATTTTGCAATGAGCAAGAGGTCTCTGTCACTGGTGCGTTACAATACTAAGAAGAGGGACAAAGCCATAGAGATCAGCTTTTAAATTTAAGCCTGTGTATCACTAAGCACTGTTTTCCCTGTCAGACAAATGTCTGCAGCTGCTCACCCCAGAGAACCTGCCACTGAGGTTGCTTGACAAAGAGAAATGTATAGATGGGAAAACAGATGGCAAAAGGAAAATTAGTGAAGAATAAAATAAATGTGTTTTTACATAACTGCCAAGACAAGTCATCTCAGATGCTTACATCTATACCTCTGTGATGCAGAACTAACTTGACTTATTTTTGAAACACAGTGGGTAACATGTAAAATTGGGATTACACAAGACTTTCACAGGAAGACAAGATTTCATATAGTAATGGCATTACTGTTTCCACAAGCTTGACATAACTCAAAAATTAAGGAGAAGATTGTCGAAATCTTGTCAAAATTACTTCCAAAAATGATCATAAAGCTTAATAAAAAACAATAAAATTTGCTCTTTCAGAGTCAGACTGATACTGCTAACTACCTTAAGTTGTATTTTATTCTCAATCCTGCAAAAGCTTTTGCTTGGACTCAGCTTAATGACTATTGATTTCAATTGCACTATTGACAATAAAGAAGTAAAATTAAGACATATATTAAAGCTCTGCAGGATCTGCTGATTTTTTATTGCTCCAAATGAAATATATTTGTGATAGGGGCATCACTAGACACCATTTGATTATATTTTTTGAGATCTATCATTTTGGTACATTGCTAATTTGTAAAAGAAATAAGCATCATCTGATCTTTGTTTCTTTATGCTGATGCTATAATGCAAGAGTGGCAGAGTTACACAGTGTTTTCATTAAAAAAAAAAAGTCAGAATGACTATTTTCTCTACATGGTTCTGTTTACAAAATTTTACAGCAGGAAACTCTTCCATTGACATTAGCTCTTCAATGAAAAAAAACCTGCTGTGCTGCTGCTAATTGCAAAGTGGATTATTGTACCAACACAAAGAAAGCTCTTCTCCAACATGTACATGAATGCATAGTAGGTGGGGGAATTGTGCCCAGAATTTGGCTCTTCAGAGATTGTGAATGTTATATTACCGAAGTATTGGGATATTCAGACTATGTTCAAGTGCCAAGATAAGCTGAGCAAGAATGACCATAGGACTCATAAGCAGAGCTGTAATATAGTCCATTTTGAGAATCCATTCTGGTTTCTAATGTGGGCAGAAAATTAAAGGGTTGCCTGACAGCATCTGATCATAATGTAATAGCATTGGGTTCCAGCAGCAATAAAGATTCACTGTCGTAGACAGTAAAAGTGAGGCATTAGCATATTTATATTGGACCAGAAACCATTATAATAATTTAATTATATTAATAGTGAGATTGAATGATCATTCTTCAGTGGCTGGGTCCATGCCCTGTTTGCTTTAATGGTGCAGACAAGTCCCTGGAGATTAGTGTGCTCTAACTTAGACTTGTCTTTGTGTCAGCTCTGTGCACTAATTCCATGCTGCCTGCTCCATAAGCAGTGCTTGTCAAATCCCCTTGCATTCAGACTCAACATGGCACAATCCAATGCAAATGTTGTGCCTACAGGACATTGGAAATGAAGCCACTGGCTCGATGTGCTCAGGCTTCCTGGTTAGAGAATTTATCTTTACAGCAGATCCAAGCTTAAATCTTCCATGCGCCTGATGGGATTCCTATCTGAAAGTCTCATTTTGCAGGAGAATACCTTAACTATCAGATGGTGCAGAGATTTTAGTGGCTCATAGGTCAACTGTTCTCCTCACCCCAAATCACGTGTCCTTGTGTATCTTTGGCAAAAAAAAACAGTCCTAGGCTTAGTCCTGTCTGTGAAGCAAAGTAGCACAATAGTTTGTATTCCTGCATTTCTCTTTTTCCTTTAAGTAAGGAGATTGTGTAAAAACCAGGTGAAATAAGTCCTTATCTTGTGCTAGCCTCCAAATCATGGCAATGGGAGCCAAAACTGGGCCATGAACCATAATCATAAGTTAAGAAAATGAATGATCATGCTTTAGAGACTGGGTTCATGCTTTGTTGGTACAGATGAGTCCTTTGAGATTAGTGTCCCCAGCTGAGGAAACCTGGTTTCTTAACCTTTGTCCCAAAGCCCCTTACATGAAACAGTTGCTGCCTGTAACATATGAAAGTGAGACTCTTCCTACTGGTAGAGAAAAACATGTCTTAATCAGTCCTTTCGGGTGGAAATTATGTGAAAAATACTAGGCTGGGTTATGACTTATTTCAAAACCTGACCTGAAAGGAGTGTGTGTACCCATGCATCATAACTTTGGGTAAGAAGAGGTTTCTCTAGGTATAAACCTGCATGGAGCTGCCATATCCTACTGTAGCCTAGGAGGGAAGGGGAAATCTGACAGAAGAGATGCTGGCAGAAGTGGGATGCTTCTCTCATCTTGCAGGACTTCCCATGGTTTCTGAACATTTGCCATTCAGGGGAAAAATGTAACAGATACAGTTTGGAGGTTTTCAAAAGTTAAAAGAAAACCTTTCTGCCTTACCCAGATCAACCCAAGCAAACAACAAGTAGCCAGTCAGGGCACTTCTCTGGTACATCTAAATGTTAGGGGTAGCCCCTTGTTCTAGTTTTCCCTTTGTAATAAGGAAATGGGACTTGCTGTAGGTTCTCTGAGTTGGAACCAGCAAGCTGTAAAGCTTGTTTGCCTTCTCAGTTCCATACTTATTTAATGATTTCTACAACATGGAGCTGCTGAGTGGAGAGAAGCATTCATAGGCAGTAATCACATCCAGCGTTCTACCCAGGTTAGGGACCCTTCATGTTCTTGCTGTCCTTTTCTCACTCCCAGTAGAGTGTTATTCTGGATTCTCAGACCTGAAATTCTTTCTGAGTCGTATAAACTTTTTCTGACTAACTTTTCTTCAAAGCCAGCAAATACTTCCATCAACTTGTTTTTGACTGTGATGTTTCTCAGCAATGAAAGAAACAGCATTGACTCATCAGAAAATCCCTTCAGGTCAGACTTTTATTGCATTGTACTTGGAGATCTGCAGGGAGTGGAGGGCAGGGAGTGTAGAAAATTTTGCTGATGTTCTCAGTTTTCAAAGTCTCTAAGGATGTATGACAAAGAAATGGAAAGATGTTTTTCCTAAGTATATATGCTTTAAAATGGACCAAGAGATTTAGCATCAAAATCGTCTTTCCCTAAACAAAAGGTGACACACTGACATTCAAAGAAAATGGCAACAGATCACTCTGCCAGTATGTGGTGATAGATTCTTAGTTTCTTGTGTGACTCATGCTGATAGCTACATGTCAAGTCTTTGCTGCATACCAGCAAAGAAAAAAAAAAATGATAAAAAAATTATCTAGTGACTTCTCAAAGGAAAAATCTGAGATAAGGATGACCGACCTAAAAGAAGCTACATATGTTAAATCCATTAGTTTTATGTTCTTAGAAGGACTGAATAGATGTATCAGGTTGCATGAAAAGTAGCTGATGTTTTCATGTATACCTTTTTTTGTTTCGTTTTCCAGTTATGTGACCAAAAGGTACTGCATTTTTATGGGATTTTGTAGGAAGCCAAAGGCTAATATTTCAAGAGCAGAGGTGTCACTGAGGAAACTGAGCTCTGAAAGTCAAAGTCTGTTAATCACCTACATCATTTAGACCAAGACCTTAGCAACCAGAAATATTTGGTTGCCTTTTTGAATTCCAGTGACATCTTAAAATACACCATAGACTTTCTGCCAAATGTATTGCTATTGGGTAGGCTAAAAACCTCCTCATAATTGATACTGTACTATGGATCCATGCAGAGTCTTGGGCCAAACTCAGAACTGTTGTTTAGCTGGGTTTTATTTTAGAACAGAGATAGGAAAGACTGTGCCAGACTAATACCAATAACCCACCCTGCCCTGGATTCTGTCTCTGACAGTGACCAAGAGCAGGCTTGTTGGAAAGCATATAGGAACAAGACTGTCACTTCTCTCTGGCATTTTCCTAATCTCCAAAAATTAGTGTTCAGCTGTCTTCTGATCCAGTGTTGTTATGTTTATATCATATGACCCTCAATGGGCTTTTCTTCCTTGTGTTTTTTTCTGGTAAAAAAACTTGTCTTAATTTTTTGCTTCCCTAGTGCCCTGTTCCAAAGGACTGCTGCCACCAGCTAGTGACATTTGATACCTCCTGACTCTTAGGGGATTTCTTCATTAGAAACTTATTTATGCAACTACCTTCCAATCAGAAGTGTTGCAAAATTGGTAGGTATTTTCCTGTGGATATCTCTCTGTTTCAGATTCCTCTTTGTAAAATACAGCCACATTCTCACAACATGTAAGGATGCGGTTTATGAGTCACTGAGATGTTGTGCCAAGCCTGTGGAAAAACCCATTGGGAGAACGAACAGCTGAACAACATGCTGTACATGAATCTGAGGCCCAGATAGTGAATAATGAGGAGAAAACAAATTGTCAGTGGGATGCTCATTAAATGAACACCATCCTCTAGTGTACTGGACAAGCATAGACAAGCTTGTTATCCATTTCTGTAATTCGAAGCAGTGTCCTAATTGATGTGCAGAAATGTGCCAAATTCAGGTGACTCCTGTCAGACTTTGCAGTCTTAAAGAGTTGTTTCAGTGTAGCTTGTGTATGTCCCATCTCTGAGGTAACACCTTCCTCTTAAAATGAGACAGCTGCTTATTACAAATGGGCATTGTATTTTTTGTTTTTAAGTTTTAAAACACAGAGGAGATTCAGTTTTGAGAACAGCTGAGTTGGTTATTCTGAGGATTTCATTTCACAACCTACCCATTTCATTATGGATAGGCCAGTGCAAATATTATTTCTGTAAATGAAAAAGACCTGTGATAACTACTGTGACCTGTAGGGATTGTATGTGCTAGAGTTGACCAGAGTGTTTATCAGGCTTATCGTGGTAATGAAAACCAGCTGCTCTTCAGTCATAGCTAGCAGTTCCAATATAAAACTAAGTTGTGTTTTGGACAGGGCAATGTGTTGGCAAGATGCTCCAGGCTGGGAAATACTAAAGGGATGGATTTAGAAATCCTTCTGAAAGCAGTATCCTCTGACATTTATATATATATATATATATATAATATTTGTAACTCTTATAGAAAGAGTCAAATATTGATGCCAGCTGTCCAGCTTATTAGAAAAGAACTGTGAGTGAACAAACTCAGGAGAGATCTAAGTAGATTTTTAAAGTAAACTTCCCTTGTTCTGTCAGCTGTTTTACTTCTGGTTTAGAGATGATATAAGCTTCCTACTGATGTTTGAAAGATTGCCCTTTTCCTCCCCAAATCTTGCTTTCCTGTGGGTAAAGCAAGGTATTACTGTTCCACAGGTGTTCACAGGACCTGGCAAAAGAGCAGTAGTGGAAGTTAATACTAGTGAAGGTGGAATCTAAATGAATAGGCAGATGAAAATTCAAAAGTCCTGTGTTCTATATCTTGTGGCAACCAGCTGGGGCAATATTCCATTATGGTCTGGTGTGATCATACTGAAAAAATGATGGGAAATAAACATTTTTGAATTTCACATTAACAAACAAGGCAGTACAAAGATAAAAAATGAATGAGTGAAGCAAATTTAAGTAAATTTAAACTGTGATAAATTGAATGGTTTCAAGTTTTCTGGATATAAAACAATCTTTGGACATAATTCTCAGCACAGGCATAGAAAGATGTGCCTGCCATGTTTAGAATGGCAGAGCCAAAGTAATTACAGTGGTTACTGTTAGGCCACAACTTGGAGCTGCAAAGGTAGTATATCTAATTTCTTAGTGGTAGAAGCTGACCTTCTCTGCAACAAGGAAACACATTGAGGAAAACCTGATATGAGCCAAAGCAAAGTCTCACAACCTTGTTTTTTTAGCTGTTAATACAAGTAGCCATTGCTCCATAACATTTTTCTTGCAGAAGGTCAATCTCCTGCACATACTGAGGGAGACAGAAGCTAATAAGTGGTAATTCTTGCAGCATTATTGATGCATGCTGTTCCATATCTGTGCTGTACATCCAGATGCTCTTTTTGATTATACAGTAGGCCAGGAAGCATGCATGAAGCCAAAAGGAGAAGTCCCTGGCAGTGTATGACTTTGGGGTCCCAGTGGGGAAGGAAATCTGCTGTGTGGTTGCTTTGTGGTTCATAGCCTCTGCTTCCCCTTGCCTCTTTGTTCATCTACCCTGAGACAGTAGAATGCAAATCAAATGAATGGTCCTTGGGGTTTGGCTTTGTGCAGTAAGTGTGTGAGAGCAAAGCCATGGAATCAGCACAGGCTGCTGAGCACCAACTCCAACCTGTAGGAAAAATCCATTCACCTGCTCCTGCATGGGCAGGAAATGCCTCTATTTTCACCTGCAACCTGCTTCAGAGTTAAATGGTAACTTGGGTGGTTTGAGTAATGAAAGTGTACAAGTGGTGTGCTTGTAATGAGAGATCTTGGTTGACACTGAGAGACAAAATGTCAAAGATGGATGGTAAGAATAATATGAAAAGAAATTATGGACAACTCTGTTGCTGTCCCAGCAGCTTTGTCTTCATGACACTGTAGGAGCAGACTTCGGCAGCTGAGCTTCAGGCATAATTGCGTTGCTAAATATTGCTCAGGAGGCACATTCACAGGCACAGGGTCTATGTGGTGCACTGTGGGAGTCACTGGCAACATGGTCACGGCCCTTACTGAGAGGGGAATCAAACAGGCAGCTAACTCACAACAGAGATTTGTTGTAGTTACCAAAGGTTTCATCTGCTCTTCCATCATCACAGTAATCCCATTTTACCACGTGCTGTGCAGAAGGCTATTTGGTATCTAGAAGTTTTTTTTCATTAATTTTTGACTACTAATTTATGTTTAATGTTAGATCCCTGAGAAAATAACAAGAAATGAAATGCAAGTTCTAGAGGTGCTTTGCCAGTGTATTATCTAGTAATTCAACCCATCTGGGTATATGTGATTAACATCTAGGTTTAAACAGCTTGAAAATAATTTAACAATTCCCCATCTTTCATTTGTTTTTCCTCCTCTCCTTTCCTGAAATACCAGCTTCTTCAAAGAGTGATCTAGTTAAAAATGAAAGCATATCTACCTGCTTTAAAATGCCTGTGTCACTTCTTAACATCAAGGGAGATGGTGATGTATGATAAAATTTTTAATGTCAGCATTTTTTTTAATTCACATAGGCAAAAGAAAGGAAGAAATGTTAGCTTATTTATTTCCAGGAAACATTAAAACTTCTCTACTCTACCCTACAGTGTATTTTTTTTTTTTTGTTTTATTTTGTTAATAGTCTGTGTTCTGATTGCTGCTTGTTAAAGAATAAAAGAAGATTCTTTAGTCATGGGAATGCAGAAATGTTTATTTCCACTTTGGGAGTATAACATACTTTACAAAAAATTCATCTGTTTTCAGATGCTGCAGCACCTGGTGTCCCACGCTCCACCCAAGATTATAAAAATATTTGAAACTGCAGGAAGGCAATACAGCTGTGCAAGCTTATATGGGACCTTGTTGATTTAATTAAGTTCAGAAAAAGCAGCCATACCAATAAATGCGTAGTTTCTTGAAAGAGAGAGGTGCTATTTGCTAAAATACAGTTTTCGCCCTTAATTATCTGGTGTTTAGTTAAACATTATAGTGTCCCATCATTTCTCTGATGCTGTAGCATAACCAAATTCTGTTCTTGGTTGAATTCATGTGTCAGAGGATTACTTTTGAAGGGTGAAAATGACACACAAGAGAAATTCAGATCCATCTCTTGATGTTTGTGGCAGTGCAACCCATTCAAAAATGAAAAACAAAATGAAAACAAGGCAAATTAAATTCTCTGCCTTTGTGTGGGATCCTTCTTGGAGACAAATATTGTCTCTTGTATGAAGAAGACCTTCATGCCTTGATTTGCTAGGCAGTTACATAGTTACAGGAGAGTGCCCTGGCTGAAGGATACCATACATATGGGGCAAAGAGCAGAGAATGTTTCAGTGGATGGAATTCAATTCCCGGAAGGGTGGATGTGTCACCTCTTGTTGGTCCAGCTGGGGGAAGACTCCAGCAGTCATCCTGGAAACAGGAAGAGTGACACCATGTTAAATGAGGGAGGTGATAGAGTGATGTTTAACATTCAGGAGTAAATGAGGATGTGGAAAATGATATCATGTAAAAATGGGTCTACATCTGATAGATAATATTGAAATCTAAAAGAACAGCTGTTTCTCACAAATCAAATTTTTCTGTAAAACTTCGGTGTATGGAAGAAATAGAGAATTTTCAGTTTTCCCAAAACTCAAGACTCCCAAACTATTTGGAAGAATAGACAAAAATGTATATGGGAAGCTGTTTGAAATTTCCTTCATTACATACCCTATGTGGCAAGCTTCCAACAGTTCAGTGTAACAACCATAAATCATTATGTGATTAGTTAGCAGAACATGTATTGGTATGGGGGTGGTAAATCTCCACTAAAAGCACAACATGTGGAATAAAGATCATCATTTGACTCACTGGTCTTTAGTTTCTTGTGCTGGAAAAGCAGTTATAATTTGATTACATAAAGCATTGATAGATGGGAAATTGTTTTCACGTATTTGCTCTGCATCCTGTTTGAAGTGTTCCTGGCTAAACTCACTGGCAGTGCTTTCATGTGGTAATTCTGGATTTTCATATTGTCAGGGGAGGACTCTGAAACTTGAGAAATCTTTTAAGTCAGGTTTAATATAAAAGCACAGTGACAGAATCTCTGGAAACGGAATATACCAAAGACTGAAAAAAAAAAAAGGTGGTACTTAGCATATGCAAACTGAGTGGAAAGATGGAGTATCACCACCATTTTGTTACATATTTTTGATTACTTGAGATGCAGTTATACTGAAGATGTGCTGCAAACCTCATTTGACTGGATAATCAATGAGGTTGCTGCTTTAGAGAGAGAGTTCTCTGCTGGAAAGCATATGGCATGGGTGAATATAAACCATTCTGCAGACTTAGGCATGGTTAATGTGAGTGTTGAGACACTGACGCATATTCCAAAAGCTGCATAATATCACTCCAACTCTTTACATGATTCTTCTCTTTCTGTCTCCAGTGATGTGAAACAAAAAGAAAGCTAAGCTGATTTGTAACTATTTTATGTTCAAGTACCCAAAAGTATCCTTGCTAAAGGTGGTTTCCTCAGCTTGCTTGACTATCAAAAGCTGCTGCAAAATTTGGTATAATCATTGCTTGTGATTTAGAAGCACATCATCATAGAACCTGTGCCTGAAAACATGGGTGCTCAAATTCATGAGTGAAACTGTACTTTTCAGGACTGTGTCCACCACACACTTTGCTAAGTAGGCATAAATGAGTCTGAATGGACTGGGACAAGGTTTTCTTAGGGAACCAGCTGATGACCAGTTACATGGGTAACTCTAGCTGGGTGGGGGAGTCTCACCCACAGGGCTCAGCACAATGCAGCTCTGCACCTACTGAACCCTTCAGTGCAGCACTGAAATAGAAATCACTGCATCAATCCCATGACATTGAAATGCATGCTGGAGATTTATTAAGTATTTGATTACTTCAGGGCTTTCTGTAGCACTTACTACTCAAGAATCTGTGTTTTTCAGAGTTAGTAGCTGTGTTTTTGTAAGAAGCTGGCTAGATGAACCAGACCTTCCGTAAATGGGAAAGAGCTATAGAGGTCGAGATGGAAATGTTGGTGATTTTGAGTGGCCAGTCAGAGGTGGATAGTACCAATCTCTCTTTACATCATGGAGTTAAGCATTTTCTTCAGCTCTACTTAGACCCAGCAAGAGGACAATCTGTCTCTCAGGTGAGGTACCTGGACCAAAGCTAGAGCAGTTCCAAAGTGCAGTTTTATGCCTCACTATGCAGTCTTCAGATGTTTTAACTGCAAAGGTAAACATGGTTTCTACTGATCATGCACATACTGTACTTTTGAAGGGTCTGCAATTGTCTGAATTTGTTCAGCTTTTCATTGGGTAGGAAAAACAATTACTGACACACAAGCTGTGCTATCAATGCCAGCGATGAAGTATGTGCTTTAAAGTTCAGCATTTTGAAGAAAAGTTGTCAGAATTTACCAGAACTGAGTGTTATTTGTTTCTCTTCTTGCTCCAGTAAAGATTGGGAGGGATAAATCTTAAAGCCATACCACCCAGCATGTAAAATTTGATCCTCAAATGGTGACGGTTTGGGAAAGCCATAAAACAAAATGTAGGCTGCAGAACATGAAGCTGTAGATTGGTAGCATTCTGGGCTTCCAGCCTGCTGACAGAATTTTGTCACACACTTCTACTAAGTTATTTTCTTGTATTTGCTCTATGTTGCCTGCTTTTATGCCAGGAATGTACTTACCTATATATATTATTCCACGAAAAAGTGATCTGTCTGCATACACATGCAATGCAGACAGATGGAATATAACGAAGTCTGTGTAGTATCAACAAACCTATGCTCTCCCCCCCCTTACATTTAACTCAAACTATGTTTTCAATGCCACCATCTGCACAGTAGTATGCCTCAGCAAAGCCTGCTGTTCCTAAAAACTACTAACTGGAAAACTCTGCCTACTCTGAAACAAAACCATCCTACTTGCCCCTTTCTTCAAGTGCTCAAGGTAAAAAAGAAACTAATAGGTGCCGTTAGGCATTTTGGTGTCATTTTAGATAAACATAGTTGTGAACTCTAAAGCTGTAACTTCTTTATATCCATCCTGTTAATTAATAAAATTGGTTAAATATAAGTTAGTCACCCATGTAAATGTTTTCTTAGTAAGTCTCAGGATGGGCTCATGAGCAGGTCTGGTGAGCAGTCCTTCCCAACACGATGCCAAGTTCCAGCTCAGACTCATGGGCTGACCTCATCTGTGGAGATGCTTGAGCTGGGGACACCTTTACAGTACCTCAGTTCCATTCAGTTCAAAGGAGATGGATTTAATTACCAGTGTTATAATTTGAAAAGATTTTGCAGTTCACAAAAGCTCTTAAAATCCTTGCTGGTAAAATAAATAAGTGATCCTTTTTGCATCACTTCGTGTGGCTGCAGGGAGCTTAACAAGGACCTCTGCTGTTCATTTAATTTATTACATCCCCTTATGCTTCACATTCATTTATTTATTTTATTTATTCAATGAGTTCTTGTGTTTTTGGTGTTTTGCAACATTTTTTCATGCCCCTTATGTGTGCTTACATGCACCATCTCTATGTCCCATGAAAAAATTGCAAATCCTTCAATAACAGCTGGTGTAGTTAATAAACCCGTAACTTTACCCATGTTGAACTATGTCAAATCCCTGTAACAACTGGCATGTTTTAATTTCTATGCTCTTGACAGTTGAATTTTCGTTTAAAAATTCTAAGATACGGACCTGTCAAGAATTTCTTTGCACTGTAGCTTCCTTAAGCTCCTTAAACTGCTTCCGTAAGTGTGAAGGCTTTCAGTTGGCAATGACCAAATATTTATGTATTTTTTTATTTGTTTAATTGGTCTGATATAATTTAAAAAAAGTTTCTTTTTTTTCCCCTTTTTTCTGTGTATAGTGAGCAGCACAAGCAGATGAATATGTAATTTCTCCCTGCTGAGCTGATCTTTGTGTCTGTACTACTGAATCTGTATGTACAGATTCTACCTGAAAGAGGAGATGGGCAGTTTTGGACAAGGGGAACATGTAAGCAATGATGGCTAGGTTAAAAATACAGTTTTGTCTCCCCTGCTCTGTCATGTGAGATTTTGTAACATGCCTATTCTTAATAGTTTTATTAACTCTGAATTTATGCCCTTTTCTGCTTAATGGTTCTCTCCTTCTTAGAACTGGATTTCAGTATTTCTTTCCTGCCTTTTGTAATGGACTGATCAGAATTAACCTTCCAGAGGTTTTGCTTGTATCCCATTTAGTCTCAAACTCCTGCCCTCCCACCTTCTCTCTCACCCTTACACCTGCTTCCCTGTTTTAAAACAAAAATCTTGTTAAGGAAGGTTTGCTGGAGTGTGTCAAAGGGTTAATACATTGCTCTCTCCCACTTCAGTTTAATGAATCATCTGTGTCTTTGATATTAGCTCATCTGAGACTACCCCAAATGATATATGATCTGTTTAGGCACTTTCAGGCAAACCGTACCATTAGCAATGCTTCCACAGCATCCCCTCAGCTGTGTGAAAGACAGGTTAAAGCATTTTACTGGTTTCACAAAAGGATGAAGGATGGGAAAGAGAAAAAAAACCAGAACCAATGCTCAGCTGGGGCCTCACTGTTACGACCTCTTCTCCTTGGTTCAAGGTTATGGGTCTAAACGCAGCTCACTTTTAAAGTCTGACATGCATCCTTCTCTTTTGGCTAGATAGATATAACAGTATTAATATGTGTAAAGCAAAATATACTCAGGTACTCCCCTGAAAATGCCAAAGCTGTGGAAAGAATAAAAAAAGATTTATTTTGGAGGTGATCATGCTGAAAACTTATAAAAAACCAGCTAGCAGTGCTGTGAGCAGCACTTAGCCTGAGAAAAGGCAAACCTCCTGTTCATTCCTCAGGCTTTATCATCACTTGCCTGCCTTTGGGGGGGGGGGGGGGCGTGCCTTTGCCCCCCCCCCCCCCCCGGCTGTTGAGGCCCTGTAGCATGTCTGTGAGCATTATCTCTCCTGTATCCGGGGAGTAAATTTCTGTGGAATGCATGTGGAGGAACATCTAATGTTGTCTCTGGGAAAGATGCCTCGTTCCAGGCAGGAAAGCTTCTTTAGTGAAAACAACTGTCTCCTTGGTAGCAATATCTTCTGATAAAGAGTTATTTACCCATACAATATGAAAATAAACAGTTTTACTTAGGAGACTCGTTGGAAACCCTGTGTTAGAAATGGGCATGATTCTTAATAGTATGATTCTTTATAATGTGATAAAGCAATGGGTCCGACAACATGCTGGAAAGAGCCATTAAAGCAGTTGTTAGTCTGCGCAGACTGGAAGATCTGCTGAAAATAAGCCACTGTGTAAAAGACTATGTGAAAGACAGAGCCAGTGACTGCAGCCTGAGGGCTATCTGGCAGCTGGAGAGGTGCTCAGCTTCATGGAAACATCCCTTCCAGGCAGAGTGAGGGAGGGCTTTCATCATGTGTGTGATTTACCATCTGCAGTGTAACTCACACCAAAGCACAGCTTTACTGAGGGGAGAGGGGCATGACTAAAGTTACCTCTGTCTGGGAGTTCCCAAGTGGAGGGTTGTGTGTTGTGGCATACATGCAGTAAACAGGAAACTGAGAGAGTGCCACCTTTATAGGTCATGCAACATAAGTGTGCCAACACCTGCTTCATGGGAGTGACTGCACAGCACCATCCAAAAAACTCAGTGCTTCATGGCTGCTATGCACACACACACCATAAAGCGCCTGATATTTCTGGATGACCAACTGCCCAGTCTAAGATGTATACGCCTGGAGCTGCAAATTGTCAAGAAATCCCAGGTCCAGGTATGCCATTCTCTCTGACCTTGCTGAAGGAAATTTAGATGTGATAGGCTCTGTGGAGGTGAGGCATGTGCTTCTCGCACTCTAGTTCAGAGCCAAGGCTCTGTCTGCATTGCCCTATGTGCTAGATTAAATGATTTCTCCCTACACAAACTCTGAAGACACTGTGATCTTCAAATATAGTTGCTTTCTACATTACCTAAAAATTACCATAAATTAACAGCATATTTCATTTATTTTATATGGTCCAATGAAACACTGCCTTTTTCTTGACTGTCATGTCCATTTTTAAGTGTGCCAATATGCTTTGCTAATGGCAGTGAACCTGAAGAGGGTTCTTTATGAGGCTGAACTCCCACTGCTTACCTATACTCATGTCCTGGTTGTACAAAGGATGAAGAAATAAGACTCTTGTGAAAAGGGAGGGAAAGGGAATAAAACCACTCACTGTTTTTAATTGGAATTTGAATTTAGAAAATTAATCCCTTTCACCATACAGCCAGTGCAGTAATAGCACTCCAGGGTAAACGGTCATGTAGAGATAACCAGTAACAATGCAAAACAATAGCCTTTCCACATGGAAACCTTTGAGTTGGTTATCTGACTTCATATTTTACATTTGTTGTATAGCTTTTAAGGCTTTAAAAATAAACTAACATTACATAATTCCTAGAGCAAATGGCATGATTTCAATCTAATGCATTTAATTCACTTCTCTACTCACATGGGCACCCTGGCATGGTGCACACATCTGTATCACTGGTGCCACTGGGCTTGGAAGAACGCCCTCTCTTTTGGCAGTTGCACATGTTATGTTCAGCCCTCTCTTATATACAGGTAGTTTATTGTCAGGAGCAGGGGAGGATCATTCTTTCTGTTGTGTGCTTATGTGAGGTTCATGTACAACAACCAAACAGTACAATGGCTCTGTTGCCTTTTGCCAGAGGAAGCCAACTGTTACCATGCCATCATGACTTACAACCCATGAGATCTCCATCAGCATCATTTTAAGTCCACTGACAGGTTCATGTCATGGTTTTATCTTTTGGTGTGTGCTCACATACACATAAGCACTCGTGAATTACAGTATGTCTCTGACTCTGCAATACTCTACTTCACCCAGCTTTCAGTGGTACCAGCATGATACAAATCAAGTGCAGCATTATCTGAATTAGCTGGATGACTATGCCGGTTTATATCTATAATTTTTCATGAAGCTTGTATGACGCTCTGGTTTTGAGACCTAAAAGACTATTTGGTGCAATATTTGAGAAAAAGGTGAAAGCTGTATCGAGGCACTGTTTTAAAAACAAATGGTGTTTTGGCGTATGCTTTGTTAAGTCCATTGTATTGTTTAATTTTCTAATCTCCAAGTAAATGATACCTTGACTGCTTGCTAAATTAATTTGGCTTTTGTTTGCATATATGAATGAGGCTCCTATTTAAATACTTCTGGCTTATTTGGAGACTCTGTCAAAAGGAAAAGAAAATTACACCGTGAATATACTTTTCCCTGTACTGTTTGAGCTTCAACATACTTTTGTATTCTCCCAAATGTTCCAGAGGGTCAGTCTTGTTTTGAAGATAAAAAAGAATGGAGAGCCTTTCCTAAAATCAACTTGTATCTAAATTCCAGTTATTGATTCTTACCATTCTTTCCTTTCTGTTGGTTCATAGGTCCATTCAATGAGCTATTTGTCATCATGAAAGTGCCTGCTGTGATTAAACCTACTCAGTCTTCGGGGCCAATTTTGTTAGCTCCATAGTTCAACATCTTAGGTTTCATACAAGGGATATTTTTTAAGTTCTTAAGTTATTCCATTAGTCTTTCATTTTTAGCCCCTCTTTCTTCTCCATTCTTTGTAAAATATGGATACCAGCATTATGTGCAATATTTCTGCACATGCTGTATGCAAATGTAAAATCACTTACTGCATTATTCACAGTTCTCGTTACACAAAGGGATCATAAGATTCTCACCCATTCTTTTAGCCAGTTTCATACTGAGAATTCACAGTTTGGTCTTAAAAAAAATTATATTAGCTTGATGATTATCTCCCTATTGCTTCAAAAACCTTGTTTATATTTTCTGATATTTATCCTTGCATGGCACATAAGTCAGTCATTCTACGATTATTTTTTATGTGTGTCCTTTCTCCATTCTCAGAGATGAGCACTATATTGGGCTGTCTGAATTTTTCTGGTACTTCTCTTTTTATCCATGAATTTTGAAAGATGTAAAGATTAGTTCATGCAGGTCCCTAAGTTTGCTAGAGATGGTGAGAGTGGGACTAGTTGTTTGTGTAACATAGGTGAGTAATCTCTGACTCGTCTTTGTTCTAGCCTGAGTCCTTACTACTTTATCACTGATCTTAATTGTGTCAACCGCATGAGCTCAGTTTACTTTCTTAATGAAGATAGAAGCAGAAAGATTGAATAAAAGAAAAAAGGTACTAAATGAATTGCCCTTCCAAAAGCCATCTGCTACTAGCTTTCTTTTTCATTTAGTAGAGGTCGAGGTCATCCACCTTGCTCTGAATTATTATAATCCACTGTAACCTTTCCTTTCCGTGCCTCAAATATTTTCCAAATGTTTTATTTTTGCAATATTTTTTCCTCATTGTGAGGAGACTCTCAAATGATTCTCAATTCTGTGTGAAATTCCTTTCTTTTCTTTTAGCAGTATAGAGATTTTTCAGTACATTATGGTTTATGGACATCCTTCTCAGGTGAACTGCCCACAACAGTGCTTTAGAAATGCAGTCAAATGTCACTTATGTGGTGCCAAATGATCTCATATGATTTTAATATGATATTAAGTCTTCTTTCTTTGCCTCTGATGAAATGGCCTCAGACTTCTACAATCAAATTACTTCCTCACTAATGTAAATTCTTAAGGACCTTTTATAAATGTCTCAATATACCAGCATCTAATTTTCCCTGCAGATCTTACACAAATTCACAAATGTAATTGTTGCCCTTCAGAGACATGTCAGAGACTCAATAAAATTTGTTAGAAAGTGACCTGTTATTTAAGTCAGCTTTGCTGACTCAGTACATATCTCAGTGCTGCAGATATCAGCAAATCTGGACAGTCAATGTCACTGTTCACCTAGCATGCAAGTGACTATCTGGTAATGAGAGCTGGGATAAACTTCTGAGATATCCCAGTGCAAGAGAACTTGGCTGGAATCTTACAAAATAGGGTGAATAAGAACATTAACAACATCATATAAACTGAGATCAGTTTCCTCTGAATTTTGTTGCAGGCGGTCTGACTTGTCTCCCCTATTTTAATGTGGGACTGACCTCAGATCAGCTCTAGGTCTCAGTGCTCAGACTGAAGCTCTGCAACCCTGAATGTGGTGCTCCAGAATCATGACTAGTGTTACAAGTACAAATCTCCCAGGCCTCATCAATAAAACTTCTAACGCAGCTTTTAAAATCATCCCAAATTCTATTACTATTTGAATTTTCCTTTTGGTTTTAAATGATATATCATATAGATTTTCCTTTTTAAATTATTGGAGCACAGATTTGCATGTCTCCTTGGTACACTGTCATAGTCTCCTACAGAAGTGTTTGATCTTTTAAGAAAATCCTCCTTTATCTGTGTGATAAAAGAACCCATCTGCAATGCTGCGTGAGTTCGAGTTCCTTCTCCACCTAATTTGGAACAGGATTTATTACTTCACATGAGACCTGTCTTAAGAAGTATTTGTCTGCATATCCCAAGGTGACCTACTGCACTGTCTTCAGCTGAGGATGCTCCATCTTTTCACAATATTTTTTGCTGAATCAAATGTAAGCCAAGAATCTGATAAACATATTGCCCACTGGACTGTAGATTTCCATGTTTGTGGCCCTGAGGATATTCAATAAGCAAGACTGAGAAGCACTGTGAACAACTGGTAGATAACTAGCAGATAATAATCTGATAGTGTGTGAAGAATAACATAAGGAAACAGAGCTTTTAATTAAAATCCTTACTGCAAAAGAGTCATTAGAGTTTTACTTGCCTTGCCTCAGTACTTTATCAACAGGAGTGATGAGTGGAAATAATAGTCAACAGCACCTGCTCTGTGTTGTGGGCATGTCTGAAATGACTAGTCATACTCCGAAAATGCCTTGCAGATTGGATCCTGGGAAAGAGAAGAGGGGTCACGAACACCAAAAACCCTTCTGGAGATGTCTGTTGTGGTTTAAATTCAGCTGGAAGTTATTCCCCACGCAGTTGTGCCCCTTCTCCCACCCACCTCTTCAGGTGAGAGAGGCAAAAGGCAGAGATTATTGGTTGAGATAAGAATGATTTACTGAGAACAGTAATGAGATAAGAAAACAAACAGGAACAGCAACAATGTATAAAACAGGGTGATTACACGCAAAATGCTCCGGCACCATCCTGCCACCTTGTTTGCTGCTTGCTCTCCTAGAACAGGAACAATATGGCTGTGGACACTCCATGCAGCACCTTTTCCTTCCACCGAAGCCATGCCCCCTTCTTTCTGGAAGTGAGAAACCCTTGCTTCCACCCCACAGCGATGACTTGGATGGTATATGCTAACAACCTGGACATGCCCACATGGCTCCAGAGTCTGCTCCCTCTTGGCTACAAAATTAACCTTGTACTTCGCTGAAACTAGAACAGGGGCTCCAGGTAGAAAACACAACAGCATCAGCTAGAGTCAAACATATATGTGCCACAAAAAAAGCTGAAGGGAAGGTGGTGAGTAAGGAATGTTTAGAGAAGGCAGTTCCAGTATCTTGATAGTTTTGTGGGACGTAAAGGTAGCTATGAATCCTTGGATATGGACAACTAAAACATCATTGGGATTTTAATCTGATTTGTGGATCCTGCCTAGGATCAGGAGAAATAATGTGCATAGTTTGCAGAGACCACAGGAATACAGATCTCCAAACACGGCAAATGCTCTCATGTTTCCACCAGTTCTGAAATGCCTATTAGAAACTTTGTTCTTTTCTTTTTCACAGAGCTCAGAATACATTTATCAAGGATTTAGTCACCTTGAACAGTGTCTGCAGGGACTTAGCCTTTTTTCCCCAGCAAAAAAATAAAGCCAAATAAATTAATAAAAATAAATTTTACAAAATTGAGTTGATTCATTAGCTTCAGCAGGGTGCCAGATCGAACATCTACATGGAAATAGCCTTCTATGGCTCTGACTTGCATTGCAAATTATCTGTAATTTAATAGTGAGTGAAGCTTAGTGGGAGCAATTGCTTCAAACATTTGCTGCCATTAGTTTAAGGGAGAGGAAATGAGAGAAATCCAGAACTTTTCATTTCCAAGTGAAGCAAGTCATACAGCACAGCATATGACCTTTTAAAATTGCAATATGGCATCATATTAAACAGAACACATCTGTGTTTCCTTTGGCTTTCTATCAGTTTACATTTTTTCTTAGATGTAGTAGTAGCAAATGTCAGAGCTTTTTCATCCTCTCCTGTAATGCAAAATTAATATGTGACTGTCTGTAGGTCTATACCTCTCAGCTGACCCATTGCTGCAAACCCTGAGCTGCTTGTCTTCTCAGCAGTACCACCAGTGAACTTAAATGGAGAAGTGATTTTAACAAAGTGTTTTGCTGCTGTTAATGAAGTAAGAGAATAGTAATTAATGTGAAATGATGCCTGAAAATGAGTGGCAAGTACTAGCAGGTACTGTTGGGCTATGCAGTCATGGGGGCCACTAGCACAGTATGTGGATAGACCTGGGTACCAGGGAAGTGTGTGGGTGGTACCTCTGCAGCATCATCAGCACTAGGGAGGAGGACAGGGCTGGGCTGCCTGAGCAAGGACAGGGGTTGCCAGGGCTGAGCTTGGGTTGGATGTCTGGACTAGTGGTGCCTTGAGGTCTGATCCTGCCTGTCTAGGGGAGGAGAAGGGGCAGGCGATGACTGATGAGCTGTGGCAGGGCTAGAGGCCTGGGAAAAGGACAGGGCTTTGCTGGGGACACCATTAACCATCAGCTGAGGAATGGCCAGTGATTTTACCTGCTGATTTCCAAGTACTAGTGGTTTCTTACTCTTGGCAGTGAGGATATGAGCATTTAGATTAAGGTTGATACTCTGCTGCAAGGGCATCATGGCACGAGGCCATGTGTGCCTGGAAGTGAGCTCCTTGCATGCAGCCTAAGCCCCTGAGGGCTGAGAGCTTTGGGGCTGTCAGGGGAGCTGTGCTCAGATGGGCTGTCAAAGCTGCCTGCAAGGGTGTTGCCAGAATGGGCCTCTGAACTGGACCCTGTGAGGAGCAGGCACAAAGAGATGAGCTCTGGAAATATGAGATTTTGATGATTCCTGCAACTTAAAGGGCTGCCTACTGAGTTTGCTGTGAGTGGGCCTTTGTTTTGAAGGGCTTCACTGCCAGGGAAAGGGGAGGTGGATGCTTTTGATAACCAGGGGTGGTATGGTTAGAGGAGATTTCTCTTCTGACATTACTTTTTCAGGCTTGGATTCTGTCTGGCAGTGAGAGAACCCAGGGAAGGTGTTTGTGATGTGCAAAATGCTGTTTGTGTGTCAGACTGTGGTGTTCTAGCTGGGGTGTTTCGAGGGTTGCTGGGATCCTCCACCACCAGCTTACAAGGGAATGAGTGCAAGTTTTCAGGTGTATAAAGTGGGATTGATCTTGTTGAACTGCAGAAAGTCATCTCACCTTAAGGCCAGTGTGCAAAGTGGTTGAGTTCCTCTCTGGAGGTACCTAGGTGTTTTTCAGAGTATGAGTCTTATTGATCATGTTCAGAGGGTGGGAGATGCCTCCCACCAGCAGCAACCTGTGGAAATGACCTGTTGAGTCTGTCTGCATCCTGCTGCTGTCGCTGTATGAAATATGCTGGTGAAATACATCACTCTCTTTTATGAGATTTTCCCCCTCTTAATTCCAATTCTATAGTTAAGCAGGCACAGGCACCAAAGTGGTACCTCTCAGTACCTTGAAAAGCAACATAGAGGTTGTTGCATTTTACCTACTGCACTATGTAGACAAAGAGAGAGAAAGACAGGATCACTGAGTTGTGTGGCACTTGCTCCAAGAGCAAAACAAGAGTGGCAGTCCAGGAAAGACTCATGAGCGAATCTGACAAAACCTAGCTAAAAACAGGAGGAGCACTTCAGGTATTTCCAAAATTCAAAAGCTGGCTAAACCAGTACTTACATGTAAGTCTCTATTTTGCTCTCATGGAAGCTGTGAAACACCAAAAGACGGAAGAGAAGCATAATTTTTTTATTTTTTTTTTATTATTATTTTTAATACACTTTTAGTAGCATCTCAGTTTAAAAGAAACTAAGAAGTCTATCGCAGAAAGTGAGGAACCCTTCTGGGCTAGGAAGGGGCCTCTTCTCAAAAACCACCACAAACTTTGAAATTAAGAGATTTTAATCAGAAAATGTATACAAAAATGATAAAAGTTCTTTACTGCAAATATATATATGTATAACCAAAACCAGAACAGAGCAAACAGCAACACAGTAACCAAAACTTTCAAACAAATCCAGTCCTATCTCTGCCCCTTTGGTGCAGTTCTATTCACAGACAGCAGGAGGCGATGCTGCACCTCGGGAGGCAGCGGCCACTAAGAGTCACTCGCCTGGCAAGGCAAAGACAGGGGGCAGGGAGAGGCACTGGCATCAAAATTTACGTGGGAATGGCGGCCACAGGGATGCTATGAAACCTTTCCCATGGGCAGTGCAAGGGCCCTCTCTTACCATCCTTTGTCTGAAAAAAGTATCGCTAGGTGGGTGGTGGGTAGCAACTTCTCTGCAGATGGCATTGGCCCCTCAAGGTGTCTGCAGTGAATCCAGGCAGCAGTGGCTGTTCCCTCAGAAGAACAGCACAGGGAGTGTGGGGTCAGGGGCGAACCAGCACCTCCTCCCAGTGCTGCCACCAGCCCAGCAAGTCACTGGCACCCAAGCAGATGGAGGACAAAAGTGTGGCCAGCACCAGGAAACCTCTCGTTTCCCACCTCCCCCAAATCCTCTCCCCAGCCCTCACGTTGGAATGCACAGCTATCAGCCCTTGTTTAGGCTTTAGACATCTGGCTCTGGGAGCAGGTAGTGAGTGAGCTGAGCTTCAACAAGCCATCTCATCCTGGCTCTCCAACTCTCAAACCACTGTGTTGGTAAAGGGAGAGAAAACAAAAATCCATGAAAGATTTTGAAACTATAACAGGTAGGTTTGATGTTCATAAATAATCTTCTGGGTCACTTTCAGATCGTCCTAGTTCATCATTACACATACTTGTGACAATCATGGGAGCTTTGCATTGATTACAATAAGCATGTTCAATTAGATCAAGCTTTTTTTAGGTACAAATTTATAAAAAACTTAGATGGATCAGAGGCTAGTTGAAAAAATTTCACCTAATATTTTAATTAAGAGTTTCAACTCATTTGTCAATATTATATTTGTCTTTTGAAGCAAGTAAGATTGCCTGTGGGGACTTTTCCTCTCCAGGCTGTTGAGGCTCCCAAAAGTAAAGTAGTAGCATGAAAGCCATGAGAATAGGCAATGCTTTTTAAAAGTTAATTTTGAAAGTTTTTCTCTTTTCTTGGTCTCTTTCTGCATCTTAAAGTTTTTCTGAATCTGTAAAGTTCTGTGCAGTCTGAAGAGATGTAAAGCTAAGCAAAAATGACTGTGGTGCTTTCTCATATCTGCTTAGTGATGTAATGCAATGCAGATTAATGTCTCTCCTCCAGCTGGCAAACTCTGGTGGAACTCATTCACACACTCACACATACATATACATACTCATGCTTTCCCCCTTTTCGTGGCCTTGCAAAAACACCCCAAACATAACCTCAACAGAGTCTGTTTCTGCTCACAGAACTAGCAGATCCTAGTCTACTCTACTGAAACATGATTAATGAAGTATAAGTGGATAGTTTTGTTATTGAAGGGCTACTGGCAGATTAAAGACTGATTAAAGTTGATTGTTGTTTCCATATGACAGGAGGCAGCTACTTAATTCCTGGTGGGCAGCAGTCATGAAAGTCTGTTTGCTTTTGATGACAGTGAAGGATTGGCAGAAGGATTCCTGGGAGAGTGAAAATTTTTCTCTGAGATGGAGCAGCCAAATATTTCCTATGCACTATGTCCCAGTTTTTATATATTAAAAGTTATATAAATGCATTGAGAGTAAGGAGGAATGGAGAACTCTCCTGGAAGCACTCAATAAATCCTGCATCAGGTAATAAACTTGCTGATATCAAAGGGCTCATCTGCTCCTTAAAGATAAGCTCTTATGTAATTTGATACTTATCAAAGACCCATGAGTTTGCAAAATTTAGTTAGGAAATCTTCTGAGCAAAGGCCATGACAAGTCATTTGTGAAAACAGCATGATATATTTCACCAATGTCAAAGCACTAGAGCAGTCTTATTTGCAGTGCCTTAGAATGTTTGAATTTCCTGCTGAAGCATAAGAAACTAGAGAAAAGAAGTAATGCCAGCTCAGATATATGCAAAATAATTTTAACCTGAGAAAATCTGGCCACTGGGAAAACTTTATTCTGTGTCTCACAGCTTCATCACCTCTTACAATATGCAGTACTTCAGTCTCAAATCCATCCCTGTGTGCCATGACAGCTGTGTTTTCAGTGGCTGCAGCAGCTTTCGTGGTGTGCATCCTGCCTGGCAATTGCAGGGGATATGGTCCAGGTTCATTCAAGACAGGTCTTGTTGGCAGCTTCTCCCCCCCTGCCTTGGAGGCTGTGTTTAAGCTGGTCCTGGCCTGATCTGTGTTAAACTTGTTCCTGTACCTGGTCTTGCACCTTATTGACCCAGACTCATAGACTAATGTTTTGACTTGAGCAAGAGTGGTGTCTGTCCAGCTGTGCCCTTTGTTTTCTTCCACTGCAGACCAAGCTACACAAAATAAGTGTTTCCAGCTGGTGAAGAGTATGTACAAGGAAAATCAATTGCAAGTAACTGCCCTTACTCTTTGAAACTACTCTCTGAAAACAGGATCAGCCACTTTTGGTGTATTTTGTGGTCACATTTTATTTTCCTTTCAAAAAACTGCCCCGTTTTATTCTGATTTTATTGCTCATGATAAACATATAATAATAATAATCAATACCCATGGTTTCAATGTTATAGTTTTGAAAGTCTGTTTGCAAACATGTCAAATGAAATTTTTTTAATGCATACTTTAATATTTTGCTTTCATTTTCTCTGATGGTGTCTCTGTCATTTCACTTTCTCTGCAGCAAACATCACAGTAATTACAGTATAAAGAGACAGTGCTGAAAAGTAGGATATTCAGAGTTCATTTTGTAAGTTCAACATAACCAAATGAGTTTAGGTAAGTTGGAAGCAACGTTTTCACCTCAAAAAGCCAAGTTACTGTGTCCATGTTGAGGATGTATGAAATGAAGCCAGTGACAAAACTGTGAGCTGTGGTTCTTGCCTAATGTCACAGTGCAGCACCACAACCCCATGCAGCCCTAGCATGGTAAGATGCAGGAGAGCAGCTAGCTCAGCTATGTGAGGAAAGAAGCAGCATTGCTGAGAACTGCTCTGTGGGGTATCATTCCTCACTAATGAGCTTAAGTAGACCCAGGTGGAGTGCAGAAGCAATACCAGGAGAGATTTTGTAGAAAGCCCTGGCATCAGTGTGACTATATAAACAAATGGAGGGGTTTTTCTTTTCGTCAGTTATGAAACCATTGGACAGCTGGAGAAGGATGCTGGTGATCCAAAGGAAAAGGCATATTTTGCTTTGCACTTTGTTTTGAATGTATAGCAATAGCTGAATATACAGCAATGTCTGAATGTACTTTTCTGTGATTGTTTTACTTTTGTTAACCAAAATATGTGTTTATCATTTTTTTCTGTCATTAATTTACACTGCCTTAAAAACTTACTCTATCTCCTTCAGGATCAGTTAAAACCTAGTTGAGAGCTTGGCTTTTGCAAGACGCTGAATTTATTGAGACATGAACTTCCACCTTCCTTAAAGGCTGCTCCATATGCTGTAAATAGGTTTGTTGGCAGCATTTATTCTCACCACGTGTAGGCACTGAATTCAACAGTTAGAGCAGGAGCTTGGTGTCTTTCTTAGATCTTTCTCTCCTTGATCTAGAAAAATGCACATCTTCATCCCATTTTGAGTAAGTTGCCCTTTGATGTTGCCTTTCTCGTTCCATCCACATAAACCAAGTATGTGGTGAGTTTTTTGGGTAAGAGAGGTGAACTCTAGGCACAAACAAATGAATGCCAGGATGGTATTTGATGTTGACTTATTGCAGCCATGAGGGATCCTTATACAGAGGAATTTGCCTTTTTCATGATTACTCCCTATGTTTGTTTGTTTGTTTTTTAAATTTAGCCAACTTCTGTTATAGTATTCGGTATGCTTATTAGAATTCCAGATGTATTTTTAACATACACAATACATTAAACCACTGACATGCAATCTCTGCGGAATCCCTTTGGACTCCCTATAAATGTTTAGGTTCCACTCAAGCTTTCTAGCTACCTTGTTGTTTCTGTCCTATAATAAGATACTTTAATATAGCTCCCAGAGCTGTAGTATAGAACCTTACACTTTATAAAAAGGAAATTTGCAATGGATGTAAGGAAATGATATCAGAAATATCCCTGCAAACAGCTTGCCAGTGAGTTAGAGATAGTGTCAAGGCTGGCATCGTGCCAACAATGGGCAACCGCTGCTTTTGGATATTTTTCTAAAGTTAATTTAATTTTTTACATATGTTCTTTCCTCAGCCCCCAAAGAAATATTTTTGCAATGCTCTTAAAAAACAAACAAAAAAAAATCAATGCCAGCCTTTGGGTCCTTAGAAAAAACTTTTAACAACAAGGAATGCAGCACACACAATAGAATAAAACACTTAGACTACAAGAAACAGATTTCTTTAGAGTTAAAGATTGTGATCAGCAGTAAGTAAGACAGAATACAACTTTTACAATGGGAGGTGGGGAAAAAAAGTGAATGGAACAAAAAATCCGATGTGGTGAAATATTTCTAGTGTCAAGTCCTACAGATCAAGGTAGGACTTCCATTACTGCTAAGTTCAGTTACTACCTAATGTAGAAATTAAAGAATATTTAACGTGCATTGCAGTCAGCACTTTCAATACAACCCCTCTTTGTGGGGTGTCTTCAGCTAATGTTTGCATAGATTTCACTCTGAGCAATTTCATACAAATATCTATTGCAAATACTGCTGCACTACAGGGGACTTGTTCTTGCCACCAGAGATCTTTTTAGCAATCAAAGTCCAAGCAGATCCCTACCTTGCAAAACCAAACAAATCCAAACATCTCCAACCCCAGAACTCACAGAAACTGAGTCATTCCTCCCAATGTCATAGAATCAGAATCATAGAATGGTTTGAGTTGGACGAGGCATTAAAGATGATCAAGTTTCAATCACCCTGCCATGAGACGGGACACCTTCCACTAGACCAGGTTGCTCAAAGCCCCAGGCAACCTGGCCTTGAACACTGCCAGTGTTGGGTCATTCACAATTTCTCTGGGCAACCTGTTCCAGTGTCTCACCACCTTCACAGGAAAGAATTTCTTCTGTATACCTAACCTAAATTTCCCTTATTTCAGCTTGAACCTGCTTCTCCTTGTTCTGTCACTACAGTTCGTGATAAAGTGTCCCTCTTTGGCTCTCTTGTAGGCCCCCTTTAGGTACTGGAAGGCTGCTATGAGGTCTCCACACAACCTGCTCTTCTCCAGGCTGAATAGCCCTAACTTTCTCAGCCTGTCTTCATAGAGGAGGTGCTCTAGTCCTACAGGATTTTTTAGTTGCTTAGTCTGCTTGCTTACTCATACCTCATTCAATAAAGGGTCGAAAATCCTCAAAGATGGTAATTTCATAGTTTCCTTGAGCACCCGTTTTAGTGCTTAACCACTGTCACTATGAAACTTTTGCCTTACTGCAGCTTGTGCTCATTGCTTTTGCTGGGCACCTGTAAGTTATCTGACTCCATCCTCTCTACAGCCCTATTTAAGTTGCAGAAGGGCTACAATTAGATCACCTGACAGCTCCCTTCTGTCTAGGTTCAAGGAGGCTCAATTCCTTCAGCCACTGCTTGTATGTTGGATCATCCTAACCATCAGAAGTAATTTCCTCTTCCTGAACTAGAAAAAGAAAACTGAACCCAACAAAAAAACAAACAAAAAACCAAAACTAAAACCCCCAAACCAAAAAACACGAAAACAAAAAAAAACCCCACCCCCCCCCAAAAAAAAAAAAAA
>JAWWEW010000112.1:67770143-67826136 GCA_035583185.1 Anabacerthia variegaticeps | reverse complement strand
ACCAAACAACACCCAAACAAAAAAAAACCCCACCCCCCCCCAAAAAAAAAAAAAACAACCTCCGAAAACAACCCTAACAAAAATAATCCCACCCCGTTTTACTCACTTTTCCTTAAAGGTAAAATTTTCAACAGTCAATGAGTTTGCTCCTCCATTATAAGTGAAAGGATGGGGCTCTTTTTCTCTTTCTCTCTTTTCTTCTGGTAGATAATCAGAAAGAGAGTGCTAACTTCAACTACTTCTCAGCCATCTTAAAACAATCTTTTCTCTTGAGTTACCACTGCAGAGAAAGGCTCAAAATAGCTTCAAGGTATCATGTCATCCATCCTGCCGACCTAATAAAACAGCATCCACTGTATCTCTATAATCCATTTTTGCCTAACATGTTTTTGAAGATTTCCTAGGATGGAGACTCCAGAATTCTCCAGCAATTCTTTATTTTTTACTGTCAAAAATAATTTTCCTGTGTGCAATATGAATTTTTCAGATTGAAATTTTATCCTCTTACTTCTTGTTTCCTTCAAAATGAGTACAAAGAACAAATTTGTCTCCTTTAAACAGCAGTCTTTGTATGTGTGCACACTGTTCTCATGTTCCTTTTCATTCTTTCCTGCTACAGGCTGAAAAGGTCAAATGCCCACTTTTCTTCCTCACAGATTATGTTCCAGACCTAATTCAGTCATCAGTCTCCCAGGGACTCTTATCAACAAGTTTTCTTTACAAGCAACACGTAGTGCATTACTCCAGTTGAAGTTTGACCAGTGCCATGAAGGATGAGAGATGATCTTGCCAGTGCTGCAGACTAATTTTCTATTTATTCACCTCAGTGTGATGTTTCTCTTTTTTGCAGTAGCATGATGTTGTTGACTCATGTTCAGCTTGTGATCTGTAGTAACTGCCAGCTCCTTTTTTTCAGAATTGGTTAGTCATCTGCCACTCAGCACCTGTGCATCTGACAGTCCTTATGCAACTACACTAAAGTCTGCACATCTCTCTTGAATAATATTATATTTCTGTTGGACTGTGCCTCTGATTTATGATGATTGTTTTGAATTCTATATAAATCTTTCAATGTATTCTCATATCTGCGAATGTGTTCCATCACCCAGAGCAATCATGACAATACTATATTGAAATGGCTTCTGGCTATGCCTTGTGGGACTGATACATGGCTCCATCCTGATAAAAGCTGCATATAACTCCCTGGTATGGTTTGCCGGCCCATTTTACACCGTTGGATAGCAGTTTCATGTAGTTCATATTTCTCTAGTTTAAATGTGGTAATGGCATGTCCCACAACCTGAAAAAAGTACCAACATCATAGGAGCTGTTATTGTCCACACACGATCACAGGAGTTTTCACTGAAGAAACAAAACCACCTGTACTGTTATATCCTGCTAAACAATTTTAGACTGTAAAAGGCTTCAGGCATTGAAGTACAAAGACATAAGGAAGAAATATTAGAAAGAATCATGAAAATAAAATAGCTTTAAAATTATCACTCATTTTGACATTGTATGTTGATGACTGTCCCTAGCTTGGACACATGCTGAAACAATTTTCATCACTTAACCTTCGCTACCCTGATGCAAAAATGAGATTGAGGACTGGTAGAACCAAGCACAAGGGGTAGTGTGGGTAAGGACATTTTGCTTTTCCAGTAGGAATTCTGCTTTGTATAGCATTACAATGCTCAGTTAGAGAAAAATATCATGAAGAAGGTTAAAAAAAACTACAAAATGTGTTATGGAATAGCTCCATGGTGGCATGTGTAGAGAAGATACAGCACTTGGATGGAAAGCAGGCCTGTGTTTTAGATGAACAGATCTTATACCTTTCTCCACGGAGATCTACAACATAATGCACCAAGGTATCGCTGGATTATACCTGTTTTGCTTGTCCTATCGAAGTTGACAGGAGTGTGGTAGGGGTGCCAATATTCCCAAGGTTTTCATGGCAAATCTCCTGTTTCCTTCACAAAGTCCTGCACTGTGCTGAGTCTGTGTCTTTTCTCACTCTGCAATTGCCCTGTAACACTTTGTGGTCTGCTTTTAGCACTTCAAAAGACCAGCTGCCCACTCAGATTATCAACAAACTTTTTATCTATAAATAGAATATAGTTACTGTCCTGATGAAATTCTGAGCTGGAATAAAAGCAAATGTATTTGACAGGTTTTCTGAGGCTCTCTCTTGGGGGTTAACATACATTTTCATATAGGATAAAAGTCAGCAACACATCCAAATATTCTTAAACCATCTTATGAGACTGAAGATTGTTCTAGTTTGTTTATATATGCTGCTGCTTGTTAATGTGTTAATACACATCAAATCTATATTTTTAAAATGAAAGAATATGAACAGTCTCCTTCACTGTGCAAAACTTGGCATCTTTATTGGCCAAAAATGCCCTTTGTATTCATTTATGCATTGGTTTGGAACTCTTCTCCATACTCCCATGCAATCTCTTCTTGAAGTACAATGAGAATGACATGCAGTGATAGTTTTGTTTCAAGTTCCATACCTTCCAGGTTTGAGTTTCCTGTGGTAGTGTGAGTAGAGACACAGCAGATGGCAGTGCATGACATCAATTACCTCTGCTGCACACTCCTGTTCCCAGCAGTAATTGTCCAGAGCCAGTGAGATTACATATGAGGGCACCCCTACTCCCTGGGTCCATGTGGAGGAACGGAAGATGCTTCTTAGAATCAGTGTATTCTCAAGCATCACTTTTGCTCGGTGGATCAAGATTTCTGAATCAGCCAAAAATCTGCCCCCAGATTTAAGCAGCTTTGTCACTGGTAGGAGACTCTGAAGGTCTCCTACGTACAGACAGAACGCAGCTTTCAGCAGAAGCCAGTGCCAGGTATTTTTGTTTTCACCCATGTTTTTATCTTTCACAACTTGATTCATTTTCTTAATAGCTTTACTGCTTCAAAATCTAGGCAATTTGCATATAAAATTTATTTATTTATTTTATTTTAATCTTTTTTTCATTTATCCTCATAGCTCTGGTTTTGGGTGAATGCTAGAGTGTTCATTCTTGTTGCTTAGTGACATTCAAACTAATATCTGGCACAGAATGATGACACTAAATGAAAGTTCCCTTACCAGGTCCTGATGTGTTTCGTCAATTCTATTTGGTTCAAGAGACCATCTGAAATAGGAGAAAAAGGAAGATAGTGGGGAAAGGGAGGAAACAGGACTTTCATGAGTGCATAAGAAACTAATATGAGAATGCTTTGACAACAATGACTTGCAAAACAAGGAAAAAAGTCTCCAAATCAGAGAGTTTTAGGTATAAAACGTTGGGTTTAACTGAAACATTTAATTATGGAGCATTTAGAAAGAACTCAGTGAAGTGCCACTAAGATGATGAAGGGTTTGGATCACCCCTCCTGTGAGAAGAGACTGAGAGAGGTGGAATTATTCAGACCGGAGAAGTCTCAGAAGAACATTACCAATGCATATAAATACCTAAGGGACGGTCCAGAGAGGCAGAGCCAGACTCTTCAGTGGTGCCCAGAGGCAATGGGCACAAACTGAAACACAGGAGGTTCCCTTTGGAACATCTGAAGACACCTTTTCACTGTGAGGGTGACTGAGCCCTGGTACAAGTTATGGAGTCTCCAGACCCAGAGATATGAAAAAAACTGACTGGACACAGTCCTGGGCAAACAGCTCTAGGTGGCCCTGCTTGACCAGAGGCCCTCCAGAGGTCCCTTCCGACTCAACCATTTTGTGATCCTGTGAACTCAAAGGGATGACAACTCCTGAACTTTTGGAGTTGGTAGCTGTACAGTCATGGTGCTTTCCTATGTCAGATTACTCACTGAAAACTGCTTGGAGCATTATTAGATAAAAACAATGTCTGGAGTTATGCTTGGAAAGCTAGTGTTAGCCAATGCCCAAACATGATCTCAGTATTCAAATTCCAGGGGATTTCCTGAATTCTCTAAGTTACAACCCTCATGCTACTTTCCAAAATACCTCAGCAAATATGCCATGCGCTATTTTTTTCAGAATTGCATGTTTCAAATGGAACATGAAGTGACAGAAATGCTGGGATAGTACAAGAGATTGCGTCTTCTGTTTATTACCAATTTACCCGAGCAAATAGCAGTCAAATAACATCATCCTTGCTTCACCTGGAATACAAGTGAGGGAAGGATCTTGTTATCTTTGTTTTGCTTGGTTTTTCTCTTTCCTCAACCAAGAGAGAGACATTTTCTTCTCTCAGTATGGCAGTTCTAATTACCAAAAGTGGAAAATTCTAAAATATAGTAAAAAATCTAATTACCAAAATCTGTGAAAAATATAGTGTTTCTTTTCAATAAGCTGAGATGCTGACAAAATTTTTTTATGAAAATGAAAAAATATGCAAGTGTCTTATTAATCTTTTTGAAAAAATCACTGTTTTGTTTTTTGTTTTTTTTTTTTTTTAAGCAAAGACACAATCAATATGTAGAAACTTGTGTGTTGAACTGTGTAGTAATATCAATTATTTTTGTTGGCAGTCTTATTCAGCCTGAATTTTTTACCCTCTCATTTGAATAATTTTGGACCAGAAGTGTAGAAAATATTTTTATTCCTTTTATTATAGGACAAGATTGCTTTAGGATCTTTTCATTAAAGGACAAGAAGATTAATTTACGATCTGCTTCATAAAGTGTATGCTCTCTTTCAGGAATAACTAAATAAGAGAAAAAGTTCCTTTTCAAACAGGTCTCTGCAAGGAGTGCAGATTGGGAATTAAGTTGGGAATCCCTCCAGAAAGAGATGCATGCATCAAAAGCTTACCCTGTGCTCCTCAAGGTGTTGTTGAGACAACATTCCTGGGGGCCAAATGTCCATGTCATGACTATTGACTTAGAGAGAGGCTCTGACTTTTACCTCAGAAAGGCCAAGAGATTAATGAGCAAAAAGACTACATTTTTTCTTTTTCCGTGGATACCATTCCTCCAGGAGAGGCTTGAATGCTTGGAAATGTCAAAAATACTGTGGGGACACTTGCACATCTGTGAACTGGTGAAGTCAGCTCATCAGTCAAAGTAGTTGATTTGGGAAACAAGAACACTGAAGCTAATACCTATTTTAATTCTCTTTATAGAGTTAGTCTAGGATTTTATAATGTATAACACTACCATTTCAGAGACCCTCAGCTTTTTCTAGCAACTAAGAGCAAATTTTTCCTGTAGTCTTTCTACTGCTTGTCTCAGAAGAAGAGCAGCTATTAAGAAAGATCAGATAACTTTCAGTAGTCCTCTTATCACCAACAGTCACCACTCTTGTGAATTTACCAAAACAGTTGACTATTAGTTCTCATGCTTAAGAAACAAAACAATATCAGACAGAAATCTCTTCAAAATCACAAGAATATCTCACTTAGACTTAACTTTCAGCGAGATTGGACTTTGCCTTGCACAGTTTAATGCCCCTGACACCACTTCAGCAAGCTTTGAAACTCAGTGTGATTCCTTTGCCAGTAAGATAGGCTGCTTTCTTAGGCTCATTTGGAAACAGGATAACCAGAAGAAAAGACCTGGACTGAATGTGCCACAAAATAGGATCTCTTATAGTAAGAGAAACCGAACCCCTGTGAGCCCAAAACCCTGCAGTGCAGCTGAGGAACAATAGGAAAAGCAAAATTTTCTCCCACTTAGCTGAACTACTACATGTTATTTCCAGTCCTGCTTCTCTTCTGATTCAGTCTGCTTTGAGTTTGCTGCTTTGTGACCTCCGGGTCAGATAAATTCTTTCTGCATCTTGTTTTTCCACTGCAGGCCTCACAGAAAGCTGTGATTTTCCTTCCAAACTGAGCAGAAGAGTATGTGAAATTCCCTGGCTTTCTGGAGACATGCTATTGGTTGCTGTTGGTTTACTAATGGTTTGCTCCTGGACTCTGGGCACTGGTTAATTATCATAACAAATAGTCACTCTGGACGTAAGGAAAATAAAAACGAAAAGCAAAGTTCTCACCTCTACTGAGTTACTGTTAAGCTAGAAGGGTACATCTGCTAGCCTGTGTGTGTTACCTCTCCAAGAAAGTCTTGAATGGTCCTACTGCATAGCACATGAAGAGGTTCAACAACAGTAAAGGTAGGGAGTAATATTGCATCAAAAGTGACCTGGATTGGCAGGTTTGACCCACTATTAGCTACAATGTCTTCTTACACTCACCTATTTTCAAACTCTGTGCCTTTTTTTTTTCATGCTTTTACCTTGCTTTTGCCTTTGGCTGAGTTTTGAGAGTCCACTTACAAGAAGAGAGGTGTGTAAACTGTTCAGCCTTTTATAGACCAGATTTGACTTTTTTTTTTTAATTTTTTCTTTAGATTAAGTAATTGCAGCTTAAATCACTGTTATAGTTGTGTATGTCTGGAATTTTTCAGTCTTGACTACATCTTTCTTGAGCAAGGGCATCCAAAACTGAACAGATGTTTCTCCCACAATCAAATTCTTTCATAACAGGCATTCAGAGAGTATCGCTGAAATATTCATGAGTCTTAAGAGATAACAATGCATGAATACTAATGAATAGTAAGTTATATGGTGCTTCAGACAGTGACACAATAAAGCAAGTCCAAACTAAACCATCATACAATTAAACATTTCCTTAGCTGCATAGTCTTAGGTGCAGATTTCATATGTATTGTTTCCTCTAGTATTCACAATAAGCAGAGAAAAGGCACTGCAGAAAATTGCATTTCAGTTTACAAAGATGCTTTGCCAATATATTTAATTTTCCTCGAATTAAAGAGTCCATGTTTAGTAGCCTCATCACTATGATTATTCCTAAAGGGACATCTGTGGAATATATTTAAGGCTAATTAGACATTTTAAAATTTATTTCTTTTTATTTTAATTGAAGATGATACAACAACTTATCCTGCATGCAAACAGTCACTACCAGTTAGACCTGGAAATTGTAGTTTTGACATGGGTATTTCTAATATTAATTAACTGTAATTTTTCAGTCTTGACATTTTTATCAAAACCAGAACTTTTTGATGACATTTCCCCCTTCACTAATTTGATGTCAAACAGTGATGAATATTTTGGCCATCTCAACTGGCAAGTTGTTGAACATGAAAACAGACAGCAAATTCTTTCACAATTTGGGAACAGTAGGTTCATAGTGGGCTCAGGTTTAAATGTTGTTGAAACTGGTCATTGGGCTGTAACTAAAACTGCTACAGATTTGTAGTCCATCCTCACTGAACACTTCCAGAAGTAGAGTGCGGTGGATTGAGCCTGGAGGTGGGGTATCTGACAGCCAGTTCACTGGCCACCAACGCTTGCTCTTTTACGTCTCTGTAGAATTATGCCTTTGCCCTGGTGATAGGACACTGGCACCCCTGTAACACAGAGCAGTGCCACCAGCGAGGATGTTGCTGTCTTCTATGTTCAAGTCTTTCTGCTGCCCTTTGGCTTTCAGCTGAGAATGGCTGCATTATGCAAATGCTTCATTTTTAGTCCCAAGTGTTCTGCATTGCCCTGTGCTAACCAAGGAGCTGCTTTAGCCCAGTGCACTGAGATGACAATATCTCCTTAAATACTCTACAACTTGTCCCATTTTACACAGTTTTTAAATTACAAATTACATTATTCCACCTTCCTGCTGCCAGTGTTTAAAGACTTGTTACCATGGAATTTCAGATGAAATAGAAATAATGATGCTGAGAGATGTTAGCTGACAACCTCAGCAACTGATGAGTTCCAGTGCTTATCGAGACAACCCTCTCACAATGTGATCAAATGCTGAAAACGCTGGCATTTCACAAGCATGTGTCACCAGGAGATGAGAAATCTTAAATGATTTTTAGGAAGGGCTCAGGTAGTTAAAATATCATAAATTATAAAATCTGTGATTTATGGCACAATGGCTAATTCAGAACCATCCCTTTCTATATTTTTATCAGTGATATCATGTAAGATCATGTAAAGGAAGATGTAATGCAAAAAGCAAATGAAAGGTAATTATAAAAGGAAAGGTTAGCTGTCATACTGGTAATAGTGCTTGGTATCAATCTGTTTAATTGTCAAATGAGATTGTTGGTGGGAGAGGCACATAGACCTGACAACAAAAGTGATAGGGCTCCCACTGGCTATTTTAGCCCCTGATGTTTCTCTGTGCTTTAGTGTCAAGCAGGGATGGTACCCATACAACCAGCCTTAGTGGCAACTTGGAGAGAGGTAATTGTGATGAAGGAATTTCCTGAACACAAGCCATACAAATATAATCTGCTGTGGGTTTTTTTTGCCCTTTGTGGTAATGTCTTAGAATTTGAAATAAATAACAAGTGTTTCCATTGGTACCTATGTTTTCTGAAACATTGACTTCTCTTATCAGTTACATATTTATCAATAGAGTATTAAAAAGAAAATATTATTTTGCATTAAGCAAAATAATAGTAATTACTTTCAAATATTTACTTCCATATATTCAGCCAAAAGAAATGCTAACATCATGTTTATTATCTTTACACCTATACTAGTGTTTGACTAATACTTGTAAAATTGTATTTGTTACTGTGCAAAAGTTTTTTTATATATCTCAGCGTCTTACTGACCAGGACAGTCTTCAAGAGCTTCACAGAAAAAGGTTTGGAGTTATACATTTTGCACATTAGACTGCAGTAAACCATAATAGAAGCATTAATAAGGTTTGAACTTTGATCTTGCCATGTATTTCCAAGATTTTTATGTCTCTCAATTTATGATAACTTCCACATTTCATTGCATTTTCTTCAATATTTCATGGTTGACTTCTACATTTTAATAGAAGTGTCTTCTAGAAGTGAAATTTATTGAAAGAGCTTGATTTCATTTTTTCTGCAACTCTGAAGTGTCTAGGTGTGTTTTTCATTTCTGTCACCTATCCTGATGAAATGTATAATCTGCTTGAACCATATGTGGCTCTCTGGGATACCTCAGAAAGTGGAGAGGAAATGAAAAAGCAGACAAAAAAAATAAAAGCAAAACCTTTAAAAAGTTATTTTATCTTTCAAAATCTGCAGTCTTTTTCTCCTCAGGATGAATATTAGCCCTTAGAACTACATTTATAAATGTACAACCAGGAAGGACATGATTTTGCAGTGTGTGGTTCATAGATTTTCACTCAAAATGTTACTTGGAAACAAGAACAAGAGCTGCCCGTTCAGGAAGACACATGTTCCTGAGTTAAGGAGTTGAAGGGCTAAAAAATTTCTCTTCAAGGTACTTAACACAGTTTCTTGTCTTTACTGTAAGTGCTCCTTATAAAGCAAGCTACTTCCTCACTGACTTTCATTATGAGGACAGGAACAGTGGCTCCTTTAATGAGCACATCTGAGATACTAGTGGTCATCTTCTGGTGCTCCAGAAGGGGTCAGGAGATTTTATCTAGACTGTGTGGCTACAGCACTCTTCAGCTCACCCTGCTGTCCTGGTGCTCTGAAGGTATGGCTGGATATGCCATAGCTCTTTTCTGATCCAGGTGTCCAAGTTTCTGCTATGGAAGCAATTTAGCGGGGATATCAAGAGAGGAAAAAGGATTGATCACTGCCTGGATCATTCCTGTGCATATAGTCACCATGTGCTTAGGGGGTGCACCTCAGTCTGGGTCCACTCTCCAGCCTGCAGGTTTTGATATAGCAACACAGCAAATGTCTTTATAGCTAATTGGCTGGACTGCAATCAGCTTTCTTGGATATCTAGTGTAGAACCTCATTTATTGGTCTATCTTTGAATATTGGTCTGTCTACGCATATGTATTTTGAAGTCTTCAGGCAGGGTGGGAGCTAGCAATTCCTGAGATGCCTGTAGAATATGAGGGACTCAACAGCGGATTCTCTGCCACAGCAGCCTGGTTTTGGCAGTGAGAAGCTTAGGTTAGATGAGAGAACTGCAGAGTGGCCACACATGGTGATCTAATAGGGCTGACATGACTAGAACTGACAGAATGTTATTATTTTTGCCAGTGGTGTAGTGATATGTTTCAAGATTATAAAATACCAAGACATTGCCTTATTTCCTTTCAATTGCACTCATTCAGAGAGCAGCAGATATCTGACAGCAAGTAAGAGAAATACAAAAATGCTATGCTACTTTACATAGAATTAAGTTAACACTGTTTACATGTACATGACCTGGATACTCCACTGTCCCTGTTATGTGGGAGCTGGCAGCTGGGAGGGAGGGAAGAGCAGCCCTATCAAATGCTGCTGAAAGCTTCAGCAGTACAAAACAAGTCTCTTCAGCCCTGTGTAGGAGTGTTGCCCAATCACCTGAAGGAGCTGTTTAACATCATAGTTTGGATTTGCCCCTTTGTGTCCTTATGTCTTGCTTTTGATGACAGACAGAGCCCAAACTGTGAATTTGGGCCATATACTTACTGAGAGCACCAAAGTTATGGAAAACTAGTCAAACTCATGTAACACTGCAGCTGAGTGCTGTGGTGGTTTTAGAGCAGTGCTAAGCAGGGGACACAGCCCAGCTCTGCTGTGACACCATGGAGAGGACCCTACATTCAGGTACAGCTGCCTGGAGCACAGGCTCAAACAATCTGCTGTGCACCAATTCCTCTGCTATATTTTTGGGTTTGATGTTATTCCTGCCGTATTTGCCATCAGCGGACAAAGTGTGGTAAGACACAAAGGCAATTTCAAATCTTTTACTAAACTGTGTCCAAATGCTGCCTAGAAATCATACGTGTGGTGTGTTAGTGCACACATACGTGCTCAATACCATTGCCTTAACAGCCTTTGTTTTTAAAAGACTACTCTACAAACACATGGTGGGGGAGAAAAGTACTTTTTCTCTCATGCTAACACTAGAGGAACAACAGAATTACTTAATACTAATACTTTCTGTGAAAACAGTGGAAAGAGCTAATGATGCTTGCAACTACCACATGTGCTTTCCCAGGTGATAGATGCATTTCAGGTAAAACCAAAAATGTTTTAAAGTGATCTTCATGTCCATTTTAGGGAATATTGAATCATTTGTCTTCATATATAGGCATAAATGCTTATTCAATAATGTTATACCGAATAACTGTGAACTTTATGACTTTCTTTGCTAGCTTAAAAGAACAATTTTATGGAGATAATATGAACTATATATTTATTGCCTCTTAAATCCATAATCAAATAAAATATATCAGACAGAATTAGATTGTTCATTCAGCCTCATTGCAGCCTTGAAATATGCTCCAGATGCTGGGGACACTGACTTAGTATTTAGTTTAATATTAACCATTTTTTTCTTTATGCTTGTTGAGTATCTTCTTAGTGAATAAACTAAAATTAGATACTTTCCATCAAGCCAGCAGTGCAATTATTTCTTTTAGATAAGATACAAATGTTTCCTATGAGATTTATAAATTATTACTTTTAACTTTCAATAAAAAATTAAAAAAACCTTTTCATTAAAGACAGTGCACAACTGCCTTTTGAATTGGTGTCACAGTGTGAGCTACACAGGGTTGCTTATAAGAGATGTAAAAGGAAAGCCGCTAGCAGTTAGTAAGTAGCAGTATCTGTGCTTAGTCTCAAGTCAAACAGCTTACCTATAAGTTAGAGTTTCAGACAAAAATTTTCCATCTCGATTTAAAATATGAGTATGGGTTCCTATGCCCCTTAAATGCTCTAAAATTTTAACATTATATAAAACCCCAAAATGTTTTTCAGTACTAAGGATCTAAGCAAACGGGATATACTTTTATTGCTGGTTTTAAAGAAGCAGAATATATGGAACTCTTCCAGCTCCCAGAGAGGTTCTTTCCTGTGGTCATTTGTACATGCTCCCATGGTGGCTTCTGTTTTCACTTCAGAGCAGTAATTAAGGATAGATAACAGCACTAACAGGGAAGATTTGACAGACTACAGAGTTACATTCAGTTTTTACTATGCATAAAAGAAAAAACTGAGCCAGATTACAGACTTTTGTTCGCATTGCATTTGCCCTAATTTTTGCTCTTTGACCTTAACAATGCTCAGGTCAATTATAGAGTGTTATGGGATCAACTGAAAGCTGTGACTGTTCTTCTAGGTACAGTACTGTAAAAGAATACATATTGTTAAAAGTAGCAATGTTCACTTAGATACCAAGGAGGCACTGCTCAAATTAAGTGTGATTCCTCTTGGACCCATCTCAGCTGGGTTGTCTTTCCTCATTGAAAAGTGTCAAGTGTATGTTGATTTATATGGTTTTACCAGTGTCCAAGCAATAAGCCGAGCAAATTTTTATGTGCACATTGAATACCCAACATTGAAACCAATTTTAAATAGCATAAACTTGATTTGATTTTTTTTTTTTTGAGGGAGGAATGTTGAAATAAAATATAAATCACTTGTTGAGGCAATTTGACTGTACAGTGAAAATAGCCATTTTAACAAAATGGTTGACATTCCATTGTGTGCATGGAAGGGCCAGCAGAATTTACACCTTTTAATTTCACTCAAGGAAAAAAGTTTCACATTATCATTTTGTAGCCTGCAGCTGAAAGTAACAAATTACTCATTTTGCTTGCATGTTATAAACTGCAGCTCCTCCTCGGAGACAAGGGCTGCAGTCAGGCTGGGATCTTGAATTGGTGTGTCTTCACCAGCCTGCAATGTCTCACCAACCCAAGCTTTGGATCTGTGGCTCTGCTCAGTCTCCACCCTAAAAAACCTTTCCAGAAGCTTTGTTTGCTATTCTGTGATAAAGCACAAACCTTTGTGGGGGACTGAAGATATCTGTCATGTTGGAAGATTAGGTGCTCAGACAATGGGAGGAATGGCAGGACAGGAGTGAGCACAGCTCTTTGTTCCTCTGTTCCACCTCTATTTACTGGAAGAGACACTTCTTTCATTTTGGAGCAGCTTGGGGCCACTCAGTGTCTGAACAGATATGGCCTTAAGAGAAAAAAAGATCTTGCTGTATACCTGCCTATTCACCTTGGTTATGAAGAGATCGGTGCCTTTTTCCTACTCCTTGAAATTTGAGCTATGGTTCCCCAGAATGGGGAACATCTGTGTAATCTTTTTTTCACCCAAGTGAAAAGATAATGATTGCTTAAAAAGCTGATCCTGGGTAGCCCTTTGCAGCAACTTATACATTGGTTCAAGGGGTATGATTTCCTGAGTGCTCTTGGGCAGTGCTGCTGTTTCACAACTAGAATAATCGCTCTCTATTAACTAAGTTCTTGGTACAAGTGTTTTTAATCCTTAGAAAATGTGGAAATATTTTCCTTTTGGCCTTGAATTACTTCTTTTGTCATCTTATATGTCCTGTAATGTGATTAAATGCTTGCCTAGTTGTGCTGTCATAACTGTGAGCTACTGTCATAACTTTCTGTCATGCTGTCATAGTTATTACAATAGTGTTATTTGTATTTAACAACTGTAAGCCATGTGCCTTAGTGATTTTTATGTATCAAACTGCTATTGTTTAGAGCAGATGTTTATTTTATTCAGATACATCAACCAAGTCCAATAACTTATAATGAAACTTGAGGACACTGTGAGATTAGTAAAACTGATGACAACATCCTATTTCTCAAGCATGTCTTACAAAATCCTTCTTTCATTTACCTTATGATACTGCTGTCCCACATGTGCAAAATGACAGAGGTGCTTCAGCTTCTTCATCAAGAACAACCTAGTCTCTGCACCCTTTGTTTCCTTGACTCTTCCCCACAACAGCCCACCAGACACCCCAGCCTGGTGGCATGTTTTCTGTAGTGGTAGGAGTGGTGAAAGAAGCCTCGACAAGTCAGTGGTTTGATTCCCTGAAGCACCAAAAATTCAGGAATTTATACAGGGTCCAGTTTACAGAGGTAGTTAGGTGCCTAGAAATGCAAAAAGGTCTGTGTAGGATTTGCTAAATCCTAAACGGATTATATACTTAACTCCTATTGACCTCCTTTCAAATGGTTTTGATTCTTTTGTCTGCAAAACAAGCTGAAAAATCTGAAACAATATGCTTCTGAAAACTCTGGACACTTGCTGATTTTGGTCAAGACAGAAATAACACATGAAGACCCTACCCATGAAATGCAAACACTTCTGTATGTGATGTTACAGAGGCCAGGAGATGCAACAGTGAGTGACAAAGGAACCCTTCATTCCAATTCTCCCTCCTGCTTTCCCTTCTTTCACCCATGTCATTACCAGTTACAAAGACAGTACACAACAGAGAAACACTGTGTTTCTTTCCAGAGACCTACTTCTTGTCTGCACTGGGTGGGAAGACCAGACCCAATCTTTTTCATTATCCTGCTCAGTGACCAGCATGAAACTGATGGCTGGCTGGGTCATAGTACAATTGCAAAGAAAAACTTTCTATAAATAGGAGAAGGTAGCTGCGCTTGGCACATATTTCCTCTTGTTTGCATTTGTTTATTTTAAATTTGAGTTAGCCAAGGCAAGGTAACATAAGTTGAGCTTGTGGGATGCCTTCCCACTCTATCCTGTTCACAGACAGTAGTGTCTACATTAAAACATTGCAGAAAAAGAAAATTTAACTATTAAGCAGATGAAAGTCTGAGTCATAAAGATGGCAGGGAATGGTGAAAAATACTTGCTGTGTTTCTGTTCTTGAGACCTTCCTTGAGATAAAAGTGGTGTGTGAGGAGGAAAACAAATCTCCTGGGACAGCTGGAGCCTTTAGCCAGTACCTCGCCTCAGCCTTTATCTACTTACCTCCTGCGGTGCGTAGGTTGTTCTGGGTAGGAGAGAAACAAAGCAGACAGGAAAACAGGCATGAAAGAAGGCATTTTAGAAATGGTCTAGTGCACTTGATTCTTTCAGGCTGAGGGCAGCACACGCTGGTGAGAAATGTGAATCACACTGAGAAAGTGCCAGAAGCCTGAGGTTTGCTCCTACCTAATTGGCTTGTTAAGCTGTTAAAACCGAAAGCACCAAATCCTTGGATATTTCTTGCCTGTAGTTTTTTTTCCCTTTTTTTTTTTTTTTTGCATACACGGGTGTGGAAGGAAATGTGCACATCTTAGATCTGATATAAAACTGGCTTTGCTGTGTTTCACCTCCTGCATGAGAATGTCTTAATTCATTTTATTGTGTGCTTGTGTAGCGCTCAGTGCAGCAGGGTCTTGAATTCTGCCTGGGATTTCTGGTAATGAGCATCATCGCTGCCGTCACATGTGAAACATCTAAAACACCATGAAGTGTGTCTGCTCAGCTTTTCTCTTTGGGAAGTAATGCTGTTGTCATTACCATATCATTTCTCAGTCCTGTCCATTAGCTATAATTTTTAAAATTTTGACAGTGTGAACAATGATCCACCCATATTAGGTCTAAGCAAATTACAGTAAAGAGGTAATGCATTAGTAGTAAGTACCTACACAATGTATTGACATAATGCCTTTACCTCATTACTTATTTGCCTGTTATCTAAAATTGTGTAACATTTTGGTATAACAAAACAGCTCCCACCTTCAAAAAATGCCAAATGAGTCTAGAAATAAGTCTTTGTCAGAGTTTTAACCATACTGCAACTCCACATGAATCTCCTCAGGTTTCCTGTGTATTTGCAGAAATGCCTTTTTCTGAATGATGAAAAAAATTATATAATTTATCTCTTTTAGTTTAGTTGACATTCATGACTGTTTGGCTGCTACAGATCACATACTATGGACACCATGTCTCTACCTGACCCAGGTCAGAGAATGAAACCAGTTAAAACCAAGAGGATTTTATATGAAAGCTAAAATCCAGTTGCTTATATTAAAGGGACTTTCTTTCTCTGTTTTTGAGGCCCCAAATGGGGCCCCAAGTATGCCTATTTCCGTACTTGAATCTCTCACTGATTGAAAACTGCTTCATGAACCACTTATGGTGTCTTGAATCAAAACAACTATGTGTCTTTCTTTTGTGTGTTTCCACAATCTTGATTTTCTCATAGATTTTGTGCACTAACAACTGCCATTCCCTGTCATGCTAATGAAAGAAGAATGTCTAATTGTGTAATAAAAAATGTGACAGTGTGTTGTTGTGCACAGGATGGAGTCTCTGAGAACGTTCAAAGAGACAAAAATGACAGAAAATATAGAGCTGGAAAATATTTTTAAAGAGGGTTTTTTTTTCTTTCCTCTTTTTTTTTTTTTTTTTTTTTTTAAATTTCAGAAGCACTTACATCTTATGGACTTGTCAAATGATTTATCATCCTCTTTCTGAGGTCACCCCTGATGCTGTTCTTCAGCATCTGATTTTTATGAGCCTTATTCCTGGTTTCTAGGTCACTGAGCCCAGAGGCAGCTCACAATTGGTTGTTGCCTCAAATGCATGCAGGATGGAGGATATTTTGATCTTCATCTATTAATGTGCAGTTAATGCAAACAAATAATAAAGCAAATCTCTAGCCTTCTTTTTTTATAAGTCTGTTTAATGTGTGAAGGCAGTTAAGCATGAATACAGAGCAGTAAATAAGATCAAGCCAACCCAGAGAGGAATCAATAAGTTATAATGTTTTATACGCAAAGTATTTGATTATTCCTTGCAGTGATTTGCTGGAGAGGCAGATTTTTTGTTTTCTCGGTAGGAACTGAATTAACAAGTGCAGAACAGCAGTAAATTTCTGACATACATATTTAAGAATCAGCAGTGTATTTTACAGTCAAATGCTGTATTGTTTCCATCCCCAGACAAAGGTTCAGGAGCCTAAATATTTCCAAGTTAATGAATGACAATTTGGCTACAACCTGATGTCTTGGGGAGGCTGTTATTTCTGTGGGGACTTGGTAGCAAACAAGATAAGTAAAAGTAAGAGCTAAAAACTTTAATTTGAGTTCATTAAGCTCAAGCTAACCCAGCAATGTGTGCTTGCAGCTCAGAAAGCCAACCATATCCTGGGCTGCATCAAGAGAAGTGTGGCCAGCAGGTTGAGGGAAGTGATTCTCTCCTCTACTCCACTCTCATAGAGACCCCACCCGGAGTGCTGCATCCAGCTCTGGGGACCCCAGCACAGGAAGGACATGGACCTGCTGGAGTGAGTTCAGAGGATGGCCATGGAGGTTGGAGTACCTCTCTTATGAAGACAGGCTGAGAGAGCTAGGGTTGTTCAGCCTGGACAAGAGAAGGCTCCGGGGACGCCTTAGAGCACCACCCCCAGCACCTAAAGGGGGCCTACAAGAGAGCTGGAGAGGGATTTCTTACAAATGCATGTAGTGATAGAACAAGGGATGATGTCTTTAAAGAGGTAGGTTTATACAAGATATCAGGAAGAAATTCCTTATTATGAGGTTGCTAAGGCACAGGAACAGGTTGCCCAGAGAAGTTATGAATGCCCCACCCCTGGTGGTGTTCAAGGCCAGATTGGACGGGTCTTTGAGAAACCTGGTCTCATAGGAAGGTGTCTCATCCACAGTCCCATAGGGGTTGGGACTGTGTAATCTTTAAGGTCCCATCCAACACAACCAATTCCATGATTACTGTATATGTTAATGTTTTCTTTCAGCTTTTTCAAGACATGCAGCAGAATTCTGTGTTCAAAAAATGCTCATTTTGCAGGTTAATGAAAATATTATAAACAAGGCCTATTCATGGTCAAAAGAAAACTCAATTAAAACGTGTTCAAGTTGTATAATTTATATTCATACTGTAATGGAATTTGTAACACAAAGCATATCTCTCAGTATTTTTTTCAAGCAAATGAGAGTTTGTAGGGACTTTTACTCCACTCATTTAGTATTTGCTGCTTTCAAGAATTTTGTGACTGAATTTTATGAGCATGAGTGATCATAGAAAGCAAGTTTTATGCTCCTGTGATCACAGGGAAAATGTGACTTACGTGACTTGTGGAAAATGAGCTTACTTATTAAATGCAGTATTTCCCAAAACCTAAGGATAAATATGTTTTTCTTTGAACTAGAGAGCATAGATAGTCACAATGAGACAATGAAACAGAGATTTCTCCTCTATGGCATCAGGTATCAGGCACAAAATAAACCATTCAAGATAACAAATACAGTGGAGAAAATGGAGATCTCTGTGGAAAAACGATATGAAAACAGAAATAAAATTTGTCAGACGATTCACTTTGGACCTCACTGAGCTGTGAAGCTGAGATTCTAAATTCTTTACCTTTATAAAATTTAAAGTAAATGAGGATGCCTCATTAGGAGATTTTTCTTAGTGCTTATTTGTCTAAACCAATTATTTACATGTCCTCACTCCCTGGGCATTTGTCCAAGAATCCACCTGAAGGTCCAGGACATGCCATTTCCCTAGATGTCTAGTAGCTCAGGGTGTTTTGGTTTGAAAAGAAACAAAAGGAGACACTTTTCAGACAACTCAAGTAGCTCTTGTGTATGTTCATGCCTGAAAACTGAGGTTATGCACCTTCATGTATAAGTCTGTATTAGACAGTAAACAGGAGCTGTGGCAGTGGCAGCCAGGACTACATGTGGCCCTTAGCATAGCTGAGTCATAAAATCTCACTAACATAAGAAAATAGAAAACAATCCCTAACTCTTGCACCACTGCTTATGACTATGCTGAGTACATCGAGTCTGTTTAGCTAGAAAGAAGGCATTACTCTCCATATTTACAGAACTGTACTCCAAAGAACCTCTTTCAACCTTGAAGAAATGCCCCAGCTCTGTTAAAAGTCAGCTGCAGGATAGTCTTTCTCCAAATTCCTTTAATTAGCTGAGCTATTCTGATTGTTGTCACTCTGCTGCTACTAAATGTTACAAAACTCAGTTCCTGACAGGATAGAAAAGTGCAAAGATATCGGACCTTTCCTGAGACAGAGACTGACTGCCTGCCGATGAGAGCTGCTACACATTCTTTATTCCCAGAGGAAAGCTGGGCTGACTTGACATGAAAGTCACACGAGGAATGACTACAGATCTGTATTATTTAGGGCATTAGGGTTTCCTCAGACCTTCCTGAACGGATCCAAAGGGCCAGCTGTTGTCATAGCCATTGTCACATCACAAATGTGGCTCCAGGTTTCTTCAAAGCATAGGCAAGAGGCAATGGGGAAGCGCAGGAGACTGCTGTCCCCTTTGGGCTGCAGTGTTTCTTGTCCTGCTCTGTTTGTTTCATGCTGCCTTGTTTCTTGTGGAGGAGCGCTGGCCAAGGACGGACCAAGCCAGCTCTCTGGGGCTCAGGCACTGGCAGAAATAAGCAGCCACTGTTTCACTGCTCCTTCCCTGTTTCACTCTTACACACCCAAACTTCCCCCAGCCCTTAGGGGAGCATGTCCTCTGCTTCCAGGACTAAATCAACTCACTTCCTGCTTTGATTTTAGTAAAATCACACTTTTACTGCGAAATCCACACTTGGGATCCAGCTGCAGTGATAGTCTGCTAACCAGCACTTCTCTCAACGTGCCAGCAGGCACTAACTATGCATATTTCTCAAGGCAGTCATAGCTGTAGCTTATTAATGAGAATTAAGTAAATGAAAAGGAACAAAAAACATATGCTGGTCAAACTCAAAATGTGCTGCAGAAACTTTTGACCTTGGTGAAGATTTGTTTACTAAGCTAAACACTTTGACTGCACGTGACTTTACAAGGCTACAAAACAGAAACATGCATCTTGAAATCTTTGTCAATACCTGTCTTCCAGGCCTATTCTGCCTGGATTGGACTAGGGAACAATGGCATCACACATAAAGAAAACTTTCCAGTTTTTTGTTTTCAGTAGGCAGCTCCATGCATTTATTCACTGCTCATAAATACATGGGATGAACAGACTTGTTTCAGTGCTGCAAAACAGAGGACAAGGCCTTTATCCTCTCAGCAAATTGATCCTAAGAAGATATGTTTAACTCAGTGAAGATTTTTATTTTTTTTTTAATTTATTTCAAAGTTAGCTAGACTGTGAAGACAGACATAATATAAATTTACTCAGGGAATCGTTTCAAATCTTAGTGCACACATTTGTGAGCTCGATTTACTACTATACATCAAAATAATGATGAGGTTTTTTAAATAGAAATACAATCTGTCTTGCAAACATATAGTCTGTCAATTTTGACTGCAATTTTTAGAGTGCTTTTTTTTTCTTTTTTATATTGTATTAATATTGCAGTGACATCAGTGAGAACAAATTAGGTAGATGCAGAAATTTCTGAAATAGTTGTTAACACCAAACGTTAAGTATTTGTCATACCAGTAATGTTATTTTAACTTTATATTCTATTCAGATGCAGGCACAACAATTAGCTGGAATATGTCAGACCAAAGGCAATCAAAGTAAAGTATGCAGACAGAAAGAAGGTGACAAAAAGGGCTTGGTAATTTTGAACAAGACTTAAACTTTGTTATCTGCACATCAATATTTTGTGCAGATGTGGATTGTAAAGAACATGTGGTTGTTTATTTTATTAATAATGCTTAAAAGTATCTTAAATATAAGCAGGTAATAAATTTTGCAGCATCTTTACTAACAGTAAGTGCACAAGCAAAGCCCAGATGTTTTCATTTTGTACAGTGCAATACTCAGTGGGCACAGAATAGCTAACCACTGCCCATGCCTGGCCACACTGCAGATGTAAGTAGCTGTGATCATATGAAAAAGTTCCTGCCATTCAGCACGCATCAATCTCAAATGCTAACCCAGCTTATTAAAACTTATTCAAGTGAAAACAATGCTATAGACTTGGAAGGATATGGTTTCTCCTGCACTAGTTTTTTGGTTGTGAGCTGAAGACAATCAGAGATATGTTATCTAGTTCTGGCCTCATCTATTGATAGAAACTGACTGCAAGTGGATTTTTCTTCTGTTTCAGTGGGACTATGCTTGAATTAATTAATGGAAATTTTACTACTTTTTCTTAACATTTTTTCTTCTACCACCCCTAGGGTTTAGTACAAACTAGACTGTCTCTTTTCAGCTAAAAATAGAGCTGGAACAACATGGTCTTTATAGAGGAATGACTGGAACTTCCATGGTTTGGTTGGCACTTTGGCTTACAGCTTCGTAGACATATAGGACTGTATTTCTTCTGCCCTGGCAGGAAACATACGGGATGTTCTGAAATGAGTAACAGAGCACCAGGAACCAGTGCTGGAAGATGTGAAATAAGTGGCAGCTAAAGTTCATAAAATCATGGAATACCAGGATGGAAGAGGACCTCAAGAGACATCTGGTTCAACCTTTCTTGGCAAAATCATGGTCTAGGCAAGGTCTACATGACACAGAGACCTGCTCTTCACCTTCTGAGAAGCTAATTTCTGTCATATACTAGGAAGACACCCAATACCATGAGCAGTACATGGTACTGAATGAAGCAGAGGTCATGAGAAGATCTTTTTTTGGACTAGTTTAAAGGCTTGGAGTCTAATAGGAGATATTTCCTATGAGTCTCATCTAGAAGTAATGGAAGGAGACACTGTTCCCCTTAACAGTTTTATTTGGTTATATAGGCAAAATCAAGACTTGAAAGCCATGTAGAAGGATACTGCAGTAATCCTGTAAACCTGGACTTCCCTGGTATTTTAAGGAGTGGAAAAAAAAAGAAGAGGTTATTTCAGGTATACTTTTAAGTTTGTAGGTTTGTGAAAAGATTTAGGGGTAGATTAATGTGAATTCTGTAAATTCTGGAAGGTGAATGCATTCAAGTTGCCTGTGTCCCACCAGACTCCTTGGTCACAGACCTCCAATATGCAAGGAATAAATAGTGTTTGGTGGTATATTCTGCCAGGGATCATGCTGTATTATCTTGGGAAAAAAGGAAAAGTCTCTCCAGGGGTTTGGAAAAGAGAGAGGGATGATACTATGCCATAGTACTTGTTCATTTCCTCAAAGAGGGAAATGTCTTGGACTACAAGGGAGCTGGCATTGATGTTTGATTTGGGATGTGGCCATAATGGAAGAGAAAAAGTAAACATCACTGTTTAGGGATGAGGAATACCAAAGGATCAGTTCCAGAATCCTACCCAGAAATGCATGGTCTTGAGCCCATTTTAGCCCAACAACAGGCAGAAATTGGGCAGAAATATGTGAAGCAGTAGATTCCAGCTGAGAAAGAGAGATGGCAAAGAATTCAAGCTCATGGCTTAAACTCCATGAGAACAGTACCTATAATTCTGTTGTGGGGGAGCTACCTTTAGGTGCATCAAGTGACACTTCTTTTTCCTCTGAAAACTGATCCTGTATCTAAAAGAATGACTTATGGTCAATCAAAAAGAGTCAAAACATGAAGATCATACATTTATACAAAGAAGACCCTGAACCTTGTCAGTTAGCCAGTGGTTCTGCAGCTGCATTTGATTACGTGAGTGTTGGCTAGACCACAACATAACACTGAGGCAGAACTGCCCATACATCTCATTGCTGGAACTCAGATGGGATTTAGATCTTCTGAATCAAATGGCAGTCTTTTTAAATTTTATTTTGTGTCACTGTTTTCCTCAAAGAAGATGGGGAAATTCAACTGTGAGTTTTCAGTTGTGGGACAAAGGGACAGTGAGGCTCTTTGATACATCGACCAAACTTCCTAGAACCATCTTCTCAACAGGTCTCAGTTTCAAGTGGTTGGTGAGCTCTGTACTAAAACAGGCACATATGTTCAAGCCCTAAGCTAATCCACAGACGTCTTGACTCATTACCAGAGAGTGCAGCATTTCCTGAGCCCCACCAGTGTAATTTCTGATCTCTGCAAAGCTTGAGATTTTCCTGTGAACTTTTGTCCTCTGTTTGTAAGAAAGGTACAAATTCGAAAGGCAACTCAGCAGGGAAAATTGCATTACTATTTCAATGTGATAAGAACAGGAGAGAGAAGGAATGAAATATGAGGAAAGGTTCACCATTTGTCTATGCTTGCCTCAAGTGGCACGGGCTTTGGATGAAAGTGATGTTTCTGAAGGCATGTTTGTTGGGTGAGAGTGAAATATATAGTGCTAAAATTGCCATGTTAGCCTATTATCTGCTGAAATGTAACAAACTGTTTTATTGGAGACATTAAATGTTCAAATACATGGAACATGCCCTCCTCTTTCTGCAAAGAGCTTTGGTTCTTCAGGACAGAAAAGCAAAATACGCACATGAGTAGACAGGACTGTGCAATCATGTGGCTTCTCCCACTGATGGCTGTGGGGAGATAAACAGCACTTGCAGGTATGAATATGGGACTGTCACCTCATTGCTCACTGCAGCAAATATAAATGGAGAGCTGGGGATGGCTGTGTCTGGGCAATACCAGATGCTTTTATTTTATTGAAAAGATAGGGACTATTATCAAGGGTTGATTTCTTGGAATATCCAAAATAGCTTCAGAAAATATATTTCCTTTTCCTGAGGACACAGAAAATTTAAAAATATTTTTCTCCCACAAAAAACCAAACCAAACCAAACCAAACCAACCATGAAAAAACCCAAATAAAAATCCAATGGCAAAAAAATCCCCCCAAAAACCCCAACAAGACAAGAGGGAGATACCTGTGTTTCCTTCACTTTATCTCTCTTTTTTAAAACTTTCTCCCCACATATGAGGTATATTTTTTACACTTTTGATAATTTTTAATTTCAAAATTTTTCTTTGACTAATGAAAAAGATCTGCCAAAATGAGAAAACAATTTCTGTTTCAGACTGGATGGACTGAAAAAGCATTTGTAGAAAAACAAAACAAGTATTATTGCATCTAGAAGCAAAATATTCCACACAGTTGTGTCAGAAAGCAAAAAGAATTGTATGGAGGCAAATTACATGTTCAAATCCACTAGCATAGTGGAAAGGAAGTGGTAGCTGATGGGAAAATGAGTAGGCAGAGAAAGAGCTTTCTGTGTGAGGTATTGAAAGTAACCTGTTGTGGTGTATTTGATATTTTTTTAGGGACTAGAAAGAGAGAAGAGGTTCTCAGGAGGATCTGAGCATTACAAGTGATATTCAATGGAAGATCTAAAGAAAATAGTTCACCTGAATATGAGGAAGAACTTTACTGTGCTTTTAACTGTGCACTGGAACAGGTTGCCCAGAGGGATTGTGGAATCTCTTTCAGGAGACATTCAAGAACTGTCTGGACACAATCCTGTGCCATGTGCTCTGGGATGACCCTGCTTGAGCAGAGTGGTTGGACCAGATGACCCACTGTGGTCCCTTTCGACCTGACTCATTCTGTGAACAGATCCAAATACAAAGACAAAGAAAATTAATACTCAGGGATAGATATCAGACAGAACTGAAGGCTTTTCCATAACCCAAGGTGTGTCACTCCGTTCATATAAAATATTTGTCATTTCAGAAAAAAGAGAACTTGTGAGAATTTTCACTGTCATGGGTTGATAGAGGAAAATGGGGCTTACTGGAAAGAGGCACTTTTTGGCCGCCAAACCAGCACAATGTACCAACGCTTGGCTTCAACTCTAGTTAGTTATTGATCTTTTAGACCTCTTTTTCTGTTGATTCACAGATTTTATATTTTCAATTTACTTATACAAGTGAGAAAATGAACTCTGGAAGCACCTGTCAGGGAACAGGTGGAATATAGTTGGGGTTTCCTTTCATGACATGTTTAAGGCTGGTATCATCTTGTCAGAGAACATGCAAAACTGAGATAGAAAACCCAGTTTTCCATGGCAGGATCCAAAGAACAGCACATAGCAATGGCAAGCTCAGTAAGAAGCAGTTAATTTACAGTAGCACAGCTTTTTACACTGCATTATCACTGTGCTAAGGCAGATGGCTTCTACACACTTTGTTTCTGGCACTGTCCGATTGTCAGGTACATTGCCTGTTAAGAGATGCTCCTAAAGATATCCTTTGCAAAATGCCTGGTCACAGTGTATGAGTGCTGAATCCAGCTGCATATTATGTTCCATGTGCCACTCCAAGTTTTCTCAGTCTACCCTGACCTCAGGCAGGCCTCTGATTTATTCATATTTTTACTAAAAATGCCTGACCTTCCCATGTAATAGCTTAAATTTGCCTATTGCATTATGCTCTGACCCCAGAAAATAATCATGTCAAATTAGGTTGCTACAATAGTCCTTTTACAATAAGGTGGGCACAGGATGGATAGCTGTTGGTCAAAGTTATGTATATTCCCTTGAAAAGTGGGAATATCTTGTATAGGAATGCATGCGGAGCCAAGATTCATTGCTGTTTACATAATATATGGTGTATATTTAGATACCTGAAGGCAAGTAACCTTATGAATAAACTGTGCTGACTGTCTATATGCCAGTCCCACTGGATCCGCTCTGTCATGACCTCATTAAAGTATCATTTATCTTTCATTAAGGCAGAAAGTAAATGCAGAACTGGCTGTCAATCTAAGTCTGTTTTACAATGCCTGGGCCAAATAATTTTCACCTCACTGGAGGAAGTTATTCCACTGAAACCAGTGAAGTATTTCTGTTAAGATTTGCTCTTGATCAAAGTAGAATGATCTGCTACTGCTACTAATTAAGCTTCTCTCTATTGAATCACAGCAAAGTTCGACAGATGTGGAACTGTTCTCTCTGTACTGAACAGTACGTATACCCTACTCGTTGGAGAACTGCTCAGGCCTCAGAGGGGCAAGCCTGAAGTGATGGCTGAACCTATTGATTTATTTTGCTTTAAAAGGAGCAGAGGATGGTTTCTGAAATCAGACTTGGTGATCTCTTGCTCTCCCATCTACCCCCACGGGAATAAATTCTGGTACGCAGCCCGACACCCGAGCCTTGCTGGCAATCAGCCGTGGTGTCGAGTGGAAATCTTAAGTGAATGGGAAGTTATTTTACACTGAGGGTAAAGATTGCAGAGGAAAACACATCTATTAACTAGGCTCCTAGTGAAAATGAGAGCTGACAGTTACAAAGTGTTACAAGAAGAAGCAAGTAAAGCAATAGAATTAAGCATTATCTGATCTAGTACTGTTCTTTCCTTTTTCTTGTTTTATCTGACAAAGTGGTTAATTATGTGAAGGAACAGTTTTAACAGAGGAAAATTTCAGATGCATAATTGAAAAACATTCAGGCTGTTTGTGGTAAAAAGTCAGATACTATGCTGCAAAACTCTAATTTGTAGAGCATTTGGATAAAATGAACCTTAATGCATCATGCATTGCACTTCACAGGCATTTGTGATTTGGACTGGGGAATTGCAATTATTCCCTATGAAAGAGGAATTCCCAGTAAGTGTGGGGCATGAACTCACTTTGATTAAATCCCTGCTCTTTGTACACACTGCCCACCACTACTACCCTTTGAATGATTTAATGAGGTGCTGTGTGCTATGCATTACGTGTTACACTATTTTTCTGTTCAGAGTAGCGAGTCTAAATGATTTCTTGTGTGGTAACCAAGTCCTGATGAAGTCTGACAAACTTATTGCTGAGTGCTGTTCAGGAACTGGCAAAACCAAGTTTCCTATTCTGAACTACTTTCAAGCCAAACACTCATCCTGCAAATCCATCTTGGTATCTTCAAGGTTCAAGCAAGACTCTAAAAACACCACTGGCACACAACCCATCTCTAGGTTAAAAGCAGAAAATAAGTGCAGCGAGTGACTAAAATGCAAAACATGAGAAGGGAACATATGATAAAAGTATAATACGAAAAATATCATCGGTGAAATTCTAATTCTGTTGAAGTTAATGAAAGCATTTGTACTGATTTAATTAGGTCAGAGTTTCATCAGTCTCCACTTTTCTTACCAGGGAATCTTGTTATTCCTGACTGGCAGTTTCTTAAAAGCATTAGTATAAAGATGGACACTGATGGAGCTAGAGTACAGATATTTTTGAAAAATGTTTCATATATCAAGGATAACACAGGAAAAAAACTAAGATATTTGTTGATATAAATGGCAAAAATGCGGCACTCAGGAAGCTTCTCAAAATGTGTATCTCTTTGACTTGAACTTGCTGATTAATTAAAAAAAAGGTACTTGAAAAGGCTAATTTTGAAATATTTCAAAGAAAACATTTTTAAACAATAATTTCATATTGAAATTTGCCTCCAATTTATTGTTTTCAAATGCAAATTATATATGAGACCAAATTAGTATATTTAGTTTACTGGTAGCAAACTGTAACATTTGCCTTGAAATTTGATTCTTTCATGTTGTTAGATCACTCCTTGAAAAAAAAAATTCATTTTTTCAGGCATTTTGGAACATAACTAGTGCATTGGAGGAAGAGGGGTCACAAAAGAATATTGTGGTATACAAAAGCATATGAGCAGGTGTAAAAACTAGAAAGTGAGATATTGTTCTAATTTGAATACCCAACAGCAGCCTAATTACAACAGCCTAATTAACAATGCAGTGATTTGATTGCTTCTTCAAAAGTGTAGTAAGTGGAGCTGAGTAATATAGAGAAATTGGTTGCAATATAACAGCGTATGTATGTACATATGTATATATGTATATATATGTATACACACAAACAAAATGTTGAAAGATATATGCTGAGTTTTATTAAGATTATAATCACATCCTTATAGGTTTGAGGTCTGGGGTTGAGTGTGTTACAAGGGTTGCTGACACCATAATGTCATTTCTGGATGTTTGGAGCAGGTAAGAGAATGCAGTTCTACCCTGCCTGTTTCTCTCACCTTAAAGGTCAGGATGAGTTTTTCTGCCCTCTGAGCAGTGTTTCAGGTGCAAAACCTTTAAAGGGTTCAGGCTGCACTGTAAAAACCTATTCTGATTGCAGCCAAGGGATGTGTGATAGGGTGAGCATGTTGTCACTGCTCTCGTGGTAAGAGAGGGTGACTTTCAGATGTGCCCTTTCCTACATCAGTGTCTGACATTAGTTGCAGGGCTCCTCAGCGACATAAAGACCAGCTCACAGTTCCCGTGGATTTGTCCACTGGCACTAACCCTAGTGCAGGTGACTACACCTTTGGGACAGAAACAGAAATTCAGACATGTAGAGAATCTCCCTCTGTTACTGCTTTGTCAGCACATCACTGCTCTGGGACATTGTAAATTTCTGCAGCAAGGTTTGGCAATTATACATAATACCTTAGAGTGGGAGCTGTTGACCACACATTTCTATTTGTCTGTTGACATAGTACAGCTTTGTAAATGAAATTTGTTCAGAAGAAATAAATCTGCCTTTGAGTTGTACAGTATGCACAGATCATAATAATAAAAGTTGCAGGAACATTTTTCCACCAGTGATGCACATGGGAAATGAACCTTTCCTCTCTTACCCTTCCCTGCACTCTTCTGCCAAACAGGAATTACTGGTGGGTGGACAAAAATGATGGTTGTCACTAGTCTGAATAACTGGAATTTGGAGAGCTTGTGAAAAATGGTTCAGAGTTGGTTTTGCTTCTTTTTCTTCCCTGATCCCTGGGAGGACAAATTTATCTGCAATGTTTCCATGTGACTTTTCACAGAAATCATTCAAAATGGGATTTGCTTGAGGGGCACTGTTGTTTCCAGGCCTAAACCCCCAATATCTGCCTGGACAGTGTGACAGTGTCCCATGGAGCCAAATGTCTGAAGTCTGTTTTGAGATGTACCAGCAATTAGTGAAAATTCATGCTGCTGCCATTCACATTACATCTCTCTACCCGGATTGCTTATGAGCTCAAAGAATTGGTTTCCAGCGCTGTCAATCAAGCAGCTTTCACCAGAACTAAATTTACTTGAAAGAATCAAAAGAAAAATACTCCTAATTTTTCAAAAGTGATTATTTGCAGTGTGAAAGCAAATAATTTTAAATTCAGACAATCCAAACCTGTAAGCTTTAGCAAGGGCACTATTTACTTGTTCTTTATCTCCTAAATGAATCCACATTTCAGTTTTTTTTTTCACTTCAAACACAGATGAAGTTCAGATGTTTACTTGGAGGCAGTAATTTGAAATTTAACCATGAAAAACAGAAATATTATCTCCTAATTCAGAAAGACTCTCTTTTCCTTTAATACTTGCAAAAACTATCAATAACAGGCTGTTTTTAAAGTCTGGATGTTAGTTTTATAGGCTTTTTCCCTCCCTTTAAGGACTGTTTGATTGCTCAAACATTTATGAAGTTCGGTGAATAGCTGATGAAAATGGAACATGCTTTGAATGGATGCTGTGTAATAGGTGAGTTTTGCAATAATGCAGTGTGTTTCAATAATAGTCAGGTAATTCCTCCTTTGGCTTCCTCACTCCTGGGTGACAGCTGTACACCCAAAAGCCTACCTTAGGTGTGGAGCAGGGTAAGCCTCTCTCAGAAAGCACAATGGGCATGTCATGAAAAGGTAGTGTGAAAAATCTCCTGAAGGATGTCTGTGTACAGACATTACAGTTTGGGCCAATCTGCAGTTTGGGACAAGTGTGCGGTATATATCAATATGGGCAAATCAGCTGCTAACCGCTGAGAAAGAAGTAGATGCTTTCCTTCCCAAATTAAAACCAACCATAACAGAAAGAGAGTAAGCAGTGTTTATCTGTGCTGACCTCGAACACCCTGCTGCACAGAGCTCTGGGGAGGAAAGCACAGCAGGCCATTGGGGGGATCACATCTGGAGCAACGGCAGCTGGTGCAGAGTCAAGTGCCTAACTGACACATGCCTGTCAGGATGATAAACCCAAGAGGGAGGTTAAATATCTCCCTCACTGCTGTTTTTTCAGAAGATAAAAATATGCCCGGAGGGACTATGACTAGTTTTAGAAATCCTTGGAAGCAAATGCTGAGCCAGATAAAGGGGTTAAACCAGAGATTTGCTATCTATCGGATAATCTGGCAGGTGTGATAGGGCACGTCCGCTGCTGCTCAGTGCTATTGTTATTGTACACCCGAGATAAGGCTGTGTGGGCACATGAACAGCTTTGCTTACACTCCCACTGCCTTTCATGTAGCCACTTAAACCAGAAAAATCTCTGACTCCTTTCCGTCACTTCTTCGGCCTTCTGGTCTTTATTTTCCACTCTCTCCTCATCCTGAGGGAAGGCCCCTTCCTCTAGATTTGTCACCGCTGGCAAACACTGTGGGAAAAGTCCAAAGTAGCACTTTTCCCAAGAAAGGCCATTAACCCCTTTGTGCCTTCACCTAGTGCTTCCTTTTAATACTACTCCACACTGGAATGTTTAAAATGTTATATAAACATTAATAATGTTTATTTTTCTGGATGAAGCTGTAATTTTCTGCAGTCAAGGATGTGTAAGTGCTAAACAAAGAAATGTTAGACCAGATTGTAGAAACTGCTGGATTTAAGTGTGACAAATTTTTGATTTTTTTTTCCTGTTTCATGAAAAATTTTATTAATGAAATATACACTGTGTGGGAAATCCTGTAGAAGAGAAAAAAACATCCATTTGCTGAGCAGTCTAAAAAGCGAAAAGACAGCAGAAGCATATCCTGTACCACAGTTCCTCAGGGAAAATTAAATTCAGGAGAGCAAGCTAAAAATAAAAATATGAACACATTTGCTAAACATCTCTGAACTACTTTGTCTCTCTGGCAAATTAACAACAAAAACAATTTTGCATTAATAGAGACAGATATGAGCTGAAAATCTGAGAATGAGCTTTAGAGCCTGCTTCCCAAAGCCTGATGGTTTGCAATCCATGCTATCAGAGTGGGATCATTCCCAATTGTAATATAGAGAAACCACAAGTCACACAAAGTTTCATAAATAGTGCTGGGCAAGGTATATAAACTAAACCAGATTAAAGACTTCCAAGAGAGTAAATGGTAGAGTGGATCAGTTCTACTACTTATCTTAAAAGATTATATTTGACTTTGCAGTCCAGAATATGGGAAATATCTAGTTAAGTCAGTGACTTTTTCAGTGACCTTTGTTGAGATAAAAACAAACCCTTAACACATAAGATAAATATGACAGACAAATTTTATTTAAAGGTAATCTAGCAATGTTTTAAAGAAAAGGACTTTCAAACATTCACTGTTCTCCTAAAGAATTCACTATCTTCCAGGGCTTCAGAAGAATCCAGAGATGGGAGGAATTTGGAGAGGTTTTTTTCTCCATTACTTATCCTAGAGCAGGATGAGGTGTTATTATTCCCACAGATATCTGTCTAACCTCATTTTATGGTCTTTCTTCATGGAGTCTCCCAGCCTCTCCAGGCACCAGTGTTTTATTTTCCTTGCAACCCACAGGATTTTCCTAGAGTGTCCCTGAGCTTCTCCTTCCACATAGGCAATGGGGCTACCTCTTGTTCTGCCTGCCACAGAAGTAGACACAAGAATACTTCTTTACTCTGTCACCTATTTGAATACTTTTTGTCCAGCCTACCTTCTGGGCTGTGCTTAGTAGTATAACCAAGTCCAGTTTCTCTAGACTTTCCTCTCAGCTTGTTTACTTGTGTAGATCCCAAACATTCTTTACCAAGTTCTTCTCAATTTTGTCCAATGGGTTCATATTTTCCTCTTGTTTTTATCCATCATTAATATAATCAATGAGAGAATAGACAACTTCACATGATTTCTTTATACATATTGGTATGGGTTTGGTTTTTCTGCAATAGCAGGCCCTTTTTGACTCATGCTCAGATTCTAACAATGACACAAATCTGTTTCTTCAGAACAGCACATATACTGATAGTGACTCTATACACTGAGAGCAGTCTAATCTCCCATCAAACTGAAGGTACAGCACAACTGTGAAAGTCTGAGAAAAAATGATCAAAAGTAGCTTCTCTGTGAAAATCAACTAATCTTATTAGGAAACTTCAGATAGGATAAGAGTATCTAAGAAGGGCATAGAGTAGAGATCTGTCTTATCACAAATACCATAGAAAAGGGGAAAGCAGACTTATTTTTCTCTTTTCTAGCATAAGACCTAGTGGAAATTAAATTAAATAGCAAAAATCAGATTCAAAACAGCCACACATGGTTTGTCATGCATCATGAACTTTCTTGACACAGCATGTTTTTGATGGGATTAAAAATATGCTGGTTTGGAAAAGCAACCAAAAAATTCACAAGTAAAAGCATAAAGAGATCATTCTCTGCTTAGACAGTTCCTGATCTGTTTGAATCAAGGAGAGTATTCTGGTAAGACATTGCGGTATTTTTTCCCTTTTTTTCTTTACCATTCTTTCCTGGGGGTCTATGTTTGACCACTTCTATGGATCAAATGAGCCAATGGCTGACTGTATTTTTGTGTCTTCAGTGCATAGAAGAACTGTCAGAATGCAGATTTTCAATTATATTTCTGTAGTCTGATTAGCGAAATATTGTATGAAATAGTCAAAATTGTATCTAATGTCAAGATACATCATATCTATTGTTTCTCCTTTATTGGCTAGACCTGCTGCCCTGTCAGAGAAATTACTAATATTGGATTGACAAAATTTGCTCCTGAAAAATCCATATGGATTCAACACTTTGTTTCTATTTATATGCTTGTAATCATTTATTCATTTAGCTGTTCCAGTATTTTTCCTGAAAATGGAATGAAGTAGATAATGTCTGTGTAACCTGATGGTTTATTTTTTATTTTCTCCTCCTTGAAAGTAGATACCATTTCTGCTCTCTTCAAACATTTCACCTTTTTCCATATATTTTAAAACGTAACTGCTAATGGCTTGGAGATTCAATGAAGCTGCTTTTAAAATTCTTTATGATGACAATGTGTCAAGAATTGTTAATTTGAAAAAATCTATCTGATTGCAGATATGACTTTCATACTTTCTTTGACCAATATCTCAACACTTCTCATCTCACTTGCCGAGTGGATCAATCTTTTCATTGCCTCTTTTCTGCGGACATATCTATAAATCTGGACATTAATAGAACATTATCCATGTCCTTACCTGGTACTCTTAGTGCAACATGTTGTACTTGTAAGCTTGTCCTTAGCAGTCTGATTCTATTTCCTGTGCCTTCATACTTTGCTGTGATGTGTAAGATACATGGACACCTCACCTAATTGCTTGCAACGCTTCCTATCTTTTTTTCACAGTGATGAAATTTATGTTAGTGCCTTTTCCCAGGACCCCCTTCTTTTCAACCCCTTTTCTTTTTTACCTATTCTTTCATGAGACCTCAGAAGACAGTTTTATTACTCTTTTGTTGACTTTGGAGTTTGCCTGTATCATTCCATCATTCCACTGCACCACAAGTTCTGTGTGAGCAGTTGCTACAATGGTTGATCCTTTATATTAATGATAGCTGTATCAGAATGATGGCAGAAAAAATTATCTCTCTTTTTTTTTTTTTTTTTTTTTTTTGGATTAAAATTAGAATAATAATCTTGAATTCAAGAAAGCATGAATACTTTCTTCAAGTCAGGCCTAGCTAACTATGAATAGGGCTGGAAGGGATTGCCTGAATTTCAACAGACACCCCCTGCATGGTGATGCTGTAATTATGTGTGTGGTCAAGTGCTGGCCTGAATTCTGCCCCAGCCTTTGGACCAAGATTATCATGAATAAAATAATTACTAGAATTGTTCTTATCTACAATTACTTATTTTCTGTTTTCAGTTACTAATTTTTTACTTAAGGACAAAGGTGGTAAATAGGCCACTTCTTTGATAATTTTGTATTCTTTTTGGGGAATTGCAGTAGAGCTGGGTAGCTCTCACCTCTGAGAATCACTCATGGGAGAAAAACTGAAAACTGGAGAGGACAGTTTTCTTTACTTTTGGCTTTCCACTTCACTCTGTTTTTACAATTCTTTCCTTGCTCCAGTGTGCATCCACTCACAGCTTTTCTGCTGAGGTTGTACTTTTATGCCCATAATAACTTCACAGTCTCAGTAACATCAGCCTATGCCTGGGCAGCATACTCAGAGAAGTCCATGACAACAGCTACAGGATCCTGGATAATCTCTAGTGCGTTTTTGTTAAATACTTTTCAGTCTATCAATCAGAATTGTTTAAAACGATGTTACTTTTCTTCAAAGCTGTCTACTTCAGAGGAAACACCAGCCATTTCAGAGCCCCCAGCATTCCATAGCCAGATGTTTCACAGCAAAATGTTTTCTCAGCTGGGTGGGAAATCAGTGAAACTGCAGAAAGAAGTGGTGGGAATAATCAGCCTCAACGACACACTTATATTCTGATTTCACGTGGGAAAATGGCACAAAATTCTGAAATATGAATCCTCAACTTGCTGCTGATTTACCTTGATAAAATCCAATTCCAGCAGAGCAAATGTAAGTTGACAAAAATGGGCTACACGGAGTGTAACAATATGGAATGTATTCAGAACTTACTACAGCTCATCCTGTTTCCAATCATACATTTGTTCTACTTCAGGATAATAAATTAATATTCAGTCTATGTTTGCAATGATACTTATGAATGTCAAAAAATTGTTGTTCTTATTGCAAGGAATTTATGGAACTGAGTTACATCAGACATGAAATAATGACAAAGATGTTTAAAGTAACTTTGGTTGGTATTGAAAAGGTATTGAAAAATGAAAAAGAGTCTTTAATCACTTGAGGAGGCTTATGAGCTCTGTCAGCATGTACCTGATGCTGAATTCCCTGCTTCAAAAGATAATCTGAATTAATATCACTTTTCAGTACATTTACAGAAAATTATGAGATGAAGACTGCAATCCTTTAAGAAAAATAAAGGCTGTGCAAAAACTTTCATGATGAAACAGCACAAATTTCTTCTATAACTGATCCCCTGCTATTTTTCAGAGGACAGGCCTTGGGACTGCAGTCCAAGCAGTGGCAAGGGAGGTGAAGGAAGCAAGATTTTCTACCAAGAAATGCCTTGTGATTCTGGTTTTCTTGTCATTGTGTGTCATGCTTCTTGCAGCAGCATGACCTCCATTAGCAGCCTGGTGATAAACTGCATGCATGGACCTGGGGCTGAGGCAAGGAAGCTGAACTGACATGAAAACGTAAGTCTGTTCTTGGGGTAGCAAGAGTGTGTGTGGTCTGGCCTCTGTTCTGGAGTTGACTAACAGATCTTAAATGTACTGTGAAAAAAGCCTATGCAGAGGGGAAAGTTCATCTTTTTGTCCACCTTTGAAAGGAGAAAAATGCAAATATTAATGAACTTGTAGGCTTGACTCTGCTTTTCCCATTCAAAATCTGCCACAGTAAATCTGACTTCATTTGTCTAAGTAAGAGCTCAGAGATTAGCCTTGTCAAGTGTCGTGCTTGCATGTTTAGCAGTAGAAATCAACATCTTCAGTTCCTTTGTCTCCCAGAAAACAAAAAAACCCCAAAAGATCAAAACCAGTCATAGAATCAGTCATAAAATCACAGAAACATTTATGTTGGAAAGGACCTCGAAGCTCATCAAGTCCAACTGACAATGTATTTCCGCTATTTTTTTTAAGTTTTCTTCTAATGTTTCAACTCAGTGTGGGAAGCAGAAGCCTTAGCTATGAAACACAGATAATCTTTCACATAAATCTGTGATGTTTCATAGAAAATAACTCCATGCTTTAACCTTGCTTGCAACAGAAAAGATTGTCTTGTATATGTGGTCCATAACTTTTGTCAGGGCCACAACAATTATGACTAATGATTAATGTATTCTTATGACCTCCATGTAGCTGGCTGATATTAAAATATTGTTAAGAGGAATTACCTTATTTTACAGGTACTTTTTTTAGGTACTGACTGAAGGCATATACTACCATTGCAGAGAAGTCTTTTCCTAAAGATCATCTGAGAAAACAGTTGTCCATGACCTCTGATGGCCACAGAGACTGAAAAAAAGGGTTTGCCAAAATATTTTTCCTGTGGATCAGTGCTTTCTCCCCATGCTTTTCTGATGGCACCCAGGAAAAAATACATAAAAATAGCACCCTTTTTCATGTCAAGTCTGCAGGACTAGCTTGCTTCACCTCAGGGTCTTTCCGTGACCAAGTCCAGACTCACAACTTTTTAGTTGTCACTGACCAGTTTTACGGGCCATCGGGTACTGGATCCTGAGTGCTGTTTTCTTTTGTATGTACCTTCTTCTGTTAATTGGGGCAATACTCATATAGCTATTTCTGACCTGACATTTTTTATTAATCTGAATCCAAGCTGTATGCTTATCACTGTACAAGGCCAATTGTGTTCTATTCGTGTTCATAGAGATCTTGTGTAAGCTACTAATATCTTCTGTTTCTCTAAGTAAGATTAAAAAAGTCTCTGAGAGTACTGAAGGTTTGGACATGATAGATGCATTCAGCATTCCCAGTTTGGCTTCCTGGCCTTTTGGCCCCTCAGCACATATTTTTGTTCTTTTCATTAAACGCTTTCCTTGGGGTTAACTCGGAATGTCATTTTCTCGTCTCCTTCCTCTTTGTGTTAGTACAAATCCCTTTCATTGCTCCTTCCTTTGGCACCAGTTAAGGTTGCTCTCAGGCTGGAAAATTCCTGTGCATCCTGTAATCTTTTCCAAAGCCCTTTCCATCTCCCTCCTTCTATCTCCTGTCCTTGGGACACCAGTGTCTGAACAAGGCTCCTGAGAATACTGGCTGCTGGTTTATGGGCAGCTGGCAGTGACCTTCAATCAGTCTTGCTTCATTGTTTCTAGCTCCAAATTGCATCAGAAGAATTTAAACTCCATTACCTTGTTCTTAGTATTACTTTCCTTCGCACTTAGTTAGTGTCATTGCCATAAGGATATTGTGTGATCCCCTTTGGAAAAGATGGTGATCAGCACTTTTCCAGTTGGAAGTGGAATGGGAGGGTAGTGGGAGCCAACTGGATGGATGGGGAAGGAGTGGGTAGGAGATGGAGCAGAGGCGGGCCAGGAGATGTTTTCCCTGATGGGAAAACACACTCTTGATCTTTCTCCTTCTGTTAAAAGGTCTACTTGGGATACCTGTCTTGTCCTGGAATAGTTATAATAGGGTGAAGAAATGAAAGAGTTGTGAGCCTCCAGTTCAACTAAGGACAAGGTGCCAGTCCCTCAGTATGGAGGCCTGGGATGTGACCATGTGAGTGTGACTTAGCTGCCCCTGCACAGCTGAGACTGGACTGAAGCCAGGAGCAGCCAGGCTGGGTAAACCTCTGTGGAATGGGCTGTGTTTGTCCTTGTCTCTTTCAAACTCTAGCAGTAGGTGTTTCACACCCCCTTAGATGTAAGTAGTGTAAGATACAAGGAAAAACAAAATACAAGGAAATGGTTTCGACCATTCCCTTACAACAAAATACAGGATGATATATCTCTTTTAGGTTATGCTTATTTTCTATAACAGGATTGTCCATCTTTCACACAGATCTTGCTCGGTCAAACACTGATTGTTGGCTCCTGCAGGTTTGTGAAATCAGAAACGACGAATATTTCCAATCTTTTCCAGCCTTCACCACCAAAAAACCTATTTAAAAACAAAGCAAAAAGGAAAACTAAAATTGTATCATCAAAGCAGATTGTTTGAACAACATGTCACATTCCTGTACCCGAGCAGATGGTGGTGATGTATTCAGTGAGTCGATGTGCTCTATCTCATAGTAGGGAGAAGTCAGCTGCAACAGGAACTGGATGCCAGGGTCCCTATCATTCTTTGTGGTGCTGGCTGGCAACAGAACAGGTGCATTTCTTGCCCTTTTTGCCACTGTAAAAATATTTTCACTAGAGATGCCAACCACATAGATTCCATTCACAGCAGGCCTAGCTTTTGGTGGACCTGCAATCTAACTGTCCTGAAGGGCATAAGGACTTTGAAGAACACCACTGATGTCAAATCATGCCTACTTACAGACAATACAATGAGTAAACATAACTGGTTTTCAAAATTGACTGCAGTCAATCAGTGGGAGCTCTATGGAGCAAACAGAAAAATGCTGCTAGTCATTCATGAACAAGGAAATACTTCCACAGAAGAATGAGGGCAGTCCAGCACAGTGTTTCATTTTAAGAAGCCAGTGAACAGTGATAGCTATACCTCTGGTTTTATCTCAGTTGGTTCATATTTTACTTGAGTGTCATTGTGCAAAGGCTGTTAGCTTCAGTGAAGGGTCAAGACATGTTCTTAGAAGATGAACAACATATTCTGTGAATGTGCTCTGAAATCCTTAACTCTTCTGCATTAGGTGACAGTTTCTATATCTCCTTCAAAGCTGCACACTGACTGTTGTGTCTGCAGTTACTGGATGAGAAGGTATCCTGAGGCTTGGTATTCACTGAAGGTAATTTTGTGGATGTGCTTCTAAGATTACTATGAAATACTGATGTTTTATAGTGAAATTATCATTGCAAACCTATGCAATTTATAGTTCCAATAGCTGAACTATTGTACTATACCATTGGATTTGTTAGTCAAAATATGACCCACATCCATCTACCCTTTGAAAAGGCCTTTGTAGATCCATGGTGGATATAATGTTAAATTATATTCTAATAGGGCTCTGGCGAGACCTTGAAAGAAAAGAACATATCACTCAATACCTCTCCACTGATGTGTGTTTTAATAAACTAGTTTTGCAGAAGCCAATAAAATATGGTAGATACTTTCTTTCACTACCAACCAAATGGAGAAATGTCTCATCCTGCTGATATCTGTGTTTAAATTTTTTGATCTTGCAGCTTGTCTGAACTAAATCTTTCAATTCATTGTGGTCTTTGTCTTTGACTCTTATGGTGACCTGCAAGAAAAGTGAAACTGATTTGGTTCTGTTGCTACAACGTCCAGCTCAAATATCCAATGAACTGATGCTCGCTGCTGTGTCTATTCTTCTTTTTTCTGAAAGTGCTAATGTGCTTTCACTGAAACAGAAACGTTTCGAAATGTAACATCAATGAGTTTCTCATTTCAGCAACATGAACAAGGAAACTTAGCATAACCATACAGTAAAAGACACAGAGCTCTAGCTGCAGTGAGAGAGCTATGAAGACGTATTTTATTTCTGTAGCTGTTCCAGTTGTAAATCTCATAATTTCCTCATCTGATTGCTGGAAAATGCTTAGGGATGTGGTTTGTGTGCCCTAATCTATCACTGCATCACCTCAGGCTCTCATATTGCAGCAAAACTAATTATCATGTTTCCAGCAACACAGCATGATGTCCCATTTGTTTATTGGAGGAAATATAAATATGACTTTCCAAACAAAAGACTTACATATATATTATGGCATGAAAAGCAAAGGATTCAGAGGATGCGATAAGGAAGGAAAAGACAAATATTTTCTCTCTGCAAGGTTTATAGTTCCTTGGATTTTGTTGTAAACATTCATATAATTTTATCCTGTGCTTTGTGTGACATTTTACACCTAGTGAGAATGTGACATTGCATGTGCAAAGCCAAAGTGAATCTTCTGCTGTAAGAAAATTACCTCTAAGGGATCTTTTTATGCCCTCTTTGTATCTCTATGTGTTATGTGATTCTAACCAAATTAAATTTATATAAGGTAACTGGTGCTGCCCTGATTAAACTGCCTTCATTTTGCTACTGCAAACACTCATGTGCAGACACACTAGTGTTCTCTCAATTCATGGCATCCAGAAAGCTTCATTTAACGTTCTCATTTTCAGTTGTTTAATTTATTAGCAGGAAGAGATCCAGTCAAGGTGGCAGTTCGGTTGTTTTTTCTAGTATGTTTCTTAGCAGACTGAGCCTAGCAATTGCGGCTTGTCACATATCTTCCCTGGAAGCTCTGTCATTCACATGAAACTTGTGTTTCATATATCCCACTAGAATTATATCAAACATGCTGTTCTCTGAGAGATAACACACTTATTAAAAAGCATACCAGATTATAAATATCTACTGGCATACAGAGGCTTCTCAGACAATAACAGAACAATAATGGCTTGGTCCCTGCAGCTCCCGCTGCATACAAAACTGGACTTCTGTCAGCTCTCTGTGAGGAAGTGTTTTTAATGATAAATCACAGATGATGGCATTGAAAGGATCAAGGTACTACTCCGATCCAGCCCCTTGCTTCGAGCAGAGGAGGACCCTGGGGTACTCCATTCATTGTGTGAATCTGACCTCTCCTTAAAGCTACTGAAAGCCTGTGTCATAACTACACCATTAGTCAAAATGTTCCATCAACTATACTGACAAAGAAGTTTTCCTAGGATGTGAGTGAGAGATATCTATTTTTTCTTGCTAGACTACAGTGTATTACACTTGTGGAATCCAGCATGAGAAATTATTTTTCTCCCTGTACTAATTTTCCTGCCTCAAATAATTTGATGAGATCAGAACAGGCTGAATGACAGGTGTTCAAGGGAGGTGAGACTGGAAAGGTCACAAATGATCTGGGTCCAGAAGCACTAAACCCTATAAGGAGTCCCCATTTGATCTGCTGCAGCATGATGGCAAAATTTATGAATTTCTTTGCCATTCCCAACTCCCATTGCTACATCAGTTTTCTAGCTGAGGAACATGGAACGTGTCCCCTGACCAAATAAGCACCACCATCCCTACTGTGCTGCTGTCTGACAAGCAACCACTCAAGCTAATCAGTGAATAGTTATCTTCCTGGTGTATGGCTCCACATGCCTCAGTTAGAAATAATCTGTGAATGATTCATGAACTGGGAAGAATCTTAATTCAGTGGCTTTTCAATTTCCCCAGTGTGGGTATCACGCTTCCTTTTATTAATATTTTGAAGCTTTGCAATTTTAGCCTAACATATGCATTCTATTACCAATTTATATTTCCTAAAATAAAACTCACACACGCACTTAGTGTATCAGTAATATTTAAACTATGTACTACCCTGGATGATTAATCTATCTGGTAGAAAGACATACAACAATACTTATATATCCGTGTACCCCTTACAAGGCTCATTCTCTTCAATGGTCTTCCAACCACTCCTAAACTTTTTAAGAAATGTGTGACATCTTTAAGCTTGGTAAGCAGGTTCAGAAATAGGATTTCAGAGGACAAAAATGAAGGGAGGGCAACATCTTGTAATTGTACCAGTACCTGCACCTGCAAAAGTTGGGATTGAATGTTTTTGGAAGAAGAATACTTTCTTTGCTGCTTATTTTCACAGAAAATGGATTAAGCAACAGTTTGGTTGTGAGGCAACACTTAACTCTTTTCCATCATTTAGGACACTGAACTTGTGTGCCACAGAAACCTGCAAAAAAGTATGAGGGCTCTAATCCTTGGCATTAGTTGATCAGCTTTGTTGTATTTTTTGAGAATGTCTGATTTTGAACAGTCAGCCTTGCTCCTTACTGTATGATTTAAGCCTCTACTTTCCATCAAAGGACTATGTATAAGAAAAACTTACTCCAATTTGCTAACATGTATATATTGGCTTTGTTAAATCAGGATCAGGTTGTGATTCCCTGTTTTGCATCAGTGGCAATAAAGATTCCTGAGCATAATATCACAGGCAAACACTCATAGGATCATATAGACTGATACATTCAGCTCTATTGTCGGAAAATAGTCTCTGATACTAACTGATATTTGTCATTGCTCCTCCTCCTTTTCCTTGACAAGAATAGATAGGAATAGTACAGGGCTTTCTTTTTCATCACTGAGCTTTCTTAATCAGCAAAAGGGAGGTAATTCAAACACAATACAAAATCACATAATTAAACTATCTCTGATTAGAATTTAAATCATTAAAAGAAAAAAATGTGCCAAAGGAAGCATCAGCATTTCTTATTAATTTTACACAAATATATTTAAAAAATGGTATGTTGCCTCTCCATTTTAGTCATCTAAACAACACAAAGAAAAATAATCAGCCTGTACCTTTTCAACCATGAAAAAATTATAGCTAGAAGAACTAGAAGCCTGACACATTTGGCAATCAATACACAGAACATTAATTCAAAACTCATTCAATCTTTTTCCCGTTATCACTGTAAAAAGGTAGTTTAAGTAGGTTTAGGCAATATATTCCAAACATAATACAAACCTGAGAAATACCACTAATATCCAGATGGAGTAAAGTCTGTTCTTCTTGCTTGCAAATTAATTGTCTTTTTTTCAATTGTGCTCCATTTCTTCTTGACTGACCTGCTCATCAACTCCCTGTAATTCACAAAGTGATGTCAGAGTTAAGATGAGTATCTGCATCCTATTCACAATCATGCAATTTAAAGATAATTTCTCTCAGTCAAGATACTCATGAGTTCCCTTTTCACTTTTGCAAGTCACTTCTGCACAGTATTACAGTTTGACATTCATAAATGAGAAAGCTGCTGCATGTAGATGGATTCATGTCTGCTTGAATATTGCTAGCATCCACAGAAATCCCCTGCAACCCCTCTGAATGCTACCTTGTCTTGCTTCTTACCCTAATATTCCTGCACAAATGTCTGCTAGAAATACATGATTCTACCCCTTGTCACCTTAAGTCAGCTGAGAATACTCTACATCCCGAAAAACGGAACTAAGGTACATTTGAAAAGACATGATGACTTCACACAAAAACAATCTGTATTCTATAACTATCTATATTCTACAATGTAAGCAATTCTTCCACTGTAATTCTTCCCCAAACTGTGTAGTCATGGGTTTTCACCAGGAAGTTTAGAGAAAGTTGTTTAGGAGCTAAGAGCCACAGCTTCTACTGAGACGGGGCAAAAAAATGAGGTAAAAATGACTGTGGCTTCTGGGATGGGCTTGGTAGGAAACCTAGTTGCTGCTGAACTCTGGACAAAGGCTCAAGATGACCTTCTGCAAGTTTTTCCAAAGTATCACTGCAATTCAATGTGAGAAACTACTTTTGATTTTTACAGTGTATAGGTTCTTTTTCAGAGCAGGTGTGAAAGACACCTCTTCACAGCCAAGGCAAGAAACATTCCTTACAGGAAAAAAGATAAGAATTACTCAGATTCAGCATTCTGCAGTCTGTGTAAGAACCCTTCATTAGTTTTTCAGTATTGATATCCAGACGGGGAACATATATTTGGCTAGACTTTATGGATATAAATATAGTGTACATTTAGACATAGAGATAATGAAGTTCTTGAATTTAGGTTGTATTTCTGGTAGAAAACAACTCATGTATCATTACTAGTTTATAATTACAGGATGTCTGCACACACATTTTTAGCTGCTCTAGGAACACAGTCTAAATGCTTCTGGAATTATATCTCTTCCAAGGGCATTTTTTCCCTTTGATCTTATAGTGAGAACAAAAGCAAACATATCTATCAGGTTTAAATGATAATCAAAATAGTGTGAAGGCCATAAGCATGAATTTGTAGATTAAGTAATTTAGCTGCAAATCTTCTATGTGAAATAATCTTTGATCTTTCAGAAGGCATAAGATTTCTGCAGTTGTGTGTGAGAATCCATTTTGTGTATTTTTGGAAGTATTGCAAATTAATGGCTGAGGGAAGTTGAAGACAATGAAGAATCTACAGCTGAATTAACTACTAAGAAAATTGTTAGAAGAAGCAGAAGTATAGTAACATTTTCTAGATATCTGGATACACACACACTCTTTTGCACAGAAGAAAGAACAACAGTAAGTACATAGATGATATCCTCAATCAAATTGTACAAAAGTCAAGGAAAGATAGAGAACAAAATAAAAAATTGAATCTGCAGTTATTTAGGTCTCTAATCTTGGACACCCAACCAGTTCTCATAGGCTTTAGACAGTCAAAAAACTTGTGGATCTGAATTGGTTTGTTTTTTTTTTTTTTTTTTTTTTTGCTCACAGACTCTGTAATAACGTGAGATAATGGTTTCATAGATATTCTTTGTGTGATGAATGACTGCTTCACTGTCCTTTTTTAATTCATTTATAATTCTAACCTGTCTGCTGGAAGTTTAATTCTCTCAACATTTCCCAAATTGCACCAGAGCAGGTCTTCTTTGTCCTTGGAGCACCATGGAGGATTGGTGGCTCAGTGTTTTTTTAGCCTATGGATTTGAGACCAAAACGATGCCTATGTAACACCTATGTAACTGTGGCTATGTAATGTCTGTCAGTCAGAGCCAGAGCTGGAACCATATGTGACAGTCCACAGGCTAGTGCAGCTCTGTTCCCACCAGGGAAGCATCTCCAGTCTGTTGTGTTTCTCCCTCTGTCATCTCCAGGGCAGTTCTAATTCAGACATGTTTGTTTAACAACAGATGGAAACAAAGGTGAAGAGGAGGGTAAAAGGTCAAAAGAAGTTAAAAATATTTTAATCTGACACAGAAAAATTGTGCTTCCAAGATTAAGAGACAACACAATCTGAATAGAACCTGAGCAGCATCAGTTCTGCCTGAAGGGGAATTCACTCCAACTCCTTCCCAGACATGCATAATGCATGTCTGATGATTTTTTAATTCGAATTTATAATGTCTTCTTCCTAGTACTTAATTGACAGAGCAAGCAATAATTATGAGTATTGTGCCCTGGAACTAATTGTATCAACTCTTTAATAGTTTAGCATCTGTTAGGTCTTCATGCACCAGCATCAAGTAGGATGTTCTATGTGATGTAATTATGAATTTAAAATTTGCGTGCCAGGGGCTCAGGCAACTCTATGAGGTTCGATTATGCTCTTATATGGTGTGATTATTAGGATTGGTCAGGTACAGGGCAGGAGTTGGACTCGGTGATCCTTGTGGGTCCCTTCTAACCCAGCATATTCTGATTGTGATTCTGTAATATCACAACTTATGATCCCTATGTTACTATATTAACTATACCCATTAGTAATGCTAATATGTCACACACGATTTTATGCTGCCATTTCTGTGTCAGCCTTTAGCTGATGAAAGTGAAACATGAGTACATATATGCTACCTCTTACTTAAGTCTCAAACAGTAGGACTTGAGTCAGTAGGTCAGTATGTACATGCAACCCATGGAATAATCATATTTATTTTGGTGAAGCAGATTTTGTAAAAACAGATAAGTTTATTTAAAAATGTTTCTTTTTATTACATTATTCTATTTATTACATTACATTATACTTGACTTTTTGAAAAGCTACTCCAATATTTGTGCAAGTATCAGAAGCAACTTATAAAACCAAGGACTGTGTTTTCAAATCTAGTGGGCAGACAGACAACTTTGTGAAATGTATAGTCCAGAAGCCAGACAGATTTGCTCTGTGAGCCAAATGACAACTTGATGCCTTTCTCTAGTATTTTTTAAATCCTGTATTCTCAAGAACTGTTCCATGAATGTTATGGAAAGGGAATCTTAATCTTTGCTCTTCCAAAATAAGCCTTCCACACTGAATGTTGCTGGGTTTGTAACAGTTGGCAAGTAGAGGGCTGAATCTGGAATTTTGAATGATATAGGACTTAGATGCTTAAATACCTTGGGAGGTTGGTGCTGAGTCCTTTGAATTAAACTATAGACATTACTGTCACATAACAGGTTCTAACTCAGCTCCTGAAGTGTTGATTATTCAAAGACTTCACCTATTTACTGTATGTATTCTCCACTGGACCTGCATCTAGTCAGTCAGAGCAATGAATCCAGTGCTGCCTGGAATAGGGCTGAAAGAGAGAGCAAGTTTTGTAGCTGTCTCTAGTTATCTTCACAGGAGACAGGAGAGCTTTCGTTCTCCTTTTCAGATTATGTGGATTTAACAGTTGCCATGAGAGTTAATAACCCTGTAGCAGTGTGCCTATAGCATCAGATTTTTTTGCATTCATATTACACAGGTATGCTCTTTCTTGATGGTTTCATGGGCCAGAAGCAGCATGTTCCCACTTTGCTTTACCCCCACAGCATTTGGCAGCTGGTTAACATAGCAGTGTCTTTGTAGTGTCTCGAACTGCCATCATGCATTGCTTCCCTGTCTTCTGCTTTGCCTCTTTGCCCTCTTGCAGCAACATTAATCTGGACTTTCTGCCATAAATTTGAATTTAGTTTTGCATTATTTGCATAACTTAAAAATTAAAGCACATTTTTAAGCTCATGGGATGACTGACCTCAGAAAGTGTTTTCTATGAGGAACAAAACCTTTCTATTCCCTTCATCAAAATTTCATTGTTTTCATCTCTGTGTTCCCAGTAAAGAATGTATATATAGAGATGCAGAACTTCAATATGACAGTGCTTGGACTAAAGTCCTGGTTCACGTTTTTTTTTTTAATTGAGGAAACATTGGCTTTCATTGGACAAATCAAATAGACAAATCCTCATATTACAAAAAAGCAAAATATACCAGACATAACACTAGCCATGTGTGCAACCATCCAGTGCAAGATAGAGAGATGTTATCTCAATCCAAAATATAAGTAATTGTTTCTGACTACCACTATGATTTGAATAATAAACCCTGGTTTTCCATGGAGAAAGTTAATTTGTGGCAGAACTATGCTGATGTGACTACAGTACTTCAGGAGCCAATGACAACTCTTGGGATGTGCTGTAGGGTTGGTTTTGGGAGTTTTTATTTCCATGCATTGTGCAGGGCTTTGCAGTGCATAAATAAATGAACAATTCCAAGGCGAACTAAAAGGCAGGGTGACAGATAAACACTGTAGTAATTGTTAAGCAGTCATGTGATGCAGTGCCATATCTCAGTTAGACATATATCATCAAGCCTTAGCTAGAGGAAATCAATACTGCCTTACTAATGGAAGCTGTATGGCTCTGCAGTTCTAGCAGGTTTGTCATTATTTTTAGTTTACTGCTTTGTAGATAATTTCTGTGTTCATAAGGAGCAGGTTCTGGGGGGCAGGTAAAAAGGGCAAAGAAAGTATATCTCATGTTCTTATCTCTCAAGAGTCAGAGGTTTGATCTGAGGCAATGACTTCAGCTGCTTCTGTAGTCAGATTAGCAACCTCCAAAGAGCAGTTGATAACAACTTTGCTAGGCCTCCACTTTAGGGTGAGGTGAACCTTCCTCTGACAGTTCCTGTTCTCTACTGGTTATAAAAAAACCCCTAGGGAAGTAACTTCAAACTAAATGTCTCCTTTCAGGACAACCTAAATTAAGCAAGAGGAAGAGAACTCAGGATGTTCTCCAGACCTGGCTGCACAGGCACAGAGCTCCAGTTACTTCTGCTGGAAGCTCTGGGCTATGGACCCACACTCAGGAGACTGGCCTAAGACACAGGCTGCTGGCTTGCTGATTATAATACAGGTGCAGCAGCAGGTTTGCAGTCACACACCATCCTCCTTTGATAAAACTGCAGCAATTGTTTGTGTTAATAGGGTTTTAAATTACATCAGAAGGAACAAAAGGTGTCTGAGGACTGGAACTGGAGACAAAGAGATGAAAGAATAATGCAAATATGGTGTTCTAATGATTGAATTTTACCTCTTCAAGTGACCACAGCTCTTTGTATGAAACAACAAAGAATGTGAGTGATTCTATATACTATACTTCAGTCTGCATGGGCTTCGTGAAGCTCTCACTTTAAGATATGCCCCTAAAGATGTTTTTGATCTATGTCATGGAGATCTGTAGAGGATCATTTTGATCATGATGGTTCTATCAGATTTAGCTGCTACACAGCAGATACTTGTAGTGTTTGTATTTCCCTGCACTGGTGCATCTAATCTAAACAAAAGTAACTCCACATGGTGCAAGGAAGACTGTGATGGAGAGAAAAATATTTCTGCATTTTCTACAGAATAAGGTGTTTGTGCTAGAAACGTCTGGAAACATGTCTCACTGTACATTCGATTTATAGGATCAGAAAGAGATATGTTATACTGATTAGCGGGAAAATAAGACACTAATTCAGTTTTTAAAGAGTAGATGTTCAGAGATTTTTAGATTGCATTACTATATTAATCTGTTTCCTTTTATAGACTACAATAAAAAGCTGGCCAGATATTATACTGTGATGTATTTTGGCCGAGATCTTATCTTATCTGATGTCTTGAAGCTGAAGTCATTTATTTAGACACTGGGAATTAACATCAGGCTAATCTCACTTCCTTAATCCACTGCCCACTGATGCAGCCATGTTACATGGATCTAAAGATCTGCAGGTGATGTATATTCAGGGCACATTAGTGACGCTGAACAAATGGATGTGAACTATAATTCCACATGTCAAATAGCACTCAACAAATAAGTATTTGCAATAAAGATGTCAATTTCCATAATTCTCAAATTTTAAAGAGTTATTGAAACATGTATCCCTGGACAGAACTTTCATGTTTTATCAAGCAATTTGTTTATGCTTGGAGCATAATTTTTCATATTTGCCAGAACAGTTTTTTCTTTCATTCTTAAACAGAAATGACAGAGATATAGATAAGGCAGAAAAGCATAATTAAGGATTGTGATAAAAGCCACTTACTGACATTCAGTGGATGTCTACCCAAGCTTATATTTTCCATGCGTTATTTGATAAAATATTTCCCTTTCTCTCCATGGAAAAGTAGAGTGAAACAAAATTTTTGAAAAAGCCTGCTTTAAGGCTTTCCAGCCAGTTAACCTTGTTCCCATATATTATGCTGACAAACATAATGTGATAACTTTACTTAAATTAAATTCTTCATTGTGATATAAAAAAAATGACTCAATCAAACCTAAAGTGATGGGGATCATTATTATACTGGATGGTGTAAGAAAAAATAAAGGCTTATGTGAAAAAGAAAGGAATTTGTTCCACAAGGACAGGATGAAAAGCAGGTTTGAAAGTTGAACCTGTGATAATGGAAAGCTTCCCTGAGTGCTTTAACAGTTACCCAAAGACATGCAGAATAGTGACTGTCGAGTGTCTGAGCATTGTGTTTGACTGCAGGTGTCACAAGTCTCATTCTTTCTTTCTGTGTTGTCATTCTTATAGCCAGCAGGAGCATTGCACTACATGTGCAGTTGCAGTGAAAGGCAGTTTCTGCCCAAATTGTTACTCTGGTTTGAGTGGTGGATGGAAAGGGGAGAAAGGGCAGTTGTCTGCATGGAATTTCCTGGAAGGAAAGAGTGTGAGATGGTTCCAGGCTCAATTCTTATGAAGTTCTGGGAAGCCTGACTCAAACAGGCTTTGTGAAATTGTGGCAAAGTGGTTCATTTTATGGAAAAATAAAAAATAATTAAAAAAAAAATGACAGTTTCTATTCAAACATAGTATTTGTAAGCATAGTGAAAAAAACAGTCCTAAGATGATGGTTATGGTGATTTTTACGGAAAAGGTCAGCCCATGAACAAAGCCTGCCTCTGTTAAGTCAAATGAATTTAAATTTCACTTAATTTTTTTGAGAACTGACTAGCTTAATTCTACTTGCCAGTTTCCGCTAGGATTTCTGGGAGCTGTGTTCAAGACATCTGTGCAGTGCTGGAGTCGAGGTGTTGGATGGGCTGACTTGGAGAATGTGGGATAACTTGCTTTGATGAGCCAGATGTGTCTTGCTTGTTTCATGTGTATCTGGTCATTTCTGTGGGTTTCTCTTGCCGTATTTGTCCAGTCTGCTCTTGAGCTCCTGTAGACTTTGAATATTCTTTAACAAAGCAATTCACTGCTCTCCTGTTCCTTGATTACTGATTTCACCAATCTTTCTAATGTGGCCTGATGTTCCCTAGTTGTTGAATTGGTTATGCTTGCTTCAATATCGGTGTCATATTTTCAAAACAGAGAATTGCACTCCAGAGAACTCCACATTGGCAGTGAGTCTTGCTTCAGTGAGCTTATGTTTATCCCCACCCCATGCATGTGTGACATAAGTGAAGAGGGCATGGAGAGGTGGGAATGTTGCAGACCTTCACACTAAAGTGGAGTGTGTGACCCTAGATGCACAACAACACTGGCCCCTTGTGTCTCTCAGCAGTGCTCAGCCCTACAAACAAGTCTTGAGGCATTCCATTTGAAGACCAATGATCTGGTTTTAGAGACAATGCAACAAAAAATTAGGGGCATCACTTGAGTGCAGAAAACAATGCCTAGGTTGACTGCTTTGTGACAAAAAGTAACATAAAGCAATTTTCAAGATTTTTCCCATTTCCTTTTTGTACAATATTTTGTTTGGTTTTAACTTGGCGATTCTTGTACGTTTGTCTAGTGATCTTGGCTGTTGCTTTACATTTTGAGTCCTTTTGTCTTGGTCATTCTCCTTCAGAGGGACAAATCACACCATAAGGTTCCTTGTCTTTCCCATTTTCCTGCAGTGTCCTTTTCTTTCTTCATTTCAAAAAAGGAATTATGATTTACCACTGAAGTACTGACTATGTGATATGGTAGTTCGCTTTAAATCAGATCAAAGAGTATTTTTGTTACTGCAGATGTTGAGTTCGAAGGATGGGCTCTGGGAGGGTAACAAAGTTATAATATCCTTTGTAGCATGTACAGCCATTTACAGGATTTGCTCTTTTAATAACTTTTGTGTAGCTCAGTGCTGTTAAAATGTAAAGCTCCTGTAGTAAACACCTGCAATGGTCGGAGCCTACACGAGGTGGCAGTAGGGGTATCACATTGGTTTTCTTTTTTTGGGGCTTGCTGGTTTCTAGAAAATCTCCCTGTAAATTAATTGATTCATGTCAGAAGTGGGCAAGCTTGCAAAGAAGTCCATCTGGTAAGCAGCTTACTACATTTCTATATAAATAAAGAAGATCATCCAACTTTTTCAGGGTCACTCCGCCCCTCAGATCATGAGAAAGTCTGTTTTCAATGCAGAAAAATTCAGATCTGTACAGTGCTCCAAAGGCATAGCTGAGCACATCCTGCCTGGCCAGATGATGATTGACAACTGCAATGCCTGATACTTAGAGTAGAGTGAATCAAGCGTTGTACAAAACAGAGCATGGATTTGCTAGACAATCTTTTCCGCTTCATGGAGATGTGGGTAAAACTTACTTTTGTTAGACTGAGTCCCAGAGAATAGGGCCTTAGGACAGGAATTAGCTGGGTTTTAAGCCACCTACCACCAGAATAAAAAGTAATTTCATCTGCCCTATTTTCATGAAATGCTTTAGCTTTGTGGATAAAAATCTCTACATCAGAATCAGACACTGTTATTGCAATCAATAAAGTCAATGGGCAAAAATGAAACAACTGTTCTGGTGCATTTTCTCCTCTCTTCTGCTGTCTGAGATTTTTATGCCAGATTGTTACTTTTTAAACAAATTCACCAACTGTCAAGGTTGCTCCTCTTCAGGGAGACCAAGGCCTGTGTTTCACCTAAAAATATCTTAAATATGTTGCAATGAGCAACAAGAAATCCCTCGAATTTTTCATCCTTGTTTTACTCTTTTTACCACTAAAAAATTAGAAATCCAAAATTCCCAGGCAGATTATTCAAAGACTTTTTTATCCTATGACTGTGACTGTTCTGGTGGGATATGGTTGGGAAGACAGGAGCAGGTCTGAGCATATGACAGTGGAAGTAGGTGGAAGGGAAATGTGGCTCCTGGTGGAGGACATGAGAGGCAGCTAATCCCTGGTAGCTCTGAAAATCAGTGACCCCCTGGCTCTGTGAATCCCAGTTTCAATGTGCAGTGGTCAGGGGATTATGTCTTCACTGCACAGATGAAGAGACTAGCTGCAGGATTCTGCTGTGTGTGAGGTACAGACCTGCCTGAAGGGTATGTTGAATGGAACTCAACCATCTGAGTTTTACAAACATACCCTCCAACTGAGACTATCTCCTCCACTTGGTTTCCTTAAAACTCCCTACTCCTGCTCCATCCTACTGTTCTTCCTTGGGTATTCCATGGTGGAGAAGGACATTGTTATGGAGAACAGATTTTGTTCATGGACTATTCAGGTCAGGTCATTGCAGACAGCTATACTAAGAACTAAAAAAATCCCAGCAGCTGGTAAGGCACCAAAACTACTTCCCAGGACTGAGTTTCTGCAGCTGCAAACTAAGTCAGCCAGCAGACCATGATTCCCAGAGGAGATGCTTGGGAACAAGACCATAAGGAGGGATGTGCAGATGGGCCAGGGACAGTGATGAGGTTCTGTCATTTGATGATGTGCTGTGTTCTCTTGGATGCCTGTGCTTCCCACCTCTTGAATGAACTCCAATGTCTTGTACTGCTTTTGCTATCTTCAGAGCAATTTCAGGGCAGAGGTGAGCAGATATAAAGAGAATGCAGAGAAAACATCCAAAACCTTTAGAGCTTCTTGGTTTTGGAACTTCCACTGAAGTCAGTGAGATATCCTTTGCACCCCTATCATGGTTTGGGCATGAGGATTTTTACACTGAAGAATTATTATATTACTTGAAGTAGAATCCAAACCAGAAAAAAACCACAAAACCCCCTTTCATAACTGCTTTGAAAGATTGAAAGAAAAACAATAATTTTAAAATAGTTTCATGTGATCTCTAGATTTTAAGGCTTCTCAGTGGGTGCAGAGAAAACAAATGAAATAGTGTAAGAGCAGATAGCTGACATTCTCCAACTCACCAGAGGAGAGGGACAGCACCAGGCTGGGTGGGGGCAGGTATCTATGCCTTTGCCTCAAGAACTGACAACTTACTAGAGAGACTCTTGCAAGCCCTGTCAGCCTAAAAGGCAAGGATCAAATAAAGAGTGAGACCAGACCCTCTCCTATATTTTCCTTCCAAAATCAAGCCCTTTTCCTGGGCGTAGTATCTAACTGCTTTAAAATCTATGCTCTGAATTAAGACTTGAATTCACTGGATCATAAGACTGTATTTCTTTTTAAAGAAAAAATGACCAGATAGATAGACTGGCAGGCAGGGAGCAGAAACTACTTTAATACCTGAAGTGTTTTTGCAGAATCTGTGAGTGCAGCATATGTTGTGTTAGACAGTTTGCAGTCCCAAAGCCCTCTGTTAACCTGGGATGCAAACAGTCCTTGTCTGCAGCACTTGGCACCAGGGCTCTGGCTGAGTCGTAAAACAAGATTATGTCACCCTCCCTCACATCTGCTGCTCCTCTTGGAGAATATCTAAATTCAACATGATTAATTTGAGAAATTGTGGCTTTCTGAGGAACTCCATAGTTAGGAAAAATGCTGAAAAAACTGATTAAATCGCTTACAATCTCTTTTGCTTTGTGCTTTGGTGCCTACTTGCAAAGGGTAGTATGTTCAAACTGAAAGAGAGAGGTTTAGATTAGATAGTAGGAAAAAAATCTTTACTAAGAGAATGGTGAGGCACAGGGAAGTTGTGGATATCCCATCCTTGAAGATGTTCAAGATCAGGTTGGATGGGAGTCTGAGCAACCCAGTCTAGTTGAAGGTGACCCTGCCCACAGCAGTTCTCTTCCACCCCAAGCCATTCTATGGTTCTATGATTCTCTGATTCTCTTATCCAAGCAAAGATGGACAACAACTTTTTTGTTTTAGTTTTTAATTTATGCAACAATTCTAAAAAAGCTGAAATAGCAGCCAAGAAGAGGATAATACATTATTCATGCATTTATTTAATCTTTATTGCTCAAATATTGAGGTGATCCAGTATTTCAACCAAGCTATCTGTTTCCAGTCTGCTTTTACAGTGGAAAATTTCCCTGGGTACACAGTTACCAACACACAAAGTAATTCTGCCTGCAGAGAAAAAAGAGAGTGGCTGGGAAACAAGAACTACTAATCTGTCATCACTACTCTGAAAGATCTCTCCCACCTTAGAGCAGGCACTTTAGATACCTGGTGGTGTAAATACTCTCCTTGAACACATTGTCTCATCCCTAGTTCTCATCTCTATGATGCCAAACTACAGAGCTGACAAACAGTAAATGAAAACATCCTGCTTTGTTAAATTAATGGTTCAAGTAGGACTGCACGTGTTGCTGATCCACAGGTCACACCAAGATTATGACTCGTCTCCTGGTGCAAAATTTGGACGAGTTTCCAGCTGTGACTCTGCTGCTGACATTAGCCTTGCAAAGTGTTTCTCCTCAGTATGTTACTTTGCAGAATATAGAATGTTAGAACTTCTTGTATTTTCCCTGAAAAACTGTAGTAATTCTTAACTGTGTCTATGTCCTTAAAAGTACACTTTGAAAGCATCAGCAGACATAAGTCTGCCAGGATCAAAGTGAGAACTGACCAACCACTTTGTTCTTAGGGCAATGAAAAAGGAAATTTAAACCAAATAAATTTGAGCCTGTGACAACGTTTGGACACAGCCATGCAAGCTCACTAAAAAAGTACAAAATATGCATTGCTGAATCATGAAATCAGATTCGTCTTAGTCACATGGACGCTGTGATTTTTGAAGTTTGCTTTTTGGATAAAGTACTGATGACACTCCTTTTTATATGAAAGTAGGGAAATGATTGTGAACAGAAAGGAAATTTCTTATTCTCTGAGCCCAGATGGTATGACCTATTGCAGTGATACAACAGTGAGATTGCAGCAATAGGAATTCCACACTTTCAACAGAGGTGTGTTACGCAGCCCCTGTGGTCAGCCCAGCCTCTGGTGCATTGGGGATTGCTTCCTCCTGGAACAGCTATCAAAGCGGCACCTGCATTTCTGGGTGATGTAGGGCATCTCTGACCTCTGTTAGAGCATTAACCGCACTGAATGCTAAGTGGTAAATTTGATAAATACTTTGAATGGACTGATTTTAGCTGAATTTTCCTCATTTTTAAAGAGAGCTTTCTGAGGTTGAGAAGGAATTTGAATACAATAAAATATTCAGTACAAAAATGTCAACAAGTTTATAGACTGCCATAAACAAAATGTTGAGAAAACACTTCATTTTCTCTCAGAAATGAAAATGTTTTTTTCTCTGAGGCATAGTAGAAGCACTCAGATGTGAAAGAACTAGTAATCTGGAACAGGGTAACAGTGGGATAGATTTAGCTATCACAAGATGATTTCCTTTTGCCTGTGTGTTGCAATATGTAAACATAAATCAGTCAAGGTATACAAGTCGTCAATCACTAAAAACATGTACAAATACATAAAATTGTTTTTCCACTTAGACATGTGGCAGGCACAGTTTTTGCAGAGCTGAGGAGGTCTCCATTTCCACTACGTGCTTTCAGTGTCATGAACTGGGCAAACAATTGCAACTTTTTCAAAGCTAAATTTCCAACAGAATTCACACAACTGCATCAACAGCTGTGATTCTGTTCTAAGCTAAGGCTACTAAATGTTGGTGTTTTCATATAGGTGTTAGTATATTTTGCTAAACTTCCTTACCAATCAATGGCAGTTTTGAGAGCTTTTCAGGTGAATAAATGGTGCTTGCTCTGAGGTCAGCTGAGCAGATTTGGAGAAAACATTGATGGGGAGATGGTTTTAGTTGTCTAAATAAATGCATGTAATGCAATTTATGACTCATGAAAACAATCATCTGTGACCTCCAGAAGAATCAATTCACGAAGCTATGAATCAGTCTGAGATCCTGTATCACATCTGCCAGACCTGTGTGGCCCTCTTGAATAGCAGAGGATATCACAGGTCACTGTGGAGAGCTATGTTTAGGAACCTGTCCTAACTCCAGTGACCACAATAGGAACTGAGAAGTATCCATCACATTATATACATAATTGCATACAATCCCTTCATACATAGGAACCTATGTATGTAACATAAAATATAGATGTGTATACAAATATGTTTAGGTATAATTGTAGAGATAGATACAGGTGAAGGTATATGTGTATATACATAGCTTTTCTCTGTATGTACTGTAGACATGTAATTTGATCATGTACATGTATGCAAACCTGTATGTACTTATATGTGTGTTCATTGAGGGTTATACATGTACATATACTGGATTCCCTCTACATATGCTGATTAAATTTTCTTCTTGATCCAGAGCTGAACCTGAATTTAAAAAGCTATTTTCTTTTGCTTTCATGAAAGCATGATTTCCCAAATGAAACCCATGGTACACTGAGAAAATCTCATCTAATACCCCATTTCCTCACTAGGTAGAAGGGGGGGATGGCTAAAGAGCTACAAGTTGTGGCCTAATGGTAAAAACATTTTGTGATAAACTACTTTGAGGCCACTACTGAAGCTCTGATATAGGCTTGTATCAATTCACATTTTTGAAATCAGCAGCCCTGCTCCCTGCTGCTCAGTGCCTTTTAGATCCACCAGACTTCTTTCCATATTCTTCATTTTAGTACATTAGGTGTGCAGGAGTCCAGTGATATTGTATATGTTACTTTACAATATCAGGTAATTTCTGCTGCCATGAAAGAAAAGCTCTCACAAAGACATTTTGAACCAAAATCTTCCCTGAGGGCCATACAACCAGCCTCATTGCAGTTGGCTTGCATGTGCACAACAGTCTCCTGGTGCTTGGTCAAGAATTTTTCAAGAGTATCTACAGCTTCCTTCATTTTTCATGAGAAACTGTAGCAACCAGAGGTGTGAAGGGGATGGCATATACTCTGTAGGGTGAATGAAAAATAGTAACTGCAGCACTCCTGATAAACACAGGTCAGAATTCCTCTCCTCTCCTCTCCTCTCCTCTCCTCGCC
>JAWWEW010000112.1:67747604-67769898 GCA_035583185.1 Anabacerthia variegaticeps | reverse complement strand
CCTCTCCTCTCCTCTCCTCTCCTCTCCTCTCCTCTCCTCTCCTCTCCTCTCCTCTCCTCTCCTCTCCTCTCTTCTCCCACTTCTGCTCCTAGAAATACATGCCATTTCCAGTATTTTTTATTTTTTCTTATAAGTTTCACTACTTATGTATACAAACATAATAAAGTCTCTTGGAACCATTTTCTCATTAAAGAACACCTCCACTGTCAGCTCAGAGTTTATCTGTGTCCTAATGATCTTTTTTGGTTCCAGTGTGAATAAATGAGGAATGCCACTTACTCCTTCAGGAGCACTAACTTTGGTGGTTATGTTTGCTTTCAGTAATGAGCTTTAATTACTTTAGCAATTACAACGTATTTGACTGAATTTCCACTGACTGCACACAACATCTGTACTAGTGGGACTGTACATACTGTCTGATCTCTGCCCAGGGCTCCCTAGTACATGGTAACAGCTGTATTCCATTAGTATCTAAACCAGTAAGCAAGCAGACGCCCTTCAGATTTACACCAGTGTATTTAAAGTAGTACCTCTTGTCTTTCATGTTGAATAGAGATTGAAACTTCCTGGGTCTTGCCTTGTTTTTCACCTAATGTAATGGTTAAGTCATTTGATGTCAACAACCTGCTCACTACATGGCTTGTTCTAGGTTTGTACAAAACAATCAGTCAATGTTGCTTTCTGAGCAGAGATCACTGGACTGATGTATATTGATGCTTTTGGATATAGTCTGTCAAACGACCTTTCTTCAAGTGTTTGCCCCATAAAGTGTGTGCTACAGAACCCAATCAGAGATCTGTTTTCTTATCGAACTACATGTGGTTGTCAATACTTCAAGAATTAGGAAGTTAAAAGTCATTGTAAGATTTATTAGCCATGCTGTCTTCTTAAAGATGTTGCTTAAAACTGTGACAGAAGATGCCTAAACACTCACTCCCCAACATTGTAATTTACAACAGTTTTCTTCATGTATGTGAACCAGATAAAGGGATGGTTATGTTTCAAAGCTATGCACTCAAATGTTAGGAAATGCCAGAACTGAAGCTGTATGTTTGGCTTTGCGCCTGTGGAGACATTTACCCTCCCTTATTCTGCAGTTGCCAGGTCTGTGCCTGCCCTCTGTGATCACTGGTCTTGGAAAACCTGAACCACAGCTCATGGATCATCTTCTTCAGCATGTCTGGGAAGCACTGAACCCATAGGAATGTCAGCAGGTACCCTAACCCTTCTTGCATGCCATGCTGCTATATAGTCCTCGAGAGACTAAGAGAGCAATTGTAAAGCAGTCCTACCTAGTCACAAGTTGGGAGGGCTGGTAATGAGCTCTGCAGGCTTGTGGCTTGCACCTGGGTTAGCCTAGCTCAGGGTAAGTGCAGGGATTCTTGATGTGGACAGACTCTTTTAGAAGGGATTTGTGGAATAAAATTCCGTCAGGCTTTCACAGGGAAGGGGGTGGGAACAAACCCTTTAAAGGAGCAAGGGAAGCAGAGTTGTTCTTCGGCATCCATTACAGAGTCCAGAGAACTAATAACTCCTGGCTCCCCTGTCATCTCCAACAGCTCAAAAAATTAACAGATCACAAAAATCTGTTTCAGGTGGTTAAATATTAAATGGAAGAATAAACAGACTGACGATAACAGTCTCTCCCCCCCTTCCCTAATCTCTGCACATAACCATGCATTCCTAGGTGAATGCCAGAAGGGCCAGGTGTCCTCCCTTTCCCTCCTGTCACTACCATGAAGTTTCAGGATGCCTTTCAGTGGTCTCCTGGAGCTTTGCAGCTGTGCATTATGGCTTGTGAAGGGAATTGGCTAGATAACACATTCTGGCTTCTCAAACAGTAATTACTTCAATGGAATTATGGAGGAAGATTTCTCAGGTGAGTGAGGACAGCACAAACATGCATATTATATTTCTGCAAACTATAAATAAAGCCCTATAATGCAATCATGCAATGAGTCCTTCCCATACTAATCTTTTGTCCCCTACTTTCTGAGCAGAACTTATAGGGAGGGAGAACAGTTTGTGCTCATAAATAAATTTGCACAGAAAAGTTAATAAGCTGTGGAAACTGACACAGAGGTAGTGAAAGAGATTTTTCAGAGAAGTGATCATATGTTTTTGATACTACAAACAAAGATTTTTCATAGCTGAAGCAAAAAAAGTGAGAAAATCTTCAATTAAGACTGACCAAAATGTACATAATTAAAAGAAACTCAAATCCCACTCCAAAATAACTGAACCTGCTTTCTTTTTTATTGTTACATGCATGAAAAATATATCTTGGGTTCAAAAGCTACTGAAGGAAGTAATGTAGTCTCCTCCACAAGTCTCAGAAATCTCATCCAAGATGAGAGAATGCTGGGTTTCAATCAGATCTTCCACTCTTTTGCCTGGGGTTATGATTTGACATGACTGTGGGTTTGGTGACAATACCGCACATATTGTCCCCCCTTTGGCTGCTCCAGCAGTTGATCCATGGGAGTTTATATAGTCACACTGTTATCAAGCTCAAGGAGGGCTCTTGCAGAAAAATCACTTGGCAAAAAAATGTACCTGATTGTTTTTTACTCTAATACAGATGGTTTCATTACAGTGGTTCATGGCATACCTGGGTGAGAATACAGCAAGAAAGACTGAAGAGATTTTATTGGTAATTAATACTTTATATCATCAACTCCAATCAAAAGTGCCTTTATGTGTACTGATTTATTATTTTCCACTCCAAAAGAAGTTTATGTGAATGGAAATCTTGTACTGTTTGTCAGACAGAGCCTTATATTCACAGCAGGAATAGTAATTGAAATAATGATTTCCTACTATCTTCATATTTACTTACAGTTTCAGACAGAATCTGCAGAAATGTGGTACTGCCTAAAACCAAATATATTTATAAAATGACAAGGGGGCTGATGGTTTTGAAAGACTTCTCCCAGAAGAGCAAAAAAGAGTAAGTGTGGCTATGAGATTTAGCATGTCTTTAATTCTACAGATGTCCAAACCTGCACTGAGGTGCTTTGGAAATGTGTGTCATTGTGCTTCCTCTCTTCTTTTCCAAATGGTAACAGATCCCCAAAAGTCTTGAAGCCATTTGCATTTAATCTCACGCCTCCCAGTATTTGAGTTCAAGACTTTCACTGATTGATTTGACATGACTAGGGAAGCCCACCTAAATTAAACCAATGCCTTACACTTTTGCAATTGTAGTGGAACAGGAATCTGGAGAAACAGAACAAAACATGTTGATTAGAATAGAAATATTGTTTGTTTTCTTACAGAAGGCCAAAGATGGTGCTAACCCTCTGGAATTTGACATCTAAAAGAAAAAAGTAATATTAAAAAATAGCTCTTATATAATATATTTTGATTCACAAATTTCAATTACATTTCAAAATTCCATTTTCTTCCAAGAAAGTTACAAATACACATCCAGGAAAGTTCATGCTGCCTATGGTTATGCTTTTTCTCTAGAAGCAAAGGAGGATTTTAACAAGAATTAGTCAAGATCAGCAAGTTACATGAAATTCTCTGAAACATTTTAACTTCTAAATTGTTATTCCACGTTTAGATAACATTCAGTTGCATGGCTAGCAAAGAGAATACATGGAGATAATTGATCGTCCATATGCAATCTCTACAGTAACAGGAACACATTCTATTGTCTTATGCAGAAGACACCCAAATAAAATATCTTTTCTTTTTTCTTTTTTTTTTTTTTTTTTGGTCTAATATCTTCTCCTACTTTACTTTTTACAGTGTGTTTTTGGTTTTGGTGTTAGTTTGTTTTAACTTTGTTATCTGCTCTCAATGATATCCCACTGCTTTATTTTCACTGACTTTGGAAGAATTACTTCTGAGCTACAAGAGTGATTTCCTGGGAATGAAACCCATTATAGATAATTAACTGTAGTGTATTGTTATAACTCCTTTCTTTATATTTAAGAGAGTTTTTCCATCCCTTTCCCCAGGGTATGTTCCATCTGCTCCAGGATAGGAGGTAGAAAGGGAAGCTATTTATTTTTCATGTTTTCAAAGGCACAGAGAGCAGGAAGAATGTTAGTTGTCCCACTGTTGTGAGGTTGTTGTTTTTTTCTTTTTTTCTGTGCATTTCTACCTGATGCTGTCTTGACTGCTGAGGCATACTTATTGTGGCTGAGGACAAGGTCACCCTGAAGATTAACAAGCCATTAGAAAGACACTGAGAAAGCATGAGAGTGGACTAGACGTTTAGCTGAGACATGGACATATTTCCCCCAAATTCTCTCCGAGACTCCTGACTGCCTGCAGGCAAACTGGAGCTGTGTGCAGCCTTTCCACAGCCAGCGGTCATGAGACACAACCTCATCATCCAAACTCCTTCCCTCCCTTTCCTTGGTATGACAGGTCTCTCAAAGCAGCTCCTCACACCACACAGCCATTTTTTTCTGGGTATTTCAAGGCGGACAAGTTGCACGTTGCATAGAGGTATGTTGAAAAGCTGTCTTGTTAGTTCTTCACTGATGAGCTGGGTGCTCAGGTATTTTCCTATTCGCTCCCTTTCTTCACCTGCATCATGCATTTGTATAAGGACACATCTTGAAAAGTATCTCAAAAGTTGACTTATGTGATTGGACAGAAGTGACTCATGTCTGATCTTTGGGACTTTGGTGCATTGTGAAAAGTGAGTGTGCTAAAACAGCTCTCTCGGGAGGGTGATGCCCGCTGACTTCAGGGAGCTTACTGAGAAAATTGCAAGACTTTTGCCTTTGCCTCAGTAACAAACATCAGCTTCTTTTTAAGTGTGTTGGTCTGAACAGAAAGAAAGGGAAGGCCCTGGAAGACAAAGCCCTGAGAGCTAATTTTGATACACTTTTCATACATTCAAAGCAGATATAAAACATTCCAAAATATCTTCCGCATGTTGGTTTCCTGTGGTTGATTTACAGGCTGTGACAGAAAATCCATTTCTGTTCCTGTAGATGCTAAATTCATTACCTTGCCACAGAATTCAGATTCTCCACTTCTCCTTGAACTTCAGCTTGTTACTATGACAACCAGTGCCAGACAATATATTTTTTCTCCTCACTATTTTCCATTGGCATGGTTGCATATTGCAGTAAAAATAGTATCCTTTTGCAATATTAAAAATAAAAATCATAAAAACCACCGTATTTTATTAAAAAGCTTCCCCTTATACTGTGATTTTAGGTCATACATTATATATGCACCACAAAATTCATTAATCAAAATACAATCTAAAACTTTAGAAAATAACAGGGCACATTTTCCTTATAGCTGCATTCAAAAAGCTTTATTTTTTCCTTTCTTCTTTCAAACCTTCCAACAGATGAACATTTTAGGTTACAGTAAAATGCCTTTGCAACTGATTGCATTTTTCTTCAATAAATAACTGGTCATTCTTCCATGTTTCAGATGGAAACACCTCCTCACTACAATTGTCAGAATTATTCAGGGATTAGCTTGCCGATAAAAGTCCATGCTGTTTTGAGCTTGCCTCTCTCTGAAGTCTTGTTAAAATTCCAAATTGGTTTCTGAGGGGGGTGTCTGTTCTTTGCTGAAAGAAATCCAAGTAATGTCAGGAGGATGGAAATGAAATGAGTCAATCAATATGTTGCCCTTGCTGTCCCGAATGAGAAGGAAGGCTGACAAACTAAGGCAAGTATTAGAGGATTGGATTGATTGTCAGTGCTCTGGCCAGAAACAGCAAAGTCTGTAAAAATGAATAGTAGGCATGCAAGAATTCAAGATTTCAAGAATAACGAAGCTGGGATTAATTTAGTAGTAATGGTTAACATACATTAACTGAAAAGATGCTTATCCATACATACAATATTTTGTTCATCTTTTCCTATGCATATTATTTATTTAAACTGACAGATTCTTAGCACGAGAGTGCTTTGCATGAGCCTGGGAAATGTACAGATAGTTACAATGCAAAATGCCTACATAAGAGAAGTGCTTAAGGTGTGAAAACTCTCACCAGAGTTTTTTGCTCTTCAAGCAGAGCATGGAATTATGTTACTGTGCATCTACCTTTCCATGTCTTCCATGACTGTTTAATCTTTCAATTGATTTTACTGCACCATTCTTACTACAGTGTATAAGGGGGAGACAACTGCTAATAAATGGATTTTCTTGACTCCTCTCTGAGATGAAACCATAGTGGTATCCAGGCTTGTCGATATGTCACCCAACTGACTTAAAGCGCAAACTGTACGAGACTAGTCATCCAACCTGAGAAGCCCATGGACTAATTTACAAAGTCATTAGCTTTCTGTGATGCACAGCCAGGACACAGGCATTTCTTGACTGCAGTAACAGTTGCAGATTAACCCTTTAACATATCTTAATTAGCAGCACAGCCCTAATAATTGACAGAACGTGATACATCGTGCATTAACTCAAGTAGAAATCCTGTAGGAAAATTTTAAGGCGATCATGAACTTAGAGTTCATACAAAAATGCATTTAAAAAGTACTTAATTCAAATGCATTTAAGAAGTACTTAATTCATGTCAGTGTATCCTGTTTAGTTTAGTTCCAGGAGTTCTTAATTTTTGATTACTTAAATATGAAGCTGTAATATTCCTTTGAGCCTTCCGTAATGGTTACCTCCTTTTTTTTTTTTTATTTTCCCCCTGAAGCACTCTATTTAATCTCAAGTGAGGTCAGGATGAACAGTGAGAGCAGAGAACCAATGACACGGGATATTTCTCACTGGATACTTGATATTCAAAGGTTAGACCTTTAAAGCTGAAGCATACACATTCCTTGGTAGTAAGTGGGAGAAATGCTCTCCTTCAGGGTGCCTTTTGCCTGAGATCTGAAACAAGTTGAAAGAAGAATGAGGTCTCTGCTTTACATTTATCATTTTGAGTTTACCAAGGGCATCACTTTATTTTTCCCCCATGAGGCAGAAGAGAACTTCAGGGCAGATTTACTATCTCACACATTTGAGCCCAGATTATTTAATCTTGGCTGTCTGTTATTTTTCATTACTCTTACTGATGCAAATATGTGACTTCGTCATTTTTGCTGTCATTTATGGGTATGTTTGCATATGAAATGAAATTACAAACTTTTCTGAAGAGAGACAGCTTCCAGGCCTTCCAAGCATTTATATTTCACTAGCAGTTGTGTTGCTCATTTTTATTCAATAACTACCCTGAAATTGAATGTTCCAGGGTTTGACACTATACAAATAAATGCCACTGAGAGCAGTACATCTGGTTTCAATAACAACAGCAATAATTTCCAATATTTGTTTTCATAACGAAGGACCAGAGTCCAATAGCATTACTGGTGAGAAGAGCACTGAAAGTGAGAAGGGCATATAATTTATTACACATACAAAAACTATGTTAAAAGAACATTATTAAGGTTGTAAAGTCAAACACTTGAGACTAAGGAAATGCCAGAATTAAGGTGGTCTGTGCAACTTTAATTTGACCTCGTCAGTGTATGTCTCCAGATAGTCTTTAGTTACATGAATGTATATAATTTCTCTCCAAGACATCCACCTCAGTGAGTGCACAGAAAGTGTAAGTTACCCATTTAAGGAACAGCTATGCAATACTTACTTTCCTTCTCGTGTCTGGCATGTGATACTTTTGCTCTGCACCAGGCAAACCTTGCTCTGAAGGAAAAATGGTTCATTTCCCTCCCCCGCTGATAGTTTTCTCTTCCTCATCACTGCTGCAACTCATCACTTTGTAACATCATTTTTGCAGAAATCTGTATCAATGTTAGTGACTCTGTGTGGAAGAGAGGGTGGTGATGACCTGATGCTCACACTGAGGGGTGGGGATTATTGCATCCTGTCAGCATATTTGAGTGCCTGTGAGCAGCTGGAGTACATTAGGTGGAGGCACCATCAGAACAACCTTCCAGTTTAATCTCACCCAGAGAAAACTGACCTGTGTGCCACAGAAGGGTGCAGGAATGCAAAGCTAAGCATGGTGAGTGGAGTTGACTGGGACATCCACTTTAAAACCACACTGCAGCTCAGACCTAGGAGGTTATCGTAGGCACATACTGTGAGAGGATCATCTGTTTTACAGATGGAGAAACCACACACAGAGAGGTTAAAGCAAAAAGCACCAAGTAATTTTGGGTTGTGAATGTGAGATAACAGAAATTTAGTCCCTTCTGACTTGTCACTTCCAGCAGTCCCTTCTCTGAACTGTCTCTGACATTGTCTTGCTGCAGTCACAGACTTGGACCTGATATTTTTCTATCTTAGTATTTCATCCCTGTTGTAATTAAAACTGACCACTCACTGCACACTAAAATCAGTAGGTCACATAGTCTACTTCTATATTAGAAAACTACACACAACCAGAGCCAGGGTCATAGCACAGCTTGCTTGTGCATGGCTTCGTTTTCTCCCTCTCTGCATTCCTAGTGGTCCCAGAAGGCCTCATCCATATTGTTTACTGGGTACATTCTCTTGCCCATGCTGTGACTGGCCCGCTATTCTTGTTGGGACTATTTTCTTGTCTTTGTCACGGATAATCATGCAGTTGCCATAGAGCAGGGACTATAGCTCTGTTTTCTTCCCTTACCAACATCACATTTCCCATATGGGGACTATGAGCTAATACTTTTTTCCATGTCCACAGAGCTTGAAATAAATCCAGCTGTATATAGCCAGGAAATTCCAGCACTTGGTATTTCCATTTCCTTAAAACATTCTATTTGTTTTATCTGCATTTAATTTCAGCTGGAGTTTGGGGCTGACGAGTTACTGATCTGTAAACTTTGCTTTGTTTCATCCCCAGAGCATCATGAAGTCTCTGTATGAAGGACAGACCTATGCCCATAAATACCCACGCAACTTGCACATTCCTCATCACACAGTGTGAGAATGCAGGTTTTCTTGTCCCTCTGACACAAATCCCAGTGGAACCCCGAAATAAGAAGAAAATTATTTCTTTATAATTTAATCAGTGCATTTGCTGCCACATTGTCCCAGAACAGTAGCACATCTTATACCGCAATGAGTTTGGACTTGATATTGGACAATCAGTCAAATTTTCCACATGTCCAGTTTGAGGTATGCTGATGTTTAACAGATGGCCAGAATTACTTATCCTAAAACAAACAACAAGTAGCACATCTTATTAAATTACATTACTTCAGCTGTACAGAGCTGCCCCCTTTTTTTTTTTTTTTTAATTAAATATCCTAATGCCAAAATAATGACTAATAGGAAATTGTTAGAAACACTCTCTTGTCCTGAACATGATGGAAAATGTTCAAGTAAATGAAAATCTTCTAGTGTACAAACCACAGCAATAAACCACCACCATTATTTTTCATAGTAGATCATCATGCCATATGGGTTTTTAATAAATTATATGACTCAGTCCAAACCTTGGCTATTGCTCTTATCTATCGTTTATTATAAAGACAGCAGAGATGTTTGATTTATCTCATTAACTTGAATCCATTTCTGTCTTTAGGTTATTGCTGTTTCAAAATCACATTTACCACATTCCTGATTGGCTTTAATTATCTTTCTTGTGTTCTCTTTCTGAATGAGCTTTTATTTTTTCAAAATGTTTTAAATTGTTTTATGTTAATGGCAAAGTGTCTTGCTGGGGCATGTTTATTGAAACATGCTATTTAAGAGCTAATTATAGAGTAGATTATATTTTTCTTTGTAGCAAAGGTACTCGACTACTTTAATTTATGGGCAGAAAGAAATAATTAACAACTTGTCTTGAACACCATACCGGTATATGTATATGAGCTTGGTGAATAGATGTTAAGGTTCATGACCCTGCTTTGGTATCCCTTAGATAAGGAAAGACCATTAATCACTTTAGAAGGAAATCTTGCATATATGGTAACAGTAACGAGGAAGTAGCAGATTATTCTAAACTGTTTTGTGAGAAAGATATATATGGAAGAGACTGTATAAAAGTTTTAAAACAGGCTAGTTTCCAATCTGATGTAAAGCTGTGTGGTGTTGTAACTTAGTCTGAATTTACTAAGATTTACTCTGGGAAATATGACCCAGATGGCATTGTTTCCTCATGTTGTTCTCTCTTATTTGTCTGCTCATTTTCCATCTGATTCTACTGGTGGGCCTTTCCAAACAGGCATACCTGTCAGAAACCAGGCTGGAGAAAAAGCAATACATTAACAGCCCAGCTGAGAGCCCATCAAGCTATTCCACAGGTTAAGATGAAGATGTATGGCAAATGCAGACCACTAACACAGGGATTGGAGAGCACTTAGCATCTTGTTTTCTTGTGGTTTTCTCCAAGTCCTACTTTTCTACCTTTTTCATTATACATAGGAAAGAAATCCCTATTTTCTTGCCTAGACCACTTGATAAAGAAGATCCAGATATTGCTCTTGACTGCTATTTAGCACATCTTCAGCAGCTGAAGGAGATCTCAGTGTCACATAAGCAAAGGGCAGGAAAGTTCATGGTGAGAACCTTCTGGTGCTTTAAGTGCCAGAGTAGTTTTACACAAAACAAATGGTAGCTGCCTCAAGCTGTGGATTTAATTCTTTTATTCTTAATGTTATTTTCAGTTTTCTCCTAAAATGTCCCTACTATTTTTGGCTTACCTGGTTTTAATTTTCTTATATAATCAGTTTCAAGAAACATGGAACCAAGAATAAAACCTGATTTTTTTTTTTTTTTTCACCAGTGTTGGCATTTTAGGACTAGGTTTAGACAATTTATTTTAGGTGCTCATTTCAGATATCTTACTCTGTGAAAAGGAGGAATCCAGACTGGACAGATGGCTTGGGATACTCTGGACTGATGTGTGTGCTCACCAGAGGGGCAGAACACAGTAGCATCATGGGAGCTGTACCTCTCTGGAGCTCATGAGGTTGAATCAGAGCTGTGTATTGCATGATTCCCATTGCACAGGGTGCCAGGTGCTGAGTTTCATGGAAGGGTAGGTGTTTGCCTCCTGTGCTTATGTTTCTTTTAAGTGGCTATAGGAAAAGGAGAAGGTCCTTCCATGCTATATCAGTCAGTCATGAGAGAGCTTTGGCAGGAGTGAGACCACCTAATAACTCAGACAAGGCTGCCTTTATACACTTGCAGGTATCTAAGTTGAAGTATGCAGGAGAATCCATAGACCAGCCTTGAACTTGGTTTTAGTCACATATCAAAATGTTTGCTGGGCCTAATTAGCACTATCATACCAAAAACATGCCAAGCATGGAACAATGAAAATCTGAATTGGAGAATAACACATTTTAAGGCACATTAATAAAGTTTTCAAAAATAAAATAAGGGGAATTCATTAGTCTCAAATATAACTTCTAATCTCTTAAAGGCTGGCATAAACCTATAATCACAGATCTTGGAGTACTTAAACGATCATATAATACTGAAATGTTTATATGAGCATTCATACAACTAAATTTTAGACCTGTTGTGCTTTTCAGTATGATCTAAGGGCTGGTGCACGGAAGCTGTTGTTAGGACTCCTAAGCTCTGTTTCTCTTCTCTGCCAAGATTTACAGCTAATGGGACTCTATTTTCTGCACTCCTTGGCCAGTCCAAAACTGTATTTGTTAGGCGCTGTTTTTATGATCTAAGATTTGCAATTTCTCAAGATCATATGCAAAGAAAACCTTTTATTTACTTAAGCACCATGGGAGACTGCATGTAACAGAATCAGCATGTAATTCTTGCTACAGGAACATTCTTACTTTGTAGCCACTGCGTTTTTTTAAACTTACTCAAAGTACCAAATTGTGACACATTGTCTCGTGCTAGGTATAATCGTTGCAAGCAGTCCTGTAGAGCAGATTTTAAATTTCGTGAATGATTTCTTAAGACTTTGGTAAAGCAGAAGAAGCACATGAAAATTGATAAAATGGAATCAACATAGTTTTCCAGGAATGAACATCCCATTTTCCCATGCCAGGGCACAAAGTGGTCTATTGTATTCAGGTATGCTGTATTCGGTCTGGTTATTTGAAAAGAGAATTACTGCTAAGTAAAAGAACCAGAAACCATCCCAGAGAAAACAAATTTTTTTGATGGCAAAGCCATAGGGAACTCATACTATGCTTGAATTTATACAGTTCACAGTGACTCTGAAGTCAATGATAATTCAAAAAAAAAAAAAAGTTATTTCTGAAGTTAGATAATTCTGAGAATTCACTTTCTTTAAATTTGTATTGGCTTGCTCTTTGGAAGTTAATGCAATGATTTCGGCTCACATAGATAAGATGTGATGCTTGTTATATTAGTACTTTAAACTAGTTTGGCATGAGTGAATGGATAATTTTTCGATAAATTGCTCAGGCTGAAATTAATATATTGAGTTCATGTGATTTCTTCAGCATTTTTGGCTTGTGGTGTCAGCTCTAGAGTAATGCATGCTTATATCTTTTACATGACTATTTGTGAAGACAAACCAGTAAGAAAGGGCAAAAAATCCTCTGATACATTGTTCTGGTGACACTAGATAGATAGTACTGGAGCATATTAATATCCAAGATAATGATGCAGTGTTGACAGTGTCATCACTGCAAAGGCCAACAAATACTATGCAAAGGTGTTACATATTGCTTTCTTTCAAGGTTCAATCCTCATGGGCTTTTGTTTCATTGAGAGTACAGATTGACCTAAGCATATCTAAAACACTTGTGGTTTTATGTTCTTACTGATTCTGTGTAGCAAGAAAGTAATTTTCTGGACCTGCATATTTTTCAACCACTGCATATTGACTATTGCACTCTTCTTGATATTGTAAATAAGTTTAATGCAGAAGCAGTGAAGCTTTTCTTTTATACAGGTTTAAAAGAATATTTAGCTCCAATTGTAATATGGGTCCTTTACAGGCAGCTGATATAAGTAATTCTGCTGTCCATCTGCCATAAACCCAGACTTTCACTATGGATTCTATAAAATCCACCTGGACAGTAAATTTACTTCCTGGGATACCATATACCTATAAACAGGACTATTCAGTAGTTGAGGACAGGCTTTCAGATGATGTTGTGAGTCTGACAAGAAACACTGTTTAATGTACTAAGCCTTCTACATGCTAGTATTTCAGTTTGTCTTAATCAGACTCAGGCAGGCACTACTGTCCTAATGCCTGGCTTTGAGCTTGTTCCACAATTGTAGCCACTCTGATGAGAGGAAGAACATGTTCCCCAGGTGGAGCGTATGAGTGGCCAGCTTTGCTTGGTGCACAGAGGACAGTCAGGTGGACACGTATGGGGGCATTGCAGTCATGTGCTAAATTTTATGAATGGATTGGATGAACCATAAAGGTACCACAACAGAGAGTGTTGTGAATTTCTACCAAAGAGTGAAGACAAAAGTGTATGTCTAGTGAATTGCAGCCAATGAAGAGCCAAAAATGACCAGAGTATTGTAAATATTGAAACAAATATGCTCCTTGTCACTCTTTGGAGAATTAAGGCAACTCCCTCCTACCCCCCCCGCATAAACCCCCTTATCAAAACATGTATGAAAACATCATATACTGTGTGTTACTGCTGGTTGTATGTATTTATGTGGTTTTAAAATCTAATGTGTTTCTTACCAACAAAGACCAACGTTGCATCACTGGTTCTGAGAAGACAACTTGTTTGATTAATGTCTGTACAACACTGAATGAAGTTTGAGGTCATAGTTTATAAGGATGATAAAACCAACCAACCAGCCAAATATAACTAATTCAGACAGCTGTTTTCCCTTTATAATTTATGCACATGTTGAATGATAGGCTCTATTAAAAATATATACTCACTGGTTTAAAGTGTGTTTAATCCACAATCACAGAATTTGCTAGTGCACTGTAGTGGTTTCTAAACCAGGTCTAAGTGATATATGCCTTGGATAAAATCAGTCAACCTCCATAATACAATGCCTGGGCAAGAAGTTGAATTAAGAAGGCCTTGTGTATTTGGCCTTACAGCAGTCACTTCTTGGATTGCTCAGTAGTCATTGTCTATGGCCATCATTTGGCAATTGTTTGGCTATTGTTTGGCCATTGTTTGGCCATAATTTATACTAAAATCATTCATATCCATCCATCAGTACAAAAATGCATTAGTGTTTTGTCCATGTTGCCAAGACATGGCCTCTAAGCTAGGAATTCCTGCTCAAGTTATCAGGAAGAGATTAAAAAATACTGACAAATGGTGATGTTGGTAGGGACATCCCATGAGCAGAATAAATTGGTACAATTGTACCATTTAATACTTTCAGCCATATGGAAGCCATCTCCCTCACATAAATTGCTGAGTAGGGAAGCAAAGTTATTGCACAGCAAATTCAAGAAAGAGGGCAAGCTACGAGGAAGAATGAGGACAGGAGTTTTGATATAGAGGTCCATGGATCTCTGCAAATGAAAGTATTCATAAAACCAAAGACAAAAGAGAAGTTTGCTGAGCCATGAGTGGAGGGGCAGGGTGTTCATGAATGTGTGTTAAGAGTAAGCAGTTGGGGTCTAGGCCATTGCAGGGTGCAAGAAAAAAAAGGTTGGACAGGTGACTGCCCAGTCCCAATGGGAAGTGAACCATGTATTAAAATATCAAAGTACTCAAATCTAGGAGAACATGGCAAATGAATTCAGGCCCACTAGGTCTTTTGGAAAGAACTGGAGGTTATGTGAGAAGGTCAGGGGTCATGTTTTAACCTTGTCAGTTCTCAAGAGAGGGTGACTACTAAATGAGAGCAGGATTAAAATAAGCACATAGATAATCTTGAGCTCAACTCATCTGGGCTGCTGATTTTGTGACATTTCTAGATAATTCATAGGATTACTAGAACCCCATACTTTTAGAGGTTGTTTTACCAGTGCTGGAGAACCCAGAAGTAACGTACTCACTGACTACACTGGAAAGCTCTGTCAGTTTTGTCTGGGTCATACTTTGATTTTCTAATATTTTATACTTTATTTGGTTTGTTTGGTTTTTTGTTTGTTTGTTTTATTTTGTTTGGTGTTCCTACACCCCTAGCTCTGGCAATAGCAACGTTATTTGCTAATGTGATGCTAACCTTGTGTGATCTAAGTGAATTTCCAAGGGCACATACAAATATCATCTTTGAGAAGTGCAGAGAGACATTGTTCATTTCAGGGAAATGTTAACCTGAGTTCTAATTAAGGAAAATTAATGACTAACAAGGTCCTTTTGGGTAGCAGGAGAAGTTTTAGAAGCTGGGTGAAGAATGATCATTGTATGATTAAATTTCCATTTTTCTCTAATGTGGACAGCAAAATCCTTATGTGAGGGAGATGGAAAATACCTACCTTAGCATGTTCTTTCAGTCTGAAACTGATAGTAGTGCTGCCGTTGATTTTCAAAAGGACCAGTATGGCCAATGATATGGTTTTCCAAATGAGCCAAGAAGCTGGTGGTGTTCCAATTCCCTAGTGCACATACACCTTTCACAAAGGCCACTGTCCTGCAGAACAGTGCCTTGCCCCTACTCCGCATCAGACTGGCTGAGGCCATGTTGGCAGCCAGTGTCTTAAGTGCATCGTTTTTCATAGTTTCAAGCTTTCTTGGGAAACCCCTAGGGCAAGGTCCTTGCTGGCTGTATGCCTGTGCCACACCCCATATAGTGCAAATTTCCATATATAGGGAAGAAGACAAGATGGTAATGGCCCTGCAACTAGTGCAGGAGAAAGCTGGGACCTCTTTGACGGCTGGCTTTGGCAGGGGGAGGTGTAGTCACAGGGAAGTGGGTGGGAAGAAGGTGGAGAGAGGAAGAGATCTATGTGCCACTTCTGTGTCTGCAAGTGTTAGTCCCAGATAAGGTTCTGCTGCTTTTGAATAGTAAACATACAGCAATAGGTATAGATCTTCCTTGCTTTTGGTAGCCATCTTTTCTGTATGAAATCCTCCTTCACCATAGCCCAGAAAGTAACCTAGCAAGCTTTGGAAATTTTGGTGCATTTTGTCACACTGAAAAATCCATGAGAACAACATACATTTTCCAAAATCATGCACTGCCAAAAATATTTTGCCTTCATGCTTGCAAAAATGAAGGCTTCAAGTGTAACTGAGAATTCTTTCCTTTTCCCTGGCTTTATGCATGTGGGATTTCACTTGTAACAACAGCTCATCCTTTGCATGGGAGCCTCTGTCAGGTTTTCGCTCTGTGCCAATCCATCCCCCATGGAGTGAGTTTATAGCAACCAACAATAAGTGGAGAGGATTGAAGGAAATGTAAATAAAGGGCTTGTGAACATTTTTAGCTCTAAACAGTGAGCTCTGATCACTTGTTTTCTAAGCAGGCTGAATGGCAGAACTTGTACATCTTCTTGATCATCACTAATAAAATTAAAATTTATTAAAATGCTTTAATTGCCAAAATTAAATACTCACTGACAGATAATGCTGGGTGCTTCTTGCTGCTCCTTATGAGTTGCTTTGTATGCTGATTTTATCAAGAACAATCAGTGTGTCAAATATTTTAGACTGATATTATATTTTATACTTTAAATGTGCACAGATGCATTTAATATATCTGATATAGAAAAGTTGTCCATATGAGATGCATTATATATGATAATGCATATATTAAAGAATCTTTTATAGTCTCACATTATGTTTCCATTGTGGAGAATGATGTATTATTTATTCACATGCCGATTTCTACGTACATGTGTGCAGAAGCAAATTTGCATGTGTCGTCTGTCTGGTATAGTAACAAGCATGCACAAAAACATGCTTTAAGTACAAATGAGTAGATATTAAGCATTTTTAAATATTCTCTTAGCAACAACATTTTATTATTGATTGCATCACAAAAGTGAAGCACTTATTCAGCATAAAATGTCTCTGTGCTTTCTGCAGTGGCTGCCATCTTTTTTTTTTTTCCCCCCTTCTTTCTTCAAATCCTCTGAGCTCCCTTGGGAAGGCTTTTATGCATGTTCAGTATGCTCACACAACTATTTCTACCAGTACTGTTACCATAGAAACCAAGTGATTTTTTTTTTTTTTTTCCCCCTCCTCCCTGTCAGGATTTGGACCTAGTGCCAGACCTTTCTGCTGTTAGCAATAATATTTTTTCAATATTTGGACAGATCTTTGAGAGAAAAAAAATCTGTTTATATTTTCAAGATGTGGTACTTTATTTCAAGATGCAAATTTTCAGGTATTAACATCAACCAGTGGCTTCACACACTTCAAGGAGCTAGAAAGCTCTTTCTTTTACGACATTTAGACCATGACATTTTGTAAGGAAGATGCCAGAATTAGTTATTAATTGTAGACTTCAACTCAGAATGTGTATGAAGGGATTTGTGTAACAGGTCAGTGGACTGTGTCTCATGTTTTCTTTATTTAGGGCTCATTTTCAACACATTTCTTTAGCATACACACAAATAGCTTCCTAATCATAAAGAGAGACATCTAATTAATTACTATATAATTTGCAAGTTATTGATTGGCATAATTTGCAGTCCCCATATTAACAGCTTCCTCAGATAAATTTTTAAGTGTTTTGATTCTCTGACTACATATAATATTGATTTTTAAAATGAATCTATGCTTAGATACATAACAGCATATATTAATTTTAGCACTGTTCTATTTTGGCTTAAAAAATTATTTCAATTAACATGACATAGAGAACATAGATTTTCATTGACTCAGCTGACATATTTTAAGTGTAATTTGACTTAAATCTCACATGCACATTAGGTCATATCCACAGTTCATCACAGACATATACATCTGATAATTTTTATTTTATGTAAAATATTATACTGAAAAGCAGAATCACAATCATGCATTTTCCAGTCTGCTTCTAACGTCACCTTATCTTTTGGATGCAAATATCATGTTACACCAGAAGAATGCAGGAGAAGGAGGAGCTAAGATGATTTGAAGGTGCATTTTTTCTTGTTGTCAGGCAATCACCGGACTCGCGGACCCTCGTCCAAAACAACGGAATCTCCTGTAACGTAATTGTCAAGTGTAAGGCCACCAGAGTGGTCTCTGCTCATCTTCTTGCCCTGTAATACCTATTTGGCATAAGAGGTAATTATAGTCATGTTAACATTAAAAACAAATTGTAGCATGTTCCAAATGCATTTATCCTTCAATGACAGAAGAGGGAGCAGTTCTTCCTTCTCACTGTCAGAGACACACTTGGCACCCATCCCCCCTGCCCATGCCCCTCTTGCCAAATGCAAACCTGCTCGATCATAATCCAGACACGACTGGGTTTTACTGTGGGGGCAAGCAGCAAGACATTTTGGGGTTGAGGATGGAGAAGGGACAGACCACCCACTTTGTCTCCAGAGGAACAAAGCTGAAATTCTTTCTGAACTGCCACTTTCCCTAAGGATATAGTTAGATATCAGGATCTTTTGTGTGTTACTATATATATTTATTTGTAACAATGATTTTTTTTAACTTTTTTTTTTTAACTTTTTTTTTATTTTTTAAACCTCCCTCATCATGCTGCAAAAAAGCCATGGTGGTGTGTAGTCAGCTGGAGTGAATGTGTGCGTACTCCAGGTCTCGTTTTTGTGAGACTTTGTCCCGCTGTTGTTCCCACTCTGAGCTGAGCAGAAACCACGCATGTCTGAATAACGGGGCTCTTTCTGCCTGTTGTAATCCCAAATTGTTACAGTCTAAGGGCTAGCCATGCTGTCACCGTCACAAATTGATTTAACCATCAATTGCAGTGGTCATTAAAGCTGCTAGAAGTCCCAGCCAAGCTGATGAATTGCAGCTGAATGTGAAATGAGCCTCCAAGCCCGTTTCCCACCATCTCATATCAAAGCCTATTGTGTTCCTCCAAAGTAAAGGGTCGGAGGTTCAGCCTGGAGTTCAACAATGGGCTCAGTCAGAAGATACAGCCCCCTTCACCCTGGTATTCCCAATTACAGTTTTCTTTCCCTACCTTATTGTGCAGTATTTGCATCCAAGTAATATGTGGAATTATTGACATACCCCAGTGTCAATGGAGCTTTTGAAAGATTTATCCCCCAAATCTATGGAATCCCAAGCATCTGGTGGGCTCCCCAGTAATGACAATAAAACGATTCCCCGGTTTTCCTCCTCTGGCAGTGTAGTCGATTTATCTAAGCTGAATGGCTATCTTTACTCAGCAGAGATTATCTGCTTCCAGGCCTCACACAAACCATGAGTCTGTTTCTGGAAGTCCCTTTCATTCAGATGTATTGTTCCTTGGACCTGTCTTGCTACTCATTTATTATATAGAACTTAAATCTGCTAGTCTTTTTTTTTAGAGGCTGTAAGCAACAGGGGAAAAAAAAAAAGAATAATGAAAAAAAATCTAATGTATTCTGCTTTTTTTTTTTTCCCCCACCCCCCTGCTGTTTCTTGCATTTTTGGTTTGTTGTTGAGCCGCACACAATAGGTACTACCAGATGAAATCACATCTGATCAGTTTGGGGAGGTGGTGTTTGCATGCGGGGCACAAAAAAGCTGGTTTTGCCTGCAGGCTCGGTCCTGTCAAAGGGTGGTTTCCCTGTGGGCAAGGGGCTCTGGGGCTCAGGCAACAAGAAGAGTGTGATGTGAGACTCTGTGGCTGCACTTGCGTACGTACAAAGTCCAGGAGGACTCCTGCCATGGTCACAGACAGAAAACGGTTGTGGAAGGGAGGGAGAAAGATTCAGTAAAGAGGTCACAGGTCCAGACTATTCCAATGTATTAATAATGAGTCAGTAGACAGTTCTAGGCCTGTATTTCTCTAGACTATACTCATCATAGACTGAATGTCTCCACTAAATCTGCATGGATTAGCCATTAGCAGAGAACTAACTGTCACTGCTGGCCTGTGTTCCTCAGTGGCTCCCAAGGAGATCATCAGATGCCTGGTCTCGAAAGCTTCATTGTCCAAAGACAGAATGAACCAATGGACAAATAAATACACTTTTTATTTAATAGATTCTTTTATTTTGATTTTGTCACAGAAGAGCATCATTTTTGTTGAACTCTTGGATCATTCTGACCTCTGGACTTTTCCGCTGCATGTAGCAGTAAAATTTCCTCAATGGAAAGTAATATCATTGATGATTTAATTTTTTTCATGTTACATGTTCCAAGTAAAGCATCTGAAAAGTCCATCAGTGCATATTGGTCTCCACAAAAATCTGGACTGAATGATTAAGAGATTAAAAAACAGACCAATATTCTGTTTGTCCAATTAACAGCCCCAAGTAGGGATTTCATGTCTCCTGAGAATCTGGGATTCATAAAAAAAATATTTCCACTCTCCACTGTGACAAGCCCAAGAATTTTCACTTTTTTTCTTTAAAAAGTAGAAGCCCAGCCCCCAAAAAGCAATAACATGGCAATAGGAGACTCCTCTGAACTGGAGACACCCAGGTTCAAATTTTCTCAAGTTTTTTTCGCAGCACAGATAACTATGACACCCATTTGATAACGTGAAGCTATTAAGTGATAATTTCAATTTCCCCCTTCAATCTGTTTCCTGAATAAATAAATATTTGTTTGGGCCAGAGGCACAAATCTAAGACTCTCACAAACTCGCCTTCTGCTCTAATCACTAAGCAAGAAAGCAAGGCACTATTTTGGTCATATAAGTAAAGGAACAGTCTCAGCCTGCCTGTGCAACCCAAGTGCCAATATTCCATGAGAGGATGATAGAAGGTATAAACTGCATCTGATGTCTTGCAATCATACTGTTCTCTGCGCATATAGAAACTGTTCAAACACTGCAGTGCGACGTCAGAATGGAACAGAATACAGATTATGGTCCATCTATCCATTTTATCCAAACTTCAATAATATTTAAGGGTACAAGTGAAACAGCTTATACCTACAGGTACTTATTTACCTTTGAGGCAAATTTGTACTCTGAAATCATCCTTGCTTCTCTGCTTAGCTATTTTCAAATATCTTTCTTGCTGGTTTCTACTGAGAGGTAATCAGTGATATAGGAGCTCAGGTCATGTAACTTTTGCAGATTATACAAACCCTGAAATGGGATGGTCAAGGTTCATATAAACCACCTTAGCACATTATCATTGTCTAGTTCAAAGGGACCAAGCTGCATCAAGATATAGCTTTAATAGGAATAAATTTCCCTTTAGCTCAGTTGTCAAAATTACCTCTATGTGAACTTCACAAATCAAAACTGAGAACACAAATTCCCAAGACTCAAAGCCTGCTCGCTTTCTCAGGACCTGGAAGGGTGTCCACTGCGTGATACTCTGAGGGGTCCTGACCCTGTAACATTTATAGTAGTTCTTGAAAAAGTGATAGTTTCCTTGTGAGTTGTTGAGACAAAAAGGAATCAAGAGACCTTGATTCTGGTGAAGAATAAAGACTTTTATATTACAAACTTACCTTCCACTGAAGGAAATCAACCTTGTCCTAGCAAAATTTATATTTGTAAATACTTACATATAGATTTTGGTAAGACTGGGTTCACTGATAGGTGAAGATACCTTTTTCTCCATAGGATTGGGTTCTTCAAGGCCACTGAGAACACAGGTTATATTTGCAACATTCAGCTACTGCGAAGAGCAGACTTAACTGCCTACAGAAAACAATTTTTTTCTAAAGGCAATGGAGTGGGAGAAATTCTCTTTGGCACAGGTTAATGCCCTGGGGCCTCTAAACCTCCCTCTCATAACATCAACACACTTTTTCACAATGCTTGTGATGGTAGTTCTACACATCAGGGGCCAGGGTGAGTGTGAGCAACCACGTATGTACATCCTGCTAGGCCATCTAATAGGAGCACACTGGCTTATGCTCACATGATGGCAGCCCTCACCTGAGCTGTCCTATCTCCTGGCTAGTAACTTTCACAATGTTTGGAGAACCCTCTAGACTTCTACTGTTTCATGTGTGTTTAAAGTGAGTTAAAATGGGCACAAACTGCAACACAGGAGGCTTCCTCTGAAGACAAGGAATGACTTTTTCACTATATAAAGTGACAAAGCACTGGTACAGGTTGCCCAGAGAGGTGGCAGAATTTCCATCCTCAGAGATACTGAAAAGCCATCTGTACACAGTCCTAGGTAATCACCTCTAGGTGGCCCTGCTTGAGCATGGGGAGCTGGACCAGATGACCTCCAGAGGTCCCTTCTCTTGAGACTGTTCTGTAATTCTTTAAAAGCTTCAAAAATTATTAGCAAGACAGGCTGACAGGCAGACCCACAGTTCCTCTTCACAATTATATTTCTTGGCTTTGTATGTCAAACAAGGTAAAAAGCGCGCGGGTCCGGAGCGGCTGCAGCGGCTCGCAGCCCCGCCTCTGCTCCTTCTGCCCATGTACCCCCCAGCCCTTCTGCCTGGGCTGGGTCCTCTTCCCCTGCGTGCGTGCTTTGAGACAT
>JAWWEW010000112.1:67730967-67747504 GCA_035583185.1 Anabacerthia variegaticeps | reverse complement strand
AGTTTATGCCGGCTCGTCCCCTCTGATGGAATTCCTCGACCGAAGAAGGAGCAGGAGATCGATCCCCAGGGTTTCCCAGCCAAGTCTATTGCACAAGACTTGTTGAGATACAATATGTAGTTTCAGAAGTACTGAAATGCAGAGATACTGAATTTATGTTTGCAAGGAATGATATTTTCATTGTGATTGTTTTTCTGCTGCATGGCACTGAACATAAACTCATTTTTCCTCAAGGCAGACAGTTAGTCTCCAAGGGCAACTCAAATTAATGCCTACATATATTATTAACTTGCATATGATTAACTTACTAACTTTTGTAATAAACCTTTTCTGAACTATATTCATATTACACTCCAGAGGTCATGGTTAATTGTACAAAATAACATTTGCTATTTGTGCTTTTTGTGATTAACAAGTGCAAATAGGAGATTAATAATAGCAATCATGTCACATTAAAGAATAGATATTTTATAGATTAATCTATTTTATATATGTAGTGTTGGGGAAATAAAGACATTTATTTCATTTTATAGAAATTTTTTTTATTTTTCATTTTTTCCCACACAGAGCATTGAAAAGAAATAGCATTGTAGAGACATCCTTGAACCAGCTGCATCAGGAGTCAGAAGAAATCTAGATCCTTGATAGAATTCTTAATTTTAAGATGATAAAATGAGAACTGAAAGCCTTTGCCATTAATTGCAGGTGAAACGAATCATTGAACCATTCAAAATTCACCGTTAAAGAATATGCAGTAAGTGGTAATTGCAGTTGCAGATTTTCCCTGTCTTCTGTGATGTTCTGAGCATGACAATCAGTTGGTGGCACATGAAATATTAGCAAGAGAATTTCTTTTCTTATTTTAATTTATGTACTCTGTTTTCTCCTGAAACTTAGAGACAAACTACTCCCAATGCAAACACGACAATTGGTGTTGCAAAGTGTTCGCGTTTCACTTAAAAACTTAGGCTTTGATAAGGTTGCTTACCTAGAATATGCATGAACTACCTGAACCTAAGTGATCTACAAGATTTTGTTGAATGTGTCTGAACAGGCTGCTAAAGCCCTTTTAGTTCTCTACCTTCTTAAGTGCTTGTGGCTGTAGAAGTGTGTAATGTCTTAGACAAACACGAACCTCAGCCGGCCTGGCTCAATGCACTGTGCTTCTCTAGGACCCTGCAATATGCACATACTCATTCTGCACCTAAAAGCATCCAGGAGGTAAAGAACCTTGTTCATTTTGACAGAAAATAAGCAATCTGTGTCGCCGTGAGTTTTTGAGCCTGACTGATGCATCACTTTTAGACAATCAGCCACCATTGTGTTTCAGTGCCAATCTTTTTTGATTATATTTGTTTATGATTAGTTTTTTTCGTATAGTTTTGTTATGGCAAAGTTGGTTTATAACATATTTTTCTGTGCAACACCAGGCCTTATGCATTTTTAATTTCTTTTTTTCTTTCCCTACTTGTAGCTGTACAAGCAGAATATGAGTAAGAATTACTTCCCTGTGAAGAAGAAATGATTATTTCAATTTAGAATCCCGGAATAAATGAAACAAAGTTGTTGTCAAATCACTGTAAGTAACCCATAAATAAAAGTCAAGGTCAATATAACTGTGGCTGCCCATTTGCTACCAAGAAAAAGGCATATTTCTGGGGGGCAAAGCAGCAGAACCTGCAAAACTCTGATGCTTCTGTACATGCTCAAATGAAAAGACTTACTATTTTAGGGTGGTTTCCTGATAGAGATTGCAACAGACATTCATACTTGAGTTCACTGAAGGAGAAAATACATTGATTCCTGTTACTTTCTTCCAAAATATCCAAATTATGCTGTGGTCTTTGAATCTCTCTTTCAGGTTTCCTGTTCTGGGTACACAGTCAAATTCAGCATCCTGCTTTCTTTCAGGTGAATTTCGCAAAGAGTGGAGGAGGCTTCTCAGGCCACTATAACTCAGAGGGATGACACCCACCCCCAACTCCAAACATGCACCCAGAGACATGTCTTGCTTTCCATTTCTATTGTTACATGTGATTCCCAGGTAGTGATGGAAAGGTTTTTCCAAATGTATGCTCTGGTTATGGGTGCAAGCCAAAGTCTGTGGAAGGCTGTGCAGACACTCCCACTGATACTTGTGGTCCTGTGCCATCTGTGGCATCTGAGGAGCCATCCATGCTCACCATTGCTGAATTTCCAGGAAATGCTGAAGTCACTTAATATTTCTATTAAAGAGTATCAAATGTGAATCAAATGGTGTAGCTAGGTTGCTGAAATTATGTTAGGTGGTTGGCTGTAAAAGTAGGTGGTAGGCACAGCAAACAGGATTACTATATTCCAGCTTTGCCATCTTGCCATTTCCCCTGCTTTTTCAAGGAAACCAGAATTAGGTTTTAATAAATTGATATGATCTGTAATTAAAAAATCAGACTAAATTGGCTCCTGAATATATTACTTGACCATAGGTTCAGTGATGTGGTGACTGACATCAATCTGTTTTTTGAATGTAGAGGCTGTATATGCTTGATGTTCCTGTTAACTCTTTGACAAGTGATTATTATTTTGTACTTCTGAAGCCATCTATTAATTTTCAGTAAGACTTCAGCGCCTAAGTGACTTGGATGTTTCTGAAAAAGTCACACTCCCTCTTTCTTTTGGAAAGCAAAACACCCGAAGTGTGTTTTGTAAGAATATAGCTAATTAAATGGCATGACAATGAAAACAAATAAATAAAATTTAATCTAGATTTAGACTAAATAGAAGTGATGGGATTGAGTTTCTTTCTGGAATAAAACTCTGCTGGCATCAGTTAGCTTAGAGCAGAAGTGAATCTATCCCACGGTTTCTGGTTAATTTACAAAAGCAGGAGAGACTTGTGGAAACACACAAGGGAAATTCTCACAAAGGCCATTGTAGACTACTAATGAGATAAATGTCCCTGATGTCTTTTGATAGCCCATGGGGAAAGTAAGACTTCTCCAGACACTGAGTGTAGTAGAGTGTGGTGCTTTGTCTGGAGAATCCTTTTTCTTCCCAGGGACTGCAGGAGTTACTCCACTAACCCCAAAGTTGCCTTTGGAAATGTCCACTAAAAAGCACAGAAACTGATAGAAGATCAATCAAAACACAAGGCCAACAGTCTCAATACATTAGTTCTGAAGAGAAATCAAGCCACAGTACCACAGCACCAGAGCTGAGCCATGCTGTCATACCCAAAGCTGGCTCAGAGCACCAGTGCTCTCTCTGTATATTCTCCTTAACTGGTCTCACTCACAGGGTAGACATTCTCCTAGTGCAAATCCCAGTGTTTTCCACTTTCTAAATTACAAGTTAACATTTCCAAAATAGCAGACTCTTTGCTGGAACTAATTCTTAAAGCTTCTAGGCATGGGGCAGTGAAGTTAGGCAGTCTTTAGTCCCACAGTGGCTGCTACTCTAAATTTCCCTTAGCTACCTCCACTTCTGACAAGCTACTGCCTCCCTTTGAGCATCTGCTCTGGCTTTATCATTTAGAAGGTTCTTCTAAACAGATCTTATTTTCATCTTCAATAGCAATTGGCCTTTTGGTGAAATGACTAGAAGAAATTATACAATTAGGGTTTCCTGGAAATCTGCAAGACTTCATGGCTGGTCCCCTTCCATCTGTTTCCAGAGATCTACCAGGCTTAGAAAACAAGTCATGAAAATATAATAGTGTGGTAACTACCACCAAGGGCCCCTTGTATCTCCTGCTCCATCTCAGCAAGAGGCTAAATTATGCAATATAATTTTATATTTTTCCATTTTAGTCTATGACATCAGTATTCTTGTGATCATAAAAACAAATCAAAACCAAGTTTTCCTCTCTTCTCATTAAGACATGCACTACATATTTAAGATTGTCTCTTGAGAAAATTTTACAGACAAATATTGCAGAATATACAGCAGATGTTTATGATCTCTAATTCCAAGTAAGTTCCAGCCTGGAAACCTAATTGAAGTACGTTCACACTGATTTCAGGGGAGCTTTGCCCAGATGAGGGTTGCCAGTTCCAATCCATATTTGTTTCCGAACTCTTTAACATTTACATTAAGTACAGATGGACTCAAACAGAATCCAAATCTAAATTAAATTAAAGTTTTGATTATCTGTCTCCAAATGCTCAAGCTTTTCTTGCATCTAAAAAGAAAGTAGATCATGAGGTGAATGCATTTCAGAAATGCTCAGAGCTGTCTCCATGTTACTAGATGTTCCTGGGGTTCATTGTTTTTTGTAAGGGTGATATTCCTACAATCCAGCTTGTGCCTAAATGGGCATACATGGTAAAGCTTTCTTTGTTGCCCCAAAAGAAAAACCTAAATCCCAAAATTCCTATATTCTGTTTATGCACATGGTCACTAGAGGAGAAAAAGAACAGCCTATTTTGAAACTTCAGACACACTCAGAGTTAAAATACTTTTCTGACAACTCTTCTCTGTTACTGGGCAGATGGTTAGAGTACAAAAGGATATGGCTTAGATTTCTCTACCAACATAAGCATTTTTCCATTTACATGTAAAAATTTTATAAGTTCTTGCCTGCTTGAAAATATAACAGCCCATTTATCATACAGAAATGTTTTTTGGGTTTTTTTGTACAAACCATATTGTGCAATGATCTTGGCATTGAATGGCATTACAGACTGAAATGGGACAGAAGCAACAGTTTGCCTTTTCCAGAAGCCCTAACCAGCCTTCAATGACAGGTCCAAATCAGAGCTTTAAAAAAAAGTCTTATGTAAAAGTAATACAATGTCAAGATTTTGATTTCTGTAATTTGATCCATTTTACAGATTTATTTTCTCTTTACTCGATAACATGTAAGTATTAATTCTGATGATTTATTAACATGAGCTTTCTTTAGAATGTATTTTACAACTACTGGTGTCAAATCTGTTCTCTAATAATGGGAGTTACAGAAGACTGTATCTATAGAGGGTTAATGTAATTTTTACAGCTAGTTTTGTAGGAATGGGGCATTGTAACAATGATCTACCTTCAGCTACACAGGAATCTGTAGGTGTCTTTAAAAGCAATGAACACTGGGACAGTTCTGGAATAAGAAGGCAGAAAAACCATGGATGGATACCACTTGTAGTGTGCAAGACATCCATAGGTTCCACTGTTTTTAGTATATGCCGTGTTTTTGCTAAGCAGGTTACTAGAGCTCTGAAATTCAATTTCTGTCAATAAGTGCCTTAAAAACCTGTGTTAAAACCAGTACTTATCTTTATAAAACTTTTCTGGTAAGTATATTATTGACATATGAAGAGCCATGCAGGTTCATAACTGAAGTTCATTAAGCTCATTCCCTGTGTTCACAGTTGTCAATGAATTACTTAGTGAGAAAATGTGAAAAATAAGGAGATCATAAGCCAAATGAGCTGTTGCTCATGGAAGCAGACTAGTGGAGGAGGAAGCTGACTACAAAAGGAGTGATGCTGAAGAAGAATTAGAGTTATGATCCTGTAATTCAGCAGAGGATACCTTAGGGGAGATTTAGGGAATAATGGTAGAGAGAGCAAGAGACGAAAGCATCCCTAACTATGCACAGAGCCCTGTGACACCTATAATTCCTTGCAATATCCTGATCTCAGCTGGCCTCTTCCTGAAGTAGAACTCCCTGTTTTCCCTCCTCAATCTTTCTTCATTTTCTGAAACTTCTCATCTCCAAAGGTGCTGTTCCTCCCATCCCTTCCTTCTTGCCTTAGCAGTGTATCTTTGAAATTCACCCTGAAGTTACCACAAAATTCAGCTTTGTGTCCAGGGATGCAGGTAAGTAAGAGGTTTCTTGGTTTGTTTTCTTTTCTGTTTTCCTTTTTTACCACAGCTTTCAGGATAAGAAAATGTAATGCTCGTGCTATTGGTAAAACATGAACCAATTTTGAGAACAAGGATGTGTGCAGCAAACCTGCCTCTGACTACCTTCCTCTGCTAATGTTTTTTCTGTGGGGTCTTGGGTGCTTGAGCAGGAACAAGCTGGAAGGTGATGAAAGTGGAAGAGAAACTGCCTTTTTCAATCAAACTTCTGCTGTAATTTCCATTCATTTTCTGAGCAAAAAGCTGAGGTTATGCCAGACATATGATAGTGCTTTCCAGGTGTAATTTGAGTTATTTACATCAGTTGGAGTAGGATTTAAAACCATTTCACATGTACCACAGTAGAGAAGACTTCCTTTTCTCCTAGAATGTGCAGTAAAATCCAGGAGCATTTCTGGGATAATAGTTGATAAGAAGTGATTGAGGCATATAACTGTAATTTTTCTGACTTAATAGTCAGAAAAATCATTTGATACAATTTCATAAATTTGCTGATATACTGGCTGGCAGAAGATGACAAAGATGTTCCATATCCTAAAAATGAAAACTTGAGAGACATTTCTTTTCAATCAATTTTTCACCTCATAGGCATGATTTTGTAGGAGACGCTGAGTGCCACTGATTCCAAAGGCAATGGCTATTTCACTTTGTTGGATTGAAGCCTGAACTGGTAAACTCTTCAGACAGAGGTAATGATTTTGTTCTTGCTACAGGCCCAAAATCACAGAATGGTTGATGGTGGAAAGAACCATCTGATCCAACTCCCCTGCTCAAGCAGGGATACTTGGGGAGACAGCAGGACCATGTCCAGATGGCTTTTGAATATCTCAAACTATGTAGATTCCATCATTTCTTGGGGCAACCTGTGACAGCGCTCAATCCTCCTCACAGTAAAAAAAAAAAAAATAAAATTCTGACATTCAGAGGGAACCTCCTGTGTTTCAGTTTGTGTCCACTGCCTGTGGTCCTATCACTGGGCACCTCTGAAAAGAGCCTATCTCTCTGCTTTTTGTACCCTCTCTTTCAGGTATGTCCACACATAAGATCCCTCCTGTGTCTTCACTTGTCTTGGATGTAGAGTCCCTGTTCTCTCACCCTTTCCTTGTAAGACCTGTGCTCCAATTGTTTCATTTTCTTAGTGGTCTTTTGTTAAGGATTATCTCCAGCACGCCTATCTTGTACCCAGGAGTGCAGAACTGTAGTTACTAGAGAGGGGAAGGTCATCTCTCTCAACCTACTAGCAATACTTTACTATTGCAGCCCAGGATACTATTGGCTTTCTTTGCAGCAAGGACGTGTTTGTGGTGTATCTTCATTTTGGTGTTCACCAGAATACCCAGGTCGTTTTCTGCAGAAAGTTGGATGGCCCCTAGAATATATCAGCGCATGGGGATTTTTCTTTCCAGGTTCAGTTCTCCATGTTGAACTTCAAGGAATTCCTTTCAGACCATGGCCTTAGCCTGTTGGATTCTCTCTGGGTAGCAGCATCTCTCTGGCATATCAGCCACTCCTTCTTGCTGTGTATCATTAGCAAACTTTTTGAATGTACATCAAGCTCCAAGTCCAGATCATTAATGAAAATATTTAACAGGACTGGACTGAATATTGACCCTTGGAGTACACTGCTAGTTCCTACCCTCCATCTAGACTTTGTGCCACTTATCACCATGCTAAGTCCAGGTCAGAAATAACCACAATAAAAAGCAATTCTTCATGGTCGTTTTCACAATACCTGGGCTGTAGACAACAGAGCAGACCTGGAGAAGCCCAAGGGCATCTTCATTTGAATGCAAGTATTTGCGAAGCCTCAGACTTCTACTGATTTACAATGTGGGCCATTCATGTTTTGGTGTTTTGTTTTCACATCTTCTTAAATCTGTTGTATTGGAAACTGTATTTTATGTGTTTATGTGTTTGATACATAGTCTATTTGAAGAACTCTGACAGATTATTCATTCCTTGGAAGACTAACACTAACATTAATTTTGCTGAGATATATGAGGTGAATCAGGACCATGAGAAAATATGTATAAATTTTATTAAAATGTTATGAACACCTAAATCATTAACAACTGTAGACCTTTCTTGTGGAAACAGTTAAGATACATCATAGGTACAACTATAAGCCATACAGCACCTCCCATTTCCCTCATCTGATAAAATGTGATTTTTTTTTTTTTTTTTTTATGAGCAGAATTGGAGTGACACCTCTGGTGTCCTTCATTTTTCTTCCAATGAAAAGTGTAAAATAGAATAGATAATAGAGGCATCCTTACGTTTCTCTTTTGGGGTGGCTGACCTCTCCTCCAGATGCTAGTGTTTGCAAATTATTTTACGTGAATAACTGCTTGGGATATTTCTGTCCATTTTGGGATTTAGCTGAACCTATACAAAAGTGTTCTAATGTTATGGGGGATTCCCAGGTGGACTGATAAAGTGATCTCATTTTACTCATGGTTAAAATCAAGCTAAGCCACCTTTTTTTTTTTTTTTTATTCTAATTTCTTAGATCAAAGTTATATTAATTTAATTATCCTCAGAACAAGAGAATTTTTTGCACAAATAGGACCTGAAGTTGTTATTAATCCCAGGCACATAACCAAAACATGCGCGTGAATAAGTCAGTAGCTGCATGCTTGTGGATCTACACTCTTTTATTCCCCCTTTATTTTTAGGATTCATTCTCTTCAACTCAGTTGGTTTTTGTTGTTTCAATATTTTAGCTGATTGCTAAAAAGAATGACGTAAACATACACAATGGACTTGCCAGGTACAAGAAATACATGCATGCTTATTTTCTAAGGCAGTAAGTGTTTTCTACAAAGTCTCAGTAGCCAAATTACACAAGGCAACAACATAAATGCAAAGTGATGTGCTTTTTGCTGCTGTCTTTTTGAGGAAAATGTGGGTCTTATTTATTTATTTATTTCTCCATTTATTAATACAGTATCTGCAAACCACCTGCAATGGCAGCTTTTTCAGCAGCCTGACTGGCACCCTGGTTTCTATGGCAACTGGAAAAAAGGAACTAAGTGAAATGAAAGCGGTGAATGCCTCAGCTTTATTGGTAGCAGGGAAAAAAGGAGGCCTCATTTACATTCTGGTGCATAAATCATCTAAGTGATGCTTCCTGAATAATTTCTGGTGGCTTGAAACTGCACGTTCATGTTTCTATTTTTTTGTTAGGGAAAAAGTGAAATTCCCCATAGCAGTATATCATTACAAATTTGAGGTGGGGAAAAACATAGATAGACAACTGGAATTCTTAGTTAATTGTCCTGTTTGCTCTAAAAAGAAACAAAATAGATTATTAAATTATAATTATGAAAACAAGAGAGTTGGTTGGAAAGTTTTCTTCATCTGTGACACAAATATGTTGTGTTGAGGAAACATCTGCTATGCTAAGTGACCCATTTCTAAACAAACAGCTTAAGAAAAGAGAGAAATCTAAATGCAAACAAAGCTCCTTTTAGTATCTTATACAATTCCTTTGACAATAACACATTCCAAGGGGATGTGCATATTCTCTGATTGTAAGACTTCTGGCTTTTGGTTTATTGCTTCCCTCCATACAAACAGGGCCTTAATCTTGAGGCTTTGAAGTGTACTCATGCTTACAAGAGTAAAAACCAGTAAACATCAAAGTTCCTTACAAATAATAATTAAAAAAATATATTTTTATAGAGAATAAAAATGAACGACTTTGTTCCTAAAGTGGTTTAAAGGAGAATTATCTTATTTTAAGAGAAGTATCTTAATTTTATAATTGATCTATCAGCTTGTGAGAAATCACCTTAAAGCAGAAATAAAAATTATCTAATATCCTCAAAACCCCTTCCTGGCTTTAATTTTACACTGTCCATTAAGCATATGCCCAAACCCAGTCAGATGTCCAGAACTGCTTTCTAGTCCACTATTCCCACCCTTTCAGGACCAGGTTTGGGCTGGCAGGACAAATCCAAATTTCCTGCAGAGTCTGGAAGAACCAGGAACAGACAAATTCAGGGCACCTCAGCTACTCCCAAGGTCAAGGTGGCAGTTCTAAAACTAAAATACAGTCAGATTGCAGACAGCAAGGAGAACAAGGTCACGTGGACTGCAGAGTTTGTTGTCTTTACCTCTCCTTTGATCTAAGACTGCACCTTGCAATAGAAGTGACCTCTTTAGGAGCTCCTTTGCCAGGACTTTTTCGGTAATAGAAATTAAATTCTGATTTTTCCTGTGTGCACTGAGCTCATCAGGACCAATTCCAATGATTCCCCCAGCCAGCATGCCCAAGTTTTATTTCTTTAATTTTGAGAAAGATGATTTCATCTGAATTTTGTGACATTCGATACTGTCATTTAAGCCCAGTTTACTGGAATCATGAGATTGCATAAAAATGTTTGTTTTATTTGTTTTTAAAAGAAACTTGAAATATCTTAGTTTGAAAATATGCAACTTAAAGACCTAGAACCCATGAAGTAAATAAGAATAATATAAAAAAACCAGGAATAAATATATTTCGTCTTTCAAGGTAAAGTCATGGGTGCTTTTGAAAGCATTCTGAGTCCATCTTACAATGCATGGCTGCAGAGGATTAGCTTATTAAGGAAGAACTACTGGACTGGGGTTTTTTTTCAGGGAGTTTATAATTCTGTTTTCCTGTGTGAATATATGTAAAGTATAAAAATATGTATTTAGACTTTTTTCTCAGGACATGCTTAACTACATCGCTATTATACAGTAATATGAACCCTGTTATTTATTTGCAAGAATACCTTTCTTTTGAGGTATATAAATGCTCTGATAGATACCAGGAAAGAGCAGATGGCTTCACAAAAGATGTTTGAAAGCTGCCTCCCTCCTGCCAGAAGCTTTTCACACACTCACTTTGTCTGGCTTCAGTGGGATTCCTCGGTGGGAGAGAGCTCTCTCTGTGCCTGTCCCATTGCTTGTGCAAGTACAGTCACATAACCAGCTCCGCACTGATTAATGCATTTGCTCAATTCCAGTAGCTACAGCCCTTTAGGAAGACAGCCTCCTGTATGCAGTTCTGGAGGGATATATAGTCAGAGCATTAGGACTGAATAGATAGTTAGACTAGATGTTGACAGCTCTTGAGGATAGCTCTCAGGAAATGGCTGTAGTTCAGTACCTGCAAGGGGGTAACCTCCAGTCGTTGATGTGGCACCAGTGCTAGGGCACAATGGTCACAAAGATGAGGCTGGAAGTTTTTTGCTATGACTGTTGGTGAGAGCAGATTCTTAGCAGGCCAGCACAGGTCCAATGCAAATCCAGTCTGGTCCTGTCTACTTTGAATGAACTGTGGCAGATGGGAGATATCTCACAATGCCTTTTGTGGCTAGAGGATCTTTCTGGGTTATGACTCTAAGTACTCATAAGGACACTAGAGTCTAGAAAATATAAGCATGCAGAAAAATCTGAAGCCTGGAGGTTTTTCTGGTCATAGTCACTGTGTGATGTAGCAAACTGCCAAAGTCAGCCTTAGCCTTGTTAATTAGATAGTTCTGGAGCCAACAAAATGATCTTTTCTGTCTTCTTTTTTCAAAGGATTTTTCATTTTTAGGTTGCAATGCTTTGAACGTTAATACTACCATTATTTTTAAGGGTTGTTAGCTTTTATTAAATTTCACAATTGTAGAATTTTTGTTTTAGTGGGTGAGCACGATGGATTAAATGTCCTATTTGACAAATAACTGCAACAATGTTCAGCAGTTCATTATTTGGTCAGATTTTCTTTTGCTACAACAATAGGAAAACAGTATAATACAAGTGTTGATCGACAAATCGGGTAGATTTATATTTTTCTAGAGAAAGAAGGAGGTTTTCTGGCAAGATATTACCAGTTGAAGTAACTCATTACTCTCTTTCTTGCACATTGTAAAGGATACATCTGCCTACTCCTTCCTGCCACATCTTTGGAAAGAAAATTTTAAGTTATAGAATTTACTTCCTTGGTTGTCTTTTTCTTAGCTTGCTAGTGTAACACCAGGAACTGGTTCTGTTAAAACTGCTAACATATAAAATCCCTGAATTGCTTCAAACAGCTACAAACTATGCTCAAAAAAGGGAGAAAGAAAAGCTCATTTTCTTTCCTCAAAACAGCAAGTTTTTTTCCTAAGACTGTGGGTGTCTATGTAACTATCAAGAAGCCAGGAAATCCTCCATATACTTTTAAATGAACACAAACGTATAATGATATGTGATCATCTTTGTATTACAAGATGGACCTTCTCCATAAAGACACCTACAGGCATGCTGTTTCAACAGCCCTATAAACAGTGGTTGCTTTGTTCTTCCAAGTGGGATAGACAACCTGTATTTGTAAACAGAAGGTCTCAGATATTAAAGTCACAAGAATCTTTTAATAACTTTTACATGTCTTTAATTTTGTCTTTTCCTGGAGAAAAAGGCATAGTCCATAGTGCTGGGACAGCCTGAATTTTCAAAGTGGGAAGCACGAAAGCAGAGCCAATGCATTTATATGGATGTAAATATATAAAATGCATTTATCTGCTGAGACAGCCTGGGTGATGTGGCATGGACAAGCACATAGTGTCACAGAAAGGCAAGTGTTTTGCATGACCAGCCTTGCTTTGAAGTGATGGGGATCATTCCACCTTTCTTTTTTATGTCATTTCCTGCTCTATTTTAAGCCATGAAAACTCCCTCTCTCCTTGCATCTACAACTTCATTATTGTGCGCTGAGTTCCATCAATGTTTTTATTCACCAAGTAGCAGCACATTGTTCTGACTCCCTCATTTTTCCTCAATATCTTATTTTAAACTTTCTGCTGGGACTATCTCAATATTCAGATTATACCACTTACTATACTCTTTTGTCTCAATCCCCAAGGAAGTTGATTCTTCCCCCTGTCAGTGTAGGGTAAAATAAAATCACCATTTGTTTCTATTCTTTGGATTGTATTTCACGAAGGACATTGTGTGACAGATTTATTTTGCCTCAGTTCACAGTTCAGGCTCCTGAACAACCTTTTGAGGAAAAGGTGGGGTTTGACAGATTGCTTGCTATACGAATTGTAGGTACCAGTCTCACATTTGTGTTCCAAATTTTACAACTCAGTGAACTAATGAAAAAAATAGCAGAGTCTTGCAACTTTGCTGTCAGACGTATAGGAAGCTACTCACAAATGGGTCCCCTCAAAAAAATGAAATAATATTTTTTCACACCTTGTTGATAAGAATATTGGTTTTATTTCCTTTCCTGAGTTTCATTCCATTTAGTGGAACAAAATTTTAGTTTAAAAGGACAGTTCCTTTGGGGCAAGAAGAAGGAAGGGAAAATATCTAAAATTTTTACACTCAGGTTAGGGTATGGTTTATGTTATCTGGTTGTCTTATTGCAACTTCTGACAAATTTCACTTGGGAAAGAAGGGATAATTTGTGGAAGTTGTAACTGAAGGTAAAAAGCTGGCATAGTCTTAATTGTAAACAGTTGTTTGCATGTCATATTTAAAATACATAGCCCTTTCTGCCACTGGGTGCATGACCCTGTACCTCCTGCCCCTTAATAATGAAAAAAAAGGTCCATTTTTTATCTCTGCCAAAAACAATGATCAATTTTGACTCTTGGAGTATAATTTCCATTACTTCTTCTTCATCATCATTGTTCAAGAGCTAAAATGATTCCTTTCATCATTTCTCTGATAAATCATATATGTTATTTTTGTGCTCTTAAATGGCAAACAAATTACAAACTTGATAGTTGTAACACAGATATACGTTGGAAACCTGGAGCTGAGATTTATCTAAGTGTGACCCACTATCCACACAACATGTTGTCCTTCAGTTTGTCAACAATATTTAGAAAATTCTTGGCACTAGTTATGAACCATCTATGTCACTAACACTTAGACAACTGACTAGTCAAAGAAAAATCTAGCAGGAGGCATAAGAATAAATCAATGCCTTTGTTTCTTCTAGTCAATTACCCTTATTGCAAATGAAAGACCAGGTCAGCTTCTAAACAAGACTGTAAAGCTTTTTTGAACAAAACTTGCTCTGCAGGAGAGGAAAAAGTATGCTTATTTTCTAAATAACAAACTAGATTTGGTCTTATTTGCAATTACAGATAAACGTTTGAATATGAGGCAGCTTTTGGCTGTCTTCTGGGTCACATGGCATGAGGCACCTCAGTTTCCACATGAAAGACTCCACCTTCATTGCTCAGTCCCAGCAGACTGCCCAGCAGGCAGAAAGTAGAAATGATGATTTCATCAATGAAGTTGCTCAGCTGCTTTGCAGCTGGCGGAAAATCAGGTGCTCCTTTCCCTCTGCCTGACTTTCTCCTCCTTGTAAGCAATTTCTAACAGACACCCTATTAATGGAAAGTTCATTTTTTTAAAGTCTGTGGTGCTTATTCTGCCCTTTTTCCTCCTAGGAGGGGTGAGAGGCCTCCAGAACACAAGTTGCCTTCTGCCATCTACATTTTCAGCTGATGTCTCCCTCCCAACAAGAATCAAACACAGAAGACACTCCTATGAGAGTATAAACTGTAAGACTATAACCACTTTTACAGCCTCCTGATGGGGGGCAGGGGGGAAGTCTGTAAAGAATTCAAAAGAATTTCTGTATTGCTGGACTGTCTGTGCTCTGCTATATTTCTTTTTTATGATTTCAGTAGAACTGGGAGTATTACTTTGCAATCTTATGCCTTGAAGGTTTCTGTTACTTAGTAGTTGTACCCAACAGCAACAAAAAAAATCAATTTAGCATGACCTTTTGCCTATTTTAATCGTTCTACCACAATATGGCACTGTCAACAGCTGAGCACATCAAATCTAGTGGATTTGTCAGGATATCCACTTGCTTTTTCCTCCTGTTTCTACTGCGTGACTGTTCTGATCATAAGTAAAGTAGGTAGCTGCCTGGGACATCAGTCTGTAGGGAATGAGATTCCTGCTCTTGCCCTCAAGCTTGTGCTGCCTTTTCCAGATAACTGGAAATCCCCTGGTTTGCTGCAGGTGCTGCCCTTCAGGAAGTGTGTGCTGGATCCTGCACCAGTGACAGCAAAACCAGTGAGCTTTGATTCTTGGCTCTGGGCCCCACAGCATGCGTTGATCAGAATGAAAGTTTATTTTTGCTCACAGTACTCTAACATCTCTGTTATCTTTCCTAACAAAAAGCAATAGCTTTACTGCACCCCCGGAGTGCCTTGAAACTTCCCTGTGTTGTGTTAAGTAGGTCAGCATTTTGATTATTTTTGAAGACTTTGTTTTTCATTTGTTTATTCACCATATTTCATTATTCCCCAAAAAAGGAGGAAAGATCCCTTAGAAAGATCCACAGTGGTTTTTGCACACAAAGGAACTTGAGGCAGAAGCTTAGCTTGAAAAGCTTCTGTATGAATGGATGTGATTTTGACAATATTACAAAACTTGACAATATTACAAAACTTGACAATATTATGAATGCTAGGATCCTTATAATTCTGACATTTATATTGCTGCAAACAGTTGTATATAAACATGCATGCATACATGCATGGATACATATATATATATACACACATATTATTTAACCAGGATGGCAAATGGAGAGACAGAATACTTTCACAAGCAGCCGTAAGTGTGGTAATACAATTCTTGAAGAATAAAAGAATTACAGATTATTGCAAAACTGCAATTGGAGCAGCGCAAAATGCCAGAGATTCTCCTCTTTCTTTTATGCTGGTATTTGTTATGTGAAATTACATGATCAGGATCAGTTGTTAATATCTGTATTGGCAAGACTGTATGATGAAGGAGGGAGCCAAGGAAATATGATCCTTAGAGGGGTAATTAGAAATACTGTCTGTGCAGTGTTTAGTATCTTGATCAGAGTATTTCCATCCCAACTTTGGGTTGTATGAGAGCGTGGGACTTTTTGTCCCCCAGATTACACTGTACTATAAAAATTGTAGAATCTCAGTGTAAAATTGATTAAAAAATCCAATCTATTCTTGTATGAGAAAAATCAAATGAAATGACATATTTCTATTCATACTTCTGGTGAAATTCCACTGTAATAATGAGTTACATTGCTGATGAGCTACATTTAATTGCAGTTTTGTGGGCTCAGTTACCTGAGTTGCTCTGTTAAACCACTGCAATCCAACAGTGTGTGTAATTTCAAATATTTTCTGTACCAGATTAGACTTTTCTATCCTGTTTTCCACAGAGGGTCACAGAAGATTTTTTTAAAAAAATGCTTTCAAGTGTGTTGCTAATGTGCTTCTAAAATACCTCTGGTTTTTGAGGCCTTTTCTTGGGGGGGAGGGGGGCAGCGAGGGGTTTGTTTTGGTTTGCTTTTTTTGTAAAAAGGGCATTATATATTTGCCATCCACACAGTTATATCCCATCATAGTACTGCATTAGGCTGAATGCATCTGCAAGGGCTGGGTGTGAAAGAAGGGATGTGAAAGAACAGAGTAATCACAGTTAACCAGAGAAACCTTTTGGCTATTCGTTTAATGGCAGGTCTGACATAAACTTTTGATAATGACTGTGGGTGTAATGTGACAATTGTGGCACAGCCTTTACGAGAAGAATTGTGGAATGCTGTTTTGGATGCACAGCCACTCCGCTGGATTAAATGAAGACTCAGTGTAACAATAATAGACCATATTCCCTGCAATTCCATATTGGAGCTGTCAGTAACAACTGCTACAAGAGTAAGAAATGTAGGAGACCTGTG
>JAWWEW010000112.1:67687657-67730867 GCA_035583185.1 Anabacerthia variegaticeps | reverse complement strand
TTTGATAATGACTGTGGGTGTAATGTGACAATTGTGGCACAGCCTTTACGAGAAGAATTGTGGAATGCTGTTTTGGACCATATTCCCTGCAATTCCATATTGGAGCTGTCAGTAACAACTGCTACAAGAGTAAGAAATGTAGGAGACCTGTGTACCTAAAATCGATAGACACATGGCTACATTCTCTCCTAATTTCTACCGGTTTCATCAACTAGGCCAACAAGCAAATCTTAAAGGTAGTAATCACTGGTTTTTGAGATTGAGTGTTGCATGTATTTTTAAAAGGATAGTTATATACAGCTTATAAAAAATAAATTATTCTTTTTGCTCGAGATGTTTTCATCAGTATTGGGCTAGGCTCATTAAATTTTTCCTGAGTCATTTTTGAGACCAGAAGTAAGAAATATTTTTCTACCTTAGAGCTGGCAAGGTTACTTGGGCTACAGATGCCCTTTGTTTCAAATAGTATTTTATTGTGCAGACCTGCAGTCTTCCATTTCATGAACTACTCTCATTTCAAAGCTCTCACTGTACTATCTTTTACTTAATACTAAGATGGTAGATGCAATTGTGTTTGATTTTGGATTTCTGGAGGAATCTTGGAAGAAATATTGACTGATAGTGGTACACAGACTTGAAAACAAGCAAAAAAATATTTAAAAAAAATATTTTAAAGCTGCTGCACTAGAAAGACAATTCCTTAACAATTCAGAATACTTGTATACCATTTTTAAAAATTACAAAAGACAAGCTTCTCAACGTGTGTTACAAAAAAAAAATAATTTGAAAACATCATCTCAGTAACCATTTAAAATATGTGAGCAATGGAATTCCCCTGCTTCACTGCCAGTTCTCAAGTAGTAAGAAATAAGGACATGTGGAGAAAATATTTTGCTAATAACACTGTTTCCATTGAAAATGCTATCAGCATTATCAACACACTGTCAGCAGCTTCAAGTGTAACCTTCAAGATACAGCAAGAATGCATCCTTCTCTGCACGTCTGTCCAGATGCTCATTACAGCATAATGATCCCTCCACAAGTATTCATTGTACCGTAATGAGCATCACAACTCTCCTGTAGAGAAAACACATCAGATAAGGGTGTGGGAGGACTGTGAACAGCACTGTAACCTTGACTGTTTGTACTAGGTGCTGAGAATGATATGGAAACTCTTTTTGCAGCATGAAGAGGCAGCTGTGTAACAGTGGTTGTGCCATGGACTCCGCAGCCTTCCAGGACATTAACCTGTCTTTATAACATTTTTAAAGACCCATATGGAATCATTTCTCTCTGAGATTATTTTACTTGGTTCAGAAATAAGGGGCTATGAGAAAAATTAGAGTTTATAGTGTAAAAATACTAAATTTTGATTTGTGAAATTACGTTTATTGCAGATGAGGAGGAGTTTGATTAACAAGGCAAGTATTGTTTCCAGAGTAAAATAGAGTCATCTTGTCTACTGGATCTTCTGATCTCTAAGTTATCCAATCAAGGCACACTTTTAAATGAAGCTGTTTTTAGAGACCAGAAGTGATGGTCTATTACCATGCAAAAATGCAACAATTTCCATAATTGAAATGCCAGCTGTATTTTACTCAAGCAGTCCCAAGTGTATTGTAGCTCAAATACATTTTGTGTATCCTCATGTAGGCTTTTCTAAGGTGACTTACCTACTCTCTGTCTAAATGCCTCATCTACACTGAATTTGCAGATGACAAAGGGAGAACTTTAAGCCTTATATTTACTAATATTTTTGAAATAATATTTTTGAAATTTGAATTTGAAATTTTGAATATTTTTGAATAGGAATACCTGAGAACTTCTTTGCAGGTGTGTAGGTATGGAGGGTGGCTTATGCATAGACATCTGGCCTCCTCTGGCTTCCAATACATTCCGGCCACCTTCTCAAGGGTGAGGATCCATAGGGTGGTCATTAGCTTTTAATAATTTTATGTTTTTCTTTTCCATTCAGTGTATCCCAAACAATGAAATGTGTTGCAGCCCACCAAAGTAGTGATATTTTTTTGCAAAAAATGTTTCTCCTGTCTTGAGGTACCTAGCATAAGGACAAGTCAGGATGTTGAAGGGACAAACAGGAAACTGTTTGGGGCTTTCATGGATTGTTAGTCTCAAACTGAGGCAGTCCCTCTCCATATTGTCTGTGCAGAGCAGTTCCTGTTAGCTGAGGCCAATCTCTCTCTCAAAGACAAGAAGCTGAGTAAGGTCAGAGTGTGGTATGCTGTTTTTGGCTGGGTGAGAGTAAATTTTCTTCACAGTGGTGCGTACAGGGCTGTGTTTTGGATTTGTGCTGATTACAGGGTTGGTAATATAGAGATGTTCCTTTTTCGCTGAACAGTGCTTACACAGAACCAAGGCCTTTTCTGCTTTTCATACTGCTACGCTGGTGAGGAGACTGGGGATATATGCATAGCTGGAAGGAGAAACAGCTGGGACAGATCACCATAACTTACCAAAGGGATATTACGTACCACGTGGCATCATGTTCAGTTATACAGTGGGGGGGAAAAGGAGGGGGACGGGGACATTTGGAGTGACAGTGTTTCTTTTTCCAAGTAATCATTACACATGATGGAGTCCTGCTCTTCTGGAGATGGCCGAACACCTTCCTGACCATGGGAAGCAATGGATCAATTCCTTATTTTACTTTCCTTGCATGCGTGGCTTTTGCTTCCCCTATTAAGTTGCCTGTATCTCAGCCCACAGATCTGCTGGCTTTTACCCTTCTAATTTTCTTCCTGATCCTGCTGGTGGGGGAGTGAGCAAGTGGCTGCGTGGTGTTTGGTTGCTGGCTGGGGTTAAACCACGACAGTGACCAAATAAGATCTAGTAGCTCTATAGGGGTGAGTAGCCAGAAAAACAGAAAAATGAGACAAACTGGAGGCCCATGGGGAGCTAGGCCAAGTGACTTGCTTTACTTGGACTGTGGGGCCTTTCTGTTTCCTTGGAAAGGAGTCACTCTCCTGAGGGCTTGGATGAGTGCCTACATAAGCCAAAACTGTGCAGAAAAATGCATCCAAATTCAATCTTGCAGTGTTTGTGGTGGTACAGAAAACGAAGTAGCAGGCTTGGCTTCTTTTAACCAAGATATACCTGATATACCCTTTAGAAAAGATGAATTGTGCTCAAAAAAAGGACTGTCAGGAGTCCTGATGTCTCCCTAATCCACATCAGCCAAAAGACAGATGAAAAAGATGGTTTAATGAGCCAGTGAAATCCACTGCTGATTACCTGATCCTTACTGCTCATGCACAGAGTGTACAACCATGACATCATTTTACTTTCTGAAGGTCTCCTCTCCTGTTGAGTAATAACTGCTGTTTGATCAGTGTATTGATTGCAGACCTCTCACTTGGTGGCCAATCATATACTTATCTGCCAATGTTACGTAAATAGAGGGTGATTTGTCTTGTTATCCAGTAATCAATAGCTGGGTAAAGTAGTAGCTGATCATTTTTAAGCATGCAGTGTTTAATGAAGTTGAGCTAATAAACTGCACAAGTCCAGTCAGTTTTCCAAGGTACCAATCTCCAGTAAAAATACCACAGAGCAGAAATCAAACAGCATGAAATAGGATGTTCCAGTGTATTGAATCATTTCTCAGTACAGCATCAGTGACATTTAGAATAATGAAAAGATTTGTGTGAGTGTGGTAAAAAGAAATATTTTCATGCTCCTTTGGCCTGCATGCACCAAGCTTGACAGTCTGTTTATATCCATTTCTTCACTCTATTGAGTTCCTAAAGAAAGAGCAACATGTGCAGTATCGACAATGAACAAACAAGTATAAGCAGTTATTCAAGAGTTCTACTCAAAGATATTTTGTTTTAAACTAAATCCAATATGGTTTTACTCATCAGCACATTTGTGTTCATTTCTTGTACAAAAGACTTAAGCTGCTTTATTGGCAACACCTGTGAAGAGAAGATTTCAAAAATTCATTGAAAGTAAGTGTCAAATTGTCTATTTACTACTATGTTGTAAATAAAGAATCGTGCTATGCCGATTGTTTAGGAAAGCCTGGGATATACAGGGTAGCTGATTTTCTGGTTGGATGAGAAGGCTGGAGGATGTTGTGAGGACCAGAAGATGTCAAATTAAGTAGAACTATGCATATGAAATTCACTGCATGGTGCTAACAGCTGATCTACCAAAATCTTAACTCTCTCGCAAACGTATACCAAGCATACTGGGCTGGGAGTCAGGTGAGAAGGGCTTTAGTACTTATTTGATAATTTGTCTTCTCAGTGACCTTGTGAGAGTCTCTTTTATGTGTCATTTATTGTTTTACGTCATATATTCTTTGTAGAAAATACCTTTTGTTGGAGCCAGACTAGGATATCTGAAACATCATCTCCCAGAGAGGAAATCCTGGCAGTATCCAGCCTTTGCTGTAGGAAACACAGGGCTCATCTCAGAAACAAGGACAGAGAGTCTCTGGTGGTACTGGCTGTGCTGCTGCTCTGCTCTCAGAGCCCATACATTTTGAATTATTTCTCATGCATTAGCACAGGAACAGACATAGCCAGCTGGATCAGTGTCCTTGAGGTTCTTGCGAGAGGTTTGCATGCAGACCAGGTCAAGGAGATCCCAGTCACAGCAGAAGACTTGTGGGAATATGGGAACACAGGCATGAAGAAACAGTAGGATTTTTTTCTCGTTCCTCGAGGGATATAGCGGGACCTAAGTGCCTGACAGCTGCTGACTCTAGGCCACTTTTAGTCAAGCAGGATGCAGAGACATTTTGGATCAGGAAGCAAGTAATGCAAAACCCTCTAAGGAAAGAAGGGGAAGAATATTTTTGGATGGGGTACTTTTATTTGGGTCTAAGTTTTCCTTCTGGTGACCTCATTTCCAATTCACCTCAGGTACCTTATAGATTAACTGTTTTTCTTTACTCAAGATTGTTTTAAATTCTCACTTGTCTTTTATTTTAATTCTATGATTTAGTTCAGTGATTAAAACCCCAGTACGTTCTGTCAGTAAAAGCAAGTGGTAGCTGCTGACCCAGTTGTAATAGCAAACTAAACAATCTAACAGTAAATATTTAATTTCTCTCTCTTTTTTCTTTTTTTTTAAACATTTGGGTTTTCAGAGTAAATACATAACAGAGTAAAGAAACTTGGAAATGGACCCCATTCTATAAGCCTGAGGAAGTGTTATGAGTCTCCCAGTCTGCTCTGTCAGGATGCACAAACAATGCTATTAGAAGTCACTGTCGAGTTCCCTCCAAAAGGACTGCAGTGTGCAAGGAGGTTACTCTTTGGAAAGCCCTGAGCTTAGTAGTTGTCCATCCGAGATCAGTGGCAGTGTCTGAATTTCACCTTTTTAAGTTAATCCTGGGGCAAGCAAATTGGATCTGTCTGTGGTTTCTTATTAACTTCCACCAGGCAGAAAGTTTGGGAAATTCATGTGGTTTTCCATTTTCATGAATAGCTGTAAAATCTCCTTCAGAGACTTTTGCACACATCTCAGGAGCAGAGGCTATCACCTGCTCTGATTTTCCTGCAAAGCTCATCCCTGTGCAGGAAACAATTTAAATATCTGACTTGGTGAGAGTCAAAAGGAAGCTGCCAAAGTGATTTGTGCTGAAGAAAAGGGGATGAAAGCCAAATAACTACAGAGGATGTAGATAGCAAGAAGGAATGAATAGATCCGAGAACACGTATTTATATGGTCTGACTTGCTCTGCCTTTAATTTCTTGTGACATCAGCACAGAGAACTGTACCTGAGGTTCCTTCAGGCAAAGCTTGTTCACTTGGCACATTTGTCATCACCAAGATATGTCTCTCCAAATAAAGGGGAAAAGGTACTGTGCTTGCTTCCATGTGTTGAGCACACGTCCGGGGAGCTCCAAATTTCAGGCTGTGTACGAACCTGAGCATCTCCTTGTCAGCTGGCAATGGGGCTGCTGGGTGAGCCTGCCCTGCACTGTGCTACTACACACATACCCCAGAAATCCTGCATCTGCCTCCAAGAGAGTGGCGCAGTTGTGCATTCCCAGGTGTTGTGGGAAGGAGTGGGGAGTTGCAGTGAATCTCACCATTTGTTGGGTTGACAGCGGAGAACTGTCTGACTGAATCAGGAGGAATCTGTTACTCATATAGGCTACATATGAATCCACATTGATTTGTCTGATAGACTTTAATAAATCATTCATCCCTTCAAGCAAAAAAAAAAAAAAAGATAAGATTTTCTGTTGTTTTCTTTATTTTCTTTTTCTATATTTTTTCATTCTTCTCAATTTACATTGTATTTCCTTTTATGACTGTCTTGGCATAAGTGCCTTTTTTTCCCCTAATGGTTTCTGTTTTTCTAAATAATTCTCTGTGATTCACCCACTCCATCACACCCCAAATCCTAGTTTTTGTAGGAAAATTCTCCTTTCAAGGTCTTTGCGATGCTAAAATTATTGTATTCCATAATGAAAACTGAAAGAAAGCAAAATCAATACAAGGGAAAGAAAGGTAATCTTAGACAAATAAAATCACACTTGATGAAATTACTTTCTCTGGTCAGGAAGAATGAAGCTTCATTAGGATAGGAAAATGTATCCAGGTTAATATTTCATCTTCTGTTCTTACCTTAAGTGTCTTTGTGCTTCCTTTCAATGCAGAGCACAGTGATTTGTATCAGATTTCCTGCACATGGCTCTTTCTTTTCCTCTGTTTGACCCCTTGATGTACATTTCTGCTGTGAGATCTAGAAGGAACCAGACCAAATCAGCGGTGGCTACTGATTTTCTGAAGTCACAATATGTAAAGTGTGGTTTTAATAAAATTGCTCTTTGGAATGGCTGGAAAGGGTGTCTGCTGGGCTGGTGGCTGGCAGGGACTCCATCTTGAATGCCTCTGTACACATTTGATGGGAATTCACAAACACAACACTATATACATCATAGATCCTGGATGAGTTGTTACGTTCTGGGGCAGAGCAGACTTAAGTTCCTGTCTCCACTCAGCTTCTTTCCTCCCAGCTCAGGGCTGACTCTTGACATCAACTGAAACCTCCCAGATTTCCCAAGCCCAGCTCCTAAGCATGCTTTTCTCAATGTGCATAGAGGAGAATCATAGAATACCTAGAGCTGGAAGGGGCCCACAAAGATCATAAAGTCCAGCTTCTGGCTCTGCACAGAATACACATTAAACAGGTGGAGGAGAGCATGTCTATTACAATGCATTTGAACAGAACGTAGTGTATTTAATGCCTGCTGGCATTAAAGAAGTATAGTTCAACACAGCTGCAAAGGAAATAGACTTCTCAACCTGAAAACCTAATTTTCAATTGTGATGCTAACAGCAAGGAAATATCTCAGTAATTGTACTGATCTGAGTTTATGATTTTAAATTCTGCATTTCTTGATGCCCAAATGTTTCCATCTCTGCATGAAGGATTTTTACATTTGTTTTGCATGCATAATTCTCACAGCAGCTGGAGTATGGATTTTCACCTTTTTGTCCATAATTTACAGTAGAGAAAAAACCTACAAGGCAAAGGATGATGCAGTAATTAACTGGATGTTCTCCAGGGGCAGTCATATAATTTTGCTGTCATAGCATGTGCCTGTGTGGAAATTAATTTCCTGCCAAGCATCAAACACTATTTATTCTACCAAATAACACAGCCTTTTTACACCTACACATAGATGAAGCTTTAGTTACTCTTTTCTTCAGTAGTTAGTCCTATCAGAACACAGTTTCCACTAGAAAAATTTGGTAGTCAATCTTACCTAACTAACTTGCCTTGCTTTCTAGAAGTGGCAAATTTTCACTTGTCATTTTACAGTGTTAAGAGAAGAATATATATATTTTCATTACTTAAACATCTTCGTGAATTAAACTACTAATACAAACATCAATCACTCCTATTGCTGAACGAAAACTTTGTCTCTGAAGAATTCTTCTCAAAGGAAAGGAACTGGAATACATGTCTGTCAGTGCTCTTTAATGACAATGAGCATCTGCTTTACTTTATAGCATCTCCATAAAGAAAACTGAAAAGTATCAACACAGAAACATAAATAAAACAGAACTTTATGTGGCCCAGTTACCTAATTTGCACCCTTACCTGCCAATAACTCTAAAAGCCTTCTCTGCTAGGTAAGATGGGTGTATCTACTTCTACTGCTTCACTAAGCCTCAACAAAAGCAGTCGTGCTCTGTTTCTTTCATCTACCTTGAGTCTCTATCCCTTCATTTTTTACGTAATTTTCAAGCCAGAGGCTCAGGCGATAGTTGATATGACTTATCTACAACACTTTTCCCATTTTAGCATCTTGAAAAAAAAGGTTCAGTTCAATCAAACATCTCTTCGGACTGTCTTTTCCACAGTGAATGAAACTTGCCTTTTCATGGCCTTTATTGCATATCAAATGGTTTTTAGTATTAAATACCATTCTGTCCTCCCTGCCCTCCTCCCATATGCAGTGTTTTACAGTTGGTGACCATACCATGGCAAGGACTAAATTTAAGTGTTTGTGAGAGCATCTTGGTTAACTTTAGCTCCTCTAAGTGCCGAATGCAATTACTCACATTGGTGGTGCTGAATACATTCGGTTTCCTGTGCTAGTTTAGCTCTGTGTTAGAAATGTCAGATTCATAATTTTACTAAAATGAATGCAGGTCACAATTCTCCTTTGAAAAGCTTGTTTCAGCTGAATCCATAACTTAAGTTTGGATGAAAATGAGAATTAAGTTATGAACGAACTTGTCCCATTTCTGCTGATCTCTTATGGTAGAAAAAGATGGTGATTTTACCTTCATGATTCTTAAAAAAATAACTTATTTTTGCAGGTAATTTAATCTCAGTACAGATTTCATGTCCTGTAGGTACAAGACTTTGTAGATACAGATATTTAAGTGTTGTCCATCTGAGAAATATAACAGTATTTTGCAGGTCGCCAGTACTGCTGACAATAGTTCTAAGGGGATACTAAAATTCTCACTATTCAAGCCTGTGCACTTGCACTTTTACAAACATTACTTTACTATTCAGTGTATGAGTATCTGATAAGCAGGCTGTTAGCATACCATGAACTTACTTCTTTAAAAAATATTTCAAATAATAAAAGAAATATAAAATGTATTTCTCCTCCTCTGGCCACCTTCTTCTCCTTGAGAAAACATCAAAGAGATTGAAAATATTGCTTTTCAGCCTATATGGCCATGAGGCTTTTCTGTGTTGCTCAAAACTAATATTAATTACAATCACAGAGTTCTCTTCCCTCAAACTGAAAAAAGAATGATCCTCTTCTTTTCATACATAGAGTTCTTTTTATTTCTGCTGGCATTTGACTGAGACAGCACTTGTGTGAAATTGTTGATGAGGTTCATAAGGAAGCAGTGGAAGTGAAAGAAGAAAATTTTTTTTCATTTCAACTGAACAGAGGACTGAAAAAAGGCATGAATATTTTTCCTCTGATGTACATGTATGGCTTAGTTTAATATGTTGCCAGCCTTACAGCATCATTCTTCTTTTCACAGAAATCAATAGAGAGTCCTCTGTACTATTCGGAATGAGATGCCAAGGGGTGAAGAGCTCTGTCTAAAGACAGAGGAAGGGTTGAACAGAAGACACTCCACACAATCAGTTGTGGAGCTCATTGCCTAAAGGGCAACACAAATGCTGAAGTGTACCTGGGTGAGAAGGTGAGCTCAAGAAAGAGAAAACTATTTAATCAAGGAGCTGTGAAGTGGCCTAGCTTTTGAAGGGCATTTGCAATGCAGAAGAGAACTTGGATTGAACAGAACATTTCTGTTCTCCTAAGGCATTCATGTTCTTCAGGTATTATCAGAGATATTGATGGAAAATTGGAGTTTACGTGGGTCTGCAATGGTGCCACCCCTGCAGCTTTTTTGTGTTCTTTGAGAACCACCTCTGGAATCAGGGTAATTAAAAACTATTTAAGTTAGCTTTATAGTCTTGTCTGGAGCTGCAATGATTTCTTCCTAGCTGGAGCGCAGGGACTTGGGTTTAAAGTGTCTTACTGTTCCTAAGGTAAGTTCCATGTACATAGAGAACCAAAACATTGTTAGTGTCCCATTGCTGTATCTATGGAGGTCATGCAAAACTTAAGCATATGCTTAAATGCTTCTATGGACAGTGGCCAGTACAGTCAGCAACTTGCATAATGACCAACTCCTCAACAGTGCTCAATCAAGGGCTTCCTTCTATAATCTAAGAAAAGAAAACCAGAACAGAAAGCAAATATATCATGCTTCAAAAACCTGTTAGTTATTCCTGTGAACACAAAAGCTAAAGTTCTGAGAAGATAAAAACCTCCTTCCTAGGAATTTTTATGTATGGACTGCATTGAAACTGTCTATCAGCTTGCAGCTTCAAAGCTTGATATAACATGTAAAACTACTCTTTCCAGCCTGTCTCTTTTGTCTGAGAGGATGAGGTCTCTATATCCAGTGTAACATTTGCCATCCTTGAGTTGCTGTCCCAGATACTCTAAGATATCTGAAGTGACAGGAGGTGCCTAGTATCTTATATTACAGGGTAATGTTCTGACTCTTCCATCTCCACTGGCTATCTCAGATACAGTAGACATTTACACACTTTTATTTTATAGTCCAAACATGGAGGCAGATCCTTCTCAGACTGTCTCTCAAAGAGTTGGAAGAGCTTGGCATAACTACCCTTTTGAGGTAGATGCAATTAGTCCATGTATGCCTATATATTCAAAAATAGGATGAAATTCACTAGGGCCCCAAACTGTGTGGTTGTGCTGTAAGAGGAGTTCGACATGCTTTGCTGTAGTGACTATTATTAGTGTCTAATGGGGGATTGTAACATGAACTGGATTCAGTGGGGTCTTATGCTGCTTATTCCTATATGGTTTTCCATTTTGTGAAGAAAGGAGGCATATCACAAATCACTGTATAGTAAGCAAAAGATTAATTAATTAATCTGAAGTTGCACATAAGTAAACATATAGAAAGTATGCCAAATAATGTTAATATCCGTAATATTAAATTATGTTAATATCCACTGTATGTCTAGCAGTAAGGGATGTAGAATCTCTGCTGTGTCTGTAGTATGTCTTCCTTAGCTATAAACACATGCTTCACATTTATATGGATAAATCCTAAAAGCTTTGTCCAATTCTTTGCAATTATTTCTCTTATCCCCCAATTTATGTAGAAATAATTTGAAATTCTAGAGGTTTTTTATACATGCACTTGAACACTAATGGAAAGTACATGGAAAACAGTAATATGGAGACATATGTACTGAATTCTTATTCATCTTTATTCAATCAAGGTCTGTCTGGATTTTCACAACTGCAATTCAAATTCACTGAGCTGAAGGGCAGAATTGATGCAAGAACTTCGACTCAGATTTTCAAAATATTGCTAAGACTAAGTAATAAAAATTTTAGTAGCTTCCATTCTTTCTCAGACTGTGATATCATAAACCTTAATGCAGAGAGTTTTTTAGGATTATTCTACATGAAAAGATATATCATGGTTCAGAGATTCTCAGACTGGTGTCCAGTAGCAGATTTGGTTCATGATGGTGCTAGAATGACTTACTTATGCCAATTCTGGGTCATTATCTATTGCCTCTGCATGGATCTGCACTTTGTCATGGCACCTTACCAGGTTTTTTTGGAGACGACTTGGTGAGTTCTCTCTCTTCCATATCACCTTTGATGGACAGTTCCTCCCTTCCTCCCTCCTTCCTCACTCCCTTTTTTAAAAATACTGAGTGTTGTAATAACAATAAAAAATGGAAAGGATGGTAAACAGCAAATTTGTGTCATCTTTGCACTGAGATTTTTTCAATGCTTTTTTAATCTGTTTCTTCACTAGTAAGTTTGAATGGTTTCCAGATTCAAACACCTAATTGTGTTTACAGTCTAGGGCATTATGTGGTGACATCTAAGCCTCATGAAGTAGTTAGTGGAGGTCTAGAGCATCTGTTGCCATTTGAGACCTGGGGTATCCCATCTGACTTCTAAATGCCAGTTCAAAAGGTTACACACAGGTCCTGCTTCATAAGATCTATTATCATGCAACCATTGTGACTAACCCTAGGTGTTTCAAAAGTAAATTCTGATATTTCTGACGAGAAAACTAGGCTTCCACAAGCTATGATAGAAATTTGGACACCTTGTTCGGAGCAGACGTTTGCATTGTCAGTGTCTACATTTAGGTGGCTGAATTTCGAGTTGGATCCTACCCTCTGAAACCCTTTTGTCTCCAGGTACCTCAGCACTGTTACACTTGGGGATGCAGCAGGAGAAGGGATATGTACCAGAGTATGTGCTTGTGTCATTGGTTTTGGCAGGCCAAGCCTGATGTTGCTTTTGTGCCTCCTTCAAAGCTAAAGCGGCATAGAAATATATGCATGGTGGAATGTAAGCTTTCCAAAACAATTAAATAGTTTGAAAACAGTGATTAACTGTGTAAATAAATTGCTGAAAGGAAAAGACAAACACTGTGACCCACATTTTCTGCAAAATTGAAGACAATCATGCTGACAACAGTGGTTTGAAAGGAAAGTAATACTCTTTATTTCCAGAAAATTAATCCTCTTCATTATCACAATAATTTTTCTTGGAAAACATTTAAGGAAAATAGAGTCACACCTAGTAAGAAATAGTTCATAAACACAGTGGATTACTGACTGCTGCGGTTTGATCCTCTTTTCCCAAGTTTTGTACAAAGTAGCCTTGCAGACTACAGCTAATTATGTTTGTCAGTGTTTTTATGTTCTAATAGATGGCTTGAAACATCACTGCACATGGGTGATAGTTAAAAAAAACCCAACAAACCACCCTTAGAACCAATTTACAGTAGAATGGTATTTCTGCACTGAAACTGTAAACAAGATGCCCAGCAAATTAGCACCTTCTATCTCCAGTCTCTTCAACTCAAGTGCAGCTGGAAAGGATGGGTTGCTGAAAAGCAGGATTAGGGGGAATGTGGTGAATGGTTGTCACTCACTTGTTATAAAAAACAAGTGAAGCTTTATGCAGCACACGCTGAGCAGCCCAGGAAATGGTTGCATACTTGTCTCAGGTCTGACTTGGTAGGGGAATTCCTACCTGGAGGCTACCTCACCCCTAACTGCAGTTTACCTTGGCATAGATTGTCCAGCCACCATCCCGGTGATGACTTAGTGAAAAACATTGTTGCATCTTAGGATAACTCCAAACTATTGCTAGTCAAAGGTATTGAAGTCTTCAGAGTAAAGCGTCAGGGGAGGTCTTCAGCATCTCCTAAGAACTCTCATGGAAAGGAGATCTAGAGATTTTAATATTTATCCTCTTCTAAGTCAGCAAGAAACCCTGTATCCCTCTATGGTTGTTCAGCTGCATTTGGTAATATTTTTGCAGCTCTGCTTGGTAACTGCTGTGGATGCTTCACTGAGGAACAAAATAACTCTCAGGTGCTGTTTCATAACAACTCGTCTTTGATAGTCACTGGAGGTCAGTTCAAATCTGTTTGAGATGCATATCCTGAACTCTGTCTAACACACCAAGAGGGTGTGGGTCTCCAATAAATCATGTGCCATCTTTGCAAGCTCCATGTGGATGTTTTGGACACTCTGTGGTGCCTCAGAAGTCCCCACCTGTAAATGTGTGTGCATCTGAGACCTGAGGTGTTTATATAGCCCTGGCTCTTTAGTGTAATTTCCTCCAGGAAGACTGTGGCCAAAGTTCCCCCTGGAAATTGAAAAGTTAACTGCAAAAATTATGTTCAGTGCTGATTTAACACAAGTTTGTAAAACCACCAACTTAGCATGTTGATAGATGGCTCACTAATCCATGGCTAAAGAAACAGTGAAAACAGTTTAAAGACTGACTTTACTCTTAGTAAACACATGATTATATTTGCAGTGATTCTTGGATCCTGTAGTGCAACGGTCTTCAGATGACTGACAGACCCAGCTTTAGTTTGCATTTTACAAGTTCCCCCCAAACATCCTTGTACCAACACTGTCCATGGGCTCTGATAAAGTTTGGATGGTTAGAGCTCCCTTTTAGCCACAAGGCTAACCTCATGTGTGGAGGAAACCTCTCTTCACGAGACGAGGCAAAAATGACTTCCCTAGGCCAAAACATATCTTTGTTCTTGGAATGACACAGCCTGCATGACAGTGAAACAGTTGATATGACAGTAGAAGATTCTTTACCAGTCTAACTTGCACATATACCTATTTCCACAACTTCTAGGGGCTCTCCTCATGAGTAAGCATAACTGTTCCATACCTGATTCAAATCTCTCAGAATCCCATTATCTGCAGTCTCATTGTAACTGAAGAAGTTATTTCCAATAAAGTAATTCTTTTATTAATGAAATCTAACATTACTGCACTATAAAATTTGAGCACATACCATTATGTCTCATTCACTGCAATAGCAGTCATCATCTTTAAAAATTACATAGAAGAATGTGTTTCAATTATAAAGCATCTCAGTAAAAATAGAACATGTAGCTAAATGCAGATAGTTAAGTGATAGGAAATAATATGATTATAGGGAGAAAAGAACATGTTCTTTGCTATGTAATTTTTTTTTCCATTCAAATAACACTCAAGATAGTGTCTCAACTTTTATGAAGACAATCTTTGTCACTTTTACTTTCAATGTTATAATTACTGCTGTGGATACTCAGCCCTTGCACATGACATGGTCCAAGACAGTACAAAGCCAGTTTTACTTCTTTTTTTTTTGCTGTGTTCTTCTAGACAATGTAAGAAGGAAACCAGTGGCAAATCATGTGAATTTAATCAGTGTTTGTGTAAATGTACGTCTTCAGTGTTCATATTGATTTTAACAGATAATTGGCATTTATTATGTAGCCAGATGTAGTATTGTTCCATCGGGGGCTCATAGTCCTATACAGCTAAATCAAGAAAATGTACTGTTTTAGGAAGTGTTTGGTTTTTCAGAGGATTAAGAAATTCCAATATATTTCAATATTTTCTGTAGTCAAAAATACAAACAATTGATAACTATACTAGCAGCAAACTCCCCTGATAAGCACAAGGTCCCACATACACAAAGGATGGTTGGTGTTTCTTCATGAGTCTGGAATTTTAGTCTTAGTTTTAGTGCCTCTAGTGGGATGAAACACTTAGATTGCAACTGGGCTCATCAAACTTGGTAAAAGACCAGACATACATTTCTGTTTGAGGCAAAATTGGGGCTGGAGCCAGAAGCCATTTCCTGACCATAAAAGCCATGAATGGTAAGTAGGTGTATGAACTCATTTTCACTGAAAATCTAGCAAGTGGCTATGGTATTATCATTTCCCTAACACATCATAGTTTGGTCACATGTGTGCAGAGAGGACAACCTGGTTTTCAGACAGTAAAGGGGATCATCAAAGTTTTGATTTGTTTATAAAACACACTAAATAGCCGTGGAAGGAAGACTGACACTAACTTTAAACAAATTAATATTACAGTCAACAAGAAACATCCTAGATTTTTTTCCAATCCCACACTAAGATAAAAACAGACACTTGAAGACAGGCCTGTATGGCAAAATGAACCATTCCCAACTATTACTATTGTACTTTACCAAGTGCCAAAGATTAAACGCATATGAGTGCTGCCACACTTGTAGGCTTCAAAGCCAGACAATAATATCGTCATACATGGATTCATCTGGTAATTATACTTAATTGAATACAGAAAATATGCAGAACCATTACATGAAAAAAAATATATACAAGACTTAAATCAGTTCAGACATCACTTTGCCTGAAACTCAGGAGCTGGATACTGTGAGTGCAAGAACCTTGAGCTTTCTCCTGGAGAGCTCAGAGCAGGAACCCGAGCAGTGGTGATCTCATACTGCTCTAAGCAAGTAGGGCACTCTGTGGGGTGCAGAGCAAGTATCTCTGGAAATGCAAGGCCAGAAGCAGCTGAGCAGTATTGGATTGATGTTGCAGCCCAGCTGAGTCTTCTCTACCCTGGCAGCAGGCCAAGCTCTATGCTGTGCTGTTTTGCACAGTGGAGACAAGATTTTATTGGTGCTTTTGAAGCCAATAGGAAAAAGCACATATGAATTAGCTGTGTAAGAGACTTTCTGGGGTTGCAGTTATTCAAGAGGTAAAGCTTTCAAGGAGCTGCAATGTAGCCATAGAGGAAGCAGGAAAAATTAGGATGTCATCAATATCAGTCTATGTTACTTCCTGGGCCAGCTTCTGCTCCCAGTTACGCCCATCTAATCCCTGAAAGTGCAAGTAAATTTGACATTCTTTACCAAATTAGTAAAATAATGTAGAATTCAGTGAGCTGTGACTAGGATGAATCTGCATACATAAATAATCTTTGTTTCACATACCTAATGGAGAAAAGATTAAATAATTCTTTCTAAAACCTTGGGCTTGTCTTTGACAGCAGGAAAAATTATTTAAGTCTCATTCATCATCAAGTGTTTGACAGCCACACAAATGTGGAATAACTATAACGACTTTTACCATGTTATTTCATATTTACTTCAGAGTAGCTGTGAAAACAGATTTGATTCACATTATTCAAGTGTTGGAGTAAGGTTTCTTTTGTTGTTCACCCAGCTGCAATATACATACATGTATTGTGAAAACTGTATGCCAAGCACCAACTGGAGATGAATTCCATTCTGTAAAGACTAACCTGTTGCCCCGCCAGAAATGTTTGCAATGGTGCTGCAAGCGCGTTTATCTTTCTAGCCATGTGTGCTTTCTGCTCCTTTCTTACAATGCAGATTCTTTCCTCCAGTTTTTGAGGTTACTACCCTTTGGCTTTTAATTGTTTCCATTCCTGTTGCGGCAAAACTATGTAAACTCCAAGCCCTGATGTATCTGGTTGATTTGGTTTGGTTTCTTATAAACTGTGTTAAAATGGCTTTTTGTGTGTCATTAGCACCTGGATTTGTTTCTCCAGCCTGTTATAGTGCTAGAATCACATTGCAGCTGGCTCCACAATGCATCTGAAATCAAAGGAGTCACTAATTAAACACAGAGCTACAGTGATGGCAGCCCCCCTTCTTGAGTCCATGCTGAGAATCTATGAGGATGCTAAAGTTGGTACATAGTTATCCTCCTTTTTGCTATAAATCCTTAAACTCTGTCACTGAATTCACTAAAATGGGTGTTTGTGGTTTTCTTGGTGTTTGTATCCCAAAGATAGACAGACGCATTAAAATCCACAGGTTTGGAGTCTCCTTGCACCATAGGCTGGGTATGATTGGTTATTCTGTTATTCTGTTTCTGTCCTGCTCTGTGGACAGCCCTGTGTTTGCTTAGTCTTAGCTGTACCTTTAACCCTTTCTCTGGACAACACAGCTGTTTTTGTTACTGGAAGGTATTTCTTAAATTATCTATGTCTTATCTCTCATAGAGGCTAAAATCATACATCCCAACATCTTAATTGCAACCTCATAGATTTTGAGTTCCAGAGTTTCTAGCTGTGCTGTGTAATTATTCTTTTTCCCGTTTTTTTTTTTTTAATTTTATTTTTATTTTTAGTAGTATGAAGACCTTTATCTTGTTAAAAATTACATGCACAAGAGTTTAGGGTATCAGCAACAACTTTACTTTGTTTAGTGCTGTCCTGAGATTTGTTTCATTAGTTGTATCCCTGGCAAAGTCTTCCATATAATACACTAGCCATGTTCCTGAAAATACATTTTACTCCCTTGCCGTCCTTTCCCCCTCAATATGATAGTGAAAGCCAACAAGGAAAAAAAAAATCTTTGCAAGCCAGTAGAACAGCAACAGAATAGTGCCATTTTTATTATCTTGTAATTATCTGCCATGGTCAGCTGTGTATATCGAATTAAGACTTGCATTTCTTTTATTCTGCAAAATATTTTTATACACGTGTGCATTCTACAGGAATCAATCTCTGCAGATTTGTTCACTCTAGTTGTGTTTTGTTTACACCTTTTAATCCCTTCAGTGAGAGTCACTCTAGCTGTTCATATCACATTTGAGATATTGCAGGTACTTCAGGCTGTGCAGCAGCAGAGGACAGCATGTTTATAAATATTTGCTCTTTATTAAAAGGTGCTTCAGCAAAAGTAGCACTACACACAGCCTTACTCCTGGGATCCTACTCAAAAGCACTTTCATGCTGCAAAACTTGTTCTCTCTTGAGTACTATAGATGTTTTAAGATATAACAAGAATTCAACAAAGTAAAAATAATTCCAGGAAAGAATGTCAATATATAAAAGAGGAGAGAAAGTGAGGGCAATTAAACAGAAATGCTTCAGGTCAAGATAAGTACTATTCACATTTGCAGAGTTTGGCCACTCAATATTATAACTTGACTGTAGATTTTATTTAGAATTTGCTGCTTTTGTTTCAGGAAAGTTATGATTTTTTTTTCTATATTTGGATTATCTAATGATTATTTGCAAGCTTCTGAAAGGTCAGAGAGGGAATCAAAGAAGCCAAAGTCAGTGTTTAATGGATGAATTTATAGACATCTCTTGTGATTGTAGCTTCACTCAACAATTTACTTGAAGAGTGATTGCTAGGCAAGGTATAGTTTTTGTTGATACAGGAAATTCCCTACTCTCCTGTCATAGGAGGCTACACATGCTATTTTTCCCTGTAATAGCAGGATAAACACCACAAGAAACATAAGGTACTGACATGGGAAATGCACCTTTTTTCTAACATTCATTTTCCTAGACCATGGTCTGAAATTAAATAGATAGTTGTATTGTTGGTTATTACTGCAAAAATTTTCATTTGGAAAAATTTGTGCTGGTGAGCTCTGCAAAACAACAGATTTGGACTTGCTGCAGGTGGAAAAAAAAAATCTGATCTACTGTCCTATGACCATGGTCAAAATTTTAAAAGACATCACCACAGTACAGGAGCCCTTGAACCTATGTCCTAGTCTCAGTCATCACACTCTGAATGTACTAAGGCCACTGTCTCAGTATAAGCAGAGGAAATTCTTAATGGGTTATGGCTAGACCTGAGAAAATATATCAAAAGTGAAGACTTTATAGTTTTTCTTTTTCTAGTTTCTCTTACTAGAAATGCCTTACAGAAGGATCCATAACCTCTAGGTTCTCATTTTCAGGAGAAGAAATGATCTCTGATGTAGTGTCTGGCTTGTCACAAGTAGACTAAAAGGGTCTAAAGCTCTGAAAAATCTCTCAGCTCTATGGCCTGACTTTTACAGGCTGAAAGCATTTGTTTCTTCAAGTTCATTGTCAAAGTGTTTCTCATGATGCACACTTTTTTTCTAAGCCAGGCTGTGTAGATGAAAGTTATAAAGGGTGCTATTCTAAATAACAGGCCTGTCAGTCTCTGAAGTTCCCCATCATCACTATTTCTTTGCTGGCTCAGAGATGGTGGCAGAATTGCTCTGTGATTGCTCCTACAGCCTAATGATACATCAGCTCTGCTCATCTGACTGTCCCTTATCACCTTGTGCACAACAGCTGAAGGCTCAGTTATAATCATTTACCATCAGTCCTGGTTAACCAAAGAGGTTCCAGATGATTGAAGGTCAGCTAATGTGATGCCCATCTACAAGAAAGGCAGGAAGGAGGATCTGCAGAGCTGCAGGCCTGTCAGCCTGACCTTTGTGTTGGGTAAGGTCATGGAGCAGGTCCTCTTGAGTACCACCACGTGGCATGTGCAGTGCAATGAGAGAATCAGGCCCATCCAACCTGGGTTTGTGAAAGGCAGGCCCTACTTGACCAAACTGATGTCCTTCTGTGACAGGGTGACCCACCTAGTGGAAGAGCGAAAGGATGTGGATGTTGTCTACCTGGACTTTGATCCTGTCTCCTGTATCATTTGCCCTGCTGTTCGTGACGTGGATAGATGCACAGTTCACTGCGTAAAAAACTGGCTGGGTGGCTGCACGCAGAGAGTGGTGGTGAATGGAATTAAATCTAGCTGGCGGCCAGTCACTAGTGATGTAGTTAAAGGCTGTGACTGGGCAGTTCCCAAGCACTTTCTGAGCTACTAGAGGAATTTGGCAAATGTCTAATGAAGTTGTACTTGACTGTAAAGTACTACTAAAATGACATTGGTCAATAAATATGTATCCCTCCAAAGCTTTTCTATTTATATCTATTTTAAGAAATATATCCACATCCTTCTCACTGTGTATGTGTATTTCAATTACTAAGATACCCACTGTGATCATAACTGATAACTATTTCATTACAGTTCCAGATAATACAATGAAATATATCAGTGGTTCAATGATTTGTATATATCGTATGTGTGTGACATCAGTAGCTCTGACTAAGTCTCCTGCAGTTACCATAGAAACAAGATTTCCTCAAGCAGCACAGCAGAGTGGTGTGATGTTGAGTGGGGAGTTCTAACATTTTTTTAAATTAAACCGTACAGATAACCAGTAGGGAACAGCACAACCTCCAATTTAGTATTAAGATGATGATGAGCTCTGTTTTTCTATATTGAATGCCACCTCAGTGATACCTGACCTAGCAGCTATCAAGATGTTATGAGTTCCCAGTCTGCAAAGATTCAGGCTGACAAATGTTTTTCACGCTTTCAAAGCAAACTATAGATAGATACGTAGGAAAAAGAGACCAGCTTCCCACATAGCTGTGCACTAGTATTACATATTTTGATAAGGGCTTATTTCCATATAAAAGAAAGTTTTATGTGTTAGCAACCAAAGTATTTTCAATTAAAAATAAAATATAGCCTGTGGTTCAATATGAAGTATTTCTAAAAGATGATGTTAATGCATATATCATTTGAATGACAATGACTTTCAGGGCAAATGGGAGCTGCTTAGTGGATCACCATGGTAACTGTAGTGATAGTGTGTGCTTGACTACAGTATTAGTTTTATAGAGTCTGATCTATGGCCTGGTTTGAAAAATCATTTCATAATCATTTATTCTTTTAATGAGGAAATAAATTTTTTTGGTTTTGCAACCTTTCTTTCCATCACAGCATTGGAGAGATTACTGAAAACTTATCCCAGGTTTCTTCATCTGAATTCAAAATCCCGAGGAACTGAAATGCAAACATCACAGAGGCATTTTAATTTCTCCCAAGTTCTTCTAATGAGTATCTCCTCCTTTAATCACATTAATATCAGATGTGATTAGCATAAGGACCAATCTGGAGAGAATTACAACACACATTACTACTTTTTTTTTCTGACTTTTTCTTTCCCCAGTTCTATCCTTTTTTTCCTCTGTAATGGGAACTCTTGACCATTGAATTCAGGACTCGATCCTTAAGTTCTTACTCCTTCCAATTGCTGTAATGGGCATTGTCCATGTTTTCTTAGAACTTAAATAGGTCCTCAAAATGAAGTCTGTATAAGTGGACAGCATGCAATTTGCTGTCCCAGAAGAATTGCAGGGGTTGAATTATGACCAAATGATGGCTTGGGGTTCTTCCTTCATGAAACAAACAGTAGAAAAAGCTGTTTCTCAAGTGTAGACTGACATTTGAATGCAAAATCACCCCTAAAGCACCGTAACGTATTGGGGTGTCAATAGTCATGAAACAAAAGTCCAGTCCTGCTGAAACATTTTAATCTTTATAGAAAACACAGTGGATGGAAGACAAATTGTATGTTAAAGAGGAAAGTCTAAGCTGCAAACACTGCATTATGGGGATACTGTCCTTCACTTTAGCTGCTCTGCTCAAGAAGAGCTTGTTGGTTAGGAGATTGATCCAACCATTAATTAATTTGAATAAAAAGAATTAATTAAAGAGTTGCAGGAACTATATTGTTTATTTCAGTGAACCATTCTGTGGTGAGCAAAAAACATTTTCTCCAAGACTCCTATCTGATTTTTAAATAATTGCATATCCCCCTTAAAAACACATGCTTGCAATCAGACATTCTTCTCCTTTGAAATTCATAAGGAAATAGCCACTTGCTGTCACTTATGAGCAACTTGACAATATATTGCACAACTTAAGCTCCCACACAATGAAGGTTCCTGCCCCTGGGAAAGTAGATAAGGTTGCATGGGTGTGGGCTTAGAGTGGCCAGGCTGGGGAGCAGCTCTTCAGGAGGTACTGATGTCCTGGCTCACCATGAGCTATGCAGGCATCAGGAGATACCAGGCAGCAGAAGCACGGTCCATCTAAATAGGGGTGGGATTATCTCCCTCTACTCCACACTCAAGAGACCATGGACAGATAGAGCGTCTGGTTTTGGGCTACCCTCAATACAATATGTAGGCAAACTGCTTTGAGCTCACCAGGGGCTTCAAGCCAATTGTCCCGCAAGGAGAGGCTGAGGGATGGGACTGGCTCAGCGGGAGGCTCAGATGGCTCCAAGAGGGGCTGGCAGTAGACAGAAACATAACTATGGGCAATAGAGAGAAGAAAATTTCTTTAGGTGTCTGAGGGTGAAGCATATGCAAGGAATCATCCAAAGGGCCTGACCTGGAGCTCAAGGGTCTCTTTTAGTTTGTTCTACTTTTGCAGGAGGATTGTGTTCTCACATTTCTTAGGTAGTTCTTAGCTATTCAGAACTAATTTATAGGGATCCCACTGGCTGTTTAGCCAGCCTAACATCCAATGGATGCCCAGCTTCCTATTGCAGAAATTATTGCATATTATTGTTTATACTGTTTATGAATTACTGCATTCTTGTCTGAGCTAGACATTTTAGATGCTAAAGTTGACCAGGATTAGTTAGCTGGGCCTCCTTCTCTGCCTAAAGCCCATGAGTGGCTGGCATGCATGCCCTGGCAAGCCTTGCTGAACTGCAGAGAAGAGGTGCAGCCACCTCAGTACAGGCTTCTGCCAACCCCAGCTGCTCCCTGGGAAATGGAAAGTGGAAGTACTGTCCTCAATGCATGACCAAGTCAGAGGGGATGCTGAGAAGAAGGGTCTAATGAGACAGGGATAAAGAGAAAGTGCTCTTTATCACAACTTTATTACACAAATCTTGAATACAAGAAGTGATCATGTGGCTACTGAAGAAACAAGTGCAAGGCAACATGAGAAAACATGCTGTTGGAATTTGCCACAAGACCCAGGTGGCATCTGGGACTTGGCTATTAAAAAGAAATGGCTACAATGCCTCAGTGTGTGATGAAATATTTTAAACTTTGAATCTATTTTTAGAAAGCAACTCAAAAAAATAATATAATTTTTACACATCCTATCCCTGACTGGTTTTATCTGAACAGCTCTAAGACCAGCTGTAATTTTGTTACATGGAAGAAAAACAATTATATGAAAGATTTCACATCTTTATCACATTTTCAGACAGACCTAATGTTACATAAATTTGTCCCATTAAGGAGTGAAGTTTAGCTCACTCTGTTACGTGGCAAAGAAAGTACATAAAATTCAGGGTTCCAGAATCAATCAAAATACAGGTATGCTCAAACTTAAGTATCGTCCTTTTACGTTTTCAAAAGAATTTCTCTTGAATCAATATTTTATTTCACTCCCATACTATTTATCTTAGATGGATAGCAACAAAGTATCTACTGTGCACTTTAATTACTAGTTTTTGAAAGAAATTTTTCTAGTGCAGCCAGAATGCTATTTCTACATCTTCAGCAATGTTTGCTTTTGAAGATGTTCTCTAAAGTATCTCTTTTGCATTGTACCAAGGACTGCAAATCCCACTCGGAGAGAAGGGCAGGTGGCAACTGTCATTAGAAATTGGGATATCAGGTGAAGTCACTGTAAGTCTCTTATTCACACTGTTACTTTCCTGTTCCTGTCTTCTATATCTCGTGACAGGTTTCAGCTGGGCTGTCAGTTGACTTCACTTAATTCACAAATTACACCTGACCCAGCTCCCATTTACCTCCACAAATAATTCTTAGTTCTCTTTTTTGAAGTCTGAAGCAGCTTTTGCAGCTTCCCATATTACTGCAGAGGAAAAAATATACGTTATGGTGAATTCAATCCAGGGAAAATGCTCTCTAGTGTAAATTTTGGTCCAAACCTCTACCAGCTGAGTCTGCTAAACTAGCTGAGACCTCATACTGAACTTTGTCCATAATAATGATTCAGAGAGAAGAAAGACACAGTGAGGGTAAGCCAGATGTGTGTGTCTTGTAGAGGTCAGCAGAGCCGAGGGTGGATCAGCAGGGGTGGAGGGAAAAGGATACCCTGGCAAACAGGGAAAGCCTGTCTGGTTGCAAGGTCATTTCTGCCAGTCCCCTTTGAAGGCCATCAAAAGATCCCCAGTAGCCTGTGGAACACACCCTGTATATAAATGAGGGGAAGAAGGACAAAGGCTTGAGTGACTCTCTGAACTACTGACCTTTTGATCATTGTACATATTTTGAGGCATTTCAAGAATTTCTTTGACTGAAAATGAATGTCTGAAGTTATGAATAGTATGCTGAGCAAAGTGGCTGGACATAGTACTGTGAGTTCTATGAAATTTAATGTCATAAATAAAAATGTTGCCATCTTTCAAGAAATGTCAGAAAAACTGAGTTCTAAAAAAAATTAACTCTGTTATTTTTGATGCTCTAATGTGTTTTAGCAATATTCTTGTCAGATAAAAATATCTAATCATCTTTGAGCTTGAAAGATTAATTGTGCCTTCTTATTATGTCTGAAATAATTCAATTATAAAAAAAATTCAAGGAATGATAATGCAAATCTCAATTCTTGGGCAAAAAACAAAGAAGCTACTCTTATTGATGTATCAATAATTCTTATTTTGTGCTGCTGCAGCTTAAAATGTCAAATGTTTCATGTGTATGAATGACTCCATTTATATTACAGGACTTATCTATTTTAATCCTTCCAAACAAGTTTAAAACAGGTTTCTGATCTCTTTAATTAACTCTGTATTTTATCATTCCTCTGTGACATTCAATTGCTCTTTCTTTAATCAAAAATGTAGAACTGTTTTTGGTCACTTCATGTTCACATGATTCTCTCATATTATTTTCTTTACTATTCATAAAAGTGGAGATGACTTTAATTCCCAGTCCTCTGTATCTACAGGCATAACTTTGGATGTGCTAAATTTCTAAAGAACTAAATTTTTCTTTGAAGAAATATTATTTATGTTTTTTTAGTTATTGCCATTAAATCGTTGTTCTGAATGTTTGTAACAGAAAATAAGTATTTTCTTTGGCTTGTCCTCTTAAAAAGGTCTCAAGTCTGATAAATACTACTGTAACAGATTTTTTTATTATTTATTTCATGCACTATTATGTTGTACCTTTTAACTGCTTTGATTTACTGCATTTTAATAGATTAAAATATCTTCTGGCTCTGAATGTTCCTGAAATAAGTGACTGATCCAGGCTAAGGCCTTTCTGTCTTGTGTTTATCTCCTCAGTTTCCTTCTTTTAAGTAATATATTTAAGGTTCATGTGACTTATTTAGTGTCAGGAGACAACTCCAGTTCCTTATTCAAAGGCTGAATTTTAATACACTATAGCTAAGATTGCAGAGAAACTTTCATAGTAAGTTTCCTTTTTCAGGCAACCATGGCAAGTACTGAAAGAGTAAGATTCAGAAATACTCAGATATGAAATGGGTTTCCTTTGACTCATTCTGTCCTCCCCTTCATTTCTGACAAAAAGTATTCTAGGAAAGGACTTGTCCAATGTAAGGCTTTTACAGCTGATGGTGGTGCTTTAGGTACTTCATGAAAATACTGGACTAGGAAAATTTTAATTTAAGAATGAAGATTGTCCAGTAAGGAAGAAACCCAACAAGATGAGCTGTTTATACAATCAAGTCAGATTAGATTCAAAATCTGTAGTATTTTTTATGATGGACTTTTGACAGCTGAAGCCTCAAACCAACAAAAATATATTTAGGAGAAAATTTCAGAAGGGGGGAGTGACTGCATGGTGGTTAGCTTCTAAATTAAAAAGAAAGTCAAAGTCAATAAGCAAATTACTATAAATAATTCAATCTGCAGTTCTTTTTTAAATTGTGAAAAGGATACATCTTTGGGATTGCAATTATTCCTGTTTGCTTCCAACACATATTGCTCGGGTTTTTTGTTTGTTTGTTTGTTTGTTTGTTTTTTATTTTAATTTTAAATTTATTTCTTTATTTAATTTTTTTCTATTTTGTTTTTGGGTTTTTTTTTGCAGAGTCAGAACCACACTGGCTGACTAACCTTTTTAAAAAATTTACAGACATCCATTTTTCTCTCAACTCTTCTGCAAATCTCTGGGGACATGTTTTTCCCATCAAACCCTGTATGAAATTCTGCATACAAGATGTGATGTAGTATGACAGATATCCATGTGGACAGTGCTAATGAAATGTGATTTTGTCATGAACAGTAAAAACCTGGACATCAACTACAGTGCCAGAATAGAAGCTGGTGTGCAACAGACAATGTGAACAGATAAGAAGCTGAAATGCAATATGGTAACAAAGAAGGGCAGTAAAGTCTTGATTTGTGTAGGCAGAGGGATCTAATAATGAATTCGGAGCACTGGGTCTCTCTGGGCAGGAATTTTTTCTTTCTGATATTTAAATATCTAGTCTAAACTAATAATTCCTTCTCTCTATTTCCAAGAGAGAATATGCGCCTTACAACTGTGACTCAGTCCTCCAAGCTTAGATACCTATCTGTATGAAATATCTTATAAAAATGTCAGTATTTCAGAACCAGAGAAGACCAGAAAAACAGTATAGTTCAGATGTTACCTGTCTAAAACTGCAAAATTAAAATTAAATCCATTTGTGCCTTTTTGCATCTCCAGGACTTAGCCTGAAATAGTTTGTTCTGCACTGTGAACTTGACTTTACCTCCACATCTTTGTTTAGATGTATAGACATGGATGTAAGCACTCATGTTTGTGTATTTAGCTTTTGAAAAGGCGGGGATTTATTATCTGTGCATTTCTTTACCTAGCTAAAAAAGGCCTGTGAATATGATCACAAATATATGAGTGTTAAATCCTATCACCCTTTGCTTCTTCAGTGAATGTCTTTTCCACAAAGAGGTGTCAAGGTGGCCATTGAAGAGTTTTGCCTAAGGACAGTCTTTTATTTACAGAATTATCCCACAGTTTTCTCATAATTTTTTTTTTTTTCCAGGTGTTATTTTTCATGTAATTTTAGAGAAAATTAATAGCAAGGCAGGGATCCTGGATAACACAGAAATTAGTCCTGGCCTTTTATTCTAGAGGACATTCCAGAGGTTTTTTCAACGTCTTTATTTTTTCCTTTAAATGCGTGAAGTTTTGAGATTTTTATTCTTGATTGTTTATCAATGGCTGACTAGTAAACAGAATTAGTTCTTTATATATATATGGCATATTAAATAATAACAATTTTTTTAAAAGTCCTCTCTACAGTTCTGAGCATTAGAAAAATATTTTTACTCTTTTTAGACTAATGTGAGTCTAGTAGTTAGGATTTTAAGCTTATATATGTCATGTCAATGAACATCTAAGTAGATGTTTGGGAGTACATTGAAAGAACAAAGTGGAGGTAAGCTGTGGGGTGAGTCTGTCAACAGTCAGCCTTAGATGTCATCTTATTATGTGTAATATTTCAGAAAAATACTAGCACCAATACTAAAATGGAAAGAGCCCTTAATAAGGAGAAAAAAATATATTGCTTAATATTCCTATTTGTAATAAGAACAATACTTAGTTATTGTCAAAAAAGATGCTTATGTCATCTTAATTTACCTTTAAAACTCTACTATCGCTTTAAAATGTGCATGATGGATCCCCACATATTTCATCAGAAACCCCTAAATTCAGTGACAGCGTAGATCAGTTGTTCATAGCTGAACTGGTGGTTGATGCTCTTTGCTACCTCCACATGATTTCAGATGAGCTGAAAACAATACCAGCAAATGAAATGATGATAGTGATTCAGTAGATTGCATAGATAAGGCTGTAGCAATGAACTGTAGCTGACCTATAGCTAAACTCAACTGGTGTACCCAATTTTCTCCTGTCAGAAGAAAATGTAGCTAAAAATTACTGACTGATTGAAAACATAGATTGGTATCAGGATTGTGAATTTTATCATTGTGACAGGAAAGTGCTATGGCTGGACATTTGGGTCAAAGTAATGCAGTCTACTGATATATTTCAACACTGTTTTTTCAGCTGGCCTGGTAAGTCTTCTGATTTTGTACATGTGGCAGTTTGACCAGATGTGACCACATTACTATACACAATTACATTTTTGTTATTTTCAAAATTACAATGAGTTATCATTGCATCATTTCTTTTGTAAATCCAGTGTAGATATGCCTACAGATTGTTTATGATCCATGTAATTGTATAGATTTTATGTGACAAAACACAGCCTGGACCTACATAGTTTTCTGCAGAATAATGACCAGTTGGCATACCAGAACAAATGGTGGGAGGCCATCAAACAGCTCATTCAAGCCTTCCACCCATCTGTCCACTTGCTGTTTGTGAAACGTGAAGTTTTTACATTTAATGATTAAACAGTTTTCTTTTTATTAGATTTCCAGTTTTCCCAAGCAATTCTTGCATGAAGCACTTAGTGTTCATTTAATGTTCATTTCCCGAAGTGGTAACCTTATGTCTAACTTTAACTGGTTAAAATAAAAAAGGAAACATAACTTAAAAGATTTATTTGCTACTTTATATTGTCCTAATTTTAATCTGCACCATCTTTGCCTAAAAACATCTGTGGTTTATACATATATAAGACCTTTTTCCCCTCAAGGGAAAAGGCTTGGGTTAAATATTTCTAAGAGAATCATGTTGTGTCTGCATTGATAATAATGTAACTGAAGAACAGTAATTTTAATGGTATTTTTAGGAACATTTTTTAGTGGAATTTACATCATTAGTAACAGGTGACTCAAGAATTAACCACTTAGAGAAAAAAATAGATTTAAACTCTTAGGCATGCAGTAATGGGATATATCAAAATAGATCATCATATGTCAGTGTTGGTGTCTTCAGTATATTTGGCATTATATAAAGTAAGATTTGCACTTGTATTTACTCTTCTGCAAGTACAGGATGCATACATCCAGTGGATATTACAAATGTTACAAGTTACTTTGAAGTCAAAATTTTGGGGTTTTTTTGTTGACTTCAGTGAATTAAGACTCCTGTGCCTTGGAGATGGCTCTGTGATGTAAAGAGCCTCACTGAAATACCTGAGAGTTGCCTCTGAGCCCATTGTATCTCAACCCACTCTCCTGTGAAATCTGTTTAACAGCAGTATATATATGACACTCTGTTCCAAAATTCAAGCTGCACCAGGCAGAGATCTCCCCACATCCCCTGGGAGAGGCTGTCACCTCCAGACACTGTCTCTGAGTGTCCAGTGTCCCAGTGCACCTGATGCTACTGCAGGATGTAATTTTTTTTTTTTCTTTTTCATGTCTTTCATGTACTCATGGGGATCTGGAATGTTTCTGTCCCCCTCCTTTTCTCTGTTTTCTTGCAGAGTCTGATCCTGTATTTTCAAGATGCTGAACTAAGACATTAGACTGGAAAATAAGCTGTGTGAGACCATGACACATCATCCATTCCATTCCATTCCCTATTGCAAGGTAAGGTCAGATAAATGTATGTCTTTCCTGACAGACATCTTTCCAATTTGTTTTTAAAAAATGTCAAACTATGTGAGTATTTGCCTACTCTTAGAAATTGAGCGTTTTTTTCATTTCCAAAAGTAAAACTTTAAATGTCTAGGTGCAGTAGGCTATTATGGCCTTGGTGGACACAGGAAATGCTTTACTCACTTCTAATTTGCACCTGGATTTGTAATCTTTGATACCAGGGTCCTTGAGTCACCTTCGAAAAAACTCTCCTCTTTTCAGTTGTGCATCACTGTCTGCTTCCTACACCTTGGAACCTTCATTTCTCAATAGAGTATCTTCCACTCATATACATCTTTCTTGAAGTGTGATACTCCAAATTGGATGATGTATTTCAGAGAACTTTCTAATTCTGCATAAATTGGGACAAATTTTATATTTCTGATTTACGATGATTCCAGACTTTATTATGCTGACTGCTGCCCTGACAGTGTTTGCTCATTTTGTGTGTGCAGTTGATTAAATTTGTTCTTACTGAATTATTTTTGCTTATATCCATGTAAAAGGAAATCTTTAGCAGAGTAGCCCCCAGTAACAGGAGCTGGCTGAGAATCCTTCACAATACTTGAAAGGGTTATTGCAGTGACCTGGATTTCTCCACCATGAGCTCTTCCCAGAAAACCATTATTTTGTGTCTGCATCTGCGTGGTGACATGCCAGCTTATGAAAGCCTGGCTGAATTGAAGCTGAAGGTGAGATTAGCAGCTCATATACAATGGCACCAACCAGTGAGCTGTGATATGAAATGCCTGCAAACTAACAACACTAAGGCACCATCTTCATCTACAGAAATGGTCTACCTTAAAGGTAATCAAGGTCGCTGAAACAAAATGCTTGCTGCAAGGGTGGAAAGGGCAGCAAAAGTTCATTTGTCTCATTTCTTCTGAGGCCACAGGAAGTGAGTATTAGTCCTTTTGGATTCTATGCTGCCTATGTTTACTATAGACTGTGGTGAATTTATACCTTTCCTGGAATGGGAACATGTGTGCACACATATGATTGCACACTTAGGAGAGAAGTTACTGTTAGGCAGCTTTCCTACGGGGTCTACAAAGAATAAAGATGGATTTGACATCATGCAAGCCAGTCAAATTAGCATGAAATATGTAAAATATGGATGCTTTATTTCTAAGGATTTCAGTAATTGTAAGTTAATGGGAGCCTATGAAAAGGGCAGGGAGTATAAAAACCCAAATTTTTTTTTTTTTGCTGGGTGGGAAAGGAGCATTACTGGGTGATGTTTTCTGCTATAGTAAGTAGGAAAGAATTTTCACAGTTAATTCTTTGGCTGAGATTTTCTGGCTGACTTACAGATGGAAGGTGACATTCAACTAGGATTTGCCTGTTAGTCTTCATATGAAAGTAGAGCTCCTCCCAAATTCCACATGGCACTGCTGCAAGCTTCTGAGAGTTAGGTCCAGACCTATCATTTTGTGGAGTCATTTTGTCCTGCTGGATGCATGCTGGCTGTTCAATTTAATTTTTCATTACATCTGATCAAGTGTGGCTGATACTGTAATATTCAGTGAAATTAGAATCAAATGCTTAATTTTAGCTTTACATAGAAGATTATAGCAGAGAGAAGTAACTCATGACTTAGGCATTCTTAATCAAATAAATCAGTAAAACAACAAGTGGCTTGTCTTTCATTTCATGAGCAAGCTCTTCTGAGATTTAAAGGTTCTTTGTCTTATCTGACACTTTGACAAGGCAAATCATTTAGTGAATTAAAGAAAGCATGCATTTCCCTTGCAGATTACTTTTAAGTAATGAAGTTAGTGTTTGGGCAAAACAATCAGCTTTACTTAATGGTGTTTTGAAATGAAGTCTCTAAGAAGAAGCTGAGTGAATTCTGCATGACTGCATTCCATGTCATCATCTTGTATGAAAAATGCATTATAGTCTCACTTCCTTCCTCTCTAAGCAAACTCAATTTCCAACACCTGTGATCTGAATAAACTATACACAGAAAGAATTCAACTGTAAAAAGGTTATGCATTTTTAGGACTGTGTTTTGAAGTCTGATATACCCACATTATCCAAAGGGAGCATGTGAGGCCAGCAAACTGTAGAGGAAGAAGTCTCTCTGTCCATGTAATACAGGTGATATTGTGAGTAAAAACGATGCCTTGTGAGGCAAGACAATGAACCAGAGAGGAAAAGAAAGCAGTCCTGTGCAGGTCTAGCATCTTTTTGCAGTTGGAAGGATGTCTAATTGGGATATGTGATGACAGCTTTGTTGTTGTCGTTATCCCAGGCTGGTAATAAGTAAGCAGTTGCCTCCTCCAAGGAGACACTGGAGTCAGTCATTAAGAAAAAGCACTTGTTTCGTTTACCTCGAGCTGTGTGGTGTCTGGGCATGGTGTCACTCTCACACTAACTCACTTTTTGCTCTCTTGCTTTTTTTGTCTTTCAGAAAAACTTTCCTTAATATTTTTTTTTGAATGGGCACTAAGCCACATGTAATTAATCACTAGGCAAATGTCTCAGCAGATCCAGGATAAAATGAGTGGTCTCTATGCCTTAAATAATGTAGCTATATAGTTGAAAAAACCACTAGGTTTTAACCAGTTTTATGCATCTATTTAGTTACAAGATGTCTTGTCAATAACCCGTGGAGTCTGTATGGTATTTGTGATGTTGCACAAGACTTTCAGCAACCACTTGCTTTTTCACACAGTATTCTCCACTGTGCTTGTTTACCTTCTTAGTGTGGTGTTCAACATTTTAATCTTTCTTTAAAATAATAAGATGACAAAATTTCTATAATACTGTACTTAAGAAGTAAGAAGACAAAGAAATGACAAAAAGTGAGTTTGCAGTTTGAATGTCAGTGTGAATGTTTGACGCTCTATTGAGTCTCTACACCTATTTGCAGATAGACATTTTTGCTTATTCTCACTACAGCAAAAAAAACCAAACCCAAAACAAAAACAACAACAACAAAACACCAAAAAAACCTTCTTTCCAAAAATCTTCTTTCTTACATTAAGAACTGGAGACAATATTAAAAGATGAGGAAACCTGATCTCTATTTCTTGTTTGTGGTCAGTTTGTCTGGTTGTATAGAATCTTTGAATTGCATGCCTACTCTCAGTCAGGTAAGATCTAACATAAATGTTATTCTTCTCTAAGCAATTCAGAAAAAATCTTTTCTATCTAACTATATGATTATAATATATAAGATGGCACTAGTAACCTCTGCTTCTGTCTAACTCAAGACAGGACTGGGTATAAGAGCAAGGAGACAAAGCAGCAAAAAAAAGTGGTCTTCTGTTCTTAAAAAAAGGGCGTGTATATAGATAAAAATTTTCAAATATACAGTAAAAAAATCCACAAAGGGATTCCACTCTACAAATATATTCCAACATGCAGATAAAACCTGTCCAAAAGTAAAAAAAAAAACAACCACCCATTTTTTAAATCATGGACTATGTTTATCAACCTTTTATATTATGTGAGCATTCCCTTAGCACATCTCTTGTTACTTTTGTGACTGTCAGGCTGTAGTTGGAGATTACTAGCTGCTCATGATCAGTCCACCTAGCTTGTTTGATCTTTTATTTTGCTGGACTACCTATCTACCTCAGAGTCTATTTTAGATTAGAAGGATATCTCCCATTAAGGGAGAAATTTTGTTTTTTAAATTTATAGTGAAGGATTGCCAGCATTTTTCACCACTGTAGGTGTGGATAGAGTTGCCTAAAAATAAGGAGAAGATACAAAAGATCATGTCATGCTGGAGGCACAGTGAGTTATGTTGAAGGAGGGTAGTAAGAGACTCAAATTATATTGATTTTTTTCTCTCTTTACTGTGTGTTTTTTTCCTCAGACCAACATGGATATATGGTATTTCAACATTTAAGTATGGCAGTCATGAATACTTCAGATTCTCAAGTGTAACAATGTTCAATAATTAGGTAACAGAACTTTTATTTTTATCAATAGAGTAAGAGAAATGTCTTAGGACTTTCTTTTCATAGAACAAATGGATTTGAGATCTCAACTATAATACATTCTCAGTTTTGGAGAAAATATGCTGTACCCTAACTCTGGCTCCTAAAAAAGATTTAATTTCACAGGCCCTTTGCAGTCTGGTTGCTTAATGGATATTTTTCAGGTGGAATTAATTTTACTCAGTATAATCATTTAAACTAGGGTTATGCAAAATATTCTATTTTATATGCAGAAAATTAAGAATTGGCTTAAGCTTTCTTATTTGGTAATTTCAATTGTGTATCCTCTTTTAAACTATGACTATCTGCTTACATTTCCCTACAAGGAGCTGGACAACTACAGAGGCCCAAGCTAACTTTTACTAAGCTATCAATATTGTGCATTTCATAATTGGTTATTACTCTTATTAAGATTGGATATAAGTTTTATGGAAAGCCCAGTATGCTTTCTCATCATTGTGCGTGTCTGGCCATCTGATCACCTCTAAGTTCACTTTTTTGTTATACTTTTTAATTTGTACAGTAATTCATGGTAATGTTATGTAGGAATCCTAGAGTGTTTTGAAAGCTTGAAATCATTATCCTCTATAAGTGAGAAAAGAATGGATGGCTTGGTGTTACAGAACAAAAAAATAAACAAAGCCTTTTATCAACTGATCAGAATTAACATACCCTTAACACTAATAAAAGTGCTGATTGAATTTTGTTAAAAATCCTATTATCTGCACTGTGTATAAATTATGGGGACAGTGTGAGAGTGGGTTTAGTGATTTTACAAACCATAGTGGTGCCATACACTTGTTATCAGTAAGGAGTTTTTGTGCTCCCCAATCTTAATTTTTCACACTAATATTTTAAACAAGAATCTCCAAAATGTCCACTGAAATTTTACTTTGTAGAACAGATTGCTTCAGTCAATTAAATTAGTTAATAAAATTAAACATCTCCTCCCGAGATATGCTTTCTGCATTTATGCTGCTTTCAGTGTCAATAAATATTCACAGAGGTAACAACTGGTTCAGCAATATAGGTAAGTTAATTCCAAGGTATGCTCATGCTATTGTTATTCCCACTATGAAAATTTGATTTTTTTACACCTCAGACTTGAATTTTTGGCATTTTTTTAATTTAAGTAGTTTTTTGTATCTCATTGCTTGCATGCTGACATTTTGAGACATTGTACGTAGTTAGCTTACCCATTGCACCTTAGGAAAAATGACATATCTTTCTGATCTCTGTATGTACCTGCCAACTCCTGCATATCCTCTGATTCTTTTCCTGCATGGATGCAGTCATTTAGAAACCAAATGTCTTGTGACCTCAGGATCTTGTCATGCTCAAAACAGGCAATATATCTGAAATAACAGCAACAGGACTATATTCCCTTCAAATTAGAGTAGACATTGCTTGTTTTAAGATATGAATACCTGGGGGAAAAAAACCCCAACAAAACAGCTCTCTTCTGTTTATGGACCAATCTGATAGTTAAAACTCATGCTAGAATCAAGTGTGGGGTGTTCTTATACTGTTGTTGTGAGGAAATTCAGTTTTCTTAAATGAAAAAGGAGAACTCTGGGAACACTAAATCAGTCGGTCTTGCTTTGATAGCCAGCAGGACACCAGAACAAACTGTACTAAATGTATTTATAACTACTTAGCAGATAATGAGGCAGTAAATAAATGAACATTCCAACTAACTGACCAATCAAGCAGCAAGTAGGGATTTGGCAAGCATTTCATAAGACAGGATCATGATTAAAAATGATCTTGACAAATGGGAGGAATAATCAAAAATCAACAGTGGCTTGGAGAACAAATAGCAGTTAGTAGTACAATGCTGATGAAGTTAAGCAAATTTTTTTTTGTCATGTATTGCTAGAAATCTATTAAGAAAGTTGAAGGAATTCCTATGTCAACGCTGTGCTTGGGAAGCTGCACTTGAGTGCTGCTTCCTGGAATTTCTCTAGTGCAGATTGGGGAAGATCTATAGAGTAGCGGTGAGAATAAAAAGGGCTTTGAGAAACATCATTTACAAGGAATAATTGAAGGCATTAGATTTTTTTAATATCTAAGAAGTCTAAATAAAAAGTGGGAGATGTGGTAACAGATTTAGACCACGTGAAAATTAATAATGAATAGGGTAGTAGATGCATCTCTTTTTTTTCTGTTGAGAGAAGAAAAAGGGGTAACTCAGCCAGAAAGATATAGCTAAGGCTGCACCTGTAAAGGTATTGAAATTTCTTCAGAATATTATGGAGTTTCCTTTCTAGAAGTGTTGAAAAACAGGTTAAGCAAACATCTGTCAGGGATATTTAATCTTTATTTAATTTTGTCAAAGTGCATCGGGATTTGTTCCTACAAGTTTGATGCCTCTTTGTTCTGCATGTTACTGAAAAAGTCAATTGCATATGAAGAATACCAGCAGTGTAATATCACCAGTTTTTGTAGCCCATGGTAGGTGACTTTGATGATTAGATGAACATCTGTTTAGTTTATTTCTATTAAGAAATATTCAGAGATTACTTTTATCCTTGCGTAAAATACCACATGCAGTTTTAAAAAGATGTTCATTCATTTTGTGTGATTACCAGATTATCTTTTCTCGGTTCTTGTTCCTTTCCAAGTTTCTCTGAATTACTCTAATTAAGTGGAATAGAAATAGATTTAGGATGAAGGAACTTGGAGCTGAAGGAAAAAGTAGTCTTGCCCATCAGATAAAAACATTCCTTGTAAACTGTGAAAAGTATCATTAAGTTGAAGTAAGCCTTCATTAATTTATGAGGCCAGGACATGCAAACGCAGGTTGTCTTTTCAGAAGCAGATAATTACATGTCGACAGGGGAGATCACATCTTGTACATTTAACTATGGTTCACAGAAGATTTTGACTATTTATCATTAGCTACCATTTTGAAAATCAAGGCTCTAACTCAACATGACAGATGAACAAATGCTCCCATATTTCTACCTCAGATTTCCTCAAAGAAGTCTGTGTGTACTCTAAACATATGTGTTGCATGAGGATCTGCAAATGTGATATGTTCTGAGTCTGTCAAATTTTCTGCCCGACTAGAGGTGCATGTGCAGATATAGGAAATAATTATGTAAGCAACGCTTCATGGACTAAAAAAAATAACCTCATTGAGACATATCACGTTTGTTTCCTTGGTGCAGACCATTAGCACCTTCCATCAGTGATTGTGTTTATTTAATAAGTCAGAGACACTTTTTTGAACATATTCCATGTACTGATACTAGAGGCTGAGTCAGTGGGTGTACAGGATATTCTATATTGGTACCTATGAATTAGCATGTCTTATTAATGTTTTTTATGTACTCATGATTTTACCTTCTTAGGCCACAATAAGTCTGGGCCTGTAAGTTATTAACAAGTCACAGTTGGAACTAATGCTCTATTATTTAAGAATAACAGCCAAAGACATGAATGAACATCATTTGAAGTCTGTGTTCAAAATGTGTGACAGCCTGAGTGAGCCCACAGCTCTACTTACAGTAGACCTGCTGCCTGGGAGCACATTGAAGTTCTTGCCCAGGAATTAAAAAAGGCTTGGTCTTCAAACCAAGTATGATCTGGTATGGTGGGAACTAACCAGATAACACCCAGTGATGTTCTTTGCACAAAGAAACCCCAGGCTTGTAAATTAATGTATGTGGAAATGAATGAGAATGTTTCTCCCTACAGCTTTCCATAGCCCATATAAATGATCTACACTATTGAATGGTTTTCTGCTGGGGTATTGTAGGATTATGTCCAGAAGTGTTTGCTTGTGAACAGGCACAGAGAAACATTTCTGTCTATTATAATTATCAGTTCCCAGGATCCACTGAACTAACTTGTGATCTTCAACTATTTGAAAATATGTACATATCATTAGCAAAGCTCTTTCAATTCCTCTGCAATTTTGAGATGATTCTTATTCAGTTTCAAGTGGAAAGCACCAGACAAGACTTTGTTTTCATTAACTAACATAAATAGGTGTACATGTCCTGGGGATGAGAAGAGTTTTCCTTTTTATTTGTCAAGTTAAAACCAGTGGTTTTGGGGGTATGAGCAAAGAATAAGCATTTTAAAAATAATGAGATAGATGTCCTAGATTGCTGAACTGTGAGAGTTTTCTGCATTGAAAAAACCTTGTCATTTCTTCAAACTCACTTGATAGAATTCACAGACAGTGCTTTAAATTTTTAAATGTATTAAAAAGATAAAACCTAATCCCAGACATTGAATTTTGAATCGCTATGGAAGAGAAGAGGGCAGTTCTTCCTGTTTAAGTGATGAACAAATATTGGCAGTATAAAGTTCTCATGTAGTTGTTAACTCTGAGTATAGGTCAGGCCAACCAGCATTTCCAAAGCTTTATGTGACTCTTTTATTCTAAAAGTTTGGACTATAAGCAAAATAATAAAAAAAAATACAGCCTCTGCACTCAGTTGGACTGGACTCTTTTGCATGAGTGTAAGGCAATAGTTTTTGCCTCTTGATGATTTCTGCCATCGACTTGAATCAAAAAAACAGCTACTGGGCAGATTCCAATGAACAAGTGATGGATAAGAAGAGAAGGAGACTGGTTAGTGTGGCAGCTTTGGTAACATGGCCTGGTAATAGGGTGGCAAGATAAAAAATATGGAGGTGGATTATTGGACAATGGTTAAGGAGAGAATAGAAATAAGAGATAATTACCTAAAAGTTAGAGACAACATTTACTTAAAGGGTCAGTTTATGGGAAAACTATATAATGTATTGTTTTCCAAGTTCACATTTTCTCCATTACTTGACATACAGCTGAATTTTATAAGCTTCCATTTGTTTTTTTTACATAGCACCTTTAATACATTTCAACGCTCTCTACATTTACAATGGAAATTAACACATAAATTGAAGCTTAGCTTTAACACAGATGTCTGTTAATATTGGTTTTCATCTGTCCAAAAAATGGCTATGTTCATTGCTGTAGTTTATTAAGTTTGAATAATAATAAATAAACTATATATTTAAACCCATTGCACAAAATAATGTGAATTTTAAAAAGAACGTGATGCTCTAATAAGTCTAATATGGCATACATAGATGCCTTAGAGAATTACTCTGTACAGTTGCTGTACAAAACAATATATACATATACTTGCTTTTTCTATTTCTAACTTTCTACATGCATATTTCGATTTTGTTCTTTTCCACAAAAAATGCTGCAACTGTTAAGGCTGTTTGTGGTTTTATTCAAAACTTACATTCATGTCAAGAATTTATTTTAATTTAATCATTGTAAGACCCGTTTTTCTGTTACCTTCAAGCATGTTCAGGCCCGATTTTCCAAGTACAAGACTGTATCAGAAAAACTTCTGGTTGAATTGCAAAAGAAAGAAAAGTGGTATTCAATCATGGAAGACTTCTTAGAGTTCATTCTTCATCACCTTTAGTGAGAGATAAACATCTTTGAACAGACCTCAACATTTCCATATTCTGAGACTGAGAAGAGGAAGTATAAGCAACACAACTGAAATCTTTTCATAAATGAAGAAAAATTATAGAGAAATTTATTTTACAGATAATGACTTACCTGTGGCATTTTTCTGTATTTGGCATTGATACAGAAAATTGCCACAGGTTTCCTTCTTTGTGGTTTAACTCTTCATGCTTCAAACAGTACTTGCAAATATGAGACCTATGCGTCTCCATAGCAACAGTTATGGAAATCAAGTTAAAAATGAGATATGACAATTAAATTGAGGCATCCCTTGCACTGGAGACACCCATCACCATCTAGATGGCAACTGTCCATCCTGTTTGGGAGATCTAACTTAATTCCCCATAGGAACACTAGTTATGGGGTGCTGAGGAAATTACAGGTTTCCTTGAAACTCTCACCACCTCTAAAGCTCAAAGGGATCACATTTTTTTAGTTGTGTTTCATGACTTTTGTGAAGGCTTTTAGTCTTCTTGAGTCATAGATGAGTGAGGCTAGATGAAAATTACCTAAGAGTTTTGAAAAGATCTCTGGTTAAAAACTCCCAAACTTGTTGAATAAATTAGCCTTTAGCCACATCTTAAAGCGCTACTCTTTCTTAAAACACAGAACCAACCAAACAACCAACAAAACCAAACCACAAACCAAGGTACTTTATGTAGCAATGATTATAGTAAAGGGCTTTAGGAGTTTTCTTTCTTGAATGATGCTTTTGAGTGTAAAACCAAACCAGGGGTCAGATCATATTTCAATTAAAGAAGCCCCAAACAGGAATCCACATTTGTGATTTTTATAGTAGCTGTAATTTAGAGCAATCTTTGAATAATGCAAAAAGAAACTTTTCTCTTTGAGCTTGAGAGGTTTTGTTAAATGACTAGTTTTCTTCAGGCTGAATTCTGCTCTGAAAAGAAAATTCAATCAACAATTAGGCTGCCTATAGTTACTTAGCAAATATTTTTTCACTTGTTTCCATCTTTCGTCATTCATGTGAAAAATTAATGGAAAAATTACATACTCATATCCTGAATATGAATAGTCATTTGTTGCATACAAAGCAAAGAAATAGAGCACAGCTTTCTCAAAATAAAGCAAGACTAGTCACTCAAAAGGAATAGGATGAGAGGAGCAGTCAATACCTTGAACTTAGAAAACTTGTGCTTTATTTTTTGTTTCTAGTTTGTGTAAGGTTGGCTGCAGCTGTTAGCATTGATGTGTTTGTGGTATCTGTGCAGGTAAGGCATCTCACCTCGTATGACATAAATCAAATCTTTTTAGATCACTAACATTAATAGGTAACTCCAAAATTAAAGGCTTTATCACTTGAAGTACTCAAACACGTTCAGTTCCAGACATGATGTATGACAACAGAAATAGTCTTTTAGCATAACTGTTCATTCCTTTACCCAAATCTAGAACTATTCAAGACTCTTTTTTCTTTTTTTTTCTTTTTTTTTTTTTTTTTCTAATATCAAGGAAAAAGCTAACCAATATGAGACTTAAATCCAAATAAAACTTCAGGTGTTTATAGGCTTAGTTTGTACTGGGAAGGCCCTTAGGACAAGATGGAATCTTCCCAGATTCATAGCCTCAATTTAGAAGAGGACAAAAACCTTTTGAAGATTGATGTAGTGTAGAGCTATGGATGTAGCAATGGTCTTATAACTAAGAGGTATTTTCCTCTCAGCTTTTGGACGTTTGTAAAGTAGTCCCTTGTGACAGATCTCTTCAGCAGATAGAAAAAGAATCTTAAGGATATACCAAGAAGGCTTGGTCAGATCAGGATAAAAGTTTGTACTAGGTATTCTTTTACCCAAATAATTATTGGCATCTCTACATAGTTAAAAAAAAAATGGAGTTTTAAAATAATTTTAGAGGGGTTTTGTCTTGCAACTACCCCTCCTTTTTATGTTTTGTGTCTTTTATTTCTTAACCCTTCACATTTAAATAGAAAAATGAAGATGAAAGTCCCTTACTCTTTTGAATAGGACTAACTTGAATGAAAATTTTCACAAACAACACATATTTCTACAGGGTATGTTTAATGATAAAAGAAAATATGAATCTGGTAGATGAGATTTTCCGTCTTAATTGCAAGCAGTCTTTTTTTCAGATAGCTTTACTAAAGAATGCATATCTTGGAGGCCTGGGGCACTGCCTAAACCCATTTCTTGCTGAACATTTCCCATGCTCTTCTGATTTTTTATTCTGCTGCATATTGCCTTGGAAACCCCAAAAGAGCTTTTGCATTGCTATGAAAACAAATCAATATAACTATTTTTGCATTTTCCTTGTAGACCAGGTAGTGTAAAGGCCAAAACATATACCTGCATGCATGGAACATGATACAGATTTGTTTGGGTTTTTGTTTTGGTTTGGTTTTGATTTTTTTTTTTCTTTCTAATTAAGAGAAATATTAGATGATGCTGAACAAGTGTCTGTTTTGTTCTGCTGCAGGGGATAAAAAAACCATTCCCACTTTCTGGCATGTGTTATTTTAATTCACCGGTTTTACAGTCAGTCTTTCAAGGATTATGACACTAATCTAAGATTAACATTGACTTTGGTTTTGTAAGTGCTTTAACTGGTATTTTACCAAACCTAAATTATATGCTCCTCTAAATGGTAAGGCTGTAGTTGTGTTTTGCTATAAACATTGGAGAATTACTGTCTTAATCTGACAGCTAGAAGAGCCTTTCAAACCACATTAAACCACAAACTAATGCTGCCTTTTCCTTTCCTGCCATATAACCTTCCCAGAATTGTTACCAAAATATTTTACACTCTTGTTTGACTTATGAGAGGCTCACAAAAGCTCTTCTGAGATTTTTAAAGACCTTATTCAAAGTGGAAAGCTTTAATTTCTAGTTAAACTATGCGAAAAAAGGACTACATATTTTTTGTCAATATTTTACTTTTATTATTTTCTCCTAGTGCTCTCTCTATAAAATAATAAAGAAAATAAAGCATCATTTCTTTATTCTCATCTGTGTCTTTACACATATCTTTGTATAACTGCAGAATCATGGAGTAGGGCCAGATTTTGGCTTATATCAAATCTACTTTACAGTGAAGTGACATTTTGCTTTTATTCAATAGTTCTTTTTTTTATTGTTGATCAAGTAGAATTTTGAATGATTGTAGAAGAATACACATGCACTATCTTATTAGAGGAACCTTGGTGGGAATATCAAACTAAAGTAGCAATATATACCTTTATGATGAATATATAATTTAGCATATATTTTCATTGCTTTTAAATTTACATGTAGTGAAAAGCTGAAAATGTATAAAGTTTGAGTGGTCATAGGATTTAGCCCTATTGCTTTCATTTCTGCCCTTGCATCTACACAGATGGATCCTAGCTCCTCTATGAAGCTCTACTGACTTGATAGCAGTCAGTGGGGCATAATATAAGTTTCAAGGTCTGTCCACAGGAGTTAAACAACATATGCAATACACAACAGTTTTTGTACTACATCAAACTGAAACTCAATTTACATTGGACTATGTTTTGAAAAAAAACTGTTTTAAGAAATAATAATTAAGGCAGAGTCAGAGGTTAATCCATTCTGACTTAAGGCAGAATGTTTTCTAATCAAATATTTTTCCCATGTCAACCTGTTTACATGGAAACTTTCAGTTTTTCATGGTGCTCCTTTGTGATGGTAGAAAAATGGTCCATCAAAAGGATTTTGAATTCTATACCATAACTTCTTGTTAAGCTGAAGACTAGAGTGAAAGATGAGAAGGATATGGATGGATATGGACATAAGTATTTTATTACAAGGATTATTCTACTTGCTCCTGTAATAGCCAGAAGCAAATATGAGTTGCATCTGGTAGGAATCTGTCAGTTATTAAAACATTTGAGAAAAGAGGCATATATGGGCAATATGGAGATATAGGGCAATTTCAGGAGTAAATAAAATAGCAAATGGTGAAGCGGATGGTGTTTCCTACCCCATTAGCCTTGCTAGACCCCACAAGTCATGGAAGAGATGAGTTCATTACCAATGTACCAGATTTACCTGCAGAGAATATTTGTTCCAGAAAATACACTTTTTGAATCAGAGAAAGAATTATCCTCAAATTTGAGGAAACAAGGAACAAAAATCACTGAAAAGCCTGTAGGAGTGACGCGGTCCGCCGGGGTAGAAAGGAACGGTCCGCACTCGAAATGGGGTGAGAACAGAGTGGAACGTTTATTAAGGGAGCATGGGACATTTATAGGGTCGGGTATGGAAGCTGCTAGAAA
>JAWWEW010000112.1:67658177-67687557 GCA_035583185.1 Anabacerthia variegaticeps | reverse complement strand
AATAAGAACAATTGTACAAATATAAAGAACTATTATCTATCTAATACAATCATATTCTAACTATTATAACATGAAAACTGATCAGTAGTCCTCTCCAAGCATTATTATGCTGACCACTCCATCCATTCATAGAAGTTCTCTTCTCTGTCGTCCTGGTGTCCTCCTACATAGGAGGGCTGAGGAAATGGAATTCCATTACAGAAGTCCATAGTGAGTTGTTCAACTTCCTCTTTCTCCACTTGGAGCTCTGACACCCATTTTACATTATCTGGTGCTTTCTGAAAGCATGATCACCTATGGAAAGGTACAGTTGTTTGTCATTTGCTGGATCAAAGCTAAAGTGGATGTAGTCCAGCTGAGTAGAAAAAGATGAAAACATTCCTGGTCTCCTATTTTATAGGCATGTGCACCTTTTCAGAAAAAATGAGTATCTCTGCTGAAACTGCTGAACTGCTCACCTGGGCACTTTCTCAAATGTAGAGCTTTGGGTGTTACTCTGAATGCATACTCTTGGGGATGAGTGTAAGTTTATGCAACTCAAATCTAATTTGAAATCATAACTTATAGTAATATTATTCTAATATTTATAATTAGATTTCACTATTTGGGTTTCTTGTGTGTTTTCTGTTTCATAGAGTTTCCTTAGCCTTTCCTGTTTATTTTTTCTCTTGTGTTCTTGCTGCTGGTCGTCAGAGGGAATGGAAAACAATTACTGAAATTATTCTTAACAAAGACCTATCATTTCAAATGTCATTTGCTGGTCACAAACAGATAGGGGCATTTTATTTCTAGTGATCATTAAAACTAAAAGACAACACTCCTGGAAATTTAAGGCATGTCCTCCCAGATACTGAAATTCCTCTAATCAGATGAATTTAATTCAGTGATGGTAAGATGTTTAATGGTATTGGCTTGTATCGAATAGACAACAGGAGAGATGGAAAGAAGCCAGCAATACTTTTAGGATCGTCCCTGTTTTTTTTTTTTTGCCCTGATCTCTTGATTGCACGCAATTTACTTTGACTTTCAGTCTTGCTTAATTTAATTTGTGCTCATTTGCTGTATAGAGTGGTCAGTTAAGTTTCCATTTGGCTTGCTATAACTTTTTTGTCTGGGTGGTCTTTATTTATCGGATAGTTTGTTCTGTGATCTTCATCTCATTTAGTTGTCTTGAGAAGTGTGATTTGATTGTCAGGGCTGCAAAGTCTTTGATGGTATGTTTTTATTTGTTTTTTAACTCTCATTTATCCCTATCTAAGGATTAGGGGATGGTGAAATGTATCCTGATACTTGTCTTTTCCTAGCAAATAGGATTTCCTAACAGTGTAAAATTCCCTCATTTAAATGCCTAGATATAGTGAAATTCAGTCTCTCAGTCAGCTTGTAAAAGGTGTTGGTATGAATGAGAGGAAAATGTGATCCTGCATATTGAATTTGTCTGAAATTTGCAGGTCTTTCCACGTGGAGTTTTAGTTTGACCTGAGCTTGAACACAGTCACATATGGAAGGCACATTGATGGATAACTCCTGTGGGTTACATGTTAGTAAAAATGACCAGAATATTAAACCTGCCAAAGGTCCTACTGCCTAGAGGAGGCTGAAGTATTAGTAAGTCTTGCTGGTTGGTTTCCTGCAGGCAAGCTACAAATATTTCCACCTAAAAGTGAAAAGCACAAGTCTTTATCATCACTTTGTTTAAAAGACGACTAAATGTCAAATGACTGAGTAAATCCTTGCAGCCTTCTTGTTCGATTGCCGTCAAAGAGAGAATTTGAAACATGGCTTTGACATGCATCCACAGCAATGACTCCCTTCATGTTTTATTTGGAAAGTGTCAATGCAGAGATAAATGAATTCTTTATAACAGAAATAAACTTTTTCACCTACTTCTGCTTTTTGACTTTCTGTGCAGTAGAATGGAAAAAAACCAAGAAATCAGAACATGAAAACTTTGGTAAAACCCTGACTACCCTGTACTTAGCTATCAAAATACCTGAAATGCTGTTTTGGCAGTAGACAGAGAAAATTATAAAACGTTGAGCAAATATTTAGAAATTAAAATGGCTCTTGTATCCAAAAGAACAGATGCTTTTTTTTCTGACAGAGGACAGTCTTTACAGAGGGTATTTGAAAACAGTAATACCATGACATGGTATGCAAGCTAAAATGAGTTGAAGTAATATAATAAAAATAAAAAAATAAAAGCAATAATACAAGAACAGGACTATATAAGAAATAGTCCTACTGGAATAGAAAAATACAAAAAAGAGTAAAAATAGATTGCATTAATTATAGTAGAAGTAAGAAGATGTAAGAAGAACCTGTGATTTCTAAGATGATAGTACATATTTAAATAAAAAAAAATCTTTTGCAATCAGTTTACTGTGCCTTGTTTTTTCTCTGACACTGAATTTTTTGCATTAGAACCATTGCTTCAGGTCAGAACTGTGTCCTAATTGATGTGGCATGGCAGAATAGGGCTCATTTTCAGCACAGCTTGTAGGAGAATGGAACAACTTTGATCACTATTAATAAGAGTCCTACCCCCTATCTCTGCTCAGTGTGTGCTGAAGACTTGCCCCAATGTCAGGACATATTTGCAACAATAATAAAAAGCCTTTGAGACAAAAAGCAATGCTTTATGCAGTCTTGGAGGGCAAAGGTGGGGGTGGGTGAAAAAGGAAAGGAGCAATTTTTTTTTTTTAAAGTCACATCTGATGTATTTTTGAAGTCTGTGGTGTTGTAAATAATCAAGTGAGATAATTGTCATGTCCACTGGTAATTGAGCCTGACCCATGTCTGCTTGGGTTGTAGGAACTGTGGGTCTGACAAGACATCAATGTCTTGGAGACCATATCAATGTCTTTAAGTATCTGGAGTGAGGGTGTCAAGAGGATGGATGCAGGGTCTTCTCAGTGGTGCTGAGAAATAGGACAAGAAGCAATGGGCAGAAACTGATGCGCAGGAAGTTCCACTTGAAAATAAGGAAGAACTTTATTGTGCAGGTGACTGTACTGGAATAGGTTGCCCAGAGAGGTTGTGGAGCCTCCCTCACTGGAGATATTTAAGAACCATCTGAATACAATCCTGTGCAATGTGCCCCAGGATGACTCTACCTTCATGGGGAGGTTGGACCAGATGTCCCACTGTGGCCCCTTCTAACCTTACCGTTTCTTTTATTCTGTGATTTTTCACTGAAGAGTAAAGTAACTGGTATTTTATCTCTGTATTCATCTCTTTTGATTGCTATTAAACAAAAACTAGAGTCCGGTAGCATAACTCATCTAGCTGTTTTATATTTGTATTTTCATGGGATTCACTGGCTCCCTCCCTTTTTTCCCTCCCTTATCTTGGATGTTTCCCCATTGATGCTATAGCTTGGATGGCATGTTCCCTTCTTCTCTGATTTGTACCCTGACATGGAGAAGCAAACAAAGAACTGAACTCATCAGCAAACCAATTGCAGCGATCACTCATATTATCCCTGGTCATAATTTCTATTCCTGTCCCCTATCAGCACCAAGGGCTTCAGAGAAGTCACAGTAGGGGAGAATGAACACAGAAACTGGATGTTGACCACTAGGAGAGAGCTTTGGGCCTTGAAGATCTCTGAAGAAGGACTGAAACTTTTATGTTTTTGTAAGGAAAAGTGCTGGAATGGCATATTGGGATGAAAATGAGAAAAAGGACTGTGGCACAGACACATTCCTACAGCACAGCTGCCAGAGAAATTAGCAGAGGGTGGCATGAGATCTGTAATTTTAAGCTGAATGTACCTTTTAACTTGAGAATTTGACCTCAAGTCGCTGTCTTGTCCTGTGTCGCCAAGAAATTTGCTGTACCTGAAACATTAATTGTGATTTGTGGGTTGTGGGTTTTTTTGTTGGCTTCTTTTTTTTTTTTCCTCTGAATCACTGAAGCATTATTTTATTCTCGTTTCTGTCAGAAAAGATCACATTTGTTGTATAGTAAGCTTTGGAAAACTGGCATAATTTTTATTTCATCATGCAAACTCATGTCATAGCTGGACATGTGTTATTGTTCCTGCCGGCCTCAGGGTTATATCACACACTATTAGTTTAAAGAATGTGACTTGAGCCCACCTAAAATGGGAAAGGTTAAACTCTGTAATTAATCCACTGCATTGTGTGAGTTACATCACACACAAACATACACTTGCTACTCTGAAGTTCTTTATCTTTTTTTCTCCCTTTTTAAAACTGTCATGATAGACACCTATTTCATGTAAAAATTTATGGCCCAGCTGGTAGTTTTTCATCTGCTTACCCCAAGCATTTTTGTTTTTCTTTTCCTTTTTATCTTGTTGGGGGGGACACCTATAATCTCTAAATATTCTTATTTTTCAGTACTTTATACAGGAAAGTTTGGCCTTCAAAGTTTCACACCATTGTAGGTCCAAAAGTGTCATTGCCTTAAGCTTCTGTGTAAACAGAAACAGCTTGTTCCTGTGTCAACCTTTCTTATGCTGCCTCAGAGAAGCTCTTCTAGTCCCAGACTATTCCCTAGCATGCACAGCTGAAAAAAGTAAAAAGAAAAAAAGAAAGAAAAAGGATGACAATTGTTTCAATGAAGTATTTTCACTGAAGAGATATGGATGTTTACAGATTAATGAAAAGATAGATGTTTATAGTTACAGTAGCTCAAAATAATAGGAGCTTCTATAAAAGTTGAACTACTTTGCGCCAACCACTGTGTTGTCATGTCCTAGAAGCTTTTCAACATTTTCTTCAAATTAGTTTAGTTCTGCTCAACCATAGACTGAAAACAGAAGGCCATGTAGATCAAGAAAAGTTAAATAACTCCAAGCCAAAATTCAGCTCCTGTCTTCAGATGTTGCCATCTGGTCTCCAGCATTCTCTTTACTTATTCATTTCTCTGAAAATCCCTCCTCAAAGCCCTTCCCTTTCAACCTGACTGCAGAGCTCCAAGTCGGACAGAGTAGGCAGAACAGCTTTTGTTTTACTTGGAAAACATTCACACTGCCACTTCTTTGAAGAAATGTCTGTGTTATGGTTGGCAGTTTTCAGGGTTTTTTCCTGCATTTTTTTTGATAGCAGCCTTCAGTGGCTGCTGCAGCTGTGACCAGAAGCTTGCTGCTACAGGAACCCAGCACGACCTTGGAGCACCTGCCTCAGCCACAGGAGGTAACACCATGGGACAGTTCACCTCTGCACACTGACAGGCCCAAGCACAGGGATCTTTGCCTGGGGTAAGTGTTGCACCTCGCTGTTGTGCCCATGGCTGCTCATATTGCTGCAGATATGCAGACCTCTTGCTCTCAGGCATGGGCTGAGTGGAGTGTCTTCTCTCCCACTTCATTTCCTGACTGGTCACTGACAAAATATCTCTTGGGTCTTCACTGACATGAACACTCTTCAGGTCTCACAGACCTACCTCGTCTACAAGCAGAGAGAGGATCTGGCACTGCTGCATGCCACAGAGCATCATGGCACCAGAACACTTTTCCTGTACTTATTGAGAACTCCACTCCAAGCTTAGTATCAGCTGTTTTATTTGATGGGGTTTTTTTCACTCACGTTTCTCTCAGTTATTGTGTGGTTACACGTGGTAAATGAAAACTGCTGTATGCAGAGAGCCTTGTTTTGCTATCAGTTAAACTCAAGCAGTCTGTATGGCTTTTGGAATAAGCCAGAAGTGGTGGCAGTGATTAGGTTTCTGTTGGAAAATTTTCCCTTCCCTCGGGGAAGTGTGAAGGGAAATACGTTGGTATGCAGCTGTACATTCACCATGTAACTCGTCATTGCAAGTCAGTGCTTGCTGCCTCTGCCTGCTCACAGCATCTTACCAAGATGATTTAGTACAATCCTACCTGGATATGGCCCTGAAAACACTTTCCCTTTAGAATATAAATATCAGATCAGTCAGCCCTGTCTTTAAGGGGTCTAACATCACCAGATTCTAAACATGAAGGACCTGAAATTCCAGTTTGCAGGTTACCATTCCTCAAGGTGGAGCAGTTGTGAAGTGGGGTCAAGCTGCAAATTCAGATGAGAAGCATGAATGCCAGGTTTTTCTCAGACACTTGAGAGAGTCCTTGAGGAGTTGTGCTGTAGTTTGTCAGCTGTCATACTAAAAGTGCCTGACCACTAGGGATTTTTGTCAGCAATGTAGAGGGTCTTCTCTCTAGATTTATTTTTGTGAAGGAAGGAAATGTTTATCTCTCAGTTTTCTCTCTGGCCTTGCTCCCATTTGATTGCAGCAGAGAGCATGATGATACTGCAGCCCAGTTACTGTTCAATTTGACTAGTACTGGAAGAGAGGCATTAATATTGCAGAATAAAAATCTGCCAGTTTTCTGACTTTCTGTGCCTGCATGTTTCATTAAGGATCCAAATAGTTAAACATCCATGGAGGAAAAACTGGTTCTTGTACTGCTTTGGGGAAAAACAACAGACTAGCGGAGCTGTTTCAAGGTGATGGGATATCTCTCTGCCAGTGGAATGGGAGCAGAAGTATGGCTTCAGGGTCCATGTAAAACCAATTGCACTAAGTAGAGAGCTTTGTTTCCAGCAAGGGCATTTAATCATGTCTGAAATGCCTGTCTAAAGGGATCTGTAGTCCTGAGATTATCTCTGTAAATTCCTGCAATAATAAAAATGGCTCCTATCCAGGAATGTAGGTCCCTGTGATACAAATCACAAAACACTATGGAATAGCGCTTAATCTACCAACAAAACCATCTCATTTCAGAAGAGGCAACACAAGCACATTCCATCTTCACAGAATCCCAAATACTTTCTAAGCTGGGCCTTTGCATCATTAACAGGACTGAGTAAAATTGTATCTTATCACTAAACATTTCTGTGCTTTGACATAGAAAAAGATTCACCTTAGATTTGGTCTCATACTACACTATAATGGCTCTCTGTGACAACAGCAGGTAGGTGTTGTGATGATGTGAATTATTGCATGAGGGAAGGACCTTAGTTAACTTCAGTAGATTCATTCAATCAAATCTCAACATTTCAGAAAGTCAAAGGAGCATTTAATTTTGGTTCTTAAAAACTATAACCTGACTCCAGACATTCATCTTGCCCACTGGATTTAAAAAATGAGCAGTCTTCCAGACCAGCTATGTGGGGCATTTGAGCAGGCAACAGGACTGCAGAAAAAAAAGAAAGAATAGCTGAAGTCCCACAAGTTCTTCCATCATGATTTGATGCAAGCTGCCAAGAATGATTTATTTCAAAATGTGTGAAGTTTGCTTTTGGCCTGAGAGATGTTGGTTTTCATAATATCACCGTGGAAACTGTTGACAGAACTGGCAGAAAGTGATCGGCTATCCCACAAGATTCAGCAAAAAGCAGTGCAACACACAGTCCATGCTGTTCATGTTTGGCATTCAACACAACTAATTTCTAGGTGTTATGGGTAACAGTTAGCCCTGGTGTTACAGCTTTTAACAGTCAGGCTAGTAATCAATTATAAAAATCTCATTAAAAAGTGTATGAAGTCTATGCAGACAAAATGACTTGTAACTGTGAACAAACTGTAAAATATCTCTAATAGTGATAATGGAGACAGATAAAGGCATTATGACATTTTACAATGAAATATCATAGGGTATGGTTAGAATGGAGCCAAATGTGGTTGCATACTGTTAAACACTGAACAGAGATATCAGCTAAATTTATAAAAAGTGACTTTCATTTTTTGCTAGGTTAAAGCTGCCTGATGTCAGGAAACAGGAGCAGTAAATGCGACCTCCTCATTTATTTGTTTTATAACTTTCACAAATAAATGATGAAAACTCAGTCTGATGAAACACTCAACTCAGCACATCTCTGAAGTGGTAAGTATGAGATCCATCAAGAGTTCGGCACTTGAGCTGAACCACCATTCATGTTGCATCAAAGTTGTTTCTAAGTGCATGACAGCAGAAATCTCTCAGCAACAGGAGTAGCTTAAAATATAATTGGCTTCAAATACTTTAAGACAACAAGTGCATGGTGAAAGATATCCACACTATGTAGGAGGTATGACCCAGCAGTGCTCTCTCAGCACTGGATGATGCACTGAGCACAGACAATACATTTTAGAGGTGTTAATGCCTTAGTGGATACACATGAGTTTTGGTCCTATTGCAAGGAATATCTATGCTTTTAAGAATAGACAATGATTTTAAAATTGATTTAGGATCAAACCTTTTGTCACCACCTCCACCATGTAGCCAAACCCTGCTAGTACCACACCTCTTTCATCTCCATCATGTGATCCACAAGCAAACAGCTCATACCCCTTTACTCTACCTAGTCCATATCTTGTGTTTCCTTCTGAGAAGTGAGAACTGGTGTGCTGAATTGTCATTCAAATTGGATTTATAAGCCACTGCCCTAGACCAGATTTAAGTATGACTACACTATGGAGTGGGCAGAGAAAATTGTAGACTACGTACCCTTCTCTGTACATGAAGAACGTTTATAGAACAATAAAATTATTAGACAGTTTACATCTACTTGCATATCTGTCTTTTCACAATGTGACTTATTCTGGTCACAAGCCCTAAATAATGGTAACCGAATCCAAATTAATGAAGTTGTTTCCTTATTTTTATATTTTATATTTCCTTGTAATAGTAAAAATACGTAATTTTTACCATCATTAACTCATGAAGCTGATTTTTAGGGAAGGAAAACAAAACCAACTCAAACCCATTTTTGATGATGTCAAATATATTTGCTGTTAGACTCTGACTAGTTCTAAAGCTGGGTCCAAGACTGTTTCATGGTGTCTTATACATCTGATTCTTTACCTGTGTATTTGTTTTATAACACTGAACATGAGAAAGTTAGCAGGTATTTCATCCCAAATAGTAAAACACTCCATCCACTCAACAGCCTACTTGTTTAAATCTGACAGTGGCTTTGCCAGGGGAGATTAGTGGAGCTCTGTACACACTGGAAATTAACTGGAGGTTCAGCTAGATTAGGTGTTTGCATGCAGTGCACCACAATAATAGAAGAAAGAGGGAAGGGTAATAGGTCTCAGATTTTCTGCTTCTTGGAGCCTGAGTTACAGCAGTGGTTAGAGGAAGGCATTACAGTGAAATATCAGTGGTTGTATGGTTACTTGAACTGTCACTCTGATAGGAGCCATGTCCTGTTTTGTTGTCTGGAAGGTATTAAAGAAAAAAAAGCAGATATGAAGATATTCTTCAACATACAGCAACATTTTTTTCCTGCAAACCGCATTCCACGGTAGACACCTGTCAATGTGAAAAACATTTATATACTTCTTTTTACCAACAGGTCATCTGTCTTTTAACCCTGTGGGGAATTAAATGAAAAGTCCCTGTTACAGGAAGGTTAGGGGTGAGCTTTTGTAGTATAAAAGGCAGGAAATTCAGAGTTAAGAGTCTATTGCAACTTTGTGTTAAGTTCCTTTGCTATGACCCAAGGGCAGTAAAGTGCCTAAGCACAAGCCTACCTTTAATCTCAAAGTTAGGTGCCTTGCTTAAACACACTGCTGAAACAGGGCCCATGTGATCCTCTTGATCAATTAACACATTTGGAAAAACACCAGGATAATACTTACCCTGGAATATCTTTCACAGGGTTTTGCTGAAAACAAATTATGAGAGTGTATTGCTACTAACCATAGGTTGCAAAAGTTTGTTGGGTGTTTCTAGGTCATATCTGGTGATATCCATAATTGCTGTCACCTTCTAGACAAGACATAGTCACTAGAATGTTACTGACAGAAAAATCCCAGTGACTGGAAAGTGAGTGGAAACATTGAATTTTTTTGACAGGTGAGATTTGGGTCTGAGAGATTTGTGGTTGGAAGTGGTTACAAATTATTGCAAGAATATAAAAAGTGTTTATGAACAACACCACTTAACATTGGCACAAATACTGTATAGACCTGAAAGAGAAGAAAAAACCTGCCAGAATTATAATGAAAAAAATATAGTTTCCAAATAGAAAAATGACCTAGAGGGCCCTGGAAAAATTTATTTGTAATCTTCTCTGATGTAGTATTTCACAGAAGAATACTTATAATTTCAGAGAAACAAAACATTTTCACTGACAGTTGTACATATTTATTGCATATGTTTAAAAATTGCAAGAATTCTGTTTGTTTGTTTTAGAGAAAAAAATTATACTTTCATATTCCCTCACTCTACCCCTTGTATAAAGTGGGGAAAACTAGAGAAAAGTACAGTTATTGTTTCTTCCTCAGCACAGTCAGTCAATATTCTGAGCACTGTAGCTGATACCCTTTAACAGATGACATTGATGAGATATGTCAGCTATATCTTGGGTGAAATCCAAGTTATTAACCAGAAATGTGCATAAGTGTCTATTTCACTCATCACAGAAGACAAAAATGCCAATAGCAAAGCTCTTTCTTTGTCCAAATATCCAGCTTTTCCCTAGCAAAGTAATCAGTCATTTTAGGTCTCAGATTCTGGTTTCTCCCGGACCTGTTCAGCATCAGCACTTTGGTGTATTCCTGCCTGGTAATTACCCTTTTCTCTTACAGCAATGCAGGCACACGCTGCTCCAAAGAGCAAACCCCTTTCATCCCCAGGGACAGCACTTACTCTCACAGATTTAACTTCTTTCCAGACACCAGGGTGACCCTGAGCCAAGGACAGCAGTTGCCATTTTCTCTAATCATCCTTCTCTATGAAAGGAGAGTATTTGAATCTTCCATTACTGTGGGGTTTGGTTTTCAAACATATCAAGGTACATTAAGAAAAGCTGAATTGCACCAATGAAAACCTACTTGAAGGCAGTCAATGTAATCTTTCACTGTAACAGCATGAAAGAAAAGTTTCTCTTTATATTGTAACAATAATTTCACTTCATCCTTACTGGTGTGGACTTGTAGAAGGTAAAAATGGCCCCTGATCCCAAGCCCTCCCGCTCCCCCTTCCTCCTTCCCCCCCAAAAAAAAGAAAAAAAAAAAAAAGAAAAAAGGAAATACAAAATGACTTATTTATCCTAGAATATTTAGACAGAAAACCAATAAGTTTTCAATTAAAAAAAAACAAACCAAAAAAAAACAACAAAAAAACCCCCACAAAATACGCAAACTTTTGAAACTTACAAGAAATTGTTATTTTTAAGTTTTATTGTTTTAGAATTTTAAAAAATTCTTTTTATATTTTTTCAAAGCATGTTAATTAGTGACACTTTAATACATTCTGCTACTTCTGACATGTATTATACATAAATAGGTGAAATATCATAATATTACATTTTAAACTCAGCGATTTGAGAAAAAACATTTTTAATCTTACTGCTTTTAACATGGAGGTTGATGAAATGGTAAAAATGAAAACCACAGATAAAATCAGAGAGCAAGTAAATAAATATGATTTTTTAAAATAATAGTTTCTTCTGGAAGTAACTTCAAAAAATTCCTGGAAAGTGTTATTGTTTCCCAAATCTGTAAGTCAACTAGCTTTTTGGCTAGAGACCAATTCTGTAGTGTGCTTAGACTTAGGGTTGACCAAATCTTTAAAGAAAAGACATGCAGGCCTGGGACTATTCAGCTGTCAAACAAAAAAAAAAAAAGAAATCCCTTTAACAAAAGATTTTCTAATGTATCTATACTTTTCTCCCCATGCAATTACTTTTTATGGATTTCTTTTTTCCCAGATAGAAAATACAAGTCTATATGTGAACAGGAAAGAGCTTATTCGAACAAGCCAGATCTAACAAGGACAGATTTCAGTCAAATTTCTTGCATTTGACACCTCTGGTGGGTAAGCCCTCAATACAACACAGAATGCTTTATCTCAGAGCAGTAGTCTTCATGTGTGTATGCTGACACACAGACTTCTCAGACCATATGATACAGAAGAGTAACTAGAAACTTAATCTCTTAGAAAACGCCTATTGATTTTTTTGACTTGTCTGTCGTTACAACTGTTTTTAACTCCAGATTTTCAAAGAATTGTCAATACAAAGCTAACACAGGAATACCTTTTCTATTTGCATTGGTATTTCCCCCATTTGTGAAACTCACAAAAAACAAACTACTGTTTTCTCTGGTAAGAGAGTTTATAAAATGAGAATAGAGTTGCTCTGCTAGCAGACCATTAACAGTTCTTCTGTGCTCAATTTGCACTGTTAGCTTAGATCTTTTTCTCTAACCTCCAATTTAATTAGTAGATAGAATCTATCAGAGGTTATAACATAGACAGTGGAAAGCTAAGACCACTGCAATCTCTGAAACAATGAGATGACAGAGATAAGTAGTGCAGAAAGGTGTTTCAGCTGATGTGATGCTGTTGTGAGATGCTGTCCCCAAATATGGCAGTCCCTGAATACCACTGCAAAGCAGTGCCAAGTGTTCTCAGCTATGTTTCTGCAGCTGTAAACAGAGCAAAGTTCTCACCATACCCTATTCTCTATTTACTCATATTCACCACACACCAAAAGGTTCTCAAATAAAACGTCATGAGAACCATACAAGAAGATAACTCAGAGGCTCTGCGGAACCTAAAAAGATGACTTTACTAGTTATAAGAGTTTTCCAACAAACTGTGGAGTCAGCGAGTCTCTGGGAACATTAATCCGTGCACTGAGTTTAAATGTAAAAATACACATAGACACATAGATTATTTCACTTGGAAGGGACCTGATCTACAACTATCATGATGCCCAAGTGCCTCATAAGGCTGTGATAAGAAGATCTGAATTCTGAGGATGCATAGACAATATAAAGAACAAGGGATAGCATCAAGACTTGTTTTTTTTGCCCATAGGCTTAAACCATGTAGGAGATCAGCAACTAAAACCACTTTTAGTTCTATAAGGGCTAGTAGACATCATCACCTTCTTGTTCAGAGGCTCTGGTTAAAAAAGCAAGTTTTCTGCCTCATTAACAAAACCCAAACAAATGAACAAACAGAAGCCAAGCAAACATTTAGTTTAGTGGGAAAATGTACTGAAATGTGTCACATTTAACTGTGTCATGGTATGCCTTTCATGATCTCTAACACTAGTAACAGTCTTGGTTAATTATTTGGAACACTGCAAACGGATGTGTCTGTTGATAACTGACACCCTGTTAACTAATTTTCAGTTTAACACTCAGAATTTGTTTTAGCATTTCAGTAGGCCTGCAACTTAACCTTTGTGTGGATGCTGAAATAAGAAAAATTCAGATGAATTTTTAGCGTGTTTATCTTCATTAACATTTCAGATAGATATCTTTCATGAAGCATAAACTATGACCTTTATAATTAGTTTTCAATAGCCTTCTGATGAAAGGAATGTGGAAATCTCAAATACAAAAGGGGTTAGAAAGGTTGCTTTCTAAAAGGCAAAATCTGTATTTCCTGATGTTTTGGAAAGCTCCAGTGTTGCATGGCAGATAACAGAGTACAGAAAAAGAAGCTTATCCTTCCACTTTCTTTCCTGCTAAATTGAGGGCTCAAGTCTGTATTAAAAAGAAATCTGACTCTAATGAGGCAGAGCTATTTTCTGGTGCACACTTTGCAGGACTAAGTCATCACCAAACACAAGGCTTTCTTCATTGACCTTGATATTCAGCAGGGCACAACAAACCTACTAGAAATTATGTAGACTGCTGAGCAGAGTAACACATTTATACAAACATTGATACTTTCAGATGCCATGAAGCTCGGGTAGTGAAATGCGATGATTGTGTGAATTAATTGATTTCACATCTTTGTGTGAGAATAGACAGCACAATTGATTTTTGTGGTTTGATTTCTTCTTTAACATAGTGCTTGCTTGGTATGATTGTCAATGTTTTGTTGTCAAAATTATTTTCCAAGAAAGCGTTGCTTTTTGTGGAGTTCCTTGTCTTGGACCAAGCAGAGGAAGTTGATGAAGAAGTACTTGCACTTGTACTGAGGAAGTGTGTGATTGATGACCTGGTAATTACAAGGCAGGGATTTGTTAAAAGTGGTGTAATTTTTAATTTCACATGGAGGTTTCTCAGTGTCCCATCCCGCTCTTCTCAGAAGTTCTCTTCATTCAGAATCTGGGTTCTCATGGGCAGTCCCTTTCAGTGTCTCCACTGCACATAAAATTGCAGACTTCAATAGAAAATGAATCCTTAGATGATGTTACTGTTTCTCCATTCTGTTGTTTCCATGGTGTGTTTGTATGTGCTTAGCAGTGAGCTATGGCAGAGACTCTCTGTGTTGGTATACCCACAGGTTCCTATGAACAGTCATTTCTTACCTATTTTAAATGAAAAGAATGATTTACTGCAAAGGTTTCACCTGGTAGGGAGTTTTTATAGCAAAATTGGTGCTCTGTGTGTCTTAAGCAGAATCCTCTTGGCATCAGCAGTCATTCCCTCAGTAAAGCTATTATTGTTTTATAATATATGGAAGTAATTTACTATATTGAAGGTTATTTATGATGTTGTAGTGAACACAAGGTTTTTACTATAATGCTTGGAAAGTTCTGATGTTACTTCAGGAACTGACTCTATTTATTAAAAAAATCCCAACCAAAACCCCAAAAACCGCCTGCATAACAATATGTCACCTCAGAGGTCCCTCACTCCCTGTTCTATTTATTGTGTTCCCACAAGCATAGGCTAAGCTAGATAAACTCACAGGTATTTTGTGTCGCACACATTTGTACAGTGGAAGAGTGAAGAATACACCAGGTGCTAACAGCATTTTAGCTTCTCCTCAGGTTCCTCTTTTAAACTGGGAATGCGTGCAGTCCCAGTTTAGCATATACTAGCTGCATTCCTCCACAAATAGCTAAGGTGACAAAATGTTGGTGATTTATTGTTCATTATGCGTGTTTTCAATACAGTAAATAACATACTGACTTCACGGTTTTAAAAATACTGTTGCAAGTTTAGATGTTCAATAGCAATATCTTCCAGGTGGTTTGGATAAAGACTGGCTAAAATCACCCCCCTAAGGATATTTTGTTTTGAAAATGTTTATATTTTGCTGCTGTATGCTAATGCTAAAATGTATATATTTTTTTTAAAAGTTATTTCATACTTATTGTCAGAAGTAGGTGGTTATTATAGATTAAGCTTGTCAATTTCTCATTCTCGATGTGGATAACATTATTATTAGATGCTTAGCAAAAACATTGTCCTCACAATTTTTTTCCCGAATACTTAAAAGAATAAATGTTCTCCATTTTAAGAGGATTAAAGAATATTTCTGTATTATCTAATGTATATCTATTGAGTGATAAGAAAACTATCATTGTCAGAAAACAATTCTAGTGGTGTTATTCTACTTTTGTGTCCATTTGCTATATAGGTACAAATATCTATTGATACTTCCAATTAAAAAATATGCAACTACAGTGAAATATTTATCATCATGTATGGGTGCGTAATTCGCCAAGACCTATGATTGGCCAAAACCCACCAGCCCCAAATCCCCTTTCTGGCCTTATGACGTGTGGTTCAGGAGCTAGAGATCTTAAGGTCAACAGCTTCTTACTTCTTGGTGGCTTTGATGATGTATCACTTTAGCGCATCACAAACATGAGATCACACAGAAGATCACAGTAACGCTGTGAGGGAGCTACTGGAATTTTACTCAGTGTTCTGCTAACAAAGCTACTTGCCTTGCTGTCTGGGAGACTTATTTTTATATGAAAAGACTATCTGTTCACTCATAGAGTTACTATATGTGAAAGCTATCAGTTCACTTCGAGTCCATCAGCCTCTGTAAGTGATAATTTTTTGCCAGTTTATTCTATTTGTGATGATAGAAGCCATCTGTCTCTCTCTGCTTTGCACATCCTCAAATGAGTTCTTACATATTAAGGAAACCTTTTCCCCTTTACAGTTGACGTGCAGTTGCCATTTTGAGCATAATTATAACACTTCCCCATGAGTTTCTTTTGAACTCCACTGTTTCAAAAATATCTACTTTAATGGGCTGCTTTTTTTCTAGTAGAAACATGATTGAAATGTTTCATATTTCTCCAAGCTGTGAGTATTAAATAATTGATAGCTAGGAACAAATTCCTAAGCTGCAATTTAGTCACTGACATCTCAAACTGCCATTCGTATTGACCAAATTGCTGAAGCACAGCTTTTTATTTAATCAGGAAACAATCTACTTTTTCCAGAAAAATTCCAATCTTTCTCCTTCTTATGTGACCCTTACCTCACAGGCTTGCCTTGTTAATGGATGAGATGCCGTGCATGTGAGAAAAATCTGCCATAGGTTGGCCTTTGTAAAGGAGGAAGCATATACACTCTGCTGGCTTTCCTGTTTAGGATTCTTTGCCTGACTTTGGCCTCTTGTTCATGAGATCCCTGTTTCATGCCAAGCGACTCACTTCCACCCTCCTGCAGCTCAGACCTGGTGCATCCCATAAGTGTGGAGTACTCCAAGCTGTAACAGTATGAGGTTGCTGGTGCTCTGCGGGTCACTGCTTTTTTTGGAGGCAGACGGTTGTCGTAGTTTCCAATATAGCAATGGAGTCCCTCACCGGACAGCATGACCCTGGCTCCTGGGACTTCCAAAATAATGTCAAAAATATTTCTGTTGTTGCTGATGCTGCAGAAAGGTACAAGTCATTGCTGAGTAAATGCAATGAAATAACATCAGCAGAGATATCAGTGGTTAGTCAGAATTTTCAGAGCTGAAAAGAGGCAAAGTTTGGACACCTAATGTAGCATACTTCATATGCTTTGTCTGGTTTCTTGAGAGATTTCTTATTTTGCCAAAATTTAATAAAAACAGTCTTTTTATGATTCTACCTAGAATCCAAAATTTCTGAGAAACACAAATGTGGAAACATATTTTTAAAGTAATTTTATTTCGTTTTGTGTATCTAACTTGGTTTGATTTAGGTGCAAGAGCTTTAGCCTTTGGTTGAAAAAATACCTTAATTGTGTATCTAAGAAAAGTTAGCATTTTTGTATATCTTGTTTATAAAAACAGGTAATTTATATATAGAAAATTGGAACAACCTATATTTGTATTGGAATAGAATAACCTACAGTTGCAACACTGGAATAACCTAATTGCAATGGGCTGTGGAAATAAGGGAAACATATACAGCAGTATCCTTGAAATCTCTTGCCAAGCAGGTTCAGGTATGTGTTGTGGGTTAACCAACATACACATGGGCCCCTTAATTCGGTAATAGGAAAGTGGGTGTTGCAAACAATTCACTCTTGAGAGCTGTAGAAGGAGCTTTTGCCTCTGAGAAAGATATGTGTCCTATTCCTGCTGCCATTGGGAAACACTGAGGAGGTATGAAATAGAAGATCTTGTCAGGAATCCCCATGCACTCACAGAGCTGTAACAATAATACAATGCCAGCACGGATATTAATCTGAAACATCACAACAAGGTAATAATACGAGGACATGAGCCTGAGATACACTGAATTGATTTAAACTTGATCTCCACAGAGTATAACACCCCTGTGTTTTCACCTGTTAAACTCGTGTGTTTTTAGGATTAGCACAGTCCTTCAAAGCATATGTTTCATGTCTGCTAAATAAAGAGTCAGCAATTGATACATCATAGGAATCTTTGTTCAGATGTGCATGTGTCAAGGTTACCTTAAAGGGCTTGAGCATTAATCTTTTATCTAATTTGAATATGGAGATACATGGGTATATTTATTCCCTGTATTGTGTTTTGACCTATTAAAAAAAAAAAAAAGAAAAAAAAAAGATCTACATTCCTAATTTTTATAGGACTATCTTGACACAACCTAGGAACGCATGGAATGGATTACCCTGGTCTAGGTTTCTGGAGGACATGAATGGCTCTTAATAGGAGAGTATTTTTGAGCCACGTTGTCTCTAGTTCGGCAGCAATGTTGGCTGTAATTTGTAAATGCCCCTTGTGACTGGGATAAATTTGAAAATCTTGCATCCACTCTGAAAAAAGCAAGCTTGTGGTGGGGAACATGCTTATTTTGGTACATAGAATGCTGGCTGAACAATACTCTTGTGTAGACCAATTGGAAAAAGAAAAGGCTTTCCCTGCCAAGGGGGAAAAAGGAGTCAATTTAATATAGAGTAGATCATCAGCTGTTGCTCGATAATTTTAGCATGTCATGTTAAGACTGTACCAATCACAATTATTTATGATAAACGAATCTCTTGACTCCACACAATTTAAGGTCCTTGGGTCACCAAAAGTTCATCCTTAGTTCCTGGTTCATTGAAGGAAATAAGTGGTTTCTTAAAGGGGTATTCCATACATAGCAGGATACTTTAAAAGAATAAACCTTCTTTCAAAAAGACGATGACCACCTGTTTAAACCTCCTGTGGGTGAAAAGGTGGAAAACCACATCTCATGGCTGTCTAGTGCTGAAGTCAGAAATGCACATTTCCATACACTTCCCAGAGGCACATGCAGGGCTTAGCTGTTGTCATACACAGAGTGCCTACTATCTTTTATCTGCTACAGCAGGAGGATTTCACTTGCTGCATGCCTTTTTTCACACTCTTCTTTGGAATATGACTGGTCCTCATTGGTGAGGAAAATTTAGAAGAGCATTCAGTGAGGGGAAGAGATTACAATGTGAATGGGGAAACAGGCCACTCTTTCATTCAGCACAAGAATGTGGTTAGAGGAAGGTACATCTACTGACCTCCATCTGTGTAATGAGAGTTGGAAGGAGCAATATTATTTTATTTTATTCAGAAGGCTGGTAACCTTCCAACAGATTCCAGCTCAGACTGACACTTGACACAAGACTGGATTTTTCTTTACTCTGAAGCTCAAAACAAGCAGCAGTTCAAGGGTAGGTTTGACTGAGTCGTCCAGTTTCCTTACATCCCATGTAGGTTCGACTCCTGCCTGGCTGGGGTTAAACAATGCCACCATGCTAAGTCGCTCCAACCACACTCAGGCCCATGTTTTGGCACAAAGAGAGAAGGATGCTGTTGCATCAGCAGGTGCTGCTGCTTCTGGGAAAATAAACAACATCCCACTGTGGACTGCAGATGTTTGCCTCCCCCACCTCCCCCAGACATCCTACCTCGAACATGTTGGGACAGACCTCAGTTCTCTGCAATACTTTGTCAGATGCTTCAGCATCCTTGGTATGGAAAAATGCTGCTGACATGAAAAATGATGTGTTATTAATAAATTTGCCTTTGTCCCATTAATCTGAAAATACATAGATAATGTTATGGAGGTTTGCACGGTTTGCCAACACACTTGGCTGAAATGAAAAGTATCTGCTGGAGAGAAAAAAGAACAGAGTCCTGGGAACAACTTTTCTGCTGGGTTCAATTAGTTGAATCCCATAGAATATTTTATACTAACACTGTTACAGAAATACAGTATTTGAATTCTCAAAAAGCCTTTGATTAGGGTGTTAGTTGAGGCATTCTCCTTGTCTCCATGGTTAGCCAAATGTATTATTGCGCTGCCTGGGAGCAGCCTGGGAGGAAAATTCCTACCTCCAAGAGACAATTTCCCTTTCAAAATCAATTCACTCTCAAGGATGGTTATTCTGTGGGAGGTCGCTGTCTTGCCTCTCCTGTATTAGTCAGAACCTGTTTCATTTTGGATCTAGTTCCATGACTGAGAAAAGTCCTGGATAAAATTAGAAAGGCATAGAAAATACCAGGAGGAAGAGGCACCTGGATCCATTTTGAATGCATCAGTCCCTATTGCACTTTTGTATACTGCACAGCACCACCTGCCCATGTTTTGTTTAGGATTTCCTAGATGTACATAGGGAAGTTTACTTTGTAACTCATGTGGTGTATTAAGTGACTGTAAGTTTATTCAAAATGCTTTAGAGATATTATGTGTTGTGTCATGGATCTCAACATGTGTTGTTGCAATTTGTCAAAACTATTGCCAGATGTTCAGAAAGCTCTGTTGGATGTCCAAGTATGAGGGAAGGGGAGAATGGAGGAGTGGATTTTGTTCATTCTTCAATTCTCAGTGTTCTGGCTGTCATGGGACATTGCAAAATACAAAGAGAAGGGAATGTCATGCCCTTTTGCACTGCTAAGTTTTTCGCAGTACCCAAACCAGTTTGTTTCATCTCTTACAGGCCATATCAAGTTTGAAAAGATATTACCTGGAAATCCTAATAAACCAATGTTTTTAACAGCACAGAGCTGATAGCAGCAATGTTTTAAAGAAGCAAAACTTGGGCCCTCAGCCAGGTGGCCTTGCCACTGCCACAAGCAGTGGCTTTGATAAAATAATGGATGCCATATGTTGTTTCCTAGAAATTTCATGCAGTTTGAGTAGGACAATAATTTTCTAGTCCAAGAAAGCTCATGGGGAGCAGAAAAGTCAACAAAAAGCTCCTTAAGAAAACAGTAGAAACTTCTTACCACTAAGCTCTGCACTTAATTTTGCATTTTATTGAAAATTACTTGCAAAAGGCATTATCTGATGACCAGACTCTGAAACTTCCTGAATCAAGATTCTTACTGCAAAAATGTCTGTCTGTTTCTGCTTTTTATATGTGATTTATGCAAAGTTTATTTTCAACAATATTTGGTTCAAAAGTATGATTCTGATGTTTTTATCATAAGATGCAGTTTCTATGATTAAGTGCTTTTCAGGTAAAAATATTTTGTGAAAAGAAAATGATGAGTCATATGGAGCCAGTAGATCATAGGATTATGGCCACTTTGTACTGACATTTTTTCTCGTTCTTAACACCAGTGTGATCAGTGCTATCTAAACAATGAAGAACAGAACAACCTTGATTATTAAACTAAAATCAGGCAAATGAAAAAATATCATTGTTCTTTTCCTAAAATCTATGAAACATTTCTAAGCTCTTAAGAATGAATACAGCTGTGAAATGTTTGTTGCTTTTTTTTTTGTTTCTTCCACAAAACTCTTAATGTTTCTTCATTTTCAAAATCTATTTTTTTGAAATCTATTCAAATGGTCTAGCTTCCCCCTCCTGCACCATGTGCTCACCTTAGAAAGCCGGAATATATTTTGGTTCTTTTTTACACATTCATGGGAATTCCTTGTTGTAGGCAACAGTGCTTGAAAAAACTCCAGAGACAAAGTAAAGTACTTAATTTTGTATGGTTGAGGAACTTCTTACTCAGATAGTGATGCCCCTGCTAATTTAGGAGACATAGTGACAAATCCCTAAAAGCTCTCTTCAGCCAAACGGATAGCAATTTTGATTGGGATTTCTCAGAAATAAGGGATTAAGATGTAGGCAAATAAGACCATTCTTCAGGATGAGGAAAGCAGTGAGGATAAAAAAAGTGATAGCAGCAGGTACTGTAGGACTTTCTTTCACAGCTCTTTTCTCTTTAATTAGAGAATTTACTGTTTAGGATCATGTGTGTTTGTGTGTGTGTGTGTTTCTGTGCTAATATTTATGATGCAAAAGGAAAAAAAAAAGGTGGTTGTTTTTTTTAAAATTTGTATTTCTGCATCTGAACACAAAAAATCCTGCAAATTACTAACAAACAAGACATAATATTTTACAATTCATTAGTAGAGCATAATAGGCAACACTTGCCTGTCTCCCTAATCACATAACTCGTTCAAGAAAAATATGATATGCAAGAGAGTATACAGAGGGTTGTAGAGGAAAGCAGCCCATATTTTTAGAGTAGAGGTGGCAGCAAATTTCATATTAAGGCCATAGTTTGGCTTGATTTTCACACATTAGCTTGCCCATTTTGTGTATATATAGGAACATATGGGAGAGTTACTGCTTAGGGCAGATGGGTCGTGTTCCTCTGGGAGACTGTGCGTGCAGAGTGCTCTCTTTCAGATCATCTAAGACTGCAGCAGACGTCATGGATGTGTTTGAAAAGGTTTGTCTCTAGTGTGCATTTGCCCATGTCCTTCTGTTATTCATGAGATTATATCTTCATGCTGTCTGCAATTGGGCCTTTCTTATTTGATAGTCTTGATAATAAATGGCATATGCATTTTTATTATAGGTGTAGTGTAGTGTAGTGAAGGCCTATATTGTTTTCACACCGGTTGGGGTTTTTCTCTCTACAGATCTTTCTGAACTGTGTTTTGAAGACTGTAGTTAAGAAAGAAGTTTTACACCTCCTCTGAGTTTCAGTGTTTCAGCAATTAGTTGTGCGTTCTATATATTGACATTCTCATTAAATATTTACAAATGACACTTCTGAATAGTGGAAATCACATTGTGTGATTTCTCTGGTTGAAACTGTTTAGAAGAATCTAATAATTAGTGTTTCACGACCTTGCCTCTTTCTAAAGAATGAAAAAGATATATTGTGTCTTTTTGTACTTGCTCCAGTGAGTGATTAACTACCCAAAAATGTTCACTGCCTGTATATGACAGTTATTAGATAAGAAATTGAAGATATTCCGAAGAATTTATTTATAAAATTTATTTTGCTTCATTTAACTTTAGAGACATACTCTAGTTCTATTTAAACAAACTCAGAAGTCAAATATATGAATATCTTAATGGATTTCTAAGTAATTATATGTTAATTGAGATCTTATTGCTATCAGTAGAAACAGACTGTAATATGACATCGTTCTTTTCTATCAAGAATATGATTTTATAACACACATTACTATCAAACATTATCTTTTTTTTTGATTCCTTTTTATTGCACATTAATTCCACTAGGAAACTGAGCAGTTGGTCATGAACTGACTTAGGAAAAATAAGAACTGTATTTCAATTGAAAATCATATGCTATTGAACCATGGTTGCTTTAGAGCTTGGAAATTTCTATCATCTTAGATACTAAAAAAGCTTGAAATAAAGCAGCAATTAAAAATAAAATAATTTCGTGTTCACTAAAAAAGCTAATAGATTGACAGTTCTGCCAAATGAAATCTTGCTTTTTTTCAAAGGGGAGATGGTTATCAAATACAAAGTGATGATACAAAATTCTACACATAATCTGCTAGTATGTTTCAATCTCTCCTCAAGGAGGAAGAAATAATTTCTGTTTACATGCCACCCTGTCCACATCATACACTGAGAAAAGCAGCTAATTTTACTGTCAATTTTAATGTCACTAAGAGAGAGTAATTGACTAGGAGTGAATGAATAATTGATTTTTCATTTTAGTGCCTAAGAGGAGACAAATGTTTGGTTGTAATAGAAATAGAAACATTTTAGTTATTTTCATCAGACTTTTTTTTAAACTCAAAAAAATAATAATAAAAAAGTATTCTCTCTTGAAACTAGTTATAAATGTCAGAGAAATGAAGATCCACATTCATAATGTCTATGACTTCTGCAGTATTTTTATAATTAGCCAGTTAACCTATCAAGAGACATAAGGTCAGATTTTCCTTTGCAAAAACTGAGTGAGAGTGAGGCCCTGTGTCCAGGAAAGTTTTTGGTTTCTTTCTGTGGCTCATGGAGTAAGTAGGTTGGAATTCAGTTTCTTGTGAAGTTTCAGTAGTTTTTCCCTTTAGAGGCACTGACCGTAACTCATGGAAGTGATCTGCATGCAGAAGGAGACACAGGCCTACACACCTCAGTATTCCCTGCACCTCAGTATTCACCTTGGCACAGGCATTCACAGTAACTAGGAAGAAGTAATAACCTGAGAAGAGTACTCTGCAGCCAGAGTTAAACCCCAAATTTAGGCTCTCAAATATGGAAAGACTGATCAAACTACAATGCTGTTGGCTAAATAAATCTGTGATGACAGTATGTGTGAATGCAGCCCTTCATTTGCTCAGCTTTCTTTCCAAGTGAGTGAAAATAAAAAGTTTCTGCATTACTGAGTCAGTTTATGTCAGAAGGACTGGAATTTCACCATTTTCATTTAGGCTGCTACTGCTAGGTTAAACTGTATAATTTTGGCATCTGTGATAAGCATTTTTCCCCTCACAAACAATTTTAGGAAAACCCACCATGTTGCTTCATCTAAACCATTAATGCATTACAGTCAAAATTTATAGAGTAGAAAATATGGGAAATAGTTTAAGTCATATGTCTTATATCTGTCTGTTGTTTGAGATTTACAGGCAGAGACTACAACCACAGCCTACAATTCTGCCTGTCAAAAGAAGGATAGAGACACACTCTGAGTTCATGTACATAAGCACTGCAAGGACAAGATAAATTCACTTGAATGGAAAGTGCCACTCACCTCTGGAATTGTATCGCACTTTGAACATCTAACCTCCAACACCAGAATTTAAAAATTAACAGAATGTATGAATCAGGTCTGCATTTACTTCAGGAGTATAAGCAATTGTAGCCAAGGGCTCCATACAGCAGAAATCATGACTCTCTAGGGAGTAATGTAGCTGCTCTTTTCAGAAAAATCTGGTATATTTGAGGAAACTTATATATAATATATCCATGACTGCAGAATTCCCCCTTTTCATAGCAAATAAGAGAATTTATGTCATTGAAGTATTTTTTCCTACATGTTATGCACAGTATCTGTACTGTTTAATGACGAGCATCTCTGAATAACACATTTGAATGTCTAGTTATAAACATTATTTGCATCTTGAGATTTGTATATTACGTTTGTTTATTTAGATTTTGGCACTTAAGAGCTAATCAAGAATCTTGACACAGGAATTTAATAGTCTTTGGGGAAAATCTTCAATGAATATCTGTCACATGATTCCCACAATGGATATGAACTTACATTTTTCATGAGCATCGTTTGCATAACTTTTCTAACAAATTAACTTTATAATGGAATGCTAAAATTGCATGTAATTTTATTTATTTTTCTCCAATAGTTGCAAAAGATTAGCTTGCAGGAGAATTCCAGATATTTTTCATAGAGAAGGCATTTAGCAGTTATTTGAAGCCAAAGAGTAATTTTTATTTTTTACATTCTAACTTCTGTGCTTTTTGAATTGTTTCAGACTCTACCTTTTTTAACCTAAAAACCTTTCTGAACACCTCAGGTTCTGGGAGGATACAAATAGATCAAGTCATAACTTTTATGATAAAAGAAAAAAAATATTAAAAGAAAATAATAGTTTACAAACTACAAAGAACACTTACGTGGTTTTCAAGCACCTACATTTTCATAGAGATTCATGGACTGTCTTACAATATGGTGGTAATGGTAGCTGGAGCACATTACATTTACATTTTCTCATAAAAGATCTCTTGCATGTCTGATATGTTCACAAATAAGAATTACACAGTTGTGGCTTGGACTGGCCAGTGCTTTCCTTCATGGCCTGTGTGGGAAAATCTGTAGATGTGTGTGTAACATACAGTATATTCTAGGGGGTGGAACTTTCCCTATAGCTGTTGATTGGTGTTAAAGAGAAGACGGTAAATTAAATAATTTGAGTAGAACTTATCTCAGGATTTCAGGAGATTGCCATTTTTCAGAGTCTAGACACTGACCTGTACAGCTGTACTCTCCTCGTACTTCTACCCTGCCTCTCTATACAGGCTCTGAAAAAATGGATTTCTGAAGGGAAGCTCCCAAAAGATAAGGATATCTCCATCTGAGTTTGGCCAGAGTTGGCTCTGTTTTTCCCAATAGAACTCCATATGTTTTGTCTCCTTTTCTCACTGTGTTTGATTTTTGGTCTATAGAGGACATCTACAACTGCAGGTTTAAAAGAAAATACAATTTATCTCTATTTAAAATAGGTGATCATAATATCAGTCCATAAGCAGCTGCAGCAGTTTCTACGATCATCACTTCTCTAGCTCCTCTTCTGAGGGCTCTTGTTCTGCTGAACATGATAGAAGCTCATAACAGTGCTCCTCATGAAAAGACTCAAAACTGGCCAGAAATTATTTGGATTTTCCTTACTGACTTTGCACTGAGGTGAATGAGCAGGAATGGCTCTGCTCTGAAGATGATCATTTTCTGGAGGAAATAGTGTCAAACATTGTAAAGATGGTAATTTCCTACAGTACTCCAGCTATATCCTCTAATCATACCTGCTCCTGGATTTCAAGTCTCTTGACATTGCCAAAATATTGTCAAGGGAATTCAGTATTTGTTTGGGAGCAGATACACACAGCTGTGCACAAGCTTTACTTATCGTCTGACCCACCTCAGGAGCAGCATCTCTGTGGGGTGTCCATGGAGAGTTCAGGTTATGCAGTTGGCAATGTGCCTTCTGTCTTGAGAGTTTTTGAGTTCCATCCCTGGCACAACATCTTGCATAACCACTGTCACAAGATGAAAACAACAGACAGTGCTGTGGGAATCAGAGATTTCTTGTTGCTCAGTACTCACATTCAGAAAGCCTGTAAGTCGTTTTTTTTATAGTTCAGTTGTCTTATCTAAACAACCTTCGAAGTTTGTCTTAAGATTTTTAAAAAGGGAGGAAATATTGTGACAAGAATTAATGATTGTGTTCTTCATTATTGAAAAATAAAACTACCTTTTTGTTCTCTAAATGAGAAAATCTGAGAAGACAGGATGATGTGTGTAGTGTTACTGAAGCCATACTGCTCCCTTCCCACTTTTCCTCTCTCTAATACACAAGTATTGGAGCTCGTGACAATTTTGTAATTTCAGAAAGTTTCAAAATTGGAATTAATCTGTATTTCTGAGAATGTTAAATAGCAGTGAACAAAACACCCGCTGGATATTAAAGACTTCTCATTGAGGATGGAAGGTAGAACATAGTACTTAGAAACAATCTGTAGAAATGATCCCTTTTCAGGTGGGACTGGACAGATTTCTAGTACTTTTTACATGGAGGACTTTGACAGTGTGCCACCTCAACTATTCAGGGTGCCATGTGCTGTCATTTGGGAGGTGACAGGAGTTTGTTAGCAGAGCCTCAAAGTGACTAAGACATTGTGCTAATGGATATAGATCCCAGCTGCAGTCAGGATCAAATGGAAGATAAATGGGCTTCTGTTATGTTTAGCCCATTTTCCAGGAAGCACACTCCACTCAAGTTTGACATGCACTTTGATGAGAGGGAGGTTTTGCTGCTTCTTCGCAATATGCTGGTACAAACCATATGCCTGTCTCAGACTCCCAGGGAGAAGATCCAATACAGTGTTTCCAGGCAGACTGGACCTGATGTCCCCAAGGAAGATTTACAATGTACTAGCTTTGCTCCTTCTGAAGGGCTAATAACAAAGTAATGGCTTCTATAAAAATGCTTTTGTGAGCACATACAAATAGCCAAATGCAATGTTAACATTTAATAGCTTCTAGAAAAAAATCTTTTACTTCTTGGGAGCAAAGCTGACTTGTTGATTTTATATCTAAGGTTGAACAATCAAAAGTAGTTCCCTCTTGATCCTTAGCAAGAAGCTGATAAATAAAATGAGTAAAAGATGCTTTTGGAACAAGAATGTTGTTTTGCTTTGTTACACTCTTTACCCGCCTAACAGCTCTGTCCTATATTTAAATTTAGTTTTCTGAGTAATATGCAATCTTTCCAACAAAGAGTACCAGTCAGCAAGTCAGGCTTTGATTTTCCTACTTCAACTTCTGTATAATTTAAAGATTAATAAAATCATCTAAGACTTTCACCTTCAAGAAAAGATACCTAGTTTGAAAGAAAAACAAAACATTTCTAGAAATATTCCAGAATTTCTCTGTCTGCTCCAAAACATAAACTGAATATCCACAGACTTATAAAAAGAAGGTTCCTCCTCCCTGCTTATACAAATGGAAAGTTCAGCTCATAGAGCTATTATGCATAATTCACATGGATGTTCCACAAAATCTGCTTGGGTGTAACATAGAGGAAAAATTAATTACCTGCTTTTAATAGTCATTAAATGCTTTTTTTCCCTCTGAGCATGTGTTGTAACTTCAACAGTACATTTCTAAAACTGCATAAACCCAAGAACAACAACTAGGTGAGGATTATGTATCATTGCAGAAGGACAGTAAAGGTATACTGCCTCCAGGCCAGCTCAGCTCCTGCCTTTGGGCTTATGGGTGGCAGAGAGGATAAGGCAGCTATAAGGAATTCAGCCTCTGCATACACCCTGGTGTATGGGAAAGAACACTCCCTTGCTGCACCTTTTAAGGAAAGAAATGTGGTAATTTGTTCCTACAGGTTGAAGGAGCTCCTTCCTGTCTTTCTGGAAGGGATCATTTCAAGACAGTGGTGCTACAGAAATTTTGGTAAAGGTATGTTTTAGTCAAATGACCCAAAACAAAAATATCACTCCTTCTTGACTTCCCTTTACAGAAGTGACTTTCTTTAGAATAATGAAACAGAACACCCAGTCATGGGACATATGCTGTTGTAAGGTAGTCTGTGAACATGACATTTACAGGAGAGCTTATTTTGAAGCTTCTCTACTCTCTGAACAAACTGGAAATATATTCGTTATAGAAGTAGAAATGCTGTAAATTATTATACTTTTTTTTTCAGATGGTTGGTCTCGTTGCTTTCAGTTCCTGAAATTAAAACCAAAACACATCTTTGAGGATGAGAGCCCAGAAAGTGGGAAGAGTGTTCTAAAGACTTTTAACAAGACACAAAAAGAATATTGTTGCAAGACTAACAATACTTACAAAAGAACAGTCTTGTCACTTCTGGTTCAATTTCTGAGCCTGCTAAAATCTTCCAAGATAAACTTAGGCATACCATTTAATCTCTAGTGCCTTAGTTCCCAATCTCCAATATGAAGATAACACTATTCTCTTCCCTTCAGACTTTATCTTTTTGAAAGCTCATTGAAGATTTGGGCATCTCTGTTCTTTGGCTGGCTATTAATTGGTGATAAATTTGTATGCAGTGATTCTGAGGAGAACAGAAAGAAAAGGTGGGTTACATTTAGAACTACAAAGACATCAACATTTTTACTTTGTGAATATATAAAATTATTTTCATTCCTGAACCAGGACATGAAGTTTAAAGCTGAAATGCTTTCATAGATAAGATGCCATATGGTGAATCACTACAGAATTATGGAATTAAATAATATCAAGGATTTTGAAGTTTTAATGTCCCATCCCTGCCTAGAAGGGCCTGATTGTGCATCTAGTGATGCCGTGATTCCCAGAAGGCACTATCTATCTTACTTATCTCTGTCTTACAGAGAAACAATTTTGCATCCTAGGATTTTCCCTCCATTGATAGGGTCTGCTCCACAGGTAAGAGTGGAGGGAACCTGAATTACCATTGTCACTGTGCAATGTAAAGGTACCACACTGACAAAGGGAGTGCAGAAGAATTGACAAAAGACAATATCTGGCAGCTCCTTAGCTGAACACTGATAAACCCTAATCTCTGACTGAAAAATGCAGGCTGTTATAAAAGTTTGCAATTGCCTAAACAAGGACTAAAACACAGTTCTTGTAGTCAAGCTGTCCAAATCAAGGCAACCTGTATAAGTTCCTGACTTTTAAGAAAAAGTGTTTGTTACATTAACATTTTCTAAGTAACTTTTTTTATTATTTTTTTTTTTTATTTTATTTTCTGCCTGTCCTAGTTCAGTAGGTGGGACCAGTTATCACTGTGTGGGAGTGATTAAAGCTGTGTATTCTACCCCCATC